>CM045917.1:13001620-13715878 GCA_025169955.1 Salix arbutifolia | reverse complement strand
CTCTTTCAACTTACACATGACATGGATTATAGCTTGAAGAAATCTAAGTTTGATGCTTAAAAATGGAAGCTAAATTTTTTGCCAACCTTTTTGTTGCCTCTAGATTATGTTCAGTTGCATTTGTATTATTATTTCCTCACAAAGCAAGAAAAATTTAATTATAGTACAAGGCAAAGGCAAAAAGGAAATAAACAAAACATGAAAGAAAGTGCCAACCTAAAACCCTAAAATAACATGGAAAAACAACAGTGAAAAAACACAATAAACCCAACCAAAACAGCGCCCATCAAGTGCAAAGAACCTGTGATCACACCAAAGCTACACAGCAAGCCATACACAGGAGAAAGCTCAAGGCAAAGACAACAAAAAACCATATAAAACATGGCAGAAAGCCCTCAGTTGAAACCCCAAAACAAACAACTCCTAAGCCAACAAAAACAGCAGCTACTAATTGCCAAAAGCTTGCGATGACACCCAAGACATACGCCTAGCCATATAACTACAAAATGCTAGGCAAAGACAGCCAAAAAAAATGTAATACATGCCAGAAAGCCTTCATCTGAAACCCCAAAACAATAGCAAAAACAACATGGAAAAAGTGCAAGATACCCAACCCAAACAGCAGCCATGAAGTGCCAGCTTTAGTGGACCATACCCGAGAATCGAAACTATATCAAGAGAACATGGAAAAAGTCAATAACTGAGAGGGAAAGAAAACAAAGAATCCTAAAAAGAAACAAAGGTGATGGCAGGAAGAAGCCAAGTCAGACCCTAAAAGCATTGAAACAACAACAAACAGCATTGGACGCTTTATCTTCTTTGATAACGAAGCGCAGTCGTGCTGATAAGAGCAACAAATGAGATCTTTTTGATCTGCTTTTCGATTATTTAAAAGTAAGCATGCGCCAGAAGTGAAAATTTATATTAATTTTCATATATATATTCAAACTCAAGCTGATATATATTATGATTGAATTGAATGTTTTTATTATCATCAATTAAGATTCTGGAGTTAGAGGAGGCAATAACAGAGATGAATATCATCCATATGGCAGGCGCAAAAGCAAAGGTAGCAGTACTAAATTTTTGTCAACCAATATTGGCTTAAATTTATCCTAAATCCATCAAATATGATTTTAACATTTTATCTAAAAAAATATATTTTTTATTGTTTAATATGATAATATCAAAATAAATATTAAAAATAAAAAATATATATTATTTTAAAAAATAATACGTATTGTCAAACACCCTCTTAAAACTAAGAAGTGATATTTATCAAAGATAAATATAATAATTTTAATTTTTTATCCTTGCATCTAACAAACAAATGAATCATGATACACGTAGCTTCAATCTCTCCTATTTTCTTTATGTAAATAATTATAACTACGCAGGCGTCAGTATTATAAAATTACTCTCTTTCTATCTAAACTACAAAACAAATACTGGATATTTTTTTATATCCCTTCCTCCCTCAACCGATCGATTAAAAGGCAGCCCAGGTATCCCAAAAAAAATGGACTTGTTTGTCTGTCTAGAGTTTAATTTAAATACTTTGAAGATTCAATCACTGATTTATAAATGTGTTTTGAGCAAGATGAAAGAAAGAATCACTGTAATCTTGTTCTGTGTTTTGAGCTTAATTTAATGTATTTTACTGCAATTTGTAGCAAAAACATTCTATATATGTTACACATCTATGATCATATAATATATATCCAATTCTTGTCTGAACATATATATATATAAAACACGCACACATCATTCAACAACTTAAATTTTGTAGTAGAAACTGTTATTTGACAGGATTTAAAACCCCTTGAAATAGAAGCAGCACTCAACGCTGAACTAAAATTTTAAAAGAAGATTTTAGTTCCAGTGGCTTATATTATTGTTCTCGTTCCTGTTCTTGTTCTTATCCAATCAGCCTTTTTTTTCTTTAATTTTCTTTTTTTTGTTTTTCCCCACGATTAAGGTTTGATGCTCAATAATTTATGACTTTCAGGTATAACTAAAAATTATTCAATGGATTGTTGAGAAGACAATAAATATATCTATGATCCTCTCTGCTCTTTATAACTTGGCAATAAAATGGTATATTTCTCAAAATTCAATAAAATAGTATAGAGCTCCAACGAAAGTTGATCGAAGAACTTTACACGATTCATAAGCAACATCCGAAGACAGAGAAGAATCATCATAAGATGGAAAGAGCATTTGGTAGCCTCCCACCATCACTCAAAGAAAAGCAGAATGGAAAGAGCATTTGGTGACTTTCTATTTTGCCAAAAAATATATATGACCGATTGATTCAAATTTAACCTTAAAGAGAACATATAAATATATGACCGATTGTTTGTTTACGTGTATGTTTGATTTTATGATGTAATTTATTTTTAATATATTATGTTAAAATATATTTTTTAAATATTAATTTAATATTTTTCAAATAAAATAAATAAATAAATAAATATAGCAACAAAAACTAAACACTAAATAATCCATGATATTGAGGATTGAGCTCTTTTGCATTAGCTCATATGATTGTCATTGTTTTTGTTAGGAAGCTAATGAGGTCAAATTTTATAAGAATAAAATTTTAGTGTATGTTTTTTAAGGAGATATAATTATTAAAAATATTAATGATTATATTAGCTGTAATGGTAGATTTAATGGAGAGCATGCAACAAGTGATTGCATTTGTTCGAGTAAACAAACAAAAGACTTAGCAATGACTTCTGCTAGGGTCTGTGCTATGACAGACCATGCTCTCATTCTATGTCATTTCCACTTATTGAAGTTTGCTAAATTAACTTCACTGCCTCTATTGTTGATGAAATCTTGCCCACCCGTGACCATACATCTTTGAAGCAATCTTTTTAATTATTCCAGTGCATCTTTTATATTTGAAACCCACCCTTTCGATCATGAGTTTAGATATTCTTCTTTTCTATTGCAGTGTGGACATTTGAAGAGAAATTCTTGGCATTTTTCTGGTGGTGCTATGACAGACCAAAGGTAAACTCAGGACAGATGCTAAAAGCATGGAAACAAAACCAAAACAGCCAAACAAAAAGAGCAAAAAAGAATACAAATAGCACAACATCCTCAAAAACCAAAAAGAAACAACCACTAAAAAAAACTCAAAAGCAGCAACAACATTATAAACAATACCAGATACACAGGCAAAGCAAAAAACACCAGCAAGCAATT
Organism: Salix arbutifolia; assembly: GCA_025169955.1. Taxonomy (NCBI): domain Eukaryota; kingdom Viridiplantae; phylum Streptophyta; class Magnoliopsida; order Malpighiales; family Salicaceae; genus Salix; species Salix arbutifolia. The sequence continues at coordinate 13,712,662 of CM045917.1, read as the reverse complement.
AAAAGGAAAAAATATTAAAAAATACCTTCAAAACAGCAGCACAACACTTACAGCACACTGAAATACTGGCAACAGCAGCTAACAATGAGAATCCTGAAGAACCGAAACCCAAAAAATGAGGACAGACTATTGAAAGAGCAACCCAAATGAAAAAAACAAATGGATTGGAAAAACAGAGAGCAAAGAGCAGCAAACTAACCACACAAAAAGAAAACAAAGTCTAACCTAAACACCCAACAAGAGGAGAAGAGACTCTAATGTATGTGACCAGTAAAACCAGTCCAAACAATCCTCACCAACCACACAAACAAAATAAGTCAAACACAACATGGCCTCCCTTAAAAAACACAGCAAAATATTATGTGAAGTGACAGGACATAACCTCACAAACAAAACAAATTTAAAAAAGCCAACTATATCAAATCAGAACATCCAAAACAAAAAAACACAGAACCCAACCATACCCACACACACCATTCGGGGCAAGTCCAGGTTTAGTGCAGTAAAATTTGTACTGTTTATCAACTATCTTTACATGATAAGAGTTATAAATACACGGTGTAATGGATCATTAAAAAACCCGTAACTGGTGCTCATAAACATGACATATAGCTTCCACTTCAAATGAAAATATTCAAATATCAGCAGCTGGCAACCAATCGACATCTTACCGTCGTTGTACATTCTTTTGCAAGACCAGGTCCAACTGCTGCATGCAGACCATGGTTGCTGTGTGCCTCATCCAGTAACTATAAACCATCAATGGGAAGGAAATTAGAGGTGATATAAGTGACTTGCTGGTTCCTTGGTATTCATATTTGGGAGAAAGCTTGAAGCAATTAAAAAAAAGGTTAAAAATTACCCAAACCCAGCCACAGAACATTGTTGCCTTCTTCGGGGCGAGCTGATTGACCGCCCAACCCTTCAAGGACCAAGCAAAGCAAGACCGAAAGTATGCCCAAGACCAGCCAAAGAACAACGCTGCTTTGCTCAGGAAACAAACCTCAAATTTGTGAATTTCTGGCCTCATCCTGCAATTAAAAGACCAAGAGTAAAAACCCATTTCATTCAGACTTATAAATGTGCTCTCTTAGCTGGCAAGCCTGTCTAGCTATTGTAGGTATTGAAGATTGTTGAATGGAAGACTCAGCTCCTTTGTTTGGGGAGATTCGGGGGCTGGACTGTGAAATGAGAGAAGATGAAAAAATGTCCAGCCCTATTTTTCGATCCTTTGCATATGAGATTATCGGGTTTCGGGTCATCAGATTGAGCCTCCAGGCCGAGCGGGGCTGCTATGGTATGAAACAAAAAATTCTTGATTGTTAAAAAGGATACAGGAAGCAGTGATAGAGCAGAGAGAAGACCCATTTTCAAACACAATATCTCGTGCATCAATAGGCTCCAAAGCAATTAACTTCAGTTCACCCGCCCCCCAAACGACAGTGAAGAGAAAAACAAATGTGATTGAAGAACCCAAAAAAAACCTCAAAAGAAAACAGAAGACCACGCGAGATCAAGGACAAAAAAGTCAGTACACTGCCACAGTCCACAGTGCATTAACTCACAATGCACAGTGACACAAACAGGAAAAACATCGACAATGTTTATTTTATAGTTAACTAGCCAATGCCCCCCGCCTCGTCGTGGGAGGCATCATATTTTTTCTCAACATAAAAAAATATTAATTGTGTATGTTTTTTTTGTTATAATATAAATTTAATCAAAATAATAAATTTATGCAAAATTCTTGTGAAATGCAAGTTTTCTATAAAATATATGAATTTTAAATTGATATAAATTTATTTATTTAATAGGTTTTAACAAAATAACCAGCATAAAATTATTATAATCATTGAAAAAGATAGAAGATTAAGATATTTGAATTATTGAATTCATTGTATTAAGATTAGTTCATTTTATAATTCAATTTAAATCATATTTAAAAATAAAATATAAATTACATGTAATAATCAAATAACAAATCAGTAGTTCATTTTCTATCTACAAAAAGACGAAAACATAAATTGAAAATCCATCCCTAAGTTACTGTCATTTTCATTACTATAACAGTTAAAATTATTCTCAACATTACTTATCAAACAATTAAAATTATTAAATTACCCCAAAAAATAAAAAAAAATCAAAACATTGTAACAAAAAAACAATAAAAAATAACCACTAAAATTATCATTATTATTGCGCAAACAATAAAATAACAGAAAACATAAAAAAAAAAAGAACAAAGGGAAACAATTAGCAATATTAATTTTAAAATTATTACCAAAATAAATTAAAATTTCAGAATGGAATCTAATTAAAATAAAACACTGACAAAAAATGAATCAAAAAAAATTAATCTAAACGCATAAATGAATAAATACGGACAAAAAATAAACATTGTCCAAACATTGTATTTTTTAATGTTTTTATATCACTTTTATGTGCTAATGTTAAAAATGATTTAAAAAAAATATCATTTTAATATATTTTTAAACAAAAAATATTTTTAAAAAAAAATAAATCACATTTCCAAATAAATACGGACAAAAAATAAATATTGTCCAAATATTGTATTTTTTTTATTTTGTTAGATCATTTTCATGTGATGATGTTAAAAATAGTTTAAAAAAAAAACAATTATTATTTTAATATATTTCTAAATAAAAAATATTTTTTATTCAAAAAAATTAATCACATTTTCAAGAAAAATAAAAATGCATGGAGAGTGGGACTTGAACCCACGCCCTTTCAAAAACCTGATTGCGCCTTAACCAACCCGGCTACCCAGCATCCCTGTCATTGATTACGCTATTATATATTAATAGTAAGTATTATTTGGATTCGCACAAAACATGTGAAGATTGGGATTCAAACCCAAGACCTTTATGAAGGCTGCCTTAACCTCGCATCTTGGACCAACTTGGCTGCATCAACAACTTGGTCATCGTTTATGATAATATATATTAATAGTAATAGTTACTGTGGATTAGCACAGCAAAACCAGGACGCGTTTTATATTATAGGTAATGATATACCAACCCAAGGGTCAGTGTTTGGTTGTGAGGTTATGTCTACTTTTAGTTATATTTTTTTTAAATTAAATCATTTTTTCGGCTCGATGAGTTAATTCGGTGACCTGCTAATTCAATCCCTTAACCACATTTATTTTTTAATTAAATTGTTGTGAGTTAATTGGTGTGACTCAATTAGCTTGATGAGATTGTAAGAAATTATCATTATACCCTTAATAATACATCATATTATGAATTATTCAAACCCATTATCATATAGATTAATTATGAAGATTGATCATGAGATCAATTGCTTGATTTTCTTCTTGATAAACAGAGAAAATCAATTAACAAAGTGATGAGAAGGTCCCTGATTTACTTATAAATAATAACTTGTGTAAATTATCTACAATTACTTTTAGGCATAGATCAGAAGATTTTTCTCAAATTTATTTTTTATTATTTTGAAACTGTTCTCCTACTGCATCAAGATTTTTTTTTAACTTGAGCAAAAATGACTGAAAATATTTATAATTTAAAATTCCGCTGATATGTGTATTTAGAATTTGATTAGATAAAGTATATAATAGAGTTAATCTTTAATTTATTAAAACTTTCTTTTAAAAAAAATATATTAAAAATGATAATATTTTGAATTAATTCATTTTAATTTAGGTTAATTTATATTTCATCCATTGGACTAAACTAAATTTAATAATGTTACTTTAAACATGCAAAGCACAAGTATTTTCTCAACAAAGCTTGATGTGTCTTGGGTTCTTAATTTTCCATATGCCGAGTTTTGAGAATTGATGAGATTGGCTAAGCTAAATCTGTGAACCGTTTTATATTCTAACTAGCTAATTGCCCGCGCGTTGTCGCGGGTATTTTTTTGTATATAATTTAATATAATTAAATCTACAACGATAAATTTATATGATATAAGTAAATAAAAATTATAGATTAAAAGATAACATGTTTAAAATTTTGAGATGAGTTTGTCACGTAAGCATAGATTACATTTTTTAGAATATAGGTGTTGCGTCATAAACGATCACAAAAGAGCGCGTACTAACATTAGAAAAAAGAGCAAAATATTTGAATAAGAAAAAAAACAAATTATTGAAATCATTATTGTGCAGATAATAAAATTATAAAAATTAATTAATAGAAAGAGGAAAAAAAAGGGAAAAGGAAGCAATATTAATTTTAAATATTATCACAATAGCAACATCAGAGTCTTAATATCTAAAATTATTATTGCCGCTAAAATAAAAACAAAAAAATTATTAAATTATACCGAGAGAAAAAAATAAAAAGCATGAACAAAACAGCAAGCAAGAAAAATAAATTAAAAATTATCATTATCATTATTATTGTTATGAAAGAATAAATAATCACTATTATTATAATAATAGAATACATAATCACTATTATTATAATATTAATAATAATCACTATTATTATTATTCTTATTATAATAATTATTATTATGTTAATAATGAAAGAAACATAAATAAATGAAAGACTAAAAATATCCTAGAAATTTTAACAAAAGATAAAAATAAATAAAAACAAATTATCATTGCTATTACTGGAAAAAATTTTTTATCAAATTATCGGGAGGGAAAAAAAATAACAAAAGAGTAAGAATGAAAAATAATTAAATCATGATTATTATTATTGTTGTTGTTGTTGTTGTTATTGTGTTAAATACACTTATATATACATGGACAAAAGTAGGGATTAAAAAAATAAAAGCGTAAGGGTTGAAATGAAAATCAAATATAAAGGGATTAAATTAAAAAAATTAAAAGTCAAAGGGCTGAAATGCAGATTACATTTATTGTCAATTGAAATCAGAGGACAAAATTGCAAAAATCGGAACCTTTGTATCGAATTGATTGAGTTATATACAGCCAACCCAGAAATTGAAAGTAGAAGGACCGAAGTGCAACTTTCACATTCAATCAATTAAAATCGGAGGACCCAATCGACCAAAATCAAAACTTATATCAAACAAATGAGGACTAAAAACGAAATTAAAAGTCCAGGGACCGAAGTGAAAAGTAACGCAATATGGGGGACGCTCCTGCACATTGACGTGCAGGAGAGAGAGAAATGTGGCCGGCGGCTTTAACCGGCCTCCGCCGCGTCCACGGACATTTGGTGGTTACACGCACCACCGCGGGTGGAAGACCACTCGGCGGCGCATCGTTCTGGCCTCCGGTAGACAATTTCCGGCCACCTGAGTAAGCCGCACGCGCCACCTAAACAGGGCGTGAGGCGAAAAACCGTCTGGTGTGTGCGCCTCACGCCCTAACAGACGCCGAATAAAAAATTCGAAAAATAGGGCCAATTACCGTCCTGCCCCTGCACCCAATTAATTGTTTTTGTCTTATTAGGGGCTAAAACCGTATTTAGCCATTTCATAAAATAATAAAAAATTCATAAAGTTGCGGCGGACCGGATCGGTCCGGCCGCGCGCAATTACGCCGGTACCCCTCATCCGAAACCTTTATTTTGTCTTATTACTGGGGACTAAATCGTCAATATACTGTTCACAACTGAATATTTAAAAAAAAGAAAATCAAAAGGAAAAACCGAAAATAGTCCCGTTTCCCAGCCCCTTCTGCCGCACGCCCGAGGGCCAAAACCGGGCGTGCACTACTTAAATCCACAGTCACCTAAGTCCAGTGCTTCAGTGGAAAAGCCACGGCCTTTAGTTGTTTTGTAATGGTCAACATTTTTGGAAGGGAAAATGTTGTCGGCCTTAGTTGTATCCATACTGGACTTTTGCATGATAAGAGAGCAGACTTGAGCCCACGTTAGGCCCGGCCCGATATATAAGGAGGAGCCCAATCATCGCTCGAGTCTCAACTTTTTCTCCCTTTTTTTAAATTTTGGTTCCGAAAATGAAACACTTTTCTTTGAAGATTTTAAAAGAGGAACGTGCCTGCCTCTCTTGCTTTGATTCTCTTTACTTAGCCCCGATATTTTACTGCCGTATGAATAGAAATCTGCAAAACTTGATTTTTTTATTTGAAATTATTTGGATAGGTTAATGTTAAAATATTTTTAAAAAAAATAAAAAACATATTTTAAAATGCCAAAAAAAACATCTTTTAAAACTAACTTGCTATTATATGCTAACCTAATAGTTTGTTCATTTGAATAGAATTTTAACTTAAAATAAATGGAAATTGACACCATGTAGTCACTAAAAGGTATGTTTGACACTGTATTTTAAAATTATTTAAAAAAAAAGTAATTTTTTATTTTTTATTTTAAATTAATATTTTTAAGTGTTTTTAGATAATTTTGACGTTGATGTTAATTTTTGTTTAAAAAAATAAATAAAACTATTATTTTATTGTATTTCTAAATGAAAAATACAATAACACTTACAAACAATGATATAATATTATAAATGATATCGTTTGTTTTAAAATATTATTTTGAATTAATCAATGACTGCCGAGAGAAAAGAAAAGAAACACGTGCATCTCTAAAAGTTATTCTCCATCACATGGGATTAGCATTCAACCACCGCACAATTAATATGCTCTGGGTGAGTCTTGATTCAATTATGCCAGAAAAAGCATCTTGAGTTTGATTCAATTTTTTAGAGTATATTTTGTATTTTTGTTTTTTAAGATATTTTTTATTTTAAAATATATTATAATAATATATATTTTTATTATTTTTTTAATTGTTTTATATCAAAACATTAAAATAATCTAAAAAACGATTTTTTTTTATTTAAAATAAAACAAATCAAATTGTTTGAAAAACATTTTTTAAATGCTTCCAAACACCTCTAAATATTGATGCACCTTTTCAGCCAATGATTTTTGTTATTCCTTATTAAAAAATCAATTGAAGCAGGGCGACAATCCCTTGCCAATCAGTTATGCGGAAACATGCAAATATTTGTTGGTGTCATTGACGTGTCTTGATTTAGCTTTCATTTATTTAAGTGGCTGTTTGGTATTGCGATTGAAATAGAGATTCAAGTCAGAAACAGATTTTGTGTGTTTGGTAATAAGAAAACACTAATTAAATTGCCATGGGACTCACCAAAAAATCGATTGAAACCATAGTTTAGAATAGGCTGAAAAATGGTGCTTTCCTTGCAATCGCAATTCATGTTTTTTTCCCAGTGTTTCATGGATTGCAGGTCGTGGTTAGCAGCAATATCAAAATGGGAAGCAACCAGCGATCTCTCCCCATAGCTACACTCTCTCTTTCTCCACAACGACAACTTTCTCTCTTTACACACGACAATCTCTCTCTCTCTCTCTCCACAACAACGACTCTCTCTTTCTCTCTCCAGAGTCGGGGGAGCTCTCGGAGACACAACCATCTTCCCCCTCATCACCGGTAACTTCTCCTCCACTCTAGAAGCTCCGTCGTGATCACCTCCAGCGAGCGCAGGAGGCCCTGACGCAGAAGCAACAACGATGACAGCAGGCTTCCGTCACTCCTACCAGCCACCATTTCCGACATCACCACCACAGGAAGACCCACCTCGGTCTCCTCTATCCATCGACATCGGCTATTGATCCTTTTCATCAAAGTTGGTTGAACGCTATTGTTCACGTGAATTAATTCATGTGAACAATGCAGTGCATCGTTTCACGCCAAATATTTTAAAGCTGGACTCAGGCTAGGCCTGTTCTCGGCCCAACCCAAGTCCAACTGAGTTAGGCTTTGACCTAATTTAGCTGGGCTAACCCATTTAGTTGGGTTGGGCCCTGTTCGATTTTAAAAAAAAAATATGTAGATAAAGATCAGTCTTGATAAAAGAAAAAGACGTTTGATTTCGTTTCACTCCACAACCCTGTTGTTTTCGATTGATTATGAATTAGAAACTTGCAACTGGATTTGACCTTGGAATTATATCTCTACAATTGGATCGCAGATGTTGTTACTAATGATATTATTACCAGATGTTGTGCCTCGATCAAATAGTGAGGGATCACAGAGGCATTCACTTATCGATTTAGTTCGTGATGAAATTACAAATAATTTGATGGGAGAATAAAAACAAATATATGTTTTTTCCATGAATTATTAATTATATTTTATTGTTATGATTATTAATCTACAAAATACACACACACGTGTGTGTGCCCTTTAAAGTAATTTCACAAGCTGACAACAATATAAAAAACATGATAATCAAACACAAGAAACTGTTTTTTATCAACCTCAAACTCAACCACAATTTTAACCAAATACTTCAATAATTATTATGAATCGCAGCTAAAAGTGCTTTTTATAAAACTATTTTTTAAAAAAATTTAACCACAAAAACAAAAGTAATACCAAACACACCCTAAATATCCGAAAGTAAATAGCCCACCACCAAATAATGAAAATAGTTTATAATTTAGTAGGGCATTGGCCGGTTTGGAATTACATTCTAAACAGTCCCCCCCCCCCCCCCCCCCCCCCTTCAATTAAGATTTTTTTTAGATTGTTTTGATAAACTATTGTAAAATAATTTAAAAATATATAAAAATATTATTATAATTTATTTCCATGTTAATAAAAAAACACTTTATAAGATATCTGGTACTAAGATACTGGTCAAAATTTGATACCTCTTTGACATTTGAATATGTGTTATGTTCATATATGATCTATCCAAACCACCCAAAGGGCAAATGGCCGAGCACTTATAATTATTATAAGAAATAATAAACAGATAAAACTTTTTAATTTATTTTTTTATTATATATATATATAAATCTATGATTTAGACTAAATTCCTGGAATTTTTTAAAAGCACACCTCTAACATTAATTTTTTAAAATTTATAAATATATAAAAAATAAAAACCCATTAATCAATAGATGAATATCTCGTGTCAATGAAATAAAACAAATTTCACAACGATTGGATAAAAAAACAGGGGTTTGACTTGTCTGGATGGTCAACAAAAAAAATAGCAGTAGGTAGTGACTCATGGAAATTGGAATGGAAGATACAATCAATTGAAACGTTTATTTTTCAACAAGACTACAAAACGGCGACTGCATTTTAGAAATCTAAAATTCATCGTTCTCTCCATCATTCTTTCCAGTGATTTTTTTCTTTGTGTTTCTTAATTTCTCCTGCACTTCCGTGTCAGTTATCGGGTATTACTCTGATCACTTGCATGATTTGATCGTTCGATTGAGTAGTTTTTTTTTATCACTTCTTCATCCCAAAACCCAAACCGTTTTTTGATTGATTGACTGACTGTGTAGGTGATTGATTGCTCGCCATGGTTTTCAATCGAAGCGTTTCTCTTCTTTCCAGGCTACGTTCTCACGCTGTAACCCCTGCTGTTCTCTATCTTAATAATCCTCTATTTATTTATTTTTGGATAGACAGATGATTTGATTTGATTAGATTGAATTGATGCAGCAACATCGGGTTCAGCAACAGTCAAACCTCAGCAATTCTTTCAGATGGATTCAAACGCAGACCGTCTCTTCTGATCTTGTACTCATCTTTTCTTTTCTCTCCTCCATCTCTTAAAAATCATCGAAATGGTGTTTAGGGTTTTGATGTTTTTGACGCGAACCAATGTGGTTTCTGTTGAAATTTGTTATTTGATTTGCATTGTTTTCTTTTATAGTGATTCTTATGCTCTCTCTCTCTCTCGAATTTTTAGGACCTTCATTCTCAGCTGAAGGAATTGATCCCAGAACAACAGGTATGGATTTCCTCGTTTAAAAAGCAATGATAATTGCTGTTTTGTCTTTACTTTTTGGTTTGGCACCTTAAACTTAATTAACTATGTTGCAACAAGTTTTTGTACAAATCTGATGAAGCTGTTCCTTGCAAATTGCTACAAATATTCATAGTTTCTTATTTTTCATTTCCATGCAGGAGCGCCTGAAGAAGCTTAAGTCAGAGCATGGAAAAGTTCAACTGGGAAATATTACTGTTGACATGGTAATTATAGTTCTGAGCTTCCGGTGTTTGTTTTTAGATAAAAAAAGTGACAATTCTGTTTAATTTCCATCAATATAACAGTTACTTGCTGTTTGTTGTGTAACTTCTGATTGAATTATTTGTTCATTGAATTGGTAAGGTGCTTGGGGGGATGAGAGGAATGACTGGATTACTGTGGCAGACTTCATTACTTGATCCAGATGAGGTATGGATAAATATTTATTAATCAATCATCATAAACTATTCTAAGTCTCTTATTTTAAAAGATTTGCTCGCAAAGTTTTTGTCATTTTGATGTAGGACAAGAGAAAAATCATCAAAACAGGAGAATTGATGTATAAATAGAAACAAAAAATCACCAACAAGAGAGACACTTGATCTTAAAGCGACCAATCAAGAGAGATGCTCTCTTAGAAAATTAAGTCTTTATTTCAGTCAATAATTTATAGGTACCTAACAGACATAGGAAACTAGAATTATAAAATTTATAGTGATCTTATTAATGGCTTTACTATACACTCACATTCTCTAAAAACCATCTTTTTTGGGTGCTAAATTTACAGGCACTATACCACAGGGACTAATGCTATGACTAACAAATCTTTTTGTCAACAACTCTTCTACTTGCCTATTCAATCCAGTCCGCCCCCGAGGATTTATCCTATAATGTGGAATATTAGACAATTGAGATTCAGGAATCAAATTAATAGCATGTTGAATATTCCTTATAGGAGTTATCTCACTAGGCATAACAACAGAAAATTCATTTAGTAACACAGTCACTTCATGAGGGGTTTAAGATCAAAAGAATCTGAAGGAACTTCTCTAGCTACGACTTCAAACCAACACTTACTATTCAAAACTGCCTTTTCAAACTTTTGTTTAGTCAAAATATGGAGGTCTTTCTTAACAAGAGTATGATTTCCACTTGGTTTCTTCATGGGAACTTGAGGAGAAGGCTTAGACTTAGTTTTTCCATCCTTCTTTTGAGGTTTTGCAAGCCCAAAAATAATGTTCTTACCCTTGTACTTGAAACAGTAATTGTTTTCTCTATCATGGTTAATAACATCAAGATTGTAAAATCAAAGACAACCTAAAAGAATATGAGCTACATGCATGGGTAAGACATCACAATAAATCCATCTTTATAATCATATGTTTGAATTAGAACAAGACATCTTTAAGTGACAAGTAAAATGGTCTTGATAGTCCAAACTACTTGAAAAGGATTTGGATGTTTTACAACCATCAAACCCGACCTTTTTGTAGTAGCCTTTGAAACCACATTCATGATACTTCATCAATCTGCAACTTACAAGATGATCAAACATCACTCTTAATATATGTGTGGAAAATGCTAGTAGGTTTCCAATCACATCACCCAAAGCAATAGATAAAATACACCTAAGATTTGTTGGCCGTCTACCTCCAAATCATCTTCACAACCATCCTCATCTCTTGAAAACTCTACAGGATCCACAACTTGGTCCTCACTCTTAGGTTTGTCATTATCCATGCTCTAAAGCTAAGGTGAAATTTGCGCAATTAGCTACTATTATGACAATGATGACAATGAATGGAGGAACTACTAACTGAGAATCATTGGATTGATTGTTAAGAGCGAGTTTTAGAAAAATAATTGTTTTGAGTTTTTGAAAAAACATATTTTTGCCTAATCCTATTATCTTTAAAGCTAGGTTGAGTAACAAACTTAGATGGATGAGATTCTATTAATTGGGACATCCTTGGTGAAGAAAAAAACTTATTATATTTTTCTATCTCAAGAGCCTTATGGTAAGCCTCCTCAATTGTTTTTGGAGAATGTAAAGGAAGTATTTTCTTTATATCTCCTTGAAATCTTTTGATAAATCTCCTAAGAGAAAGAAAAGGTTCCTCATGTAGCTCACAACTATAGTGAAGGTCATCAAACTGTTTCATATATTTAGACACACTAAGAGTTGATTGTCTTTAAGTTTACATGTGTTCAATTAATTGACCCTTATGATTTTTAGGAAGATATTTCTCTTTTAACTTTTGTTTCATAACATCCCACTGAGTAATAGCTAGTTTATGACCACGTGCAAATTTCACAATCAATATTGTACCAATACTCTCTAGCAACCCTTACTAATTTCATTTTAGAAAAATGAACATTACGTTAGTCATTCTATGCCACACACTATATTGATCCATAATTGCCAATCACTCGATAAAAGGAATAGGATCCAAAGTATAATCAAAATCAGAGGATAGTTTTGACTCCATTGCTATAACTCACTATGATCATCTTATCTATACCTAGTTAGAGAAGGTGAATCCCTATTTCTACCTCGGTGAACATCCCTATTTCCTTTGGTATTTGTCTATATTGAGGCCTAAGGGGTTGTTGAAAATTCATTTGACAGTCTTCGTTGTTGAGATTGAAATCTTGCTTGAGATTCCTTGGGTTGTGTCTAGTTTGATGTCCTATAGGCTGCTGAAATTTTTTGTTGAAGTTCTCGTTATCAATTTCATGAACATTATAAATGTCCTTAAGGTCATCGGTTAGTGTGAGATTATTATCAAGGAAAAATCTCCATGTTTGCCATTTGTACTCATATTCGACACATTTCATAGTCTAGGTGTGCGTGTTTGCCCTTCAGTAGAGCTGGCAATTCAAGGGGTTTAATCCAAGCCCATAGTTTGAGGGGTTTCATCCAAGTTCCTCTCACAAGGTTGTCTACTTGTCTGCTTAATAAAATGTCCAAAATCTATGGTCAACCGGTCAACTTTAACATTAAGTTCATTGTGATTAGTTTATTTTGACCTGGGTGTCCAAAGAATCACAAGTTCAGCAAGTTTGGAAACTTCCATGCTTTTAGTATTAGTCATGAAAATAGGCAAAAACAAGTGATATGCCTAGACATACAAAAATTGTAATAAATAATGTGGGCAATAAAATTGATGTTAACAAGAAATAATAAAAACAGTGAACTCAATTTAAATAATATACCAATTGTTTTTGTTTGAATAAGATTTTATAAAATAGGACCTCGCTATCTACTGATAACCAAAAATGTAACTGTTAATCAAATTTTGAAGTGAGGGAAAAAGGCCTTGGCAACTTTCACACTGCTACAATTCCTTAATGAACCGAGGATGTTGCCACTAGATGAAAAAAAGGTAACGTTGGTGGTGGGGTGAAGAATATAATGCCATGATCAGTAAAAGTGCAAACCCAACCAGGCCTAGTTTTTCCTTTGCCTGGTGCCCACAAATTGAAGGCAATTGGTGGTTGCCAAATTCACTTCAAGTTTCAAAAGTAGTGGCTGCCAATATTATTTTTTTTTGCTGACCTGCCTGCCCAATTTAGCAGTGTAAAATTGAGATGCTTGAGTTATATCTCAATCATCAATAATTGCAGCACGATCAATTCTTGTCCTTGATTTTTCTTTTTTGCTCATGAAAGGACACTAGCCTTAGATGGATTTCACAGTGGGTGTCCAATTGATTTAGGATGAGAGAGAATAATCATCAAAACAAGAAAATTGATGTAGAATAGAAACAAAAAATCAAAAATAAGAGAGATACACTTGATATTAAAGGACTAAATCAAGAGCACGTCCAATCTTGTAAAAATCCAAGTCTTTATTTCAACTGAAATAAATAATGTCTCCTTAGCGTACTCATTTATTGACACCCAATTTTAAGCCCTGTATTTTTTCCCCAAAATTATCGAGGCATAAAAAATCTAGTATAGGCTCACATCACATTCCAGTTATTCATCTGAAAGAAGGTCCATTGTTTCTCAGGGAATTCGCTTTAGGGGCATGTCAATTCCTGAATGCCAAAAATTGTTGCCAGCTGCAAAGCCTGGTGGAGAACCTTTGCCCGAGGGTCTTCTTTGGCTTCTTTTAACAGGAAAGGTACACAAAAATCATAAGTTATCTTAATCTCATGTCTTGGATTTTTTCTCTCTCACCATCCTTTAGCTTTTCCTTCTATTCTTTTCTGTTAGGTACCAACCAAAGAGCAAGTCAATGCCTTATCAAAGGAATTGCGTGACCGTGCTTCTGTTCCAGGTTCATAATTTTTTTTGGAAGAAACTGCACTGTTAATAAGTTTTTTAGCAGCTGGATGGAACAGTATATTTCTTGTGGCAGCTGGTCCTGTTCTATGCATCTCATTCATCGATTTCCAATCGGTTATTGATCTGGAAAGAGTAATTATTTTGTTTGCATTCATGATTAGCATGGCGATTGCATTGCTGATCTCTTGTTCTTGGTTGCAGATTATGTCTTTAAGGCCATTGATGCCCTACCTATCACTGCCCATCCGATGACTCAGTTTGCAACTGGTGTTATGGCCCTACAGGTAGCGAAATGCTCTGACACCTTATATATACATGGCCCACCTTCTGTCATCCTAGTTTAGATTGTCTTTATCATCACAGTTAAGGTAATTCAAAGTGACCGTTATTGTTTTTGATTTTCTAATGACTTTTTGAGAGCTTATCTGTGTCAGGCGTGGTCAATTTAGGCTCTAAGAGAGTAAATTGTGGAGTGGGGAAAGATTAACTGAATAGTTTAACATATTATCGGGAAGAAGACACATTAAAGAGTGTTAGTTGACTTGTATATTTGTATTTGATGGTCTTTCAGGTTCAGAGTGAATTTCAGAAAGCCTATGAAAAAGGGATTCACAAATCAAAGTAAGGTTTTTAGGTTTTTTCTCCTCATTTATTAGTGTTTTGTGAGTTATGTTGGTGCTATAACAATGAAATTCATAGGTACTGGGAGCCAACTTATGAGGATTCTCTTAGTCTGATTGCTCGTGTGCCAATAGTAGCTTCATATGTTTATCGAAGGTCAGTGAGCATTTTATACAGCATTCAACCTTGCATATCATGGCTGATAGCATAAGAAAAGTCTGGGGCATGGTGTTGAATGTAGCGTTTTAAAACTTTCATTACTCTCTGTATTGTGAGGATAATTTTTTTTCTGGAGCAAGAACTTTCTGTGAATATATTCATCCTTAAGGTACTCTTGCAAATCTATGAGTGTGCAAAATATGTCTCTCTGTCTCTTACACACACACACACACACACAGACACACACATTACTGGTAGCTAGGTGTTTTATGTGGGACTTAATCCACTGTGCTTATAACTCTACATTTCATGAAATGGATTTTGATTTCCTTGATCTTTTCGTGTTTCTTGAAGGATTTACAAAGATGGCAAAGTTATTCCTATGAATCACTCTTTGGATTATGGTGCAAATTTTTCACACATGTTGGGATTTGATAGTCCTGAAATGCAAGAGCTTATGAGGCTTTATGTTACAATCCATAGGTTTGTATATCTTGTTCTTTTCTTGGATTACAGGATACTTTTATCTTTCATGTGATGTATGTGGTAAACAGAGAAGAATTTTATCATGCTATTTTTTTTAATGTGATGCAGTGACCATGAAGGTGGGAATGTCAGTGCTCATACTGGTCACCTGGTAAGTTACTGAAGTTATGCACTATCAGGACTTCAACCCCCCTCCCACCTGTTTTTTTGATGGGAATGGAGGGGTATTGTGTATGACTTCTTGTCCAGTTAAATGCTGATGTATTAATGTTGTGCTGTGTTCAGGTTGCTAGTGCACTTTCAGATCCTTATCTTTCATTTGCAGCTGCATTGAATGGTTTAGCTGGGCCACTCCATGGCTTGGCAAATCAGGTATGGCAGCTCAGGTCCTATCTTCAGATCCAGCTTACTCTCTGTTCTCTCTCTCTCTCAACTAATTCTTTGCTGATGTCCTTTCATCTTCTGTTCTTGAGCTTTGGAGTAGGATCAACATTTTAGTTTGTGCTGAAGAAGATTTATTAAGAACAAGGACCGAAAGTCTTGGGTTGTCCATTTCTGTGGATGCTATCATATTACCCTAAAGATTTCTAATTGACAATGAGTTTGATTTCTAAATAATCCAACTTAAAAGTTCCCTTAGATTATAAGGTACCCAACTTGGGTTGTGTTTTTTGAACTAAAGACAGCAAAAATCTGGACTCGGAATGCCCTCAAGAAGTTCTGATTGTTTTGGTATTGGCTAAAGGCACTCAAAACCTATCACATATCCTTAGTAACCGCAAAAGCAAAGATTCTTGAACACAGTCACATATCTATGCAAATGGGTGGGAAACCACGTCCAGCAATAAGAGTTTCTCATTAGTAGGCAATAACTTCACTGAAAACCATTGGATAGAGCAATTCATATATACAAATAGAGAGAGAGAAAAACCCTGTTTGCAATTTGTGAGGACAAAGTCCATGAGTGATATTGAGACTAAATCACTTGTTAATATAAAATAGAGATCTTTTAACACTTAACCAATCTATCAGGCATTTGTTGCTCTCGTTTTCCCTTCTTTTCTTTGTACCATAAATAGATTTATAAACCAAAATGTTCTCTTGCAATCTATGCAGTGTTTCACATTTATTTCTAACATGAAGATCACCAGCTGTGTAATCTATTACCAAAAGCAAGTTCCTTTGAATGCTGGCGTCACTTTCTTTCTGCCATAGATGATTGTTATTGCTTCTCTTCGTGCTCATCAGAATTTTGTGGTTACAGGAAGTTCTCCTTTGGATCAAATCTGTGGTGAAAGAGTGTGGAGAGGATATAACCACAGAACAGCTTAAAGATTATGTTTGGAAAACATTAAATAGCGGAAAGGTAGTTTATGTCATTTTGAAATAAGAACAGTTGGCTGATGCTTTTCAAAATCTATAATTATCTTAGTTCCTCACACTTTCTAAGTTCACAACAGTTCTGCTTCTGCCTTGTGTTTAATTCACACATCTATCTTCTTTCACCACTCCCTTATTTTGCAGGTCGTGCCTGGATTTGGTCATGGAGTTCTGCGCCAAACTGATCCAAGATACACATGTCAAAGGGAGTTTGCATTGAAGCATTTACCTGATGATCCATTGTTCCAGCTGGTTGCCACTTTATCCTGATCATGCACCATTAACAAGGACATGCCTTTTTAATACACATGTTTTTTTTTAATCCCGCGGACAATTCTTTCACTAGCTAACCTAGTTTTGACCTTAACAGGTCTCTAAGCTATATGAAGTTGTACCTCCAGTTCTTACCCAGCTGGGCAAGGCAAGTTGTTTATCCTTTTTCTCTAGGCAGAAAACATAAAAAACAGAATAATGTTCTTGTCTCGTAGGTAGTAAGAATATCTTCTGTATTTTTTGTCCATGGATCCAATTGCTCGCAAATTCTGATTGTCCTGCAATCTTATCTGGGAGTGGCTTCTTATTCTAATATGGATTTTGTTCTGAATTTAGGTTAAAAACCCATGGCCTAATGTTGATGCTCACAGTGGGGTGTTGCTGAACTACTATGGTTTAACTGAAGCTAGGTATTCCATTTATGTTTCTTTGAATAATATATTATCACACTTGACTTTTCGATATCAACTACATAACTTATGAGGAAAGATGATAATGCTCCTTTAAATTGCTTATTGATAGGTACTATACCGTACTTTTCGGTGTATCAAGGAGTATTGGCATTTGCTCTCAGGTTCGTTCTACAGTCATTATCGTTTTCTGTGATCCTGTTTTGTGCCTTCGATTTTACTAATACACTCTTGTTCATTCAGCTAATATGGGATCGAGCTCTTGGATTGCCGCTAGAGAGGCCGAAAAGTGTTACAATGGAATGGCTTGAGAATCACTGCAAGAAAGCGTCTGAGAACTGAAGAAGAATGCCATCCTGTTTTCCCCAGTAATAATTCATCAGAAACACGAGTTTCGTGTTGGATAGAGGACTGGTGTAAAGTTAATGAGTTCTGCTGTAGTCAAATTTCCAGGCATTTCAAACTCCGGTGTCGAGTTTCTTCCCCAAATTTTACAGTTACAACTAGGTGACAACCCCAAATTTCATTTTGATCCATACCAACTTTTTTTAATGAATTTCGTTGGAAGTAAAGTCATGACACGAATCAATGCTTCATGGGAGCCAATTGAATAAAATAGTGCTGTGCTGCTCATTTCTTTTTCTCTCTCACTTGACACTCTTTTTTGTGGTTGAGGTTATTTTTTAAAGTGTTTTTTGTTAAGAAATAATTAAAATGATGTTTTATTTTATTTTATTTTTGATATTACCACGTGAAAATAATCTAAAAACATTAAAATTAGTTTTCACTGTCCGCTCACCTAGCCTTCTGGCTGGATTTGTTGTTGGCCTAATCCTATCTATCTTCGTTTCTAAAACAGCCCAGCCATCACAGAGCTAAGCCTCCTTTGGATTTTCGGACATGATCAAATATCTTTCTCATTTCTCCTGGTATGATCCTTGGTCATATTATGTATCCGATGGAGTTGAGGCTCTTGCTTAATAAATAATGTTAGGGCACTTGAAAAGCAATCAAAGAGGAAAAATGGATCTAATTCAAGCTCTACCATGTTCAGAACTATTTGCAATCATGTATAGTCCTGGTTAAAAAGATTAATGGGGAAAAATCGAGCCATTAGCTCTCAGTTGCCACGTTTCATGACCCATTCAAGACGGTGAAAAAAGAATCCTCATTTCCCTCTATTTATCGTTTCAGTCGGGACAAAACAATTATAATGGGATGCCAAATGCGTTGTGTTTGCATTAGTTTTAGGTGTTCTAAGCCATCATCACGAATTGGGGCAAACAAGTTTCGTGGAATGGACTATTGAAAGGCAGGCAGGTATGCAACTCCTATGAATGAACTCCAAGCAACGGATGCAACAAAAGCCTCGAGATCCAATTGGACCAAATTGATAATAGCATATCTTTTATTTTTGTATTCGAGAAAAAACTATCCTCGAAAAATGTATTTTGTAAGTTTAGATAAGCGAGTAAAACTCCAGTTATCTCATGCTCTTACAAGAAATATATATCGTGACTCGAACTCAAAATTTGTTGTGCAGATCTCAAATTTTTTTCATTATATCAATACATTCTCAGTCTAATATTTTTTTTTATTTTTAAAAAAATTATTTTTGTATCAACAATATTAAAATGATTTAAGAACATAAAAAATAATTTAAAAAAAATATTTGAAATGTAATGCCCAACATAGTCTAAATATTGTTCAAGCCAGAATAGGAAGGACTAGTTCTGCACAAACCCAGAATAGGAAGGACTCAATTACTATTTGAAACGAGGGGGGGGCAATTTTTTGTAGCCCTGTCAAGTATCCACTTGTCCGAGTATACCCCATAGAGTAAATTATTATTTATTTAGTCCCTATATTGCGAACTATATTATAATTTAGTACATTATGTTTGAAGATGTTTAATTTAATTCTTTGATTCCTGCTCTCCGTCGGCTTGAAAGCTATATAGCAACATCTTTTGATTTTGTTTTTAATTACAAATATACCATTGGAGGATTTAAATTTATTTATAAAAATATTTTCTTAAGAAACTAAGAAATTAAGTTATATGTTTGCAAATACGAAGTAGTAAGATATAATTATATTTGAAATATAGGGACTAAAAACAATTTATTCCACCTTCATCAAATCCCTCGAATATTTTTTTTTATTTTTTATGGCACATAATAATTCCATGATCATATTTCCATCAGAAAAAGTAAAAGGAAAAGAGAAATGGCTGCCTCTTCTTCTTTCCTTTTCTTCTCCCAAACTGACTCATGGGTTTCATAGTTCAAATAGTTGCAGTTGCATACCTCAATTTCACTCTATCAAACTTGGCAGCAACCGCTCTTAAACCCCTCTCAGTTTCAGGTGTTCATAATCTCCAAAAGTTTGCTCTTTTTTTTTCTCGTTCTTTTATTAGTCATAATGCCTATCAATGCTTTTGCAGCTGCTTCTTTGTTTTATAGTATTTTATATTTCCTGGTTTTTCTTCTTTTGCTTATTAGATAAATAAGAGAGTGAATAGTTTGGTGCTTCTACAGTAGAAACCCATTTGTGGGCATGCATTTTTTCATGGATTTAGGCACTTGGTTTAAGCAGTGAAGAGTTATATTCTGTATATCAGTTTATATCCTGGTAGTTCAGGAAAAAAAAGAGGAACTCATTTTCAGGGACGAAAGTGCAGATCTTTGAGATTTATCCAATGACAACATTGTCGTTTTCTAAAGCTACACTGAACGTTTTGCAAGTTCTTATAAGGGAGTTGGAAATGGTGCGTGCTGGATTATAAAAAAAGAATGGTATTGAAAAGTGCTAATTCTTATTGATTGAGTTCGAAAGGTAGTATTGGAATCAATGTGACTTTGATGACTCATTTTGTTGAACAATTATTGAATGAATTGCGAATGCACAAGTCATTTCTGTAAGTGTGAGATCTGATCCTGGTACGTTAAGAAGTGCATCTAACCATTTGAAATTGATAGGAAATGTTGGCAATTTAGGACACATGCATTGGCAGCATGACTGGATCAGATCATGGCTTCCTTATTCTTTTGCTTCTTTTATATATATATATATATTTGATTAATTATTGGTGCTCATAAAAATACAAACACATGCTGAATAAGCAAGTAATGTTCCGAACAATTGCTTTTTCCCCCTACAATTTGAAATCTAATATTATTAGCAATTGAAAGAAAATTTCAGAAAGTCGGATGTGTTTACTACCATTGTTTGAATATTGAAAAACCTCCAAGTTTTGGTCATGTACTCCTGAAAGATGTCGATCAAGGCAAAGCATGAACAGAGCATAGTCGCAATGTCAGATCCAAATTGTTCTTTGACAGAGGTAGCTCAACTTTGTTTGATTCTCGATGATTAGAGCTTGAAGCTATGTCACAGTCCTTCTCTGGTGGTTTTTTATTCAGATCAAAAGCCTTTCCATTCTTACCTTTAGGACATAGGTTAGCGCATTTCTTGCTGTCATTATCATTAATCAGACTGATAAAATCTTTCGTCTCGAGTTCCTTCAATTCTTCCCCCATTTGAATTTTGGTTGTAATCATTTGGGGTTGCTTACCTAGTGCACGCTGATACTGACAATAAGCAAAGCATATTAAGAATCTAGCAAACTCTATTGAGGCTTCTGAAAATGATTTAAATTCCATTTAAGCATAGTAATCACTTACCTTGAAAAAGATGCTTTCATGTTGTTTCTTTTCCATTGAAAAAGAAGCAGATGGCCAAGATGAAAATGGAACAAGGTGTGTTTGGTGGCCTTGAGCGAGAGCTTATATAGAAAACTTATTTGAAGGTTTTTGATTATTATTTTGACATTTCTAGGGATTACAAAATCTTGCATCTTTGGAAAGATGATCGTAGAAAATCACTCATTCAAGCCCGCGGATTGAATGTATATTTATATCAAACAACGGATTTAGTTTTATTTTTTATTTTAAAATTGCATAACAGATTCATCAATGTTACTATAAACATACTCCTTTTAGGCTTCTCGCCTATTATTATTTGGAGCAATTGATAATTATTACAATATATATTATAATGCTGAATTTACGATGCATAAGAAAAGTAAATTTATTAGTTAACTGTTGTAGAATTACAATGCTTTGTGTAAATTCATGGATGGTGTGCTCGTGATCATGAAATCCACATCATGGCTCTAAATGCCCAATAAATTGTTGCACCACCCTTCCTCTGCACATTTTCTCCTAAATACGTTACGAATAATTCAATTTTTTTTTTTATAGAATGTTTGCTTAGATAACTTGCCATATGAGTCTCCACCTACTCTTTCTTCATTATTAGTTGTGCGGTGACTAAATTGTGGGGCCAAATGGCCGCGTAAACTCTTGGATTGTATATCCTTGCTTGGTATGAGAATGATATTTGTTACCGTCCCCTTTGCATTGAGACCATGTATTAGGCTAATTCATTAGTTCTTGTTATCAAGTACATGCTTAAGCTGATACTGATTAAATTTTTACTGATTAAGTGCTGAGGTCTTCAATGGCCTTTATATCTCTGGGTTATATGTTTATGTTGAATATCGTAACAATACGGATGTGCTCTTTCGGCTTGCTCCTTTACAACATAAATTTTTTCTCAAGCACCTCCAAACTTCTATTTGATTTTACTTTTTCGTTCTATATGCTAATTATGCTTTGGGTTAATCAATAGAGTTAGTTTATAGTCACGCAGTTTGGTTAATGGAAGATACAGTAAAAAAATTAAAACAGAAGTGTTGATTGGATTGCATCAATATCTTTGACCTTGTAGATGTTGTCTACGTGGATATAGTTTCTTTAATGGCATTTTAACTCCTTTTGGAGAAGTCCTATTTGGTTGATCAAAGGGTATGAACACATTTGTTAAAATGCCCAATGACATTTGATTATTTTAATATCTTCATGAAAATTTACTTTGATATGGTTTGGTATATTATATCATTATCCCATATGTATGAAGTGATGAGTTTCAAATTCATTGCGATTAGTGTGTAATTACAAAATGATGGAACCACATGGTAGATGCATAGAGAAAGCAGCAGTGAGGCTAAAGATGTTAATTATAGCTTGAAAAGTTAACAAACTGTCTGAATTGTATCCAAGACTTGATATCTTATGATCATAGCTTTTTCAAATGTGATATTCGTTATACATGTTTGTGTGCACATCAATTAGTGAAGTACTTGTGTGCTGCTGCTCAAACCAATGCCTTTTCACTTTATATCAAGTATTTTAGTGTGTTTGTTTTTGGTCCAGGTTCAGAAATGCCGCAAGATTGCAGTTAAGGACAAGGTTATATACCGTGTTTGCCTCAAACTCCAGCCCTTCTGATGGAGATTCCAGTAAAGAGAAATCTGGTGGGATAATATCCAG
The DNA here is from genome assembly GCA_025169955.1 of Salix arbutifolia. Taxonomy (NCBI): domain Eukaryota; kingdom Viridiplantae; phylum Streptophyta; class Magnoliopsida; order Malpighiales; family Salicaceae; genus Salix; species Salix arbutifolia. Next base: position 13,689,909 of record CM045917.1, on the reverse strand, counting down.
CGATGACGCCCTAGGTCCTCCATTCGTAACTATCTTGGCAGGATTCCTAGTTTTTCCCCTCTTATGTTGGGTTTAAACAAGTTTGGACTTGTAACTGCAAGTCTGCAATCACTCCACCTGGATTTAAACAAGTGCTCTAGTTTTTTTTTAAAAACAAAAAAAGAAGAAAAAGAAGCAAACAATTGGTGTCAAGTAGCTATTAAGAACTGGCCTGGGACTTATTTTCTTCCTGACTAGGAACTAGCTAGCAACGCCAGCGAAGGTGATGTCCAGAGAACAATCAATGGGAAGCTTTAATTTGTCTAGCATCTTATATAGGGGCCTAATATTGAGCATTATCGACTTGCAGGAAAAGAAAGAGAAAGGGGTGTCATCGCACCCATTTAAGGAGGAAGACGATCAAGCAGCAAGAAATTTCTGTTCAATTTGATAATCCAGAGAGCTAACTTGTCCTTCTGGTACCAGTGATCAGCTCCACAGTACATAATAGCTGATGCATGATATTTTATTGCTCAAAGCGAAGGTTAATTTAGTGTTTAGAATTGTGGTAGCATTTGTTTTTGTGATTTAAAAGTGTATTTTCATTATAAAAAAATAGTAAATTAATGTTTTTTTAGTGTTTTTCAATGATTGTGATATGTTAATGTTAAAGATAAATAAAAAACTGAAATAAATATTTTGATATATTTAGAAGAAAAAAAAAACTATTATAGAAATGTATTAGAGATGTAGGGAAAATATAAAAGGTTATACAACAGTATCAATTCGGAACTCAAAGCAGAAACTGAAATCATAAGAACAGGCCTGCAAGAATTATTTGGATTTTTCTGCTTTCTCTTCGGATATGTCATTCCCGACTGATGCAGTAAAATTCCGACGTTCATCAGCGTTAGCAGTAATAACTGGCATCCATACATCAGCAGTGTCACTCAAGAGTGACTGCACCTGTGGATCTGAAGCCAGAGCCGAGGATATCATTTCATCCACATCATCTAATTTGGCTGATAATTTATCCAACTCTCTCGCTATTTCCAGCTATTGATAAGATCAAAGCACCCACATTAAGCAAACTCTTGAAAGATTTATGGTTGTACTTCAAAAAGGGATCAGTACTTTTGGGGGTGGGGGGTTTTTACATCTGAAAAAAGTTGAACAAGGGCTTTACTGTACCTCATCAAGATTATTTGTCGACTTTGATGGAAGTTTTGCAACCTCTAATCCAAGTGCTTCAATTTTGGAGCGCAGCTCAACTTCTTCCTCGTTGGATTGAGCTTCCACCTAAATTAACGAGACAGTGAACGAAAAGAAACACCGACAAAACACAACACAACAAAGCTTTTCTATGTTAAAAAATACTATAAATTATATTTTGGAATCTCATATAACAATTTAAGTTTTTAGGTGAGATGATTCTTTAACATGGTATCAAAAATTATTAACCTAATAGTCACGAGTTCGAATCTCACTATCTCTATTCTATTTAATAAAAATTAAACACAAGATAATATGAACTTATGCAAGTTTCAAGCCCAAAAAATTTTCACTTGAGAAGATATATTAAAGAATAATATAAATTATATTCTAGAAACTTAGCCGATGATTCCTTAATACTAATATAGAATTTACATGGGAGAAAAAAACACCAAGTTGCATGAGAAAAATTGGACTTTCTGATCAGTTAACTTAAATAAGAAAGCTGGTCCTTCGAGGTGAATTTCAGAGCCAGAAACTTTTCAGCAGCAGGTGGAAGGGGTGAGGCAGCCATGCTCAAAGAGGCTAATAAGGCACGCTTCCCACCACAATACAACCTACACAGTGTGTGCAGAATACAAACTCCAGAATTACAAAAACAAGCCCACATCGTTGGTATATTCCCAGGAGTATATCAAATGCAGACTTCTTATTGCAACCCCATGGAATTATGAACATTCCTCATAATCCTGCTCCTATGTATAGCTTCGTTCTACAACGTTCCTTGAGCACATTTTTGCTCTCCGAAGGCTATCCAGTTGCGTAAACCTTCAAGAGATCCTTGGATAAAAGCGTATTCGTAACTATAAGAACACGATTTACGGATCTTTTCCTCAAGTACATTTACAAAACTATACTAAAATCAAATTTTGCATATCTGTCTCTAAAAACGAGAACCTGGGATGATTCTCAAATAATTCCTGAATCCAAAAGGTGAAAATCTAATAAGATTATCAATATTTAGTGATTTTTTCTTCTTTTTTTCAATCAAGAATTATAACACGCCTTGTGAATGTCAACAAACTCAAGCAAATACCATCAGATTAGAAGAAGAAAAAGACTCGACTTGAGAAAACCCAGATAAGAAATTTCACTAGATCATATAAAAAAGCCAATTTTATTGATCCCCAGATGCTCAATCACATGTCAAATTCCTATTCTTCAACACCTCAAGTCAAAAAATTATCAACATAAGAATTAGGAAAAAAAGACACATAATTAAAATAATTAATAGAAGAAGATAAAGAAAAAAAAAGCAGTGTGAAACCTACTTGATGGAGGAGGTCGGAGAGGAGCTGAAAGAGTTGTGCATCTGATTTCCCTTCTTCTGCCATTTTTTGGATTTCTTCTCTCTCTGCTTTTTTTTCCAGTATAATTGTTTGTTTGGAAAACCTCAAATGCAGTACCTCATGTATACAATAATTATTAATTAGGTCCAAAATCTATAAATGTTGTCATGTTGATCTAAAATGTTTCAAACTAACTTTTGAATTTGAGTTTTAAACAATTGAAAAGCAAAAATGTATAAAAATAAAAGTATAAAGTTTATAGGTAAGGCAATGAATGTTTACCAGGTGGGCTGATGGGCCCGGACTATGATTTAATTAATTATTTATCCATCGACTGCAGTAGACTTCGAATCAACATTCATAAGAGTGCTTGTTGGCAATTTGTTTTAAAAATATCTATGAAAAATGTTTTTAATTTTTAATTTTTCTTAGATTATTTTAATATATTAATATTAAAAATCATTTTAAAAAAATAAAAATATCATTCGAATATTTTTAAAAGCAACATTAACCGCGCACACGTAAATAAACCATTAGACATGAGTGTGTGTTCTTTTATGTCCATACGGATGAAGCATATTAATCATCTTGACATCGAGAGGCATATTAAAATGATGATGACTCATCTTAAACCCTTGCGTGTGTTCATACATTAACTGGTTGCTTTATTTTTTAACCACAACATATATATTTCTTCGAGGTTTCCTTGTGACACAAGTCTAGCATCCTGAAAGATTCTTGTTCACAGTCATGGAAATCATGATTTATAGGTGAGATTTTTCAGAAATTAGTTAAAGGTTTTAGGTTTTAGAAGCAACAACTTTATGAGTATCTAGAAGTTTTTTATTTTTTAAGTTCTAATTACTTGGTTGATTTTTAAATTATCTAAAGTGAGTTTTTGATTGTTTATTAGTTGTGTGAAGTTTTTTGTTTCTTTCAATTTAATCCTCAAATTTTCTTTTTCAACAATTTCATTATAATTGAAGATCGATTGATTTTAATTTCTTATAAAAATTGAGATTAAAATAATAGAGACCACGATGGAAAAGACGCCAAATAAGAGTAATATCTTATGAGTTTGAGAACAAATATATTTTTCTACTTAAACATTAGAATTCACTTAAATTATATAATTTTGGTATATCAAAAATTTCAAATTCATTTTTGGTATTAAAAATTATTTTTTATTATTATTTTGTCTCTAATTGAGAGAGAAGATAGAGGGGTCGCTGGATTCTAGCATCAGAGAGAGACCACGTATCATCGACATTGATTTAGATCACCAGAATAAATGAAATTTATGTCAAATTACTCAATTTGATAAGACGCCAAATAAGAGTAATACCTTATGAATTTGAGAACAAATATATTTTTCTACTTAAACATTAGAATTCACTTAAATTATATAATTTTGGTATATCAAAAATTTCAAATTCATTTTTGGTATTAAAAATTATTTTTTATTATTATTTTGTCTCTAATTGAGAGAGAAGATAGAGGGGTCGCTGGATTCTAGCATCAGAGAGAGACCACGTATCATCGACATTGATTTAGATCACCAGAATAAATGAAATTTATGTCAAATTACTCAATTTGATAAGACGCCAAATAAGAGTAATACCTTATGAATTTGAGAACAAATATATTTTTCTACTTAAACATTAGAATTCACTTAAATTATATAATTTTGGTATATCAAAAATTTCAAATTCATTTTTGGTATTAAAAATTATTTTTTATTATTATTTTGTCTCTAATTGAGAGAGAAGATAGAGGGGTCGCTGGATTCTAGCATCAGAGAGAGACCACGTATCATCGACATTGATTTAGATCACCAGAATAAATGAAATTTATGTCAAATTACTCAATTTGATAAGAAGAAAAAAATCACATTAGATGTATTTTTGCCTTTAGGCTTCATAAAAAAACAGATATAAGCTCAAATTGATTTTTGATTTCATATTGATTTTTTTAGGCCTTTATGTCATTTATAGGTTCATCACAATGTATAAAAGTGTTTTATGGATGTTTGAGTCAAAATAGATTGAGAAGCAGGTTTTTTTGATACAAAACTCTTTGTGATGGCTGAAATGAAGGCAAAATCAAGCGATTTGTGGTTGATAAAAAAATTCAAAAAAATTTGTCGTCCACCCAAGTACAAGAAAAAAGGCCCAATTGAGCGGGTCTGCCTGTCATACTCGTGTGTTGGCCCAACCTGAATGGCTCAAGTCTGACAATGTCTACTTTTTTTTCTCTTCAATTAATATATTTTATTTTATAAAAAAAATATGTTTATTTCCATCCCCTCTCTCTTTTACTTTATTTAGATAACATTATTTGAATGGTGATATTTTTTTGGTTATGCATTTAATTTTTAAAGAAGGTTTTTCTAAATCATATGTAATTTTGTTTTTGGTGTTTTGTGTAGATAAACTATATTTTTTAAGATAAATAATTTTTATAATATATATAGTCATGCATCATATTTTATTTTATTCAATCAATGAGATATGTTTTTCTTGTTGTCGTTTGACCGAGTTCAAAAAAATAATAAACAAAATGTGGAAAATTACCTATGATATAAACTATGTGACTCTTCTACTATAATACTCTTACTGTTCACCCTCTTACAAATTAATTGTAGACTATAATAGTTTTTTTGATAAATTTTTATTTTACTCTTCGAACCTTTTCTTTGCACAATCAAGCCCTTTTAAACATTTAATTTCATGTTTTTTTTAGAGAAAGTTGAATTGAAAGATCGATGGTTGAAGTGAAAAACTTTGGTAATAGAAGTGATTTTTTAAAATTTATTTGAAAAATACATTTTATACTTAAAGCTAAAAGATAAGAGGAAAATAATGTTTTTCCGAACCTATTAACATTGTGGGTTACAATAGTAATTTATATTTGCATTTTTCATTTTGATCTTTTTTTTCTCTACTTGTTTTTAGTTTAATTTGGTTATTATATCATGTGTTTATTGATATTTGAAGTTTTGATAATTCATTTTAATCTACTTTTTATATTTGTTGAGAAATAAATTGCATTATTTTATTCTTCAATCATTATTTTAATTTATTTTGATTTATCTTTTTAATGTCTGATAAATTATTTTTGTTATTATATGGTTAAATAAACAATAGTTTGAAGAAAAATATAAGTTATTAATCATACTAGAATTCATTACCCAATCTATAGTTTGAAGTTTTGATTCATCGATGATTCATCGGTCTGACGTGTCAACTTGTGAAACTTCATATATATATATACGAGCCATAAACCCGCGCTCCGCCGCAGGGATTAAATTTTTTTTTTGTCTAGTTTTAACACATATAAGTTTCTTATTTTGTATTTTGGTTTTTATCTTTTTATTTTTTAGTTTAGTTTCTAAAAAAGTAAAATTACTGAGACACCCCACTAACAATTCTTGGTTTTTGTCTTATTTGAAGGTATTATGATTATTGTACTATACACAGAAATGAAAAAAATTAAAAATATCTTTGATACCATAACATTATTTTAAACACATTTTACATCATAAAATAAAATATATAAAAAACTAATATATATTTTAAAAAGTTCTACGACGCCGCACGCGTCATCCGAAATGTGCATGAGCTTTGAAATTGATGTCGTGCCCACAACACCCGACAGAAAATATAATTAAAAATTGGTAAATTATCAATACACCCCTATAACCAACTCTTGGATTTTGTCTTATAGGAGGTATATACGTACTTATACAACTTGTGGTGCGCCTCAGCTAACCCGGACACCCCAATTATAAAAAAAGGGTCTGAGGATTAGTCATGGTATATTTAAGTTCACCTAGAGACCCTAGTTATAAAAAAATATATAAGTGGAAAAAAAAACAAAAAAATAAAAAGCTTAAGTTGGCCCAGAGACACCGGTTATAAAAAAAATATATAAGTGAAAAAAAAGTATAAGCATGAAAGCACTGTAGTAATCCATACTGTTTTTTTTTTAAAAAAAAAATCAGTCCCAGAATTGGTCGTAGTGCGCTTAAGCTAGATTGGAGACCCCGGTCACAAAATAAAATAAAATAAGTGAACATAAAAAAGTATAAGGAAAAAAATAATAAATTGGTCCGGGGATTAGTCGTGATGCGTCCAAGCTGGCCTGGACACCCTGATTATCAAAAAACAAATTTGGTCCGAGGAGTGGCGGTGGTGCACTTAAGCTTGCCTGGAGATCTTGATTATATAAGTGAAAAAAAAACAAAAAAAAAATATAAGTGTGAAAGAACTGTAGCAATCCATATTGTTTTTAAAAAAATTTGCTTCAGGAATTAGTTGTGGTGTGCTTAAGCTGGCCCGAAGACCCCGGTTATTAAAAAAATATATAAGTGAACAAAACAAAAGTATAAGAAAAAAAAGGAAAAAAATGTATCAGCGAGAAAGCACTTTAAAAGAAAAAAAAATGGTCTAGGGATTGTCGTGGCATGCATAAATTGGCATGGACACCCTGGTTATCAAAAAAAATTAGATCTTGGGATTAATCATGGTATTCTTAAGCTAGCTTGGACACTCTAATTATAAAAAAAAACAAAAAACAAAAAAATAAATATAAGTGGAAAAAGAATTAAAATATAAAAAAGTATAACAGGAAAAAAAAATGTTTTGGGGAAAAAAACGAAAAAAAATAAAAATAAAACATAATAAGGAAAAAAAAGGCAAAAAAAGAAAAAGCAAAAAACAGGGAAAAAACATTGTAGCGGGAAAAGCATTGTTGCAATCAACAATGCTATGTGTGGGGAGCTACAGTGCTTTCCACACACTATTTACAATCCATATTATTTTTTTTAAAAAAAAATCGGTTCAGGAATTAGTCGTGGTGTGCTTAAGCTGACCCGGAGACTCTAGTTATAAATTTTTTTTTGGTTTGGGCATAAGGAAAAAAAATGTATAAGTGAACAAAAAAAATATAAGGAACAAAAATTAAAAAAATAATAAATTGGTATAGGGATTAGTTGTGATGCGCGCAAGCTGGCCTGAACACCCTGATTATCAAAAAATAATTTGGTCCGGGGATTAGTAGTGGTGCGCTTAAGGTGGCCCATAGATCCTGGTTATAAAAAGAATATATAAGTAAATAATAATAATAATAAAAAGCTTAAGCTGGCTCAGAGACCATTGTTATAAAAAAATATATAAGTTAAAAAAAATATAAATGTAAAAGCACTGTAGCAATCCATATTGTTTTAAAAACAAATTCGTTCTGGGAATTAGCCATGGTGTACTTAAACTGGCCCGTAGACCCCGTTTGCTAAAAAAAATGTATAAGTGAACAAAACAAAAGTATAAGAAAAAAAAGGAAAAAAATGTATTAGCAGGAAAGCACTATAGCAAAAAAAAAATAGGTCCAAAGATTAGTCGTGGTACATATAAGCTGGTTTGGACACTCTGGTTATAAAAAAATTGGATCCAGAGATTAATTATGGTGCGTTTAAGCTAGTCCGGACATCTCGATCATAAAAAGCAAAAAAAAATATATAAGTGGAAAAAGAAAAAAAATTAAAAAAAAGTATAACAAGAAAAAAAATATTTCATGGAAAAAAAAATATAATCAGAAAAAAAATGAAGAAAAAAACAGAAAAAATATAAAAAAACTTTTTAAAAAATTAGATCCGAGGATTAATTGTGGTGTGCTTAAATTAGCTCAAACACCCCGATTATAAAAAAATAAATAAAATTATATATAAATAGAAAAAAAAATATAACCAGTAAAAAAAATATTTCACGAAAAAAAAAATAGAAAAAAAAACAAAAAAAAGAAAGAAACAAAAAAAAAGAAAAAAAATAGTTAGAAAAAAAATAAAAATGTAACGTAATAAAAAAAACAAAAAGCAAAAAAAAAAAACACTGTGGACCACAGTGCTTTGTGTGGGAGCTACAGTTAACTCCCCACCCGGTTTAGCTTTTTTAGTAATATATATATATATATAAGTAATATATATATATATATATATATTTAAAATCCTTTTTATTGATCATTTATGATTTTTGTGGGGGAAAAAAAGGGGCGAGTGCGATGGGGCCTTCTGATGTTGAAGCAGCGGGCCCTCCGAGGACATGTCCCCTTCGTAAGGCTGCGAGGAACACCGATCTCTGAAGTCGGCAGATCTCTGAAAATCGATTTTTGGCCGCGATCATGCTTGCTCGCATCACCCGACACTTCTTTTCCACAACTTTCCATCTCATCAATAAAAGACAAGCATAGTTTTGATATTTTGTGCTTCCCTCCACCTCAGCCCGATAGATCAATTACCGTGATACACAAGCTTACGCATCTTTTTGCATTTTCAAAATACTTATTAGAAAAATAGATTTTAAAAAGTATTTTTAAATTATTTTAATGCACAGATATTATTTCTACCAAGAAAACATTTCAAAAAATAAATAAGAAATGAACTATGCATATGTCCGTACGAAATTCCGGCCATCAGTGTGGACTATGAGAGTGTTACTGTGGGAGGTCAATTTTCAGGATTAGCTGGATTCACGTTAATAGCTTAATCAGTACTCATCGTTAATGCTTTCACTTTGTTATCCTCATGCTGGAGGCTGCTCGCTTTAATTCTGTTTTAAAAGTAATTATCATTTTAATATATTTATAAATAAAATTTATTTTAAAAAAACATCAAACACACTCCGAAACATACTATTCATTTCTTTCATGCCGGTCCCGGCTTTTTGTTTGTGTTCGGAAGGGATATTGTTTTTGATTTATTTTACGAGACAGGGATATTGTATGCTCTAAATGCATGGAATTAATAAATAATAAAATACGAATATTAATTGAAAATAAATAATCTACTTCTAAGTTAAACTTTGGAAAATTAGTTTGTGTTTCATGGAAGAAGATAGCTGTGGGTGTGAAAAATGAACTCTGATGCAACATTTGACCTAACTCGTTCCCTGCTTTGCTTTTAAGAAAGTTGACAAAACATGGAATTAATGTACTCTCTTGCGTTGTTTCAGTGCTCCCTGTCGCTTTAATAGATTCCGATTTGTCAAATTGTTTTATCTTCATTCAGTGTTCTCCTACCACTCCTGCTTTAAATAATTGAGGGTACGACAACATCATGCTGACTAATTTAATAATAATTCACTGTCTATTACTTTATTTTTGAATAACATGGTGATGAGAAGTGATTGTTTTTTAAAATATTTTATTTTATTTTTACATGCAACAATTTTTTTATATTATTTTTGATATAAATATATTAAAATATTTAAAAACATTAAGAAAAATAAATTGATTTGAGACAAATTAAAAAAATCGTTTTTTAAAAATGTTTTTGAAACGCGAAAACAAACAGGTTATTTTCTGAAGTTTTTATTTTATTTTTACGTTTTTATGTTTCAAAACCTCTTTTAATTTTTTTAATATTAAATAAAAAGTATTGTTTTAATATATCTATAAATAAAAGAAATAATGTTTTTTTAAAAACATAGCATCCCATTCTGCATTAAAGTTAAAAGCAGAATAGAACAGATGGCAAGCAACCTGGAGGACTGAAATAAGCTATCGGCGTGGGAAGGTGAGATGTTTTTTTAATAAATAAATAAATACCTTTGTTTTATTAAATAAACCAGGAAATATTTGTGTCGTTAAATGCGAAAAAAGCATTGTTAATATAGTTAAAGAATAATTTAAAAAATAAATAGAATTTAAGACATTTGATTTTATAATACAGAAAATAATTCTGGTTATATAATTACTTTTCACTCTTCAATGGAAGAGAGAAGATAGGTAGAGAAATTGTGAGGTATTTTCTGGCTGGAAAAAGAAAGTAGAAAAAGAGTGCTTGTACTGTTACCACTGTACACTAAAAGTCACTTGGCTTGTTGTAGTTGTTGTTGCTCTCTTTTCCTATTTTCTCTTATCCCTCCCACGTTTGCAGTTTCCAGCTCCCTGTCTTAACTTAATATTTTGTTACAGTTTCTGTCCTTCCTTTTCCTTTTCCTGCTGGACTGTTCTGTTCAGATACATATATGTGTTTGTAAAGCAATCAGTTTAAGAAAATGAAGTCTTGGGGTTGATGATCATGCAGAATTCTTGATGTGTTTTTTGGTTCCTTGTGGTAATCTTATTATTTCTGGTTTCTTTGACTGCCCAGTATTTAGTCGCTGTGATTTCCTTTTTCGCTCTATTGAGTTGGGTTTCTTGGAAAAGTCTAAGAAGGTAAAAGAGAGAGAGAGAGATCTTTGACTTGATGATATCAAGTAGAGTTGCTGAAGTTCTTGGTTCTTTCTGTTAATAAAGTGGTAATCTTTCTCTTTCTCTGATTTTCTTGTTTCTTACTGCCTGACAAGGATCTTGTTCTAGGAAGTAGTAGAGTTTTTGGTTCATAAAACATATTTAAAGCGGTAATCCTTATCTGCTTTTGTTGTGCTTTCTTTACTTTCAAGAACAAGAATTCAGTTCTTGTTTTGTTTGCTCTGTTGGGCTGCTTGTGCTTTACTCGAGCATCTCATGCTTTATAAATTGATATTTACAACAGACGCGAATAGAGAAGAAAACTGGTTCCCAGTTCAACTTATGCTTCACTCATCTGTAGTTGACCTTTCTCGGTTTTATTACCAACTAAATAGAGAGCCGGTTTGATTTTGCCAGGGTGAAACCATATCTATGATTAGGAAAGAGTTTTTATTCACAACCTTCTCACTGTCTATAGTTTGATTGCTGCTAAAGTAGAACAAGTGACAAGGAATTGACTGGATTCTCATTTAGCTAAACATAACATTAGATTGGTGTTGCGTTGTGAGTGGGGTTCTGTGTGGTGATTTTAGTTAGTATTTGGTGGATCTGATTTGATCAGTTAGTGAGTTTGGTTTCTGGCTCGGTGAACTTGGGAGGGTTGATTGTTCGGGTCTGTGGTGGTGGGTCCTTTCTTTTTGGTATCTCTGATGTTTTATTTATCATAGCTCTATAGTTTGATTGCTGCAAAAGTAGAACATGTGACAAGGAATTGGCTAGATTCTCATTTAGCTAAACATAACATTAAGTTGGTGTTGCGTTGTGAGTGGCGTTCTGTGTGGTGATTTTAGTTAGTATTTGGTGTATCTGATTTGTTTAGTTAGTGAGTTTGGTTTCTGGCTCGGTGAACTTGGGAGGGATTCTTGATTGTTCGGGTCTGTGGTGGTGGGTCCTTTCTTTTTGGTATCTCTGATGTTTTATTTATCTTAGCTCTCGTTCAGTGCTAAACATTTTTATGCTTTTCTATGGAGATTTGCACTATCCCGTGGTTTTGGTTGACGTGGTGCTTTTTTGGGATGCTTATGCTGTTTGGGTTTTCCGGGTCTTTTGCTTTTGTTCATGTGTCCCACTCAGGTGTTCTTTGCAAAGGTGCTTGATTGCATTCATGACTGACTTGGTTTTTCTGTGACCACGTTTCCTTGCTAGTTTCTTTATTAGGTTAAGAAAGTACGTTTGGTTGTTCCCTTGGAAGCCTTGTCTTGAAATTGTCCTGTTGAAATCCATTTTTCTTCGTGTTTCCTGGAATATGTGATTCTGTTCTTTATTTGGTTTCTTCCAGTAATCAGGCTAGGTTTTGCTCTCAGCTGGGTTCAAGATTTGTTCATGTCCTACCTTTTGCTTTTTCTTTGTTTGTTTCTGGCATTATCTGTTTGTTTGCTTCTTTAGATGGCAGTCCATTATATTTGTTTCCTTTCGCCATACTGGTCTACTAGTCTCATGGTGCTTTATCAAAATTCAATCTGGCTTATCAAAAGATAATGATAATTTGCTAGATAAACAGATGAAAGGAAAAGGAATAAAGCAAAACTGTGGGCATTGTCTCTTATTGTCTTGTTTTAGAAAGGAAAATGTAAAACATATTTAGTTGAATTAATTTTTATGTGAATAATGGAATTTCCTACTTTCAAAGTTTTGATTTTGGTAAGTAACAAAGAAACCAAACTGGGCGGGCTGTTTTAGCCCCTTTTCTCTCCTTCTCTCCTCTACTCTTGTTGATGTTTGATGGGTTATGGCAGGTAAGCAAAAACATTTCGAGTTGATCATTACTACGCATCAGAGATGTCAAATAGAAGGGGGTCTGATCAGCAACAGCCGCAGAGGCGAATTGTGCGGACTCAGACTGCTGGTAATCTAGGAGAGTCCATGCTGGATAGTGAGTTGGTGCCTTCTTCTCTGGTTGAGATCGCTCCAATTCTCCGTGTTGCTAATCAAGTTGAGAATAGCAACCCTAGAGTTGCTTATCTCTGTAAGTTTTTAATATATTATTTTTGTTTGGTGCATGTTAGCATGCTCATTTGTGTTTTTAGCATTAATAAAATCATCTCTCATCATTGGAGTCCTCTTGTTCATATATGATCTTTTATCCAACAGGAGGATTTTTTTTGTTTTTGTTTTTCTTCTAATGATTCTGTAGACATATTTGTGATATAGAAGCTTCAAAATGTGGATATGTTTGAAGAAGGAAATGAGAACTTCATATTGAATAGAGTTAACAAGTTCCTTCAGAGTTCTGGCCTTTCAGCATTTCCTTATCCACACACGTATATTTGGTACCAGGTTTATAAGTAGTGTTATTTACTCATATTCTGTTAATCATTTTTGAATAGGTCGGTTCTATGCCTTTGAGAAAGCTCACAGATTAGATCCCATATCTAGTGGGCGTGGTGTTCGGCAGTTTAAAACTGCACTTCTACAACGTTTGGAAAGGGTAAACTCTCATTTCACATGCTTATCAGGTCTAATTTTCCATCAAGACAGATTTGGCTTAATACTTTCCTCTTAAGGATAAGAAATGTATTATCAAGACAAGTTTCTCTAAAAGCACCCTGTGGATTTCTTTTGTCACATTGGTCACAGTTTCCAGTTCTTTGTTTGCTTTATTTGAAAGTGTTCCTATTGCTTCAAAGAGATTTATTAATGTTTCCAGCAGTCATTGTTTGTGGTCTTTCATCTCCATACCATCCTCTCAAATTTGGAGCCTTCCAACGACTTTAATTCACACCATTTTGATATTCTGTAAAGGATCCGTTTGGAATTACTTGAAATTAAATTTATGCTTTTGGTCTAACAGGAAAATGACACCACCATGCAAGGAAAGACAATAAGTGATGCTCGAGAAATGCAGAGATTTTATCTAGATTACCATCAGAAGTATATACAAGCTTTACGGGATGCCACTGATAAAGCTGATCGGTAAGTTTTTTGGTACATATCTGATTTATTGGTAAATTAACTTGCCTTGGATGTACTTTTTTGATTTCTCATATCAAGTTCACGTTCCTAGTTCAGTGCCCAACTTACAAAAGCTTATCAAACTGCTGCTGTCCTATTTGAGGTTTTGAAGGCTGTCAACCAGACAGAGTCCGTGAAAGTAGATGATGAGGTTAGGCTGATAATTTTTCCTTATGAGGCATTTAATATCTGTCCATCTTTTTTAGAAAAATATACTTGAATCTGGAAACATTCATTTAGTGAATAGCTGTATCATATATTTGAGATTTTGTATAACGGCTCTCTTCTTTCCTTGTTTTCTATTGCAGGTTTTGGAAGCTCAGACTGAAGTTGAAGAAAAGAACCGAATTTACGTACCCTATAATATTCTTCCTCTTGATCCTGACAGTCAACATCAAGTTATCATGGGATATCCTGAGGTCAGTTCAATCTTCCTTGTATGAATTTTTTTGTTTTATATTTTACTAATACTCTTTTTTGAGCACTGATGAAAACTCTTGGCTGGTTATGTAATTTACAGATTAAAGCTACTGTTTCTGCACTTCGAAACACCAGGGGTCTTCCATGGCCAAAGGGGGACAAGAAGAGAGTAAATGAAGACATTTTAGATTGGCTTCAGGCTATGTTTGGCTTTCAGGTGAGTGTCTAACGTGGTTGCTTCCATTTATATCCAAGAATTCTTTGGTTGGCTGTAATAAGGTGGCAATATGTAGAAAGATAATGTGGCAAATCAAAGGGAGCACTTGATTCTGTTGCTTGCGAATGTGCATATACGTCAATTTCCAAAGCCTGATCAGCAACCCAAGGTTGTTTACCTCTCATTTAAGGTTTATTTTCCTTTGTAAATTTTCTTATATTCATCAATCAACATTCTGTACGGTTTTTTCTTGTTAGTTGGATGACAAGGCTCTGACAGATATTATGAGGAAACTGTTTAAGAACTACAAAAAATGGTGCAAGTATTTAGGACGCAAAAGTAGCCTTTGGTGAGCTTTCAACCTTTAAAAATCACATAATTTATTTTCATTATCATCATTATTCTATAAATGCCAAGTGGGATATTGAAGTCTTCTTATAACCTGTATGGATTTGGTGCTCTTATTAATTTCTTCATGTTCTCTTTTGTTCTTTAATTTTAATTCCTACGGTTTTCATTAGTTGTGCTGCTATTTTGAATGGTAGGCTGCCGACTATTCAACAAGAAGTGCAACAGAGAAAACTACTTTATATGGGTCTGTATCTTCTTATATGGGGAGAAGCAGCAAACTTGAGATTCATGCCAGAATGCCTTTGCTATATATATCATCATGTATGCAAGAGATTTGATTTCGACACACCTAAATGAAGAATGTTTCAGTATATTTTTCTATTTGATGTTTGATTTTCTTTTTTAAACCTGTCAGACCCAAACAGCTCC
Organism: Salix arbutifolia; assembly: GCA_025169955.1. NCBI lineage: Eukaryota > Viridiplantae > Streptophyta > Magnoliopsida > Malpighiales > Salicaceae > Salix > Salix arbutifolia. The sequence continues at coordinate 13,674,714 of CM045917.1, read as the reverse complement.
CTAAAATTTCCCTGTTAGGCTATTTTTTTCTGTCAGCTTGCAACCTACTGGATGTGAAGTTGGCATAAAAAATAAGTTATTTTTGTATAATAACCAGGTTCTCTTAAGAACGGTCTTAATATTTGCTTGGAATGCTGATTGTGTTGCTGAGATAAATAGGTTTCAAGGGGATTTGACTTGTTTAGATCTACAAGACCAGATGGGGGATGTGTCAGAATAGGCAGTACAATCTTCTTACTATACTTTTGTTGGAAATCCTATTTACATGTGAAGAAGAATGATGTAGAATGTTTGCATGCAATGTATTTATCTATTTATTTACTGCAGTGGATATTTAAAGGTTAAGGATGCTTTGACTTATTGGACTGAAATATTTATAGATGGCATTTGAATTGTATGGAATGTTGGCTGGGAGTGTCAGTCCAATGACAGGCGAGCATATAAAGCCAGCCTATGGTGGTGAAAATGAGGCTTTTTTAAGGAAAGTAGTAAAACCTATATATGACACGATAGCAAGGGAATCGAAAATGAGCAAAGATGGAAGTTCAAAGCATTCACAATGGAGAAATTATGATGATTTGAATGAATACTTTTGGTATAGTGCTTTATTCTCTTGCTCAGGCTTTCAATCTGTGAATGCTGTAAGCTGTAAATTGTGAGTTGGTTTGGAATTGTAGGTCAGCTGATTGTTTCCGATTAGGATGGCCCATGCGTGCTGGTGCTGATTTTTTTTGCCCCTCTGGGTTGGAGCTCCGATCTGACAAAGATGAGGTAGGCTATAATTTCGGGTATATGTTTTTTGTTTGTTTGCATTTCTTCATCTTCCCTGCTTTCAACTCATGACTGCAGTAAATACTGCGGGATTAGCTCTGTAATTTGGTAATCTATATTCCTTCTTCATTTTAGCACTTCACAATTAAAGATGGTGAAATGATCCATATGTTTGGCCACCAATTAAACCTTTAGGGCTTGAGCCATGCATAATTTGCATTCCAACACAATGCCACTAGCTTCAATTTCTGGGCTTAGTATGTGGTGCACACCCATGAGTTATGTTTCATCTAATACTTGAAATCTGCAACACTTAAACATGCTTTACATATTATCCATTACCACCACTGAGAGATGCAATTTGCATATTGGCAGCAATTTCATCTGACTTGATGTCATTCCTAGACACAATTGTGCTAAAAGCAAACTGTAATGAATTAACATCCATTATGCCGTGTGTGCCTCCAAGATGTTTTCCCTTTCTTTATCCTTCAAAATGGGGGAGGTCACAGCTGGCAAACCTCATTAATAAGGCTATGGTGGAGAGAGAGTGGGCTAAATAAGCTTCAGAATATCCAATTTGGTCTGTTTTTTTTGGTGGTTGTTGAAAGCTCCCACATCTTGCAGGAGTGTGATTTGCATCTCTAGTCTAGCCTCTGCGAGGAGTAACATGGATGAGAGATCAGGAATGCTAAGAACAGTAGAGTGTGTCTTGAGTGTTGACATTCATTTATGACATATATCCTTGGATGGACAGATTTTTGAAGATATTTTGCTCTTTGATTCCTTTTTCTCTCTTCTAAAATTACATATACGTACACTGTCTTGTTAATTCTAGGTTCTAAGCACTGAATTTTTTATTAGCTCAATTCATTAAATATACCACATTCTCACTTCTTTAGCCATCAAAAAGTTGGCAGCATTCTGAAAGTGGAGCTTATTTGTATTGGATTTGTGATTCAAAGAAATTATCTCTTTCAAATTTAAACTTTGCAAACATAATGGCGATTGCCATGTCAGCAAAATTATGGTTCTGATATATCACTTCTCATTGTTGGCATTTCTCTGTTTCTGATTTTCAGGTCAAGAAACCAGTTACAGGGGATCGATGGCTTGGAAAAGTTAATTTTGTTGAAATAAGATCATTTTGGCATATTTTCAGAAGTTTTGATAGAATGTGGAGTTTCTTTATTCTGTGTTTACAGGTAAACCTCTCTCTCTGCTTAGTGGCTGCTATATAATGAACATTTTTAGACTTTTCTTTTCTGATGATATTTTGAACAAATGATTTCTTTTGGCATGCTCCCTTCAATTAAGGCGATGATCATCATTGCTTGGAATGGATCAGGAAAATTGAGTTCCATATTTGAGGGTGATGTTTTCAAGAAAGTTTTGAGCATCTTCATCACTTCTGCAATACTAAATTTTGGACAAGGTAGAGAAAAAGAGTTCTCTTAATGGATTTGTGCTCGAGCACTGCTCATTATTTTGTTGAGCTTACAAACCTTTTCATTTATCTCATGTCCATTTATTTTTTTCTCTAGTTACAGAGAGGCATTGGTGCCAGTTGAGCTAGAAGCTCATTGGCATGTCCAGTTAGCTTTGAGTATAGCTAATATATCATTCACCAATTCTAATTATCTTTGGAAGATGTCAGATTGATGAATTGCACGAGTCACACAGAATATTTAATAAGATTGCATACTGGTTGAAGGTTTGACAGTTTTTCATGAAAGCTCAATTGGTCATCTGATTCCAATTTGGATGGCACAGTTAAAATTTTGAACAAGTTTCTAAGAGATGATGATCTAGACATTTGTACAGAAGCTTGTCTTGCAGAGTTGCAAACACGCACTTTCCTCGTAACCATGTTGTGGAAACTTCCTTTTTGAAATTTCTTCTTCTTTTTTTTCTGATGAAAACATAAACTAAAAATCACATAAGCAAAGATTAAATACAGGTTGAAAAGAGCTATAATGATGTTTAGAAAGAAAAAGAGAAATGAAAGCCAGTAACAGAGTTTTTCCCAATTCTTTCTGTCCTTTAAATTAAGCCATCTAGACTGTGTTGATGGTTTGTGCCTTAGTTTTGCCAATTCCCAGAATTCAAGCATCTGCTGTTACATTGTCAATACATAGCCTTTTCGATTAAAGATTGTAGCTTAGAATTCCATGGTCATCAGAAAACACCGCTACATTCTGTACCATGAACTTATGCATTTATCAATACAAATTGATGATTCTATTTTTTTTCCAGCTGTCATTGATATCATTCTGATGTGGAAGGCAAGGAAGACTATGCAACTTTATGTAAAAATAAGATATGTTTTAAAGGTTATTTCAGCTGCAGCATGGGTCATAATTCTACCAGTAACTTATGCTTATAGTTGGAAAAATCCTCCAGGACTTGGACAGACCATTAAGAAATGGTTTGGCAATAGTCCTAGTTCGCCTTCTTTGTTCATCATGGCTATCCTAATTTACTTGTCACCAAATATACTCTCTACGTTATTGTTTGTGTTCCCATTCATTCGGAGGATTCTTGAACGTTCAAACAATAAGATTGTGTTGTTCCTGATGTGGTGGTCACAGGTATGCAAAAACTTGCTTTAAAACTTTCTTTATAATTGCTTTCTATGGAAGTTTTACAACATACCTGCAACCTCTTGCATGTACTCTGATTTCTTGCAGCCCCGGCTCTACGTTGGAAGGGGAATGCATGAGAGTTCTGTTTCACTGATCAAGTAAGTGTTAATATCTGGAGTTGTGGATTCTTGTGGCTTTCATGACTACTGAGTTATTTTCTCCCCTTACTGAAACTTTTGTTTGCTTTAATTCTCTAGGTACACCATGTTTTGGATTCTCCTATTACTGTCAAAATTAGCATTCAGTTTTTTCGTAGAGGTACATCTCTTCCTTAATAATTGCTTTCTTAAAAAACAAAGTTCAAGCAAAAGAAATAAGTCTTGCTTGATGTTCGTTAGAAGCAAAGGTTATGACTTAATGAATTGAGATAGTGCCAATGCACTGGAGCAATGCTTTTCTCTCTCTTCATTTTGGCCCCTTATCTTTTTTTTCATCAATTGTCCTTTAATTGCAAAATTAATTGCCTATTACTTCAAATTTGTTGACTAGAGACACAATTCAAAGATAGAGGACCAACTTAGAAAAGTCATTGAAAATTGTTACACAAAGTACAATTTAGCCCATCAATTTCCAAAGTTGAAGAAAAAAAAAATAACTTGGTTTGATTTCGTGTAGATGCATTTTTCCCCAATTTTTTTTAAAATAAATTTGATTGGTCCTTGGCATGAATCGTAGATTTGATGGGTTAAGACATAACATCCAGGCTTTTTATTAGACCTGGTTGGGTCCTTGGCATGAATCGTAGATTTGATGGGTTAAGACATAACATCCAGGCTTTTTTTTTTTGTTGTTTAATGCATTTTTTCCCCAATTGTTTTTTAAATAAATTTTAACCCTATGTTATCATTTTTTTTTTGTAACTTAAAAGAAATTCAATTCCAACATTTTTTATCTCTTTAACTTAAAAAAATTATGCCTAATTGATACAATGTGATATTATTGAAATTTTAGCATCAGTATTTTTAAAACTTTTTAATTTACTTCCAGATTTAATGTAATCCATGGTCAGTTAAAACCTTATAAAAATCTAACCCTGAAGAGAACAATGAAAGGAAAAAAGAAAGAAATTATTATACCGAGTTAAATCATTATGATCATGTCCATTACCCCGGTTGTAAATTTCAATGTAGTGTGTTGTTGTCTTTTCATTTAACTACCTCAATTTTATTTTCGATTTAATCATTTGATCGTTGTAAATTATGATAATTCAAAAAAATTAGGGTTTGGTAAGACTAAAATGACAACTCCACTACTTTTTTTTTTAACCAAATCATAATTTGAATGAGACAACCAATTCGTTGTTGGCCCGCTTGGTCGAACAAGCTACATCGACTTTTTTTTCTATGTATTAACGTTTATGGTGATCAATTAATTTGGTCTAATTCATTGATCAAGTTTTTAATGCTCATTTCAATTACTTCATGTCATGTAGACAAAAATAACAATATATCTATATATCTATATATATTTTTTTTGCAATTATAGGCCTTTTATCCTACCCGCAGAAAAGTTTATTTGGCAAAAAAATGATAGAGATAAGAAAGAATTTTTGCAGGCAAGTAATGGGTTTCTACAAACAAACCTTCTTTGTTGCAGATTAAACCGCTTGTTGGTCCAACAAAAGCTATCATGAAGGTTCACATAAGCAACTACCAGTGGCATGAGTTTTTTCCTCGAGGTAATAGCACGAATGAAATGCGTTCTTCTTAGTTCTTATTTGATGAAAATGTTTCATAATGCCATCATTATCTGTTTGCAGCCAAGAATAATATTGGTGTCGTGATTGCTTTGTGGGCTCCTGTTATTCTTGTATGTTTGTTCCATTGGCCTCTCTCTGCAATTGTTTTTAACTGTCAAGCTTTCTGTTTGATCCAAGTGAATCCTTTTCAGGTCTATTTTATGGATACTCAGATTTGGTATGCCATTTACTCAACTATATTTGGAGGTATATATGGTGCGTTTCGCCGTCTTGGAGAGGTTGGTAAAGCTAGCTTTGCTCTATAGATCCTATTTATCTTTGAACTTTTTGCTGTATGCCTATGTCCAAGTATGTGCAGCAAATTATTTCTTGATCATGAAAAACTTGGGCAAGGATTGTTGGATACCCATTTAGAGCATATTGATGGGATCTTATTTCTAATAGGTTGTTTGGAACCAATTCTTTATTGTAATTGAATTCAGTAATATTGTTTGATTTGAATTCAATTGATAAATAAGTTAAATTCATTTAATTTTATTTTCTATATTATTTCCAAACATGCTGTAAATGTTGTTTGAAAGAAAATTGACTCAGAAAATATGTTGGCACTTATGGATCAGTAGATAGATTGATGCACCGGTATTTAAACTGTTATTAGGAGTGGTTAATAGTTTATAAAAAAAAAGGTATTTTGACTTCTATAGCTATCACTGGATGGGAATGTTAACAAGTGAGATGAGAGAAGTAAATCATATTAGGTGGAGAAAAACCCCATCATAACAGAATCCACTCTCTCATTCATCCACATCATAACAAATCATCAAGAAAAAAGCTTTCAAATTGATGCCTTTTAAACCCAAATGCACTTTGAAAGCATTTCTCAAAAGCACCCGACGTGCAATACCAAACATGCCTCAATCCCTTGGGTGTTTAGTCAGTTCACTATGAAGAAAAGGTGTCAGTAACATTTGTTCAGCAGCTGTGAAAAAGACTTTGATCATACTTTTTAGTAACATCCAATAAATATTGTTTCTATTTCATTTGCAGATTCGGACATTAGGAATGTTGAGGTCTCGATTCGATTCATTACCATCTGCCTTTAATGACTGCTTGATTCCTCCTGAAAACATGGAGACTAACAAGAAGAGTGGACTGAAAGCCATTTTCTCTCGTAGACCTACAAAGGATGTAGGTGCTAGAGACCACATCTTCAATGTTTTTCGCCATTTTATTATCTGAAATGCCTATCTTAGAGTCTTAACCAATTGGCTTGTTAGTTCAGATCACATCCAACAAAGAGAAGAAGGAAGCAAGGTTTGCACAAATGTGGAATAAAATAATCACTAGCTTCTGGGAGGAGGATTTGATAGATAATAGGTATCGTAAGGACTTGCAAGTGGAATATTTTGCTGCCTTTCAGAATTAGGGCGAATGTTATAATAGATGCTAATAACTGTCAAATCTGCAGGGAAATGAATTTGATGCTTGTTCCCTATTGGGCTGATCGTGAACTAAACCTGACTCAATGGCCTCCATTTTTGCTTGCTAGCAAGGTTTAATTGTTCCTGAATTATTTTAATTTTCTAGCCTCACTCAAGACATATAAATGTAACCTGCATACCATACAGATCCCAATAGCATTGGATATGGCAAAAGACAGCAATCGAAATGACCGCGAACTGAAAAATAGGTTGGCTTCAGACATTTATATGCGCTGTGCAGTTCGTGAGTGCTATGCTTCTTTTAGAAGTATCATCGATTTTTTGGTTCAAGGAGAACACGAAAAACGGTGAGTTCCAATTCTATGTATATTATTAGTCAAAATTGGAAGGACTTGTGTTTACCAGTCAAGATAAATTTGGCCATCATCTTAACTGTTTTCTATGTTCAGGGTTATAAAAGAGATCTTCTCCAGAGTTGATGAATATATAGAAAAGGACATCCTGATACAAGAATTAAATATGAGTGCCCTTCCAGTTCTCAGTGAACAATTTGAGAAGCTAATTGACTTTTTGGTATCATTTTCTGACAAAAACTGGTGTGTTCATCTGTTGGGTCAATCTATACCCCCTAACTGAAACAGTATATATTACAGATAACCAATAACAAAGAAGACAAGGATCATGTTGTCATCCTCTTGCTTGACATGCTAGAGGTTGTGACCAGGGACATACTGGAGGATGATATTCCTAGGTATATTATTTGAACACATCTGTTTCTTCTATACATTATTAACTTTTGTATAGCTTTGTTATGCACTTATGGTTTCCGGCTGTAGCTTGACGGACTCAAACCATGGTGGATCTCATGGAAATGATGAGGGCATGGCACCAATTGATCAGCAACGTACGTTTCTCGGCAAACTCAGTTTTCCGGTTCCAGAGACAGAAGATTGGAAAGAAAGAGTAAGCCCCTTTGCTAGTATGTCCACCATGTGGCCACTCTTGTTTTCTCTAGTTTTTAGCTTGTAAATATCACAGAGGCTCATGTGACCTAATTCCTTTCTTCCATTTTCAATTTGGCAAGTTAACTATAGTAGTGTGTTATTATTGTCTGAATGGTTTCTCTCTCTTTCTTCCAGGGCCTTTCTTTTCTTCTCTCTTTCTATGACTATGCAACACAATTGGGGATGACATATTCTAATCTCATGTGTATAATTTTGATATTTCCAATAGATCAGAAGGCTTCATTTATTGCTTACTGTGAAGGAGTCTGCTATGGATGTTCCATCTAACTTGGAAGCTAGAAGGCGCATTTCTTTCTTCTCCAATTCATTATTCATGGAAATGCCTGGTGCACCTAAAGTTCGAAATATGCTTTCATTCACGTAAGCTTTCATCACATCTATCTTCTTTACAGCGTAAATTAAACTTCTGTTTTCATGATCGACTCTGGCATATACAGAAGCAATGTCAAATGCAAAGTTTTAGCTAGACTTGGAATGGCATCGTGATTACCTGAATTGTCTTCTTCTCTTTTCCCTCTTTATTTGAAGTTTTTGTATGAGCTTTGTACCTACCACTGTTATGAAACCCAACCTTGCCTGTTGGGTTGACCTGATGACCTGGTGACCTAGGCCTTGGTCTGAGTTGGGTTTCCTTTTGGACTGACCATGTATTTGACCTGATGGGTCAACCTATGACCCGGGCAAACTCAGGTGAGACTTGTGCATTTTTTTTTATCCAAAAAGTCACTTGTAGCTTCTTTTTTTTTAAAAAAAAAAATTGTTTCAAAACAATGACTTTTTAGAAAAAAAAATTTAAAACTTTCTTTTGCTTTTGTCCCTGGATTCCTTCGCCAGGCTGGGTCTCTAACTGTGGTACCTGCTGTGAAACCTGAAGCACTATAGAGCCAAGTTTTACCGTTGTTGTATTGTTCTTTGCATGGTTGCTTGCAAATGACTGTTATTACTTGCCTGTGGAATGTGACATATTTGTCTTCTGTTTTAGTGTCCTAACTCCGTATTACGTTGAAGAGGTTAATTACTCTATAAATCTCCTGGAAAAGCAAAATGAAGATGGTGTTTCTATCCTTTTTTACCTGCAAAAGATCTTTCCAGGTTAACATCATTTATTCTTTTTCCTAATCTCATCTTCTTTTCAACTGATTGTCCCGGGTAAAATTTTGTACAGAAAAATAATTTACTTTATTATGTATTTATGATTCAACACAGATGAATGGAAAAATTTCCTCGAGCGGGTTGGATGTAACAGCGAGGAAGAACTCCGAGCAAATGATGTATTGGAGGAAGAGCTCCGTTTGTGGGCATCATATAGAGGCCAAACATTAACAAAAACAGGTAGGAACCTCTCTCCAGCCAACCTGACCTGCAGCGTTTGTGTATCTTTTTGAGAATTCATAGAGCAGAATTCTTATTTTGGCATTATATTGACAATGAACATCCTGTGCTTTTCTGCATGATATCTTTGACAAATAAGTGCGAGGAATGATGTATTACCGAAAAGCTTTGGAACTTCAAGCATTCCTTGATATGGCAAATGATGAAGGTACTTGACCAAAGCTTGATTGTAAATGTCAGATTATGTCATCCCTTTTACAATGAAGCAAATCCTATTTAATGTTGCTTGTTTCAGAACTAATGAAGGGCTACAAGGCTGCTGAATTAAATAGTGAGGGATCATCCAAGAGTGATAACTCAACTTGGCAACAATGTCAAGCAATTGTTGATTTGAAATTTACTTATGTCGTGTCATGCCAGCAATATGGCAAGCACAAACGTGCAGGCCATCCTCTTGCCAAAGACATTTTGAGGCTCATGACAACGTAGGTTTCCCAATTTTTCTGTCTATTTTTCTGACACTATCCCTTTCACTGCTTTTGGCATTTGTGAGGAACTGGTTGTATCATTTCATTGCTTTCCTGGAGGCAGATATCCATCTCTCCGAGTGGCTTATATCGATGAAGTTGAAGAAACTGGAAAAGATAAATCCAAAAAGATGGTTGAGAAGGTTTATTATTCAACTCTTGTGAAAGTTGCTCCTCCAACCAAACCTATTGATTCTTCTGGGCCAGTTCAAAATTTAGACCAGGTACCAGTTTTAGGGTGTCTTACAGCTTGTTCAGATTTTATAATATTCAGGTATCTAATTTAATTGCTTGAGAAAGTTATTGCTGGGTTTATTTTTAAGTGAAATAATGCATGAAATGCTTGAAAGACATTTGATTTTCTGTCACCCTATTATCTATTTGATTAAGTATTCACTGTATGCTAAACTAAACTCTATGATCAAGGATGAAAACGGAAAAATGTTTGATGCAGTGTCAGTGAGGCTAGTCATGTTTTCAAATCGTGTACTATTCTTTGCAATTGATTTATTGACATGATTGTCTAATATAACATAATAAGGGGAAAGGATTACTACATCCTCATAACTTGTCTTATTCTATTTATCCAGTAATATTGTGAACTTTAATTGGTTGAAGACATTTAACCTACTTCTGTTTTCAGAAGGTTTGGTCTAAAAGTTAACTGAAAAAGACTATTAATACACGGGATTTTTTTTATGATTTCTTCTCCTCTCACCCCCACCCCAAAAGCTTGAAGACTAGACCTACTGTGACATGCATTTTGAGTGTCATCAATGAGAAAACTCATATAACTGTTGTATGTGTGTCCATGAACATTTGTGGCGTGGAGTGTGAGAATCACGTGATTCTTCATCTATAATTAACTGAAGACATTTTATTATTATTAGCATGATTCCTTCAATTACCCTTTTGAATTTCATTCTACAGGTAATTTATCGGATAAAACTTCCAGGGCCTGCAATGTTAGGTGAGGGAAAGCCAGAAAATCAGAACCATGCCATTATTTTCACTCGTGGGGAAGCCTTGCAAACAATAGACATGAACCAGGTACTCCATTTAGTGAATAAGAGTAGATTATGGAAAACTCAATCTGTAGAGAAACTCAATTGATGTGTATCCATGCAATAGGATAACTACATGGAAGAAGCCTTCAAAGTAAGGAACTTACTTCAAGAATTTCTTAAAAAGCATGACGGTGTGAGATATCCGACAATTCTTGGGCTTAGGGAGCACATATTCACTGGCAGGTACTGTGAACTATAGTAGCTGTGCTGTTTTTTCTTGGAAAATGAACTATAGTATATGTGCTGCTGCAATTTTAAGATTCAATTTCTGCTTTCACTAGAGGTTTTGGTTGATCTGTGCAGTGTTTCATCTCTAGCATGGTTTATGTCAAATCAGGAGACTAGTTTTGTGACTATTGGTCAGAGATTGTTGGCTAGCCCTTTGAAGTAAGATTCCAGCTTCAATTCAGAGAATCTTCTTGATAATGATGCATTAACAGTGGAAATCTCATGTTTTTTATACACTAATTAAATCAATGGAGAACATCATGTCAACGCAGCAAAAGAACTTTATCCGTGTATTGACCACTGTATGGTTTGCAGTTTGTAGGAAGTACCTGAAACACCCTATTATTAACTCCCAAACATAAATATTGCTAGAGCTATAGTATTTTTTTTTTCTGTGGGAGATTGGGTTGGATATGGTGCAGCCTTTGCGCTTTGTTACCACAGCGTTGATTGGGCTGCGTGGAGAAGCCTCTAAATTTTCTGGCTGGCAGATATCTGCTGCTAGCATGTGTTTATATGCATACCACATTTTTAATTTCATATGTAAAAGAAAGGGCAATGGCATTCTGGTGTTACCTTTTCTCTTTAAAGTTTCAACTTTTATGAAGTTATCCAGTTTCATGACCTAGATAGCAAGTTTAACAGGTTAACTAGGTTGAATCAAATTTATTTTTTTTAAATTCATCTTTCAACTTTGGATTGGTTGGGCATAAGACTTTGTTATTTGTTTTGATTTGCTTTCTATGAGATTATTCTCATCTCACGACTTAGGTCACAAGCTAGATTGATTATTTTGAGTTTACTTGAGTCAGTTTTTATACCATCTTTTTAATCAATTTTTTTTTTCCAATTTCATCTTAACACTTGATTGAGAATTGAACTTCATAACTTGTTTCAATTTTCTTTTTTATTAAGTTATCCTGGTGTCAATGACTTGGGTTACAAATTTGATCGATTAACCCAAGTTGATTCGGGTTGAATTTTTTTGGTTTTTTTTAATTAATTTTTTTTTCAATTTCATTCAACTTTGGATTTATTGAAAATTGAGTTGTATTATTTGTTTTGATTTACTTTTTATAGGGTTATCATAGTCTTATTATCTGATATGTGGACTAACAGACCCAGGTTGATTTGAATTGATCAAATAGGTTTTTATCTCAATAAATAAAAAAATCTCTTATTGAATATTTATTCTGAGTCACTATATTTTTACAGGTCCTCTTTGTTGTTTTTGAATCCTCCAAGTTGAACAAGTTATATTAGATTAGTCTCTACATGACTTAATTTTTTTAATAGAAAAAATATTACCAATACCTTGATATTTGTTTTTCTACATTAAAAAAAATTGATCTGTAACATGGTGCGGGCTAAAAATCTAGTACATAACTACTAATCTTGTATGTACGACTTTTGCTGTCTGTTTTGTTTCTTACCTTTATGTACAGTGATACTGACAAATTGAATTTATGATCTGCTCCTCATCCAGAGTACGGTTCCATTATGGTCACCCGGATGTTTTCGATAGACTGTTTCACTTGACGAGAGGGGGTATCAGCAAAGCTTCTAAAGTCATCAATTTAAGCGAGGACATATTTGCAGGTATTGTGATATTTTATGTACTTTACACTGACAAGTATATGTTTGTTTTTTTCAGCTTTGCAACCCATTATTTTCTTTTTTCAATTGTCATCAGGTTTCAATTCTACATTACGTGAAGGCAATGTTACTCATCATGAATATATCCAAGTTGGTAAAGGGAGGGATGTGGGCCTTAACCAGATATCTATGTTCGAGGCAAAGATAGCCAACGGGAATGGTGAGCAGACATTGAGTCGCGACATATATAGGCTTGGACATCGATTTGATTTTTTCCGAATGTTGTCATGCTACTTCACCACAATTGGTTTCTATTTTAGTACTATGGTATGTCTGAAATATACATTCTTTTTCACATGGTACATGCATTACCATTCTGTATACTAATGCAAAAGTCCCGGATTCTTTATTGGCAGCTAACTGTACTCACTGTCTACGTGTTTCTATATGGCCGCCTATATCTTGTTCTCAGTGGACTTGAAAAGAGCCTAAGTACTCAGAAAGCCATTAGAGACAACAAGGCTCTTCAAGTAGCTCTTGCTTCTCAGTCTTTTGTGCAAATTGGATTTTTGATGGCTTTGCCTATGATGATGGAAATTGGTCTGGAGAAAGGATTTCGTAATGCATTAAGTGATTTCATATTGATGCAGTTACAATTGGCCCCTGTATTTTTCACATTTTCTCTTGGAACGAAGACCCACTATTATGGAAGGACATTGCTGCATGGAGGTTCAGCATACAGAGCTACTGGCCGTGGCTTTGTAGTGTTCCATGCCAAGTTTGCTGATAATTACAGGTTGTATTCTCGTAGCCATTTTGTCAAAGGGATTGAATTGATGATTCTGCTTATTGTATTCCATATATTCGGGCGTTCATACAGAGGTGTAGTTGCATATGTTTTGATCACTATATCAATGTGGTTCATGGTGGGGACATGGCTTTTTGCTCCTTTCCTTTTCAATCCATCAGGGTTTGAGTGGCAAAAGATTCTCGATGACTATACAGATTGGAATAAGTGGATAAATAACCGTGGAGGGATTGGTGTTCATCCAGACAAAAGTTGGGAATCCTGGTGGGAAAAGGAGCAAGAGCATCTCCGCTATTCTGGGAAGCGAGGCATCATTGTGGAGATACTGTTGTCACTGCGCTTTTTCCTCTTCCAGTATGGCCTCGTGTACCATATCAGTATTGTTGAAAAGACCAGAAGTTTTCTGGTATACTATTTATCATCATTTTTCTTCTTCGTCATGTATCTGCGTGTTTGATATAATTATGATGTTTACAAAGAAAGAATTAAAATTATTCTGAACTTAATTTTCCACTGGCTTACAGGTTTATGGTGTTTCATGGATTGTGATCATTCTAGTACTGTTTTTAATGAAGGTGAGTCACAAAGATCTTCAGCCTACTATTATGAATCTCAGAATATTTGTACAGTTGATTGTAAAGTTGGCTTGCTGGATGTTAGTTATTCAAAGAATTTTTATTTTTTTCTATTTAGTGCACCCCAATTTTACTGGCTCTGTTTAGGGCTTCACATTTAACTATAAAATTAAGCAAATTAAATTCCTCAAGCTGGCTAGTACCGATAATTCTGTTGAATTATTTTGCAGGCTGTATCTGTAGGCAGAAGACGGCTGAGTGCAGACTTCCAACTCTTGTTTCGGTTCATCGAGGGTTTCATATTCATAGCTTTTATTTCTGTATTCATCATCTTGATAGCACTCCCTCACATGACAATACGGGATATCATAGTCTGCCTTCTTGCATTCTTGCCTACTGGATGGGGACTGTTGCTGGTTAGTAAATCATGGTGCCTTGTAAGAAATCGCTTTAGTTTGATACTTTTCTGGAAAAGATATTTAATCTTCAAAGCTTTTTGTGGTCGATCATTTTATTACAGATTGCACAGGCCTGCAAGCCACTTATACAGCAGGCTGGCTTTTGGGGATCGGTCCGGACACTTGCTCGTGGTTATGAAATAGTCATGGGATTGCTTTTATTCACACCCGTTGCATTCTTGGCATGGTTTCCATTTGTTTCCGAGTTCCAGACTCGAATGCTGTTCAACCAAGCTTTCAGCCGAGGTCTTCAGATCTCCCGAATTCTTGGTGGTCCGAGAAAAGACCGCACTTCTAGAAACAAGGAATAATGCATCTCTGAGACCTCATCAGTGGACGCGTATATACATCTCCATACTATCTGCAGGATCAAACCTAAGACAAGATATAGGTATTGTCTAGAATTTGCACTGTAGATCAGAAATGGCTGTTAAATATTAATATGCAGTATGCATCGGTGTGGCTATACACCAAGAAACTGCAAAATTATGCCTATAGTGTCTGTGTCTTGTTCCTAGGGCCTTTTGGAGCTGATAGAGCTTTCATGAGTTGTAAAGAGTGCTATATTGGTGTTGTCAAAAAGCTGTAAATCCTCCCACGAGGATTATTGAAACATAATGTAAATTGCATCTGTTAAATTGTGTTACCAAATCTTCTCTTCAACTATTTCATTGCACATATGAGATCCACTGCTCTAGATAAGTACCGGCGTGGAGGTCCTGGAGGATGAGAAGTGTACTGATACATGGTTTTTGTGAACTACCTTGGATGGATTATAAGCCAGAAAATCTGAAATCTTTCATTTGAAGCCAGAAAATAAGGTAAAAAACAATCAAATAACACCAAGCCAAACACGCAAAGGTTCAATAAAGATGAGCACTGAACAATCCAAGCACACCAATAAAAACGCTGAGCCTGCTGCAGGTAGCAGCAACTTCTAATTTCCAAGCATGATCTAGAGCTTCTTTTTGGCATCCCTTCAACTCTCAGCCGGAGTAATGCAATGGAGGTCAGTGCCATAATCGCAATCTGGACAGTAGTAGACCCAGCTGGTCTGAGAAACTTCTTCCCGGCAGACATCGCAGGCGAAGACCGCGCCCTCCTTGTCCAGCAAATTAGTGGAATACAAAAGAGCCAGTGGGTGATTGTGGCCTGCATGCTTCATGGTTTTGGGGAAGAAAGCACACCCAACATGGAGGCTGAAATGGCAAGTAGCGCAATGATAAGCAAAAGAAGTACCATAATCACCACAAGCATCGCAGGTGAAGTTGGAATCATCACAGGGAGGGGAGGAAAGGAGGAGGAGTGGATGTCGAGGGTGAGAGGTGTGTTCGAGCTCTCGCGGCAATTCAAAGCAGGACTTGTGAAGGAAGAAATCACAAATGGACTTTGTGCACTTATAAGCTGAACCTGAAAGGTCTAGCTCGCAACCTGAACAAATAATTTCATCTTCCTCCTTCACATCAACCGGACGTAATGGATGGGAATGGCTGAAATGCCTCACGCATGGACGCAGAGAACTCTTGCGACGGAGCAATGGTGTTGCTGCCATTCTATCTCCTCTTTTCTGAAGGTTACCTTCTGATGATCCATCGTTCACAAACCTCTGTATATATGGTAGGTGGAGGAGAGGAATCTAGTTATTTCTTTCTTAGTTTAATTTGTTGATCTCTAGGCAAACATTTAAGATCCCTTTAACGGATGCACCTTTTTTCTTCCTTTCCAAGTCTTCTTTTTTCCTTTTCATTTTAGGTTTGCCACCATTTTAAGCCATGCAATTTGAGGCTCAAACTTCCACACTGAAATTGAGTTTATAATAATTTGTAAGTTCTTAGCTGACTTCCATTTTTCTTTGAGTTTACTCCCCTGAATTTGAGCTTCCACCCTTCCACTTTACATGCTCCTTCAAGAATATCTGACCAGAACTTCACGCATTCAAGGTCATGAGATCTGGGAACACTGCCATTATTTCAGAAGAAAGCGTCAGTCGATCTAAATAAAAATTGGGGTGATCGAACTTTATATCATCCTCTCTCAATTGAAATTTCCTTAAATACTATTTTAATTTAACAATATATTAAGTGATTTTTATAATAATTCAACTCTTTAGAAACATGAACATGTCACCTTTTCACTTGGTCATCAAGAAATTTACTGGCAAAAGAAAGAATAAAGAAAGCGTAGTCGATCAGAAATGAAGTTAATTCCTATACATCACCGACCAAGAAAGGAATCAAAACACTTTACGCTCAGTCAAAGAAGAAAAATTAAAGAATTCACGTACTCTCTCTAGGTAGAGGAAAGTATCAAAATTACTCTTCAATTGGGTAAATGTTTCATTCAAGTACATAAACTAGATTGTTTATCAAGCTACGTTGCAAGTTAAATATTTTTTAATATAAAAAGAAAAATTTAGGTGTTTTTATTTTTTTTCTTATATAAATAAATAAATTATGTAGGGATTGACCTGATATAGCCTGATTAACTTGATAAGTCAAAACAAAAATCTAATTATTAGTAAAAACATTGTTTGACTAAAAAATCATGATTATTTTAAAAAAAATATTAAAACGATAAAGTATTTGATCAACTTGAGATAATTTGTTAAATTTGCAACCTGAGTCATGAGAGCATACTTAAATAAAAGCAAACTAAAACAAATTATGAAGTTCAATTTCTAATTAATCCAATGTTAAAGGATGTATTGTAAAACAGCAACAACGTAAGTCAACCTAGGTTAACCTATCAAAAATCCACAACATAAGATCCTGAGATCATGATAACCTTATATACAGTAAATCAAAATAAATTATGAAGCCTAATTTTCAATGAATCCAATATTAACAGCTAAAATTGAAAAATAAAATCAGTTAAAAATTAAACATAAAAGAATGAATCAAGTCAATTTGAGTTAACACGTCAGACTTATGAATCGGATCATGAGATCATAGAAAGTAAATCAAAAAATGAACCAAGTCAACCCCAATTAATTTGCCAAACCTGCGATCCAAATTATGAGATTGAGATAACTCTATTTAAAGCAAAGCAAAACATATTATGAAGTCTGATTTCAAATAAACTCATTTTTTTAATAATAAAATTAAAAAAACTTCAATATAGAAAAAAGACAATAAAATAATAGAGTCTACCTGGGTCGCAAATCTACCTGGTTGATGAGATCAGGATAATATCTTAAAAAAACAAATCATAAAGTTTAATTTAAAAAAAAAATCAAGTCAACATGCCAAAATCTATAACAATGGTTATGAGACTAAAATAACCACCTAAAAGGCAAACCATGACAAACCATAAAGCTTGATCTTTAATAAATTTTATGACGTTGAATGATAAAATTAGAAAAAAAAAACATAGATTAAAAAATATTATTTTAGTGAATAATATTTTATGAGGTAGTGAATAATAAAAGCACAATCTCTTTTATTTTTTATTAATTAGCTATTTGACGCGCACTTTGCTTTGCTTTGGATCGTATATTTTGTATATCATCAAAACTCTAGTACATTTGAAGGCAATTTCTTTTTCCGGGATGTTGGGAAACAATCAAAGAAGCATGGATCGTTTCGTGCACTACAAGAAACTCATCGTGAAGTATTAGAGAAAAAAAGATTTGAAAATACTCGGAAAAGTGTTACCCTGGGACATTAAGCGAACGCTTCGAAGGAAGAAAGTCCTCGTAGTTCTTGATGATGTCCATAGTCCTCAAGATTTAGAAGATTTAGTTGGAGAGGATGGTTTGAGTGGCCAAGGAAGTAGAATCATTATGACAATTGGAGATAAGCAAGTGAAGAAAACAAAATTTACGAGGTTAAAATTTAGATAAAGGCCATGCATGCTCTTCAGCTCTTCATCTTACATGCTCTTAAACAAAAGAAGAAATGGTGGAGATTGATCTTTGTGGAGATTGATCTTTGTGGTTTCTCGGAACTAGCTAGTCTACCAGAGATTTTGTGAGTTCAAATCTCTTGTAAAGCTTGACCTTTGTAACTCAAAACTATGATCAAGTCTTCCAGACAACATTGGTGAGTTGAAATATCTTGTAAAGCTTCATGTTTTTTCTTGCTCAGAACTAGCAAGTCTTCCGAAGCCAGTTGAAATATCTCGAAATGTTGATCTTGGTGCTTTCAATATGCTAGAAAACAACTTCTATGATCTGGAATCTCTTATTTGGCTTAACGTGTCATATTGTTCTATGTCGAATGGAATCCCAGTACTGAACTGGAGGTGTTCAGTGGTAGAAGAAATAGCATCATCCACCAAAGAATTGGGTAGTCTCTGCCTTTTGAATTTGGAGGATTTTATTGTGTTGGAAATTCCTGAAAATAATACGATCAGAACTAGCTTAGGCTCTTTACTGTCACTTTGAGAATTAATATTATCTCGGAATGATTTTAAGAGGATACCTTAAAACATCAAGCAACACCTCGAGCTAAAAAACTCGTTTTGTATGGCTGTACGAGGTTTCGATGTTTGCCAGAGCTTCCATCGAGTCTACAAGTTTTAAAGGCATCAGATCACATCTCTCTAGAATCAGTAAAAAAGGATAGTCATGCAAGGTGACAAAGAGAAAGAAGCTGCTTTTCAGGGGTTCCACGCAGTAGAATTATGGGTGATATTCAGTTAATAATCGGACGCATGGAAACATCAGTTTTTGAATCAGGTGAATTCTTCCTCCCTCGATCTTGATTCATATAAAAAAGAAAAACCATGATAGTTTTGTATCTCTATCTCGCCTTCTCACTCTCTTCTGTGCAGAAATATTTTGATCAGCAGATTGGAGGTAGCTTGTGTATGCCTGGGGCGGGTGTCCCGGAGTGGTTTAGATGTAAGAATACAGAAGGATCATCAATACAATTCATTATGTAGAGTGGCTACGAGTATCCTGGATTCCACCGGTCAGTATTTATCTTAGAGTTTGTTCAAAGACTCTGTTGCTGATGCTCTGCATGTCTACTGGCTGGGACGGCTGCCTCGTACTCTCTTGACGATTTTCATTTGGGATTGATACAGAATAATATAAATTATATTATAAATTTTTATTTAATAATTTAAGTTTTTAGATGAGATGTTTCGTTGATATGATATTAGAGATTTATTGGCCTAGTGGTCATGAATTTGAATCTCACCACCCTTATTCTATTTGATTAAAAACCAAACAGAAAGTAATATAAGTTTATGTAAGTTTAAAGTCCAAAATTTTTTTATTTAAAAGAAGAGAAAATGTGTTACAGAATAATATAAATTATATTATGAAACTTAACGTTATAACTTAACTTTTAGGTGATATGACTAGTTGATAAAAGTGTGTTTTTAATTAAGTTGATAAAAGTGTGTTTTTAATTAATTTCCATCCCTGTTCTGAAAAGCTCAGTTATCTTTCTTTATTTCTCTTCTCTGATCATCTTCGACGAATCATCTCCTATGCTCAAGTTATAGGTTGATGATGCTACGTTAATGTGAAGGTGTTGATTGCCAATCTTGGATGTGGGCTTTACAGAAAGAAAATGGGATATGGGCCTGTTTATAGACCCAAAGCTAGTGATAACTCTCTGGGAAATTTAAAAGCTGTAAAATAGAGATAAACACAAAGCAATTGTCTCTTTTTTAATATCTAAGTCCAATACTATAAATACTCGTTTAAATTTAAACAAATAAACGAAGCGCACCGTTCCTCCCTTTCAATCTCAATTTTCAAAAAAATATGACGACATCTAAAAACACAGAGAAACCCTCCACTTTCCCCGCCACCACAACAACTCCTAACTCCACCTCCGCCGCAACAAGCCGCCCCTTCACCTCCGCTACTACAACCTCACCGAGGCCCCAATCTCCATTCCAAATCCACCACCAACACATCTACCCGGTAATCAGACCTCAAACCCAAACCCCAAATTCAATAATACCTCCCAGCCATCAAGGTGTTCTCTACCCAGTTGCCTCCTCCGGTCGCGGGTTCATCCCCAGACCTGTTCGCCCCCAACAAGATCAGACCCCAGCAAGCCAAGGCGCGTACCATCCACGCGGAGCAGGGGTTGCTTACAAGCCACATGCCCCTACTACAGTCGTTGGATCCCCGAGTTCACGGTCTCATCCAAATCCTCAACCACTGGGGGATCTTCATCATCTTCATAATGTGCAGCAGCAGCAGCATTTGATGATGAGCAGGCAGCACCCTACTCACTTGCAGCATCACAATTATGGTGGTCTTGGTCTCGCTGTCGGCTCTGTTGCTGCTCCTATTAAGGGAATTCCGGTCACCGGACAACTCAAGGTTTATCTTTATATGTTTTTTTGGTAAAAAAATGATATGGGTTTTCTCTTATTTGGATTTTTATGCTCAAGGTTTTGAGAAATATGAAGGATTTGAGTTTAATTTGGGTCTCGAATTGGAATTGTTTTCACTAATGTGAACATGTTGGATTATTGTTGTTGATATAGAATGCGGGCTTTCAAGAACTGCTTAATTTTGAATGGAGGGATTTTCCCTTGTAAGCGTTGAGTCGAGATTTCGATGCAATTGAATGACTGGGTATCTTTTTCTTGCGTAACAGCAGTGTTGAGTGATGCTATGCATGACTTCTGCATTTATGCCTTGCTATAAACTTATTGTTTGTCAAAATTATTCGTGTACAGACCCAAAATTTAGCTTCCCCTGATATTGTCCTTGCTGATTGTCTTGTGCATCTTAAGCTTATTGCTTGTTTTATTTCTCTTAGGTTGCTCCATCTCCGGTTTCTGATTCAAATGGCTATAAAAATTTGAGGTGATTCTTTTTGTGAAGTTATGTCATTGTTTTATGCTTTGTCATTTTTCCCTTCGCGGTACATATGGGCAAGAAGTAACATTTAAAGTTTTTTCTTGTGTTTGTAGGGATAGAGGCAGAGATGACAATCTCGTGGTGGTTAGAGATCGAAAAGTAATAAATACTTTACTGTATGCGTAAACTCAGATTAGCATTTTGCACATATACATATATTGATTTGAGGGGTCACTCTCTTCTTCAAATAGTCTTTATTTGATTCTTAGCTGAGCACAATTTGCATGTTTGTTAAGCAAGTAATGCATATATCGACATCACGGTTCTTGTTACTTTTAAAAGTTCATGATGTTAGATTACCTAAAGAAATAGCCTTAAAATTGCTGCTATTTTTTAGATATTTAATGATGGTTGATTATTCATAGATCATGCCTGAGAGTTAGCTGATTGAGCCTAGTGATTAGAACTTGACTTTGGGTGCATACTTAAGCAAGGGGAAAAAGGAGATATTCATTCCAAGCTGTATTTGGTAGAATAAAGGCTTAGACTATTTGTTATGAGAGTTGGTTTAAGTTTTTCAGTTTCTGTTTTTAGTTTCAGAAGAGGCTGCTTCTAGTTGACAATTCTGTATTTTTTTCTGATTGCTGAAAATGTTGGTACCAGTTAGTCCATAAAGAAGGGGACTTGCTTGTCTTTCTTAAGGATCTGAATCTAAGTCCCATTAGGATTAGTAACTGAATCCTATATAAACTTGTAGTCATTCAATCTCAGCATGGCAGATTTATTATGAAGGAAGTGCTGCCTTTTTGCTTGATGTATGGAGAGTGTGGTCCTTTCATTAAGGAGTGATTATTCAAACTCTAGGAACGAGGCTTAGGTTCTTCTTCAAGGAGTGATTATTTAAACTCTAGGAATGAGGCTTAGGTTCTTATTCAAGGAGTGATTATTTAATCTCTAGGGATGAGGCTTAGGTTCTTATTCAAGGAGTGATTCCTACTAGTTTGAGGTTAGTAGTTTTTATTCTGTTTTTCTTTTACTTTCTGCTACTTTCAGACCTTTTTTTGAGTTTCTAAAGCCCTAAAACACCTATTCTGCCAAATTACTAACCGTCCCCTAGAACTAGTCCTGCATCATCTGCTTCTGCAAGTTGAATTTGAGGGCAATAAGAACATGTGGAAGTATCATAGTGTAACTTTAGTTTGTCTGCAGGTTTTATATATTTGCAATACAAAAGGGAGTGTAATAAACATTTTCTTCAAGATAGGTCATCGGTTTTTCTTGCTATAAAGAGTTTTGAAAACTATTTGGCCCATTGACCATCATTTAGAGGTAGTGGTGCCAATATAATACAAGAGACGGCATTATAATGATGTTGAATTGACAAGGTGGCCTTTGGCCCTGTTTCTCTTGACAGAGCTCCTTCTCTCGATGTAAATTTTGTCTGCCATCTTTGTTGAGTTAGAGATGTCCTAGGTACGAAATGAATCCTTTAAGTTAATTTGTATGCTTGGACCTCCTACAGCTATACAAAATAGGAGGTGCTCCCTGCACCTCAGGCTAATTGAAAATTATGTTATTTGATCATTATTATTTAACAAGACAGGGTAGTTTGCTTTATGGAATATCTGTGGAGATTCTGAAGATTAGTGCTATGCTACTAAATTTGAATCTTTGTTATGATATCATATTGCTGTTACTTACCGATGTGTTTTGTCTTGTAGGTAAGAATATCTGATGGAGCTCCTCTTTATGCTCTTTGCCGATCATGGTTGAGAAATGGATTTCCTGAGGAAAGCGAGGTTTGCATTACATTTTTGTTAGGATTATGATTTTGCATGTGCCAAGTATTGACATTTGCTTCTCATGAATAGTGCTCCACATTGACTGGTTGGACTAAAAATTCTGCACTTCACTTTCCAAAATTGTTTTTTATCCTCATTTTTTTTCTCTGCAAACAAAATCAGGATATATACATGCTCAAACATACATGTGGTTGCTTATCACTTTGTAAACCATGTCGATCTTACTAAGCATAATAGACCACATGAGCCCTTGCCTATGTAGGACAAGGGTCTAATAACTGATAGAAGTAGAAGAATTCCCTATAGAAGAGGGATTAGTTGAAAAAGAAAAAGGAAACCCTGTAGAAGAGAGTAAATCCCTATGAAGAGGGCTAATATGAAAGAAAACACTGAGGAGAGCTGGAAGAAAGTAGAATGAAACATTTCTCAACTTCTAAGTCTCAATACATTACAATAGGAGGTTTAGATATAGACAGTAAGAAACCCTAGTAGTCCGAATCAAATGGAAAACAAGAATCCTGATAACTTATCATCTTTTGTTATGAAACTAATAGAATTTCCTAATTAAATATAAAAAGCTAAATTACTAATAATTACATATAAACCCTTCATTCTATACTGCAAGACTTAAATTATTCTTCTCTTATTTCTGTTATGCGTTGGGTAGGTTCACTATGGAGATAGTGTAAAGCCTCTTCCAAGACCTCTTTTGCCAAAGGAAGAAGGTGAAGAAGAAGTTGAAAAGGAGAAGATGGTAGGTCTTCTGATTACTCATCTACTATATCATTTAAGTGCTCATATGCTGTCTTTTTAGTCTTACTGGCTTCTGTGCACTGCTATCAATACATTGTATCAAGTTGGCCGTTAAACAAGACATCTTACTATGCATTTATTTTCCCCTCTTTTTTCCCATGTTTGCTTTCAGGATGAGGAACCTGTTGATAATTTATCAGCAGAAGAACTCCTAAAGAGACATGTTAAGCATGCTAAAAAAGTTCGAGCACGGTAAGTTCCTCTGAACTTATTGTTCCATTTTTTATCTTTGTTTAATTGCTGAATTCTTTATTGTACGAGGCTGAAGATGCCAGTGCTTGAAAGGAAAATCATATCTTCCAAAATTAATTGATAGCTTGAGCTGTTTAATGCTTCGAACAAAATAAAGTTGTCTTGATCCCAAGTTAATGAACCAATAATCATGGTTGCTGGTCCTAGTTTTAGTTCCATTTAGGGATAATTACGAAAAATCTCCTATGGTTTGATCTGAATCTCACTTTCTCTCAATACTTTCATAAATTACACTTCATATTCTGGGTCAAACAAAAAATCCAAACAAAATACATTGTTTAGGATGTAAACTGTTATTAGAAGTGTAAACTGCAGGATGGGAAGTGTAATGTATAAAAGTATAGAGGAAAAGTGAAATTCAGATCAAAATATAGGAGAGGGTTTTTGTAACTATCCCAAGGGATATGAAAAGGGATGGGAGAAAAGAAAAACACTTCAACTTTCTCAACGAGGGCTTAAGTGATCTTTTAGTTGACTGCTGTCTAGTTAAATATAATTTTCGTTGGTTTGCCATGGTTAGATTCTCAGAAGTTGGCCAATGGCTTCCATTTTCTTTAATTGTTTAACCAGCATTTTCAACATTTATGGCATTTTCTATTCCCTAAGAAGGATCCTTTTGTATATTAATTCCTCCAAGATGGTTCAGGATTTCCTGACCTTCCCAAGAAAGCAGGTTTTCAGTCTGGTTGTTTAAGCATATTATGCAAATGATAACAAACACTCGCTGCTTTTGCCTTGCAGGTTGAGGGAAGGTCGATTAAAACGAATTGCAAGATACAAAAGTAGGCTTGCTCTACTCCTCCCCCCACAAGTAGAACAGTTTAGAAACGACACTCCTGCGGAGAACTGACCGATCCATGCTGCACGATGAAGCATTTTTCATATTATTGCACCCTCCCATTGAATCTCAGTAAATAAACAACAGTTTTCTTGGAGAAGGGAAATTGAAGCACTTTAGCGGCGGAGAGCGGTGACCCGGATCCCAGCAAAAGCTTAGAAACGCAAAGATTCCCCTAGGTCAGATAAAGACATGGATTTTATTTCTTCTTGGGCTGGAATGAATATTCAGAAATGTAATATCTCCCCAGATTGGTTCTATTTGTCGTTGCCTCTTTTCGAATTCGATCACTGTAAATAGCGTTTGGTATTTTGTTTCGTGAAAACTAACATGCTCTTCATTCTCATCATTGTCTTCCCTCTGGTCTCTTTCAAAAATCTGAAAAGTGATAATCCAAGATATGTTAATAATATTTAGAGGCATATAGCTATGTGTTTTTCAATGGCAAGTGCATGCGTGCGTGCATTGAGCGTTGAAATGTCATACATCGGCCACATTGCAAGCAGACTGGGATGGCATGCTCCAGTTCATAGATAGCGTCGAGGAAGACAGAAACACCGTATCTTTTATGTCCTGTCAGTCTTGCAAGGGCGGCATTGTTTATTTATTTAAGCCATGTGTGCACGAGGTTGTAATTCAAAATTAATGGGAAGGAAGAAAAAATCTCGTGGTCATAATAAGAGATTAAGCGAGCACTCAAGAATTGACTTGTTGCACTTATTTTATGAACATAATTAGGTTTGACAAAATCAACATGATTACCATACATGTTAGAGAGATGAATCAACACGACTCATCCCACATGAATTCAAGTCAATAGCCAAAGTTTTGATTTTTGAGAATTAACTGTTTGGGAGTGTTGTTGAGGTTGTTTTTTGAAAGTGTTGTTTTGCTCATAAATACATTAAAATGATGTTTTTTTTAAATCATTATTGAAATCAGCACATGAAAATGATCTAAAAATAGCAAAAATAATAATTTTAAAGTAAAAAATAAAAATAATTTTTTTAAAATTTCTTGAAAGTATTTTGAAAACACAATGTCAATCAGGATGTGTCAAACATGTTATACTAAAGTTATTGAAACTAAAAACATTATTTCTCATTTTGGTCCAACCATGATAATCAAATCTCATGGTAATTGGTTTTTTGAATAAATCTCCGTAATTAGATTGCTTCGATCAATTGATATTTCCCATAATAGTGCTGCTGCAATCATGATGACACCTTACTTGCTAGAAGCTAATGTATATAGGGATCCTTTGTCATTGAAGGATTAGGTATTATTATTATTATTCTAATTTGAAACGGTCCATTGAATTTTCTTACAAACCTTGGTCTTATTGGACTCTTCATATATTTCTTTTTACTAAAATTCTGACTCTCAAGACTCAGTCATCCATAAAGAAATTAAAAACGAGGTGGCTTGATGGGTCGTTGGAAAAATCCAAGTGCACCACTTTTTCATATGTACTGAATGTTTTAGCATAGAATCCGATCCATCCATAGTTTTAGTGCCCGTTTGGTATTGTGATCTCACCGGCTTTTGGTCGAAATTTAAAAGAAAAAAAAATCATTTTAAAGACCGGCGGTTTGATGATTTTAGATCATTTTGATATGCTGATTTTAAAAATAATTTTTAAAAAATAAAAAAATATCATTTTGATGTATTTCGGCACGATAAGCACTTTGAAAAGCTACCGCAGTCACACTCTCAAATCCATCCATAGTTGTTTTTATTTTTGGGATCCAACAACCCTGGTCTAAAACCATTTCCAACTAATGTTTTTTTTATCCGATGAAACTCGTCATTTTTAAGCACTCTTTACGAGCTCAGATTAAACAAATAAAATCCTGATTGTTTCAGATTCTTACTAGATAAACACGTCGTGATTCGAACCTGAAATATACAATATAGATCTCAATTTTTTTGCCACCAATAAGTTCCTTGAGGACTAACGATGGTTGCTATAGCATGCAATCTGATCCATTCATTGGAAAATATTCTGTAGCTGTTGCCAAAAATAACTGTCTCGAAAGGCTGTATAAGTATTAATTACACAATATTTTTAAACAATATGAATAACTTGGATTTGTCATTTTTACAAATACTTTCGTGAATTCTTATCTATCTATTTATTTATTTTGGTTGAAATGTCATTGAATTTATGGCTTTCTAGATGCTTTACATATTTAATACCAAATTAAATTTTTTGGTGTTCTTAGATTATTTTAATGTTCTAATATCAAAAATATTTTTAATTTTTTTTATCTTGATGTATTTTTGAACGAAAAACACTTTCAAAAAAACTTTAACCACACTGCTAAATAAATACTAAATATATGAAACAAAACAGTGTAAACTTAGCAATTTATGGATTTAAAATTTAATTTGGTTAGGATTTCATATTAAATATATGAAATGTAACAACGTGATTCGACGAACTTGACTAACTAGTTAAAATCTGATAAATTAAACTAGGTTAATCTAATGGACCGACTGAGTATACTAACTTTGATAAGTAAGCAATTGGAATCAAAGTTGGTAAAAAGTCACTAACCCTCACCAAGAGCCACCATCTTCCAAAAGGCAGAGCACCCAAAAATTCCCAAGAGACTCAACTCCATCAATCTTTTTCATGAAATATAATAATTATAAACTTATCATAATACTTGCAATGACTTCACCCAACTACTACCATTAATCAATCTTTATTATTATTATTATTATTATTATTATTATTATTATTATTATTATTATTATTGTTTTAGTCTTTAATGACCTAAGTTCTTGCTTCATGTTAATTACTTTTAAGATAATCATTTATATATATATATTAAATGTAGGGGTTCGACGGATAAGAATGAAAGGATTCATCGAGTCAAAAAGTATTTCTTTTTTGCAAAATTCAACGCCTTGCATGTTTTGCCTTTAACATTCCACATATCATTGCCTTTTGCGTGTCCAACATGGAAGCCTTGCGCCATCCCCGACGTGGGGTCCTTCGGTGCACGAGTATCCCATTTTAATTTCATTTCTCCTCTAAATAAATAGTTAGAGTAGTGGCTACTTCTATTTGAAGTGCTCGGTTAAATTTTTTTATCAAGATAAATCTATTTAAAAAATGCTGAAAAAAACTTGAACCAATACATGTTAGCTTTGCTAACATGCAACTAGGATAACATCGCATAAAAAAAAATCAGAAAGCTTAACGATCAATAATTTATTGTCAAAGGATAAAACTAGAAAAAAATCAATAAAAAAATTAAATAGAGTTAACTCGACTAATTCACGACTTGAGATATGGAATGAACCTGCAAAAATAAAACCAAAGTAAATAGCAGAGCTCAAGGCCCAATAACTCAATATCGAATGATTAAAGAAACTAATTTTAAAAAGGACTTCAAGAAAATACCGAGATGTAATCAGGATTAGTCTTTAAAATCAATGGATTGAGTTATGAGACTATAATTACCAGTAGATAACATGTAGGAAAAGGTAATGAACCAAAATTCTCGACCATAAAAAATTAAAAATCAAAATAATGGGGACTAAATTATATACAGAATATAATTGAAAGAAAATAATAAAAAATAAAATTGAAAAAATAAATAAATGAAGAAAATGATTAAAAAAAAAGGGACTCAAACTGGAAACAAAATAAAATGTTGAAAGAGAAAATTGAGGGGGGGACTAGTTAAGATAAGAAAATATAAATCAAAAGAATAAAGACCAATGAATACAAAAATCAAATCAAATAAAGTATTTAGGGATGAAATTGAAAAACATATAAAAAAATAAGGATTAAACTTAACATAAATATAAAATTGAAGATATATCTGGATTTATTAAACCTAGAGTGAATACCAAAGCTTAGGAGAGAGAAAAGAGAGAGAGAGAAAACCTTCATCGACATCGAACTTCTATTAATATGATAGCATTCATCTTGCCAACGACTTTACTTTCGTATTATATACGACGGTTGGAATGAATATTATTGCATGATATAATGTATTACATGAAAATACAATATAGCCCCCGAATAAAAAAGCTATATTTTTTTGGAAAAACAACAGTGTAATCTCACTGTAAATTTTTTTTTACTAAATTATCCCCAATCAATTTATAAATGAGCTCTAGATCCCTTGAAAAAAGATAATATTACCCTCTTTGAGAAGGGGAAAAACATATACATTATTACCGTCCACATTACTTTACCTCAAAAGCCATCGTGAATCTCACACTTCTTTTTGGTTTTCTTTTTAATTCTGCCCCAACAATTGTTTTCTTTATAAAATACTAAATGGATGCCAAAATCATTGTAACCTTCAGTTTTATTTCGTTTAAGCGCATTAAATATAATCTTTTAAGGGTAAAAATTAATTAATAAGCTGACTAATTATTAATTTCATTTTTTATTTGGTAGTAAGAAAATGTTTTATAAATAAAATCTCTTACAAATTGATATAATTGATTAATTGTGAAGTGTGAATCTTGTGAATGATACATTAGATTAACCTCCCCACCCCGAGTTTTGGACTAAAAAATACTTAATTACCTTATTGTAACCTTAATATAATTGTTACAGAAAATTATTTTTTCATTTCCTACCCAGTTCTTCTCTAATTTTATATCATGATGCCAAGATTACTAGATAGTTTTTTTTTTTTTTTTTTTTTTTGGGGGGGGGGGGTCAGTCGACAAAACTCCTTTCACATTGATAGGGCACGAATCAAGTGGTTCTTGGGGGACGTCCAAACCCTACATGATGACCTAGTCGTCTTTGTTCATTAAGTTTGTTTCCCACATGATGAGGCCAGTCATTAGTGTTTTCCTTCCCTTTCAATTCATAATTCTAATCTATGAAACCGGTTGAAGAAAAGATAGTGCCCCACTCATGCAACTTTACCTAGGAAATTACTCACCTCCACCCCATAAATATATATTAAATATAAAAGTAAAACCCTAACCCTAACCATATTCTCCATATCTACTCCAATATTGGTTGTAGGTCGATCACAATCTGTTTTTCTTTTCCAATCGAAGAATGGTCAATCGCAATCTTTGAAATGTCTATAAAGTAATCACGCCCACGAAAAAGTTGATTAACATGACATGAGAGTAGATGTTATCTCTTCAAGATACATCATGGGTTTTTCCGATGGAAATGAATAGAGGTTGAATATATATATAAAAAAAGAAGAAATTGTCATTTTCACGTATATTTTATTTTATTTTTCTTAAGGGATTGCTCATGAAATCATCAGTGAGATAGACACAAAACGTAGCACAAATCATTGGAGGACATATAATAATTGAACTCCAGCTTTCTATTTAGGTGACTCGATCATGTCCTTTTTTTCACCCCTATAGTTCCCAATAAGGATTTGGAAGTGGGCCCTTGGTCGGCTACTTAACACTATAATTAAACCCATAATCTCTGCTTAACATTTGTTTATTTGTCTCCCTGTGCTGTGCGGGAGTGCTCCGTGACTTCCCGTCGTGCGTCGAGCCGGGGCGTGTCTTGCTTGCATGCATGATGATGATTAAATCCATGTTTTGTTTAAATTCTGTGTTGCCCTAATCACAGACAAGACATACGTTTGCTTCTGTTTTTTAATTCTTAAAACGACTACGCCTTCTCCCATGCCTCTGCCTTCATCAGCAAGGGAGAGACAATTTCAACCCTCGATAATCTATGGGCGTGCATGAAACACATCTGGCCATGATGTCCGAACGAGTTAAATAGTAGAAAACCAGTAAAACTACACCGTTTAATAGCTAAACAACTATAAGCATTTTCAAGCATTCACCCCGGATTTTTGTGTGATTCTTCAAAACAATTTCGGAAAATCTCTCTCAAAACATGAAGCAACAAAAGGGGCATGTCGAAAGCGACCGGAGAGAGAAGAGGAGGGCCGGAGGTTGGGTGTGGCAAGAAACTATTTAATTTCCCTGGTTATTTTTGTGCCCTGATAATTAGTAGGGATGAAGAATATATGCCATATTCAGTGAAACTACTCAATCAACGGAGTACTTTTTTGTAGGTACCGGGAAATCCTGGTCATTAGTTTTGGACATTGCTTTGTAGCTAAGGAATTCGATGGACCTCATATGAAAAGTCAAATAAAAAACAATTCCATAATGATCAGATGGGTGGACGATTTATTATAGGTGAGCATTAGTTTATTTATGATCTCTTAACTCCATACCTAATAAACAATCCACGGACTTCCTTTTGCAGCTCATTAATTTTTATTTTTATTATTTATTTCTCTTTGCAAACTATATGAAGCGAGTGGAAAAAATCAATAAATGAAAAGGGATAATATCTGTAATCTACGTGCATCCAACCCTTTCTTTCTCACGATACAAATCATCATCTATCGATCGACACGTCCAAATTCATCACAGTAACATTAAATTGCTGAATTTCACGCATCGGTTTCGAGTTTTATTGCTCCTATTCTTTCTTATTAAACTTAATTTCTATTAAAAAAGCAATGCGAAATAATTCGTCATTTCTTTGTTGAAATGATCAGTCAACAAAAATAATCTCAATTCCAAAAGCCATCATGACTAAATAATTGACAAGGAAATAAAACTACCTTCAATTCTAGCTCATATTCCTGATACATAAAACCCTAAAAAATACTACAAAATAAGAGTAACTACTGTTCTTCAAGAAGCATTATGACGACTTTGTCACGAGATGGATTAAAAAAGAACAGGGGGGGGGGGGGACACTCATCGATCTCTTCTCTTCCCAAAAAAAACAATCAAACTACTATAATTATTACTACAACTATTATTATTCATTACAAGCACAAAGCGGTAATAAATAGAACAGTCTCATCTCGTGATAAGTCACGTGACTTAAAACGCAGGGGTAAATAGAGTACACTTCGCTTCCTTCTCATAATTGGGACTCGAAAAGGGTACCCTACTTTAAGAGACATGTCCATCAATAAGACACCCTTCCTCATCATAATTTGGTCCTACATTTTTATTTTTATTTCAATCGACCCCCACGCCTCTCCCCTGAATAATCAATGTGATTTGAATCAAATCATCTAAAGCAGCAGACACAAAATCTTCCCTTTCTTAAAGCATGCCTTAATCCACGCCCATAAACATTATTTAATCAACCGATCGAGCACACAATTAATTAAAGAAATTAACAAGAGAGGATTATGTGCTAATTAATCAAAATTTACTTCACTATTAATTATACTAAGAAAATAGAGAGAAGCATCTTCTCCTGAGATATGTAATTCTTTTGTTCTTCTTGTATTTATTTTTTCTCTGATTCCGTCGCAACAAAATCAAGAAAGAGAGCAGAGAAAAAAAAAACCCAGTATAACTTGAAAGAAATAAAAAAGAACAAACAATCCAATCAAGAAACAAAATTAACCTATCAAGATTCTATCAAGCAGCCTTGTATATGTACACATCAAAAGAAAGGCCTTCCTATGATATTTTCCCCATTAATCATGATGTGTGCTGCTGGGGGTGAGTCTGCGTGTGAGAAAATGGATAGAACCTTGGTCGAGTACTACCAAGGGACAACCCTGTGGTTTTAGATGTGGGGTCAGCGGTGTTGTTTTGGTTATTGGTCGGGGTCGTGGTGGTTGCTGTGGGAGTGGCGGGGGCGGGGGCTGTGGAGGTGGAGGTGGTGGCAACTCGCTCACAAGAGGGGCACATGGTGAGAGTAGTGGCTGGAAGTTGCATGTAAAATGGGTTTGAAGTCTTTAAAGCTCTTAATTCCTGAAGCTCCTTATGTAACCTTCTATTCTCTTCTGTTAATGTCTCACAGCATCTCTTCAAGTACTCACAATCCACTTCAGTCTGCTTCAATTTGGTCCTGCGAATTTAAACATTTGAAGATTAAATATAGGATTAAAACAAATAATTAACTACTTGATTAAATCCAAGCCAACCATCATTAATCTACAAAGATTAATTACCGTGCTCTTCTATTTTGAAACCAGACCTCTACTTGGCGAGGACGGAGATTGAGCTCTTTAGCAAGTGCAAGCTTTTGTTTCTACAACATCGAAATAATTAAAGAACAAGATTAAGAAGCTAATCAAGATTAAGCAGGTTAATCACAAAAGGGTAATCTTTAGACATGATTCTCTTACAGGAGTGAGCGTATTGTGCTCTTTGAAGCTTTCTTCAAGAAAAGCAGACTGTTCTTTAGAGAGCCTGAGTTTCTTTCTAGCACTGCCATTTTCATCCTCATCGCTGGCTCTTGAAGAAGCTCTTTCAGCTTGGTCAGCTTCATTATGCGATTCACTTCTACCTTTACTACTGTACATGCAAAAATCCATTTGAAAAGAAGAGGTTGCACTGTTTGGTGGCGAGGATGAAAGGGCAGCCACATCCTGATCTCCCTGATCTTCATGAACCACCGCAGCAGGGAATCTATTCACATCAAACCCTCTTGATATGTTATCTGTAGAGCCAAACTCGCAATTAGTCCCTCCGGAAAATAAAAGCACTTCAAAAACTAGCACGCGCACATGTTCATAGAGAAAGTACGAGTCTTGTAGATAAGATAATCTGTTGAGATGTCTGGCTCAAAACCCAGATCATAAGATAGAAAACTAGAGGCTTAAGAGATGTTACCATGAACATAAAATCTTAAACATTCAAAGAAAAGAGGGGGTTTCGGTACCATTATCAGAGACCAAATAGGTGAGGGAGTGGTTTTGGTTGCGAGGGACAGGAGTGTTAGGGAGAAGATCGAGCTGGATAGGTGAATCCGTGGTGTCTACTGCCATACTTTTTCTCTTGTTGGCTTCTGCTGCTGCTGCTGTTGTGTTTGTATTGTCAGATTTATGATCACTGTTGCTGTGTTTCTCTTTATCTTGATCATCTTCTTGCTGTGTGTGATTTGGACCGATTGATAAGCCCATGCAGAACCCTAAATTGGTTTTGCTGGTGAGCTTTGAAGATTTCTCCATGAATCCGAATGGCTTCGAACCAGTACCTGCATCTCCCAAGCTCAATCCAAGCTCCATAACTCTTCAAATTCGCATGTAAGGGAAAAGAAAATGAGAGCAGATGAAGTGAGAGAGGAAAGTCATGGAGTTAAAGCACTTGAAAAGAGTCTTTATATAGAGAGAGAGAGAGAGATACTGTCTTCCTACCCTCTTCATCTGTCTAATAATTTAAGCGCAGACCCAACAGTTTTTTTTTCATCTTTATTTATTTTTCATTAACACTGTTGAGTTTTTTTTTTTTCTTTGCCTTTTAAGAATTGAGAAACCATATTGACCGACAATCCCAGGTTGACAATTACTTGTGGAAAACCTATGGGAAAGAGACTATGAAAGAGTTTCATTAGTAGCATCATGCGACGGGCTACCCCACTCTCACTCGGTTGCAAGAAACTGTTGGATACACTTGACATATCACATCACTAATAAATTAGAATAATCAATAAAAGATGTATATAAATAGAAGTGATGTATATAAATAAAAGTGATTTTGTTTATTTGCTTTATGTTTATTAACTTAATCTATGAATATGTAATTTGTTAAGCTATGTTTGTCATTATGTTTTAAAAATATTTTTAGAAAAATTAAATTATTTTTTATTTTAAATTATTATTTTTTTAGATTATTTTTATGTGCTGATGAAAAAATAATTTTTAAAAAATAGAAAATATATCATATTAATGTATTTTTTAACGAAAAACATTTTAAAAAACAATTGCAATCAAACTCCAATAGTCAATAAATCTATCTAATAACTTCTTATCGTTCATAATGTGAAATGTTTAAAGTATATTTGTAACTTTCTTAATTAAATCTAATTCATATATTTTAATGAAGTTTTATGTTTAATACTATTTTAAATGGGATTTAATTTATAAAAGGTGGTAAGGAGTGTTAGCTTTATCATCTTCTTACTTGATGATTTATCCTGATTATTGTGTGTGTGTGTATATAATCAAATGGTAAAATATAAATTAAAAGTCAACCCTTCTAATTTATAATTTTAAAAATATTTTTTTACAAAAAAATATTTGTTGACCAATATTTTTTTATAGATTTCTGAAAAAATAAGACGAGAATAATATAAAAAAAAGATGAATTGAATTTTAATTGAATTTATTTATTTATCAATTGAACTAAAAATAAATAATAGAATTGAATAAATTATAGAATTCGTTTCAAACAATTTATTATTTAAATATCGTTTGCTTACGTTTTATCCATTATAGATTTTAAGAACTATTTTAGTATAAACAGATTTTGTCTTCTAATAAGAATAATATTTAGAGCAGGGCATCTAATGTTCTTTAACTAAATCACATCACCGGGCGGTTGATTTCAATTGCAGAGGCTATGGATCTTGGTTCCGTTTACAAGTATGATTAAATCTGTTTTTTAAAAAGATTTTTATTTAAAAATATATTAAAATAATATTTTTTAATGTTTTAAATTTTATTTTACATTAACATATAAAAATAATTTAAACACATCAAAAAAGTTTAATTTAATATAAATAATTTTTTGAAAAAATATTTTAAAAAACAATGATAAACAGAACATTCGTGCTCCATGTTCTACTGTAAACTTTAAATATTATTATAGGTTTATCTATTAATGGACAACAACCTCAACCTATGTATGATGCAAATTCCAGCCAATGGGCCCTGCCGATGTTATGTAGCTTAGATTGTCCTAACTGCCTCCCAGTTACTGTATCAAAAGTAGACGACGACTGATCTTTTAAAAATCTTATCAGTAAACTCTGTATGATATTGTTTATAATTATAATTTGAGAATGACGATTCTACCAGTATAAAAATTCGTGGCTAATAACCATCGAAGAAAGACTTTAGGTTATACAATCATGTCAAAGTTGGTATAAACAGGGTTTGTTTTTATTAAAATCAATTGTTTTAGTTAAAATATTATTTTATTTATTTAAAAGAATTCATCAGAATTAACTCGAACGAGCTTCAATTGTGTTTATTCCTCTCAACTAAGTTACTGATTAAAAAGATTAATTTAATTTTACTGAATTTATTGTTCTGTTCAATTTGAAACTTCTCACGACGGAGCTGAGCCTCTTCTCGAAGTAACTAGATTAGCCTTGTTTAATCTCTGTATATATATATATATATATATCTAAAAAGTTTCTAAACCTAATCAGAAAATAAAATAAACATTAAACTTAAAATTGTATGTCAAATTCGACAGGGCTGATTAGGTTTTGATTTTGCAGATAGTGAAATTGATATTTAATAGCAAAATGGGTTATTAAATATCAATTTAATGTTAATAGACATTGTTTAATTATTATTTTTATTGAATATTATTAATATATTGAGTATATTCTGGGCAACCCCCTTTTCTTTTACTCAAAATATCCTTAATTAATTTCTCTCATAGTATTGTTAAAATCAATAGCATATCAAATAAAAATAATTAATAATCATCTAATAGGTGATCCAATGATAAAAAAAAATTAAAACTAAGAGGTTTGTTCTTCTTGTAATTTCATCTTCGAGCTATGTAATTGTTAATATGAAGGCTACCAGAAATTTACATGGTCGTTAAATTCAAGGTCTGTGGGATTATTTGGGGTACATGCAAGCTGATCCAGACAATCATGTTAATCAAAAAAGCAGTCGAAAGTATATATACAAAAAAAAGAGATACATGTATACATACATGAATCATGAAAAAAAAGAAGAAAAAATGCCGAGTCTGGTTTGTATTCCAAGGCAAACATATGAAAATGTTTTTTATTTTCTTGAGAGCTAAATAGAGCCAAAAGCATTGCGGTAATTCAGCCTAATATCCAAATTATATATTTAATGTATTTGATTTTGTCCGAATTTCAAAAGGAATTATTGCGGATGCCCACAGCCAGGACTCGATTAACATAACGACAAACACTTGCTTCTATCTTTTAGCATTATAATCACAAACGCTATCATGTAGTGTAAAACTTAATACTTCTACACATATAGCATCGCGATATCATACTCTGTAATCATGAGGATGGCTTATGATTAGATCTAGCTAGTGTGATAGACACGTCTTACCACCCTTTTTTTTTTATAATAATAATAATAATAATAATAATAATGGAAAGTGACAATATTAATTAACCTATACGTACCACGACTAATTCCCGAATTCACTGAACACCCTGCAAGTTCAATGGACAAGTAAGGTACCGCAGGGTGACAAGAATGCACAAAAAAGATCGAATCCGGGTGCAAAGAAAGGAAACAAGTCCCTTCCCTGCTAGGCCACGACCAGGATGTTCGAGTCAGTTTATGTACACCACAACTTATCTTTGGATCCACTAAACACCTTATAAGTCTAGTGAATAGATAAAACACTAGAGGATAACAGATAAGCACAGAGACGCTCAAATTTGAATGTCCTTAAGTGCCTAATTGCACTATATATATTATTATTGGAGCTGGACAAATATCTTAGCTCAGTGATAAACATTAAATCATGCTTTTATAATCAATGCATTCTCGTGAAACATACATGATTGGGACCATCATAAATTTCCAAAGTTATTGACTGTCTTCAAGTGAATTGTCCCGAAGAATTTATTTATTTATTTATTGTCTCGAGATGAAATTTATGAGAGTTTTTATTTCCTTTTGCCATGGGATGCGACATAGAAATAATTACATAATATTTAAATAGCATGTCTCCCTATAATCATTTTGTTCCCCTTCAATAAAATACTTAATTACCATAATAATTACCCATTATTCTTGTTATTGTTATTCTTATTTCGATGATCGTTGCATGATGTCCATGTCCCCTATACCCTACATGAAATCATCGTGACCATAATATTTAAGGCTTATTCCTCTTCTTCTTTTTTTCTTTGAAAGGTAGGATAGATTATGATAAACTGGTCAAGCTTTCACGTATGGACGGTAGATTTTCTCCAGTCATGTTCTAAACCTTGAAAGAATTTGTACGTATGTTTTCGTTGACGGTCCAGTATGCCCCGGACATTTTAAATAAGCAATTTATATATATATTTGGATTTAACAAAACACCACTTCTAGAAAAAACACTTTATAGATTCAGGTGAGCGAGTAAAACTCCGGTTATCCGAGTTTAAAGAATAAAAATAACACATATGAAGCAGGGCATGGATTATAAGTTTTTAAACAAGAATGTCATAAAAAAAAGCTCCATTAATACCTTTTTTTTATTCAATGAAACACCATCTCTAAATAGTGCACTTTGTAGGCCCAAATGAGCAAATAAAATCCCGGTTGTACCAGATTTTTACAAGAAATACACGTCCTGACTCAAACTCGAGACCTGCTGTTTAGATCTCAAGCCCTTTACCATTACACAAGCCCCTCGAAAACCATTAATGTACTCAAAGTTAAGTCCAATAATGGTGATGTTAAAACAGAATTGGAGATAAAAATATGCTGCTTTTGGAGGGTGGAATGCCTGGTTATTATGAAAAAAATAATCAAATTAGAAGATTTTAATGATTTTACAAAATCTAATAGTGATTTTACAAAAATTAGTGCATAATTGAAGTACTCCTAGCTAGTACTACTCATCACCAAGTATGTCCTCTGAACATTAGCAACACAACAGTGCCCCAAAATTAAAGAAGTTAGCACTTGATACCCCTCTGCTTTTTTTTGAAAATGAAATATCAAAATCTTGACCCATCATCACGTAATAATGTTGAATAATATTTATTTAAAAAATAATAAATGTAATAGGATCCCATTTAATTTCGAAAAAGAAATATCAAAATCTTCATAACCCATGTATTGATATATTTTTAAATAGTTAACATCCACTATGCTATCTTTAATGATGGTCAAGCGCTAATATCTGCACAACTGCAGTAATTAATTACTATACAGGAGGAGGTTGAAGTGTGATTAAGGAGAGATTGACTCGTCGCCAACCAATAAAACGCACCGTTCGCCTCCATGGGACACATTCCGTGAATCAGTTGGGTGAAAAGGATGCGTCCGTTTTGAAAATTAACGGATCGAAGAAAAAGGGCACGAGATGATTGGACTGGTCTCTCTTTATAGCACATAGAAGAAAATGTAAGAGCCAAGAGGGGGGGGGGGGGGGGTCCCTTCTAGGGTAGCTCCATGCATTTGTCAAATCCACTAGATTTCGAAGCTGTGGTTTTGCCCTTTTTCCATATCCAAGAAATCCTCTGGCTTTCCTTAGGCACCCTATGATATATATATATATCAGCTGCCCCGTCAAAAGTAATCGATGATATCTTTTTGGTTCAGTAATCTACAGTGTATTTTATGGTTTAAATATGTTTTAGTGTTAAACTATAATCACACATAAAAGTATATATTCGGAATAATTGGCTGTGTGGGTACACATATATTAAGTGTAAATCAATCAAACAGTGCTCTCGTATATCTTTTTCTGGGTTTATCTTGTTGGGCAAATAAGATGCTCCGTAAATTGCTGTTGAAAATCAGATTTCGGAAAGAAGATTAGCTAGAAAATAGTTTTCATATATAAATGCATTAAAAGTAAAAACTCTTTTGAAGCGTAAAAAGTAAAAACTAGTTGGAATACACTGCATCACCCAGCTATTGACCTCTTCTTTTTTTTTTGTATCAACTATCAACACCACCTTGGATCTTCGACTGACACAGAGGTGTAAATAATCGTTTGGACAGATGGGTATAAGATGGCTGGATCAAACAAAACTTGTCAGACCTCCTGATGTGGATGAGGCATGGAGGTGAGGCGGCAGCGGCAGCAGCAAACAGTGGAAAAGGAGGGGGGAGGTGGTAGCTTTAGGGAGTCGTAGCAATAATTGAAGTCAAGCTGGCCAGGCAGCGCGCAGAGGACTTTAATGATAAGCATTGAAAGGTGATGACCGGCATTACACGGTAGATATGGGTGGCATGGATACATTTGTCATGCTTTTGGGATCATTGCAATAATTGAAACTCATGCAACAGCCTTTAATTATTTTATACCATCGTCGAAGCCCTAGTTTTTCGAGCGCAGGTGAGAGCCAGAATGAATTCTGAGGTCTGAAGATTGTATCTCGTAAAGAAAAGAAAGGGACCTTCGAAAGCATTTCAGCCACAAAACATTTCTGAGTTAAATCATGGCTCGTGTCTTGTAAATGGTCCGTTTGTCTTGACTTTTCAGCCTGCGTTTTGAAAAAGAAAAAAAGGGTTCGAAAAGCCAAGATAAACGGGCACCAACTCGTATGTGCACAAATGGGCACGTCAAATTACATGAACATTTGTATTGCTGTGCTTGTTCTTTACCAAGACACCCTAGCCAGTCTCTTCATTTCAATTATCACTCCAGGGAAGGGGAAATGGCTGATTAGGGTACATGGATATGCAATATTAATACTAATACGATGTGTTCAAATCTACTAACATGAAATCACAAGTCATTAATGTCGTTGATGGTAATCTCGGGACATATGTAATCATCATGTGCACTCTAAAACTAGTAGAAAGGAGTTAAAATTTGAAAATAAAGCTTCGATGTTCAAGCCCAGAGAAAGTAAAAGATGTTAAAAGTACTGCAAATAGCAGGCAGAAATGCCAACAGTGGAGGAAAGGAAGGTGCGAAGATGGCCGGAAAATGTGATCAAAATCAGAGAATCTCAGCAAATCTTGATTGACAAAGCTCGAAATTGACACCGTTATCGCCATCAAATAAAAGTCGCGAGCACAGGAGGGAAGGAATGGTTGCAATGTGAATGCAGAAATGTGATGTCAGGGCATGCGTTGGTAAATACAGCGAGTCTCTGAAAAGACCAAATTATAAATTAATTCGTGACCGCTGAAGGAGGGAAGATAACAACAAGACTTTAATTCCTAGACTAGACTAGACATGCTACATAATCACATGGAATAATCACCCTTTAATCACTGTCATATTGGCCCCGGTTAATTCGTGATCAGATGACTTGTCCATTCGGTTTTAAAATTATATTAAAATAATATTTTATTTATTTTTTAAAAATTATTTTAAATATCAGCATATGTAAATGATTCAATAACATCAAAAATATTTAATTTAAAATAAAATAAAAATTATATTTTAAAAAATATTTTTGAAACACAATAACAAATAAGTAATAAAAAGAGTGTATTTATTTTAATATATATTTAAAAAAACATATTGAAAACAACATTTGACCACACTCCAAACGGACACGTAATATAATCTAGATTTTAAATAAATCTTGGCCCGGCGAAGATTAATTAAAAAACATATCGATTAAAAAAGCTCCGGAAATAAAATGATTTTAATTTAAATAATTGAATCTTGGACCGTGCACAGTATTTATTGATATTTCAGGTTTTAACGTGTCATTCGAGAAGCTTGGTCCATAAAAAAGAAAGAATAATCACTACCATACAAATCGTTGTACTTCTTTTCCCACCGCTTGAGTGGGCTTTCTACATGGCATTAGACGATGTATTATTTTTTTGTCTCAATATATATATATTTTTATTTTTTATTTGGTTTGAAATTGAGGAGAGAAATAATATTTGTTGTCAAAGTCTACCTTTCTTTCTTTCTTTCCTACGTACGTACAAGGAGTTCACGTGACCAGTCG
This sequence comes from Salix arbutifolia, assembly GCA_025169955.1. Taxonomy (NCBI): domain Eukaryota; kingdom Viridiplantae; phylum Streptophyta; class Magnoliopsida; order Malpighiales; family Salicaceae; genus Salix; species Salix arbutifolia. The sequence goes on along the minus strand of CM045917.1, from coordinate 13,633,446 downwards.
AGCGTCATAAAAAAGAAAGTCAAAGAAAAAGGAGAGGTAGGGATGGGGTCAATCACGTGAACCAGGCATGGCATGATTGGGACTTCGGGTCTTTCGTTTACAGCCTCCCCTTGCTAATTTTATTTGTATATATATATATATATATATATATATATATATATATATGACAAACAAGGATATTTCACTAGTCTTGAACTTTCAATAGACACATTATTTTTAAATTTCGTTTTTTATTAAATCATAATCATATATATATATATATAAGTGCTGAGGTTTTCCTGTCTTCGGATTGAGGGAAGGAAGGACAATTTTATAAGATTTTTCCAAAATAGTAAATTGAATTAATTATTTTTAAAAGTAAAAAAATTAAATTAACATCTAGAGGTTTTTTCTGTTTTTTTAATGTTCAATGCTCCAAAAAATTACTCTTTTACACTAAGTTTAGAGTAAATAGATTTTTTTTTAAATGGCATATATATATATATATATATTGATTAGTGAGCAATCTGTTAATTTAATAATCAAAAAATATATTTTAAAAAACATAAAAGAAAAATCGCATGTAACAAACACGTCAGAGATATTCATTCAAGTATGATTCTAGCATTTGATGAATTTCGGATTTGAAAGATTACTCTAAGTTTAAAATATTTATTCAAGTTTGCCTTTTTTTCTTTTCAAAGCTCGTGATTTTTTAGTTTTATCCTTCAGTATTTGTTTAATTGAGAATTGAGCTCTAATATTTTTTATTACAGGCTCTCTATAGGATTTTTCACTAATTTAAAAAAAAAACAACTAGGTCATCTCGGTTTTTATTATATATCATTATTAGATAGATTTAGATTTTTATTTTTATTTTGAATTAAATTAATTGGTTAAATATAAGCATGAGAAACTCATTTACATCCCTTGATTTTACAATTTAGTCCTTGATTGGTCTATAAAACCTTGTTTTTTCAGTCAGGTCCTTAAAAACTGTTGTTTCAGTCCATGAAGCTTTGCGCATTCTACTTATCGATCCCTAGTCTTGAATTTATCTATTTAAGTCCTTAATTACTCTCCATAATTTGAATTCTATACAATTAAACCTCTAATTGATTATTTCCAGGTAACAACAGCATGGATGATAGTTTGCTAAAGATAGAAGAGAAATGCAGGGGAGTGGGGACCTTCCTGGCTCCATCAGAGGCTGACGCAGATGGTAGAAAGGGCTATAAAATAGTCAGGCCATCTTACAATGTCACCATCAGCTGTTACAACGCGTGCCTCATAGTCAATTCCTTATCGTTGCATGATTGCATCCCCTTCTCTCACACTCATTATTATTTTTCTTACTAAAACCTTTCAGCTTTCTTCGTTACAATGCTAATAATTCATCACAAAAATATAATAAAATTGCACCCCCTTCTCTCACATTCATCATCTGTACAATAACTAAAATTATACTTGAATAAACCATCTAGCATGTGGTCAGTGGTACGATCCTAAAATTAAAGAGTTTGTTCCCTTGCGGATCTCAAATTCGAGACCTTATGATGGTAATCGGAGACTTACATGGTCGTTAATTTCAAAACCTGTGAAACTAGTTGAGGTACACACAAGCTGACCCAAATACTGCTCGTGGAATAAAAATGGATCAACAACAAATGTACCGTACCATAATATGATAATTTATAATGTAGATTGAAATCTTGCATCACGGTCGCATAATAAACTTTTTGATAAACAACAAGTACCAATCATTGATTTCTCAACTATATTTTCCACTCATTAAAGTTTTGAAGAATCAAGAAGAAAAAAGCTTCAACATGTGACCTCTTCCACTAAAGTTTGCACAATGTGACATGGGAGAAAAAAAGGGTCCAAACATGTGCACCTCCGAATCCAGCCAATCATGAATTTCTCAGCCAAAATCTCCACTTCCTTGAATTTGAAGAATCAATGAAGTATGACTTTGAAAATAAAATAAAATAAAATAAAATAACCCTTGCTTTGTCAAAGCTCGTAAAGGGGCACAAAAACTATGAAATCTTCAAAACATTTTGTTATAATTCTTTTTTAAAATATTTTTTTTTATTTAAAAATACATCAAAATAATATTTTTTTTTATTTTTTAAAAATCGTTTTTCATATTAGTACATGAAAATGATCTAAAAATACTATTTTTTAATTTAAAATAAAAAATAAAAAATTCTTTTTATTCAAAATCTCTTATGAAATGCAGTGCCAACCAATTCCTACATATTATATTAAATGCTTGTATATAAAAATCTTCATTCAATTCGAATGATTAAGTCAAATGTTTCTATTATTTAATAATGTTTTTATTTTATTATTTTTTTAAATCTTCATATTGACCAACTGAATTTAATTAGTTAGGTTAATTGGACTACTAAAAATTCATCTAGATGAATCAAATTTTACTAGTCATGAATACTATTTTCAATTTAACCTAAACTGCTGAGACTTTTTTTTTTTCCTTAAATTTTTTTCTAGACGTTGCGGCAATCAAGACAGTTTTCTTCTTCTTTTTCTTATATATCCCAATACCAATTCCTAAAAGTCACTCGAAATACAGATCATGAAATCTCAGCTAGTGCTTGGAATGCATGAGTTGAAACCGTCGGAGAACACCAGGCTAAGCTCCAAACTCATCGATCGCCACCGGCATGCTCTCCAGTATAATTCATGGATCCCTTTTCAACCGTCGAACATTGTGCCAAGCTCCAAACTCATCGATCGCCACCGGCATGCTCTCCAGTATAATCCATGGTTCCCTTTTCAACCTTCGAATATTGTGAACTTTTTTTTTAGATTCGAAAAAACTCTATTTTTTAAAAAATATATTTTATGAATTTAGTTAAATGAATAAAATCTCGATTAATCTAGATTTTTATAATATATTTTTTATGTAAATCATAAATACTCTGCTATTACGTCACGTTTTACCTCCCGTACAGCCTACTCTGGTTCTTGTCGAGAATGTATGGAGCCTTAACAAATAAATGTTCTCTGTTGATTGGGTTTGGGTCTCAAGAACTCGTGTGATTAATTACAAGAACTTGGATGTTAAAAACTGGGTCGTAAATACTTGTCAGGAGCTCTGGCAGTTGATAGTAATAAATCATATTTTTTTGGTGCAACCTTGTTCAGATAAATGACTAAAGATTGTAGCAAAATTAGTCAAGAGGAAGACAATTTTAGCCATTTCGTCAATAGATTTGAGAGGTTGCTCCGATGATGGTGAAGGCTTTGCCAAACACTTTCATTTTGTAAATTCCGAGTTTTATCTGTCAAATGGCTTTCAAAACAGTTTTCTAAATTTCATTCGCTTCCCGAAAAAATCCCAAAAAATCAAAGAAATAAAAGAGAGCCAATAGCCTTAGTTTCCCAAAAGATCTCTAATATCGTGTAATTAATATCCAGTGTTATAGTAACCATCCTATCTAAAAATTTAAGTTGTTAGGTGAGATTTCAGAATATAATTTATATTATTCTCTAACACATCCCCTCAAGTGAAAGTCTTTTGAACTTGAAATTTGCACAAACATACATTACCTTGTGATTGTTTTTTATAAAATAGAATGAGGGTGGTAAGATTTGAACTCGTGACTGCTGGGTTAATAAGATTTTGATACCATGTTAATAAATCATCTCACCTAAAAGTTTAAGCTATTAGGTGAAGTCTCAAAATATGATTTATATTATTATTATTATTATTATTATTATTATTATTATTATTAATATCTAGTATAGAAATAACAAAAAAAAATCGAGTTTAGTTGAAGATATATAAATAAAACTGACCATGCATGTTTCTACTATATTTATTCCTCTAAATCTGTTGAATCTTTAAATAACCAAATTATACAAGAAATTATGATTCATGGCCTGCATTAGACATGGGATGAGATTAGACATGATTGAACTGATATGAACAAGAACAGAAGAACTAGCCCGTATAAAAGGCAGGGAGGATAGAACTTGGACACAAGTAGGGACAAAAACTAACGAGTTCACACTGAAGATCAAAACAACTTGTATTATACAAGTAAAGCTGTCTTGCTAAATTTCTCTGCAATATAAAACGGGCCGGAGGTAAAGATGGGATAGCTTGGTTTCATGCTGGGATCGACAGAAACAGACAATCATAACCATTGTCTGGTTCAATGATCATCAAGGATTTAGGAGATAAATCCTCTTTTTTTTAATCCTTATCACCCCTACCCTACCCTACCCTACCCTACCCCTATCGCCATCGCAATCATATCATCATCATATCGTCATCCTCGTCATCAGATGCCTCTTACTGGGCACCACATATGCAAGTTGCTAGACACGCAGACAGGGTTCATGAGAAAACTGCAAGCTCGAACTCTTGTGATTATAAGGTGGTTCCCCTACTGGCAGAGCTTGTAGGGTTCATGTTCTGTTCTTTCGCTTAGCTTGTATAGAAAATGGGAGAAAAGGGGGATGCATGCTTGGCCAGACAACTAAATATTAATCTTTTCCTTTGATTAATTATCATGATTATTGGAGGCAAAACTATATATGCTATGCAGCCTAGCCTAGGGTTTCGTGAAATGATGGGCACTTGATTATGAAACCCTAATCAAGCAGTTGAATATGATATGTATCACATCATGGTTCTTATAGTTCATTATATACAAACCTTAAATTAATCACTCAAGCTATTAGGATCTCATGAAATGATAATCATGGATATTTTGCAATGAATGAGAGTGTGATATAAGGCAGACAAGAGCTGCAATGCTCAGAACAATAAATGCTAAAAATTTTGTCTGATTTTACTTGTAATTTAAATAACCATGGACTTATTTTGATTATTTTTTTCAAAAACATATTTGAAAAAGTAGCACATCTTAATGAATTAAGGGTTTTTATCATTGTATTTTAAAATATTTTTTTAAAATGAATTTTTATTTTATTTTAAATTAAATATTTTTAGTGTTTTTAGATCATTTTAATGTAGTGATTTTAAAAAATAAAAAAAATCATTTTAATACATTTCTGAACAAAAAATACTTTCAAAAACAACTTCAACCATACTCCTAAATAGACACTTACACAATTAAAAATAATTTAATGTTCCCAATAACGCAATATCATTTTATTTTTTAAAAAAAAAAAACCAAACAAAGATTTAGAAAAACTAAAAGTAAAAATTATAAATATATAAATGTCATACAGAGAGCTTGCAATGTCTGTTCATAAAAAAATAATGACACTAAAAAATGCAGTGTAAAAGACTAGATGAATCCAACTGTGAAATAGTTAATATAAGGAATGTCTCGTTGCTATAACCATGATAGAAAAACTTAAGACACTATAAAACTCAAAATGAATTCTAAAAATAAAATATATTCCAAGCTAAATTTAAAGACTTTTCAAATGTTGACATTGTGTATAGAGTCAACACTTCATAAAATCAAGTCTGAAGAATTATTCAATAAAATTTGAGCTCGATTCAACAATTTAATCTAGAACATAATTCATTGACCTTCTTGAAATTATGTTAGTTTTCCAAAAAATAAAAATTAGAAACGTGTTGTTTTGAAAACTCACCCCTCAATTAGATATAAGCAAATATTAGGCAGGGGTCAAAATCACAATTGCACTAGAAACAAAGAAGGCCCAGAACCAAACCCTAGCACATTGCTAGAACAAGCCATCATAGGAGGACAGCTGTATTGGCCACCAATTCTATTGCCAGCACAGGCTCCATTGCTTATCATGTTCCAACACTTTCAGGGAGACTCATGATAGCAGATGGTAAACACAATAATTTTCCAAAGCTTTCGAAAAGAGAATCCCACAAGAAACTAATACTCTTTGTCGAAATAGTGAGTATTGAGTAGACACACACACCCCTTGACTTTAATAATGAATCACTAATTTCCCTATTCCACTTCGCTAGATCACATACCGAGTTCTTGTTTTGGAGTGTGGTTACGCTTGCTTTTGAAAGTTTTTTCTCGTTTAAAAATACATTAAAATGATATTTTTGGACTTGTATAGATGACTGGAGATGCAAGATGTCTGGTACCGATAGCTAGTAAGGAGTAAAAAAGAGAGAACGATGTTGTTTTGAGGGATGTTGTTTTGAAGAAGAGATTAGCTGGCAATCAAATCCAGATTCCCGAGAGAGAGGAGAGTCTCTCACCAAAAAGAATCGTTTTAATTTGTGAATTGTTACGAGTCCTATCCTCAAAGCTGCATGCACAAATTAAGATCAACGCTCCATCTGAAGCATTCTCACCCCTCTCCGCCTCCAGCACAGATGATATAATGGTCCATGGGCAGCCGTTGCTTCAAACTGGTTCACAATAACTTGCCCCTGCAGCAATATTTCAAGTGGTTAGCCAAGTAACAGCAGAATGAGAGGCCATATGAAAGCAACAATTTCAAGACTGGAGGCATATTAAACCAGTTCTAGGAAAGGATACAGGGATTCTGCATATTTTAGTCACTTGTTTGGGAATTAGAATTTGCCAACATCTTGAGCATCGACCGAAGTCCAATGAGAAGGATTTTCCATTAATCCGATGACCCTCCTGTCCGTCAGCAGAGAATACATTTTGAGACCTAAAGATAAACAGAAATCGTGAAAATTAACCAACGCTTCATCCTTGAATACTATGTGAGATATGTGATGAGCTTACAAACAGATTCTTTTCTTATGTCATGTGTTTATTCCAACTTTCAAGAGGACAGAGAGTTGTTGGAATACCAATTAAAATGTCAGATCTATTTTCTTAGAAAAACGAGTTTTCTAACGTTTAATTTGTCTGATAGTCTGCCAGATGTTTTCTAATTTTCCGAAAGCTGTCCTCTGTGAAATCTGGACCTGTCATAAATGGAGTTTGAAGATGGGACAAAACAATCATATTTAGGTTGTCGTAGGAGAGTTTAAATAAGCCTCCACTGGTCATTATTTAACTGGTTTATGGTCTGACAAGTCTGTTTTTCTGCGTTCTTAAACTTGCTTCTGATCTGCCTCCAGTTTTTGCTCGTGTTCTTTTGCATATCTGGAACATGTCCTGACATTACTTTAGAACCAATGAAGCACCTCATCATTTTTAAACACTTGAAGAAACTTATAATTCAATTATTTTTTGACATTCATGTAGACCATTTCAGAGTTATACTGTTTATATATATATATTAATTCAAAAAAAAATAGTTCAAATCCAAATATAAAATTATTTAGAATTGTGCAATTTAATCTAAGAAAAGACAATAAATTATATAGTTAAATTATGAACATGTATAATATTACAAGAATGTCATCATTAATCTCACAAGGTCATTAAATTATCTGATTGTTCTGAAATTTTAACATAACATATATAAGCGAGAAGAGGTAAGAAGTACTGTCATGCACGTGAAACTGATGCAATCGATTTGAAACAAGGATGGCAAAAGTCCTCAATCCATATATGCTAGCAGTTTGATATTAACCAGGCATGCAAGATATCTTAATGAAACCCATGTGAAAGACAATGTCATCTTTCGACAACGCATCAAAAACTTTTTCTGTGAAGTCTCTTGGGAGATGCACTGAATTTGGATATCACAAATACAAAAGAACAGGGAAGCAGAAAATTCAAAAAGGAACTGCAAAAACCAAATAAAATTATTGAACATGTATTATATAACTAAAGGCAGAAAGAAAGAAACGAATCTTTCACCAAGAGTATAGAATACCTACAATGCAATCAAGGATGATGATGCATGCTTCGGTTAACGTGTCTTTAGTAAGAAACCACAAATTTCCCAATGAAACAGCCAGATAATAGGGTGCAAAATCTTTTAATCTTTTCAGGTATTTTTATTTTGATGTATTTCCAAATAAAAACATTTTAAAAAACAACTACTACCATACTATATAAAAAATCCCTACACCTGCAACAATCTACAACAGCAAAAGTATAACACTTGTAGTGTGATCCCAGTATTTTGCTTAAATTGCAATTGACACTCAATGCATAGATTGGCAAACACAGTCGTCATAAACACAAGCATGTATTAGTTTCCAACAACACAACTAAATCACAGTACTCAGACAAGCAACATGCAATCAATTTTTAACCCTTATTTCTATGGCTACATCAGTTCAACCTTCTCCTTCTACGTTCACGGTTATGTCCATTGTCTGCATCTGAAGCTCTAAGAACTTCAATTCTTCTCCTAGATGATGAAGAATTTGTTTCTACGCTATTGTCCATTTCTGAAAGCCTAAAAACTAGATTTCTTCTTCTAGAAGATGAAGAAACGGGCAAACTAAAATTGTTTTCTAAAACAGTACCCGCTCTATGGCTTTCCAGCAGAGAAACAGTGACAATATCGTCAGGCCTGGAAGAAGAAGCAGAATGAGGCAATGTAGAATCAGCATTGGCAACAGCATCCGGGTTCTGGTTGTCAGGTTGAATAGCAGCAGCAATGCTTGAAAATGAATCTCTATCAGCAGGACGTGAAGATTGTTGATGGTTTCTTCTCCCACGATGGCTATGCAAAAATGCCCCAAGGTCCTCAAATAATCTTTCTGTAGATTCCATTGCAGATTCCATAGCAGAGTTCACTGCAGATGAAAAGGAGGACAATGATGCAGCTCCTTGAAACAATAGCCTAGAAACTTGAACAGAATGATGGTGCTGGCTTCCGTCTGCCCCAATGGAAGGCAATGCCTGAGAAGTACTGGTTCGATTTGCCAAGTAACTGATCATCCTTTCAGATTCAAGATGAACACCATCAAGACCCTCTGACGGAGGCATCTCCTCCATTGCATTGAGCACATTGCCAAAATGCCGCATCCTTTCCTCAATGGAAGAAGAAAATACACCGTGATTAACGAGTTGTTGCCTCACACTCTCAACTCTTTGTGCAGAGGGCCTAGGAGGAACCTTCAAGCCAGACTCCTTCAACTTGAGCTTCTTGTTATCATTTCTGTTTCCATTGCCATAAATTGGAATAATGCTTTTGTCTGTAACCTCTTCCACACAAACAGGGCATTCTTTCACATTCGAGTAAACATACGGCAGCTGATAGAAGCACGGCCAACAAAACAGATGTCCACAACAAGTTAATATAGGATCTTGTGCCATATCAAGGCATATGTTACAATCAAATACGCTCCTCCTGTCACCTCTGGCCTTCTTACCCTTCCCATTTCTTCCTAATGCTTTAGCTATCAAATAGGTATTCTTTCTTTTGCCAAGTTTATTCATCTCATCTCTCCTTTCTTCAGTAGCAACACTAGCCTCCCCAATAAGCAGACCACCATCACTGCGAACATTAGCAGTAGATGGTTCCACAGAAACATTCACTGTTTGAGGGGTGAAGTGATTTTGTCTCCATCTCTGTCGCTGTCTAGCCCTGAAAGTAACTGCTTCAATCTGCCTGATGCGTTCTTCTATATGACCATGGGTGTTTTCTAATTCATCCCGTATGGATGCTAGTCCCAACAGCGAGTCATTGGAAGAGTATAAAGGCTCTTGGTTCAAATCAAGATCCATTATTTCTAACAAAAAAACTCACACCACTCTGATTCAAAAATCTTTCTGACACAAAAACCAAAATCTCAATATTCCCTACCCTGCTAAGAGCAATAAAAACACAATCTTTAACTCAACCATTAAGAAAATCAAAATCAGCATAAGAAAAAAAAATCCAAACCAAATCGAACTCCCACCAAAATAAAAAAAATAAATAGAAAACCAGCTCAATAATTTGTTCACTAAAAAAACCCAGAAACTGAAAGTTCTCCCCTTTATATTTTTAATCTTTTATTTTCAAGGAAAAAAACCATTAATCTTTTGAGGCCCAATGATGTATATAGGACCGAGATTGCAAACAGAAACACAATCAAACAATAACAAAAATAATAATCAAGAAATTGAAAAAGAAAAGGATAATCACCTGTATGAAGCAGATGAACAGCTCAGGTCTTCTTCAAGATTAAAGATTTATTGATAAAATCATTTTATAACAATCAATAAAAGTTAAAACAAGAGGTGGTGATTGTTTGAGGGGTCGATTGACAGGTGCTTGGTTTCTTGCATGTTCAAGGCCAGCTGGGTATAAAATGCTGTCGTTTCGTGCACTGACTCTGATGTCGTCGAGGCCATGTGATTGGAGTTGTGGCACCAAAGCTTTACCAGGTCAAAAACTTTGGTCCTCTTATATTCTTTTGGGAGCAAATGATATTTTCGGTGGTTTCTATTTTGTTTAAATCTCCATTTTAGTCCATATACTTTTGATTTTTGTATAGAAAAGTCAATCATGTGCCCATAGTATTATATTACTTGATTGATTCAATTTGAAGGTATAGAAATTAACTGATTTTGATAAGGTACTATGCTGAATTTGTGATTAGTTAATTTTTTTTATATATATAGTATAAAAACTAGTTGGATTGCCCGCACTACGTTGCGGGCATAGTGCGGGCAGAACAAATAATCTTAATAACTGTTGAGATTAAAATATAATATTCCAGTATGTAAAATTTGATATAATAAAAAAGATCAACATCCTTTATTATAATCATAGTAAATCAAAGTCTTAACTTCTTAAATTATCATCACCATCACTGTCAAAACAATAAACATTATTTAACAAATCTCAGAGAAAAACCAAAAAAACTTAATAGAAAAGCACGTAAGAACAAAAACCTAAAATTATTATTATTATTCTTAATATTCATATTATTATTGTTTTAATAACGGGAAGAAAACAAAATTAAATCAAAAGCTTAAAAAAAAACCTAAAAACATTAACGAAAGAGCAAATGAAAAAATAAAATAAAAGAAAAAAACAATAAAAATTATTGACTCGAAAAAAATTATTTGACCTGAAAATTTATAAAAAAAAATATTACACTGCTTTGCGGGCTGAGTAAAAAGTTTGTATAACTGTTAAAAGAATAAAAATTATCAAATTATCCCGAGAGAAAAAAAACCTAAAAAACATTAACAAAAGAGTAAGTAAGAGAAAAACATTAAATTATTATTATTATTATTATTATTATTATTATTATTATTATTATGCTAATAATAAAAAAAATAAAAGACTAAAAAAATCATAAAAACTTTAACAAAAGATAAAACAAAAAAATAAAGTAAAAATTATCAGGTAAAAAAAGTCATATGCCGTAAAAATAAAAAGGAAAAAGGAAAAAAAACTAAAAGAAATAACAAAAAAATACAAATATCAATTTCCAAATGATCATAGATATAAAATAAAATTTAAGAACTATTTTTTTTTTGAAAAAAATATATTAGCCCAACAAATAAGAAAATAAAAAAAAATAAAAATCAAAATTAAGCACAGTTATATATATATATATATATATATATATATATATATATATATAGACAAAAATAAGGATTATTTTTGAAATTAAAAGAAATAAAGGGATTAAAATAAAAAATTAAAAGTAATAGGGCTGAAATGAACATTAAATATAAAGGGATTAAAATCCAAAATTAAAAGTATAAGGGCCGAAATGAAAACATCGAAGTCTTAAAATCTAAGAATATATTATTACTATTACAACTAAAACAATAAAAATTATTAAATTATTACGATGAAAAAAATAAAAAAACATAAAAAAAAGGAAGCAAGAAAAAAAACTAATATTATTATTCTTATTGAGTTAATAATCTGAAAAAATTCAATAAAAAAATGTCAATAAATAAAAAAACAAAAACGAAATAAATAAAAAAACATTAACATAAAAAAAAATAAAAAAACAATCAAAATAAATAAAAATGAAAGAAAAACATAAGTGAAAAAAAGAGAAATAAATTGTTTTTGAAAAAAAACATAAGTGAAAAAAACAAAAACGAAATAAATAAATAAAACATCAAAATCAATAAAAAATTAAAAAAACAATCAAAATAAATAAAAATGAAAAAAAAACATAATTAAAAAAAAAGAAAAAAAAAAACGTCAAACACAAGTGAAAAAAACAAAAACGAAATAAATAAATAAAACATCAAAATCAATAAAAAATTAAAAAAACAATCAAAATAAATAAAAATGAAAAAAAACATAATTAAAAAAAAAGAAAAAAAAAACGTCAAAATCAAGAAAAAAAAACAATCAAAATAAATAAAAATGAAAAAAAAAACAAAGTGAAAAAAAAAAAAAGGGAAAAAAAAAATTGAAAACAAAAGGCGCTGGGCAGCGCCTCCCCTCCCCCCACCCCCATGTCTTTGCCAATAAGCTAGATGTCTTTCTTTTTTTTTTTTGTGAAAGAATATATACATAGTATGTTTACTGTTCATAACGAAAAAAAAAAAAACACTATTGAAATCCACAGTGTTTTCACTCACAATGCACAGTGAAACACTAAGCTCTTTTAGTTTATTGTATAATATGTAATATTTGTCTATTTATAAATCTATTTTGCTATATATATATATATATATATATATATAATACATACAACTAAAACAACTCAAGCTTCCACTGTAGTATTAGACACAGATTATTGTGGATTTCAATAATATAATTATTATTTTACCTCTCGGTGTGCTTGAACTATAGCCTTTGAATTAAGAGTATTTTATTTTTTTATATTTTGTGCACAGTAAAATAACTATCATACCCTCTAATAAGACAAAAAGGAAGTGTTACTTATGAGGGGGAGTTCGACTATTTCACTTTTAAAAAAAATATATAAATATGGATATACCCCTATATAAGACAAAATACAAAGGTTGGAAGGAGAGGTGTTGAGGTAATTTACAATTTATTTTATTTTATTTTATTTTTGCCGATTACTATTGATGCTTCCGACAGACGCGCCGACAGTTTTTGCCGATGGAAATTGATTATATATAAAATTTTCACTTCAGTCATTATGCTTTTAATTTTTGGTTTGATGTTGAATCCCTTAATATTTTTAGTACAATAGTCTTGAATTTTTTAATTTTATCCTTTGATTGAAATTGATTACATATCTTGTTTTCATTTCAGCCCTTATACTTTAAATTTTTTATTTTAATTCTTGTTTCTATCAATTTTATCATTCGATTAAAAATAATTATATATTTTGTTTTCATTTCGGCTCATATATTTTTATTTTTTTATTTTAATATATATATATATATATATATTTCTAAATAGTCTCTATTTTTGTTCCTGTTTATATATATACGCTCTTAGTTTTTGTTTTCATTTTTTATTATTTCCTCTTTTGTTTAGTTGGTATTTTTAGAAAAAATAAATTCTTAAATTTTAGTTTATGTTTATGATCATTTGAAATTTGATATTTTTTTTATCCTTTGTTCTTCTTGTTAGTTTTTTTTTAAAAAAATCAAGTAAAATATTTTTTTTCAGCTAATAATTTTTATTTTTGTTTTATGTTTTATTTGACTTTTTTGTTTTCTCGTTTTTAATTTTTTTTATTCTTTGATGTAATTTAGTTTTTTCAATTATCTATGCAATAATAATAGTAATTTTATTTTTTCTTCTTACTTACTCTTTTGTTAAAAACATCGAGCTTTTTATATTCCTAAAAGTAATTTGATATTTTTTTTGTTTTAGCATTAACAGTAATGATAATTTTATTTATTGTAATAATGATAATAATAGTGAAATTATTCATCATAATAATGATAGCAATTGTTATTTATTATAATGATTATAGTGCTTATGATGTTAATAATTATGGATTTGATGATAATAATAACAATAACTCATAAAATAATATATAAAATATCAATAATGAAAAAAAAATATAATAATGATGATAATACTAATTATAATTTTGATTGTATTAACAAAAATTATGAAGCAATACATAAACAAAATGGATAGAAAAATTTGGCCAATTTATCTACAATGAAAAAATATACGAGTCATTTCCCCTACGCTTCGCTACAGCCAGAACCAATTTTTTTAACATGTGAAAAAAATATTAACGGTCCGATATTTGTTTTTTTTTATAATGCTATACATCTTAACAAAATAATCAACCTACAAAACTTTTGATTATTTAGCTTTTTTATATTGTCATTTCATTGTGGATAACATGTAAAAACAAATTTAATGGTCCTATAATTTTTTTTATAATGCTATACATCTGAGCTAAATAATCAATTTACAAAACTTTCACTTATTTAGTTGTTTATATATTCATTTTACTATATATAAGACATTTAGAATAATGATAATAACTATTTTTAGGACTTTTTCTTGAAAAATAAGTGATAGTAATTATATATTATGATATTTTTTTTATATTAACACCTTAAATATGTATAGAAAAATGAACTTTATTTTTGAAATCTCAAATTAATTTAATCTTAGTGTTCTGAAATACTTTTAATATAATAATATGAAGAAAAAAATTGATTATAGATTAAATAATTAATTTTTGTAAATAAAAAATACTTTAAATTAGAAATATATCGAGCTATACATAAACAAAACAAAAGAAAACAAATATAACAGATCATTAACAATAGAAGATTCACTATATATGCATAAAAGAGAGTTTCACTTTCCTTTCACGTCACCAAAGATAAACTTACTTAGTTTTTTTTTAATGCAAACTGCATTTAATACAAAGATAAATAACAATAAAAATTAAAAGTCAAAACCAAGAGTATAGATATATAAATTCAAATGAAAATAATTGTCTACAGTTAAAACAAGTCCAACCATCCGCCAGTTGACTAGAAAAAACAAATAATTAATCTTTAAGGAATTTATTTGATTGCAATTATTACACCAACATGTAAAACACAACCAGCAATCAAATTATTTTTTTGCAAAAAACAAATCTCGTATTTGTGCTACACTTAATCAATTGCAATTTTACTATTTGTTGGTGAAATAATTCACTAAACAGATCAAACATACAAAACAATCAATCAATTTGTTACAAAGAGCAAATAGCTCATCTTTAATGGATTTTATTAATTATAACTTTACGATCTGCCAATTAAATAATTTTTAAACAATCATAACACGCCTAACAATTAATCAATTTGCTGCAAAGAGTAGATAACCCATTTTTAATTGATTTTGATCAACCAGAGTTCTATTATCTACTGATTAAATAGTTATCATAACAGTTTAAACACGCTTAACAATAAATTAATTTGCTGAAAAAAGCAAATGACAAATCTTTAATAAGTTTTCAGTTTTGTTTTCTGCCAATTAAATAAATTGACAACCAATTAAAACAAATTCAACCATTAATCAATTGGCTATAAAATAGAGTTAACCCATATTCAATAATTTTTCTCAATTGCAATTTAGCGATTTGCCGATTAAATAATTATACAGACAATTAAAACAATAGCAACAATCAACTCATTCGAAATAGAAAACAAATAACTATTTTTTAATAAATTTTAGCTGTTGTATTTTTTCCATATGTCAAAGAAATTATTCATAAAATAGTTCAAACATACCCAACAAACAATTAGTTTGTTGCAGGCAACAAATAACTCATCTTTAGTCAATTTGATCAATTGCAGTTTTACTATCTACCAATTAAATTATTACTCAAGCAATTAAAACAAGATCACTAATCAAATTGTTTGCTGCGTAAAACAAATCACTAATCTATGCTAAATTTCATCGATTGCAATTTTACTATTTGATAATGAAATAATTCATCAAACAAATAAAACATACACAATAATCAATCAGTGTGTTACATGAAACACATAACTCATTTTAATCAATTTTATCGATTACAATTTTACAATCTACCAATTAAATAATTATCAAAACAATTAGAACAATACCAACATTCAATCACTTTGATGCAAAAAAAAAACAAATAACTCATTTTTAATAGATTTTATCGATTATAATTTTACTAATTTAATATTAAGATAACCAATTAAAATACACACAAAATTAATCATTTTGCTGCATATAAAAAAAACCCAGAAATCATCATCAACCACAACAAATTCTAATCATGAGGATAGTGAGTTGATCTTAATGGCTAGTAGCTTACTTTAACCAGATCTTATTCACAAGCACTGATAATGATCATCATAATACAACAATTGAAATTTAAGGGTACTTTTTTTCTTTCTTCCCAAGGATTCTGTATTTCTTTTACAAAGCATGGAGAAACAGCTGTCGTCAATACACATGAAAAAAAAAACCCTGAATATACAGCTAAAAACTGGAACCACCACCAAGGTCCATCCCACCTCCAAATCCTCCGTTATCAACTCCATTTACTGATGATGATAAATCTACACCACCTCCACCAAAGGTGCCTCCAGGATTAATACCTCTACCACTGTTATTTCTGCCACCACCAAGACCACCAATGCCAACACCAAGTAGTGCTGGCAACAGTACAGAGCCTATCTGGGTCAATGAAGAGCTCCCCTGCCTCCTCGGTCTCCCATTAGACATAGGCATATTTGATCTAAAACCATTTGAGGTAGCAGCATTTGGCACATAATTGCCAGGTGCGAAGCTTTGCATGACAGGACCTGTTGCCAATGGAGTTCCAACAACCTGATACTGAGGAATACCTGATGCTGGGGCTGCTGAATGGTAGTATTGGGCTTGAGCTTGAGCTTGGGCTTGGGCTTGAGATTGATATTGGGCTTGAGCTTGGGCTTGAGCTTGAGATTGGGCTGGATTTGGCCGTGATACGGCACAATTCAAGTGAGCATCAAATCCACAGAGGCTGCACCTGTAGAGCCATTGCTTGGAACCAAAGCTGTGGCATATATCACAAGAAAAGTTCATGTTATGGTAAGGAACGGAGGGTGTAAGACTCAGCTGGTGATGATGAGACTGGTGGGTGAGCGCCATGGGCATGGCTGCGCATTTGGTGTGGATATAAATGTTGCAAGCCCCACAATGGTAGGAGAAACCATTCCCCTGCTTCCCACACGCGTCGCAGCTGAATAAGTCTCCAGGGTGGGCGGGGGTTGAGAGGAGAGAAAGAACATGGTTTTGGTGATATGGATGAGTGATCTGCTGGGGCATCTGGGAGCAAGAAACATGAAGAAAGTAGTTGCAATGTGTGCAGGCGTAGATCCATCCCGAGATCTTGAGCCTGCAACCTGAACATGAAGCGAGGCACAGCGTCTGCTGGGGCTGGTAATCGGAGAGCTGTAATGGGTGTGGATGGCTGAAATGCAGAATTGAAGCCTCGGTTTGGGCAGGTAGCCTCCCCATTAATCTCAGATTTCCTCTCTTCTCTCAACTTGTTTTTAGTTGTAAATCAAATTCTGCTGCTCAAATTCGCTTGATATCCACGTATGGCACTCCCGTTGACTCTGCCATGAAGCAAAGTCAACTAAAGAAGCGATAGAGTTTCCAGGTCAAGTTGCTTTTGTTTAACTTGTTTTAGTAGCTTGAAGAGCAATTAGTGGTTTGAAAACTAAAATTCTGAGCTGGATGGAACAAAGTCGCTGGTTTGTGGCAGGCCAAGACAAATCCGGATGGGACCCTGACAAGTAATTTACAGGCAGTTTTTACGAGCTGCCAGGAAAAAAGGTTGGGGAAATTGCTGAACCGAAGGGGTGTTTGGCTCTTCGTTTTTAAAAACGCTTTAAAACAAATTAATTTTTTTATTTTTTACTTAAATTAAAAAAATTTAGTTTTATTACATCTTGTGATGTGATTGTATTGAAAATATTTTTTAAAAAATAAAAAATTTAATTTTAATATATTTTTAAATAAAAAATATATTTTAAAAAAATCTAACGACACTGTTAAACAGGTAATTACAGTGTCAGAATAAGGATGAGGTCAGGGCTCAAGGGCTGAAATTAAAAGAGAGATTTACTGGCAGGACAGTGACTTCATTCTTTAATCCTTCGTTCTTGCTAACACTCCCACGACGAGACACCACTCTTAGCACAGAGAAAAATCTCACCAAATCTTCGAACAATTATTAAATTGTTTGTTATCATTGACCTTGAATAAGTCAAAGAATTTGCTGCCAACCACAAAAATAGGGCGAATATTAATGGTTTCCATTTATGGAAATTTCGAGTCTAATACTCTCCTCTGTAGTTAAAAAAATATATAAACATATAAAATTAACACATAATTAAAAAAAAAACTAAAGCAAATAAAAATGTTATCGTAGTAGTAGTAGTAATCCATGATGCTAATGAATTTAGAGATAACAATATAAAAAATAAATTATTAACTCTAAATCCTAACAAATGATGAAATTAAAAAAAATCAAATGAAAAGACTATAATAAAAAATACTATGGATTATAAACATAGGAAACAATGCTCCTAAATGTTGTTATAATAATAATGAGCTATTGGTATGTGCTCTGCCACAATGAGAAATTTTTTTCTTGTCTCATTTCAACATATGTAATTTTTTTTATATATTTTGGTTTTTATTTTTTTATTTAGTATCGATCCTTTTATTCTTTCTGTCCTTTTAGGATATTTTTTAATTTTTTATTTGTATTTATGTATATATACTCTTAGTTTTGACTTTTAATTTATATTGTAATTTATTTTTTTATTAAATGCATCTTGCGTTAAAAAACAAAGTAAATTATTTTTAATTGTTCTCATATTTTAAATGTTTTATCTATAATAAAATAAATACATATAAAAAACTAAATAATCAAAAGTTTTGTAAGCTGATTATTTCGCTCAGATGTATAGCATCATAAAAAATCTAGAACCATTAATATTTTTTAATATATTAAAACATTTGGTTCTGATTGCAACGAAGCGCAGAGCAAGTAACTCGTATATTTTTTTATTGTAGTTAATTTGACCTAATATTTTATTTATTTATTTTGTCTACGTGTGACTTTATATATTTTTGTTTACATGATATTACATCTGCAATATCATACATAAAAAGCCAGAAAAATCATTTTTTTTTACTAAAACAACATCGACTGATGAATTATTTTGATTATTATTCTTATTGTTATTATTCTTATTGTTAAATTATCAAAATTATTATAGCTGCCATTATAACTATTATTGTAAATAATTAATATTCTAATTATTATTTGTAATACCATCTTAACCACCATCATTATTGTTATAAAACAATTAATTTATTTTTTATTTTTAAAGATTTATTCTTCATATTATTATATTAAAAGTATTTCAAAACATGAGATTCAATTGATTTTTGTTTGTAAAAAAAGAGTTCATTTTTTATATATATTTTTAGGCTTAAATATTAAACAATTATTATAATATATAGCTTCACATATTTTTAAGAAAAAAACCGTAAAAATAATTGTTATCATTATTTTAAACACCTTATCAATAAAAAAATGAATATATATAAAAAAAATAATCGAAAGGTTTGTAGTTTGATTATTTCTCTCAGATGTATAGCATCATAAAAAAATTTAAAACCATTAATTTTTTTTTACATGTTAAAAAATTTGGTTCTGGCTGCAGCGAAGCATAACTCGTATATTTTCTTACTGTATATAATTTGGCCTAATTTTTCATCAGTTTTGTCTACGTGTGACTTCTTATTTTTTGTTTATAGGATATTAGATCTAAAATATCATACATATAAAAACCGCAAAAGTTATTTTTTAAAAAAACGACATAAAAAACATAAAAAAATGACAAAACAAAATAAATATTTTTATCTTAAAAAAATCATTTGACTTAAAGAATAAAAAAATAAAAAAATGAACAAAGGGAAAAAAATAAGAAATAACAATTTTCAAATGATCACAAACACAAATTAAAATTTAAGGACTAAATTAAAAAACACATACAACCTCAACAAAATAAAAAATAATAAAAATTAAAAACCAAAACCAAGAGCATATAAACATGGACAAAAATAGAGACTATGTCGGAAATATATAAAAAACAAATATAGGAATTAAAATAAAATAAAAACTCAAAGTATAAGGATCGAAATGAAAATAAAATACATGATTAATTTTAATTGAAGGACTGGAATTTAAAAAAATACAAACTTCTATACGGAAAATATTAAGGGATTTGTAACCAATCCCAAAATTAAAAGAATTAGTACCGAAATGAAACCGAAATATATATTCAATTTAAATTGAAGGATACAATTGAAACAAATCGAAACTTATATCACAAAAATAAAGATCATACCACAATCAAAATATCAGTGACTGAAATGAAAACATCATAAACAATGGGACTTCCGTGTAATTTCGCTTGCAGGAGAGAGAAAAGAGGGAAAAAAAGATCAATCGACTACCATTACGTCTCTAGACACCGTGAGAAGCCACACACACCACCATGAGGAATAGGACATGATGGCGCATCCTATGAGATGTTAGATGGACATTTTTCACAATTGGATGATGACTCACGCGCCGCTTGAAGGGATCGTGAGGCCAAAAATCGATGGCGCGTTAGGCAGACACGCTATTAGTGTTTGTAGGAAAAATTTAATAAAAAAGTTGAATTACCTAAACACCCTTAGAACCAACTCTTGGATTTTGTCTTTAATGAAGACATATATGTATTTATACCTTTTCAAAAAATGTAAAAATCTAGTAACACCCCCGCCGCCAACTCTTGGTTTTTGTTTTATTGGAGGGTATTATGGTTATTATTTTACTATGCAAAGAAATGTAAAAAATAGAAAATACCTTGAGTACAAAACTAAAATTTAGGTGAACTTATGGGTAAAATAGTAATTTCACTATTATAATCCTTAGTAATCTATGTCTATTAGTACAATATTTTTGCTATAGTAATATACCGATTTCATTTACTTTATAGTGTAATAATAATAGTAGTAGTAGTAATCCATAATGCTAATAAATATAGAGGTAACAATATACAAAATAAATTATTAACTCTAAATCCTAATAAATGAATAAATTAAAAAAGTCAAATAAATAAAATATAATAAAAATACTACGGATTATAAACATAGAAAACAATGCTACTAACTTACTAAGTGCTTATATTATAGATATATATAAAACACGTCGCCCTTTTACTGCGTAAAATTTTACTATTCACACAAATACATATTACTACGAATTTAAATAGTAAAATTATCATTTTACTCCATGACTGAAGATTTATAACCCTCGGGACTGGGGGCATTTTTGAATTTTTCAAGGGACATGAATGATATTTCTTGATTTTTTCACAGTAAATTAACGAAACTAGCCCCTTTAAACGACAAAACCCAAAACCTGGAACGGGGGGTAGTGAAGTACTTTTACCCCCGATTTTTTCATAGATATCGCAGGGACCAGGGGTGTATTGATAATTGATCAATTTTTAATTATTTCTTTTCCCGGGACACTGCAGGTTCATGGCACGAACGTTCCATCAATGTTTCGCCCGCATATGTCTTTTAGGCGGTGCGTGCAGAGTCTTACATCGGTTGAAACTGGGCTTCTGCCGAGTCATCTGGTTTGCCGCCATGTCCCCAGCCTCCACTTGCAGTGTGTGTGCTTCTAATGTGATCGTGTAATCGTCGGTGGACGGTTTTTCTTCCCCCCTTTACTCTCTTCTATTTCAGAAAGTATGTCCCAGTCCCTCATATTTGTATGCATTTCATTTCAGTCCATGATCTTTTGATTTCATTTTGCCTACTGATTTTTCAATGGAAATTTTGATTATTTTCAATTATGCCCTTCAATTGAAATTGATTATGTATAGTAAGTTTCATTTAGGTCTTTAATCTTTTGATTTTTGGTTTGTTTTTTGTTCCTTTAATAATTTTGGTATGTAAGTTTTAATTTGTTATAATTTTATCTTCCAATTGAAATTGGTCATATATGTTATGTTTGATTTCGGTCTTTATTTTTTTAATTTGTTTAACAATTGCACTGTATTGATTTTTTAAAATCCTTTTATTGTTTTTCAGTCTCAAAATTTTGTTTTGTTTCATTTTTGTCCTTCAATTGGAATTAATTATATATTTTGTTTTTTATTTTGGTGCTTATTCTTTTATTTTTTTTAATTTCTTTGGTCTTTTGGTCTTTCTTGAACAATGTTTATTTTTTTTATCTATATTTATGCATTTATGCTTTTAGTTTTAGTTTTTAATTTTTTTTGTTTTATTTTTTTTGAGGTTTTATTTTTATTCTGTTCCATTATAAAATTTTAATTTATGTTGGTTACATTGCATTTTATTTTTAAAAATCTTTTTATTGTTTTTCGGTCTCCATGTTTTGATTTCTTGAAGTTTTGTCATTCAATTGGAATTAATTATATATTTTGTTTTTCATTTGACACCTATTCTTTTAAATTTTTATTTAGTGTTCATTCCTTTTTTTTTTGCGGTCTTTTTTAGACAATGTTTGTTTTCTGTCCGTATTTATTCATTTTTGCTTTTAAATTTTGTTTTTATTTTTTGTCATTTCTTTTTTCGTCTGAGTTTATTTTTATTAGGTTCCGTTCTGAAATTTTAATTTATATTGGTGGTAATTTTAAAATTAATATTGCTCCCCTTTTCTCTTTGTTTTTTTTGTCTGTTTTCTGTTATTTTATCTGTTTTTCAAATCAGATGATTTTATGGTTTTATTGTTTGCGCAATAATAACGATAATTTTAGTGATTATTTTTTTTATTGTTTTTTATAAAAATGTTTTACTTTTTTATTTTATTTTTTAGGACAATTTAATAATTTTAATTTTTTAAGTAGTAGTGTTGATAATAATTTTAACTGTTACAGTAATGATAATGACGGTAATGTAGGGATGAATTTTCAATTTATGTTTTTGTCTTTTTGTGGATAGAAAATTAACTACTTATTTGTGTTATTTGATTATGGCAGGTATTTTCACAATTTATATTTTATTTTTAAATGCAATTTAAATTAAATTATAAAATGAACTAATCTTAATACAATGAATTCAATAATTCTGATATCCGAATCTTCTTGTTTTTTTAATGATGATGATAATTTTATGCTAGTTATTTCGTTGAAACCTACTAAACAGATAAATTTATATCGATTTAAAATTCATATATTTTATAGAAAACTTGCACTTCATAGAAATTTTGCACAATTTTATTATTTTAATTAAATTTATATTATAATAAAAAAACTCATATAATTAATAATTTTTTATGTTAAAAAAATATGATAACACCGATGACGAGACGCGAGAGAGAAACTTTTTTCAAATCGGGCTCGATCCGACCAGCCTCGTTTATTACCAACCTTGGCCTAACGACAATAAGCAATGGCATCTATTGAAATTTACACAAACTTGCATGTACAACAAAGTATTTTTCTCCTTTCCTGTTAGACAGTAGTCACGAACCGTGTTGCGTGCAAGAGAAGAGGAAGATTAATTATTTTGCGCGACCCTATATTACTCCCCCATCTATAATCCTTTTCTCAAATAGATCCTCATTCTATAACTTAAGAGATCGAGTCCTCGAATTATCCAAGAATGCTCAATTGATCCTCGATCCAAGGATGGGTATGGTTTAACGACGCTTGACAATATTTTAAAAAAACTTATTTAAAGAATTGAAAAAAATACAACATCACCTATATATTACAAAACTATTAGATAAAGTCCTTAAATAAAAACCTAAAACTAAATTCATACATAAAACTTTATGTGTTAGTCATGTGGAAAGATTAATTTATGGAGTTAATAAATTGATAGATACAAGTTCAGTGAAGAATTGAATAGGCCCTTAACTCGATATGTTAAGTCATATGGATAGATTAATTTATGGACTTATAGATAAACTACTAGGGACCTAATTGCTAAAATTTATAGATTAGGAATCCAATTGATAAAAGGGTTATGAATGAGATCCTAAATTGAAATTATCCAAGAATATTTCCATCGACGTTGCGTATCTACTCGAATTCCTCGCAGGAAATATATAACAAAATTTCTCCATTTCTACTATTCCTATGCCAAGAAAAATAAAATAAAAGGCAAGCCAAAACACGAAGCTGTTTAATTTAAAACGAACCCTAGTAGTTGTTTATTACTTTTGAAAATAAATGGAGGGACGTGAAGCGTATGGGCAGAATCTTAGAATATAATGGAAAGAAAGGAAAGGGTAAAAGTAGACCTAACTCAAACTTAGCTCAAAACCAAACCAATCATGGCTAACCAAGACGAAGAGATTCACCCCGAAAACCAACAATCATGGGGTACGTGGGAAGAACTGTTGTTAGCAAGTGCCGTCAAGCGTCATGGTTTCAAGAGCTGGGATTCCGTTGCTTTAGAACTTCAAACCAAAACCTGTCTTCCTCATCTCTTAACCACCGCTCAAATTTGCCAGCAGAAATACCTTGACCTCAACCGTAGATTCAATACCACCAACCTCCATCACAGCCATACACCGGAGGAGGATTATCAAGATGAAGAACAAAACAACGTTGACACTGATATTATTAATAATAAAATTTTTAACGTTCCCTGGCTCGAAGAACTTCGTAAACTCCGTGTTGCGGAGTTGAAACAAGAGGTCCAACGATACGATGTTTCCATCCTGTAAAAAGAATATTCCTTGTTTTTTGTTTTGTTTTTGTGTTTTTTTTGGCTCAGATCTGAAACAAATATTCATATTTGTTGACAGTACTTTGCGATTGAAGGTGAAAAAATTAGAGGAAGAGCGAGAGAGAAGCTTTCAAGGAGATAGCAATACAGAGAAACCAGATCTGAAGCCAGATAGATTGGAAAACGAGGAGGATAAACCGGGTATGGTTTCAGGTGAGGAGTGGGACCGGGAGAACCGTTCGGTGAATGAATCGAATTCGACTGCCTCGGGTGGGGGAGAAGATGCGGTGCCGAAATTGGAGGAGGCTGAGCCGGTTCAGGGAGGGTCTGGTGGACCGGATCCGGTTGTGAGCGGGTCGAGCCGGAAAGCGCTGGAGGAGGGCGCTGGAGGGGAGGAGGAGTCTTGCGAGTTGGGTGACTCGGTGACTCAGCTGAGTGGCGAGTCGCTGAGTTCGGGAAGGAGGAGGAAAGGGAGCGAGGGAAAGGAGGAGGTTTCAGTGACAGGCGGTGAGGAAACGGTGGCGGTGAGCTCTGAGCCGTTTATTGGGCTTTTAGAGGTTATTGGGGCCCACAAAAACGCTTCTCTTTTTGAAAGCCTGCTTCAAAGCCAGGTATGTACGGTACGGGCTTTTCTTTTAATATTTTCCGTTTTACCTGGTAAATAATATTTCTTTTGTGGTTTTAACTTGACCTATAATATATTTAAAAAATCTTACTTTTATTTTTAATAACAAGAATTGGTTGAATTTATAATATTAATCCTTATTTTAATCAAATCTATTTATTATTTAAATAACTTAATTTTGTAAAATAGGAAGTAGCTATTTTTATTGGCCAAAAAGTAGGCTTAAATATGCACGTGTCCAGTATTTCGGGAACAATTATTATTACAAAAGATAATTTTTTTGGACCGTTTTGTATTCCCTTAATGATGTGCTCCTATGTTACCTCTTTTCATTTTCAAATGCATTTGTCATGCTGTAAAATATTTTTTTGTTGGAAAAGTAATTAAAATAATTATTATCTTTTCTAAGTACATTGAAGAGTAATAACAGAATATTAATTTAGTATATTTTTCAAAATAAATATAATATTAAAAAGAATATAAAGATAAAAATTAGGCTAAAGACTCGTGATTAGATGATCATTAGGTATTGATATTAACGATTTGTCAAAGGTCAAACCTGAATTCATGCCACTATCCAGCCTGCCATTAGCCACGTGTTCTTTGAGTGGGTTGTTAAGTTCAGTACCCATCCTTATATATAAAGTCATCATCTCCCCCATTCACCTACTTTTTTTTTTTTTTTTTTAATTTTAAAAAAGTGAAATAAGCTACCACCACATCATCCTGTTTCCTTACCTAAAAGGGTCCCACGTTCAATAACCCTAAAAGAATTTCCAAGCTTTCACGTAGGCAGTCGGCTCGTTCTTCTCTCGATCACATGAATTGGGCTTGTATCCCCCCCCAAACCAAAAATTATTGCTATTAAATCTTAACTAACTGGGTTTAAAAACAAAATAGAAGGTAGGGACCTGTTTAAAAATACTTTTTTGGTGTTTTTTATGCGAACAAAAAGAATTAAAGCAAGCAAGAAAATTAAAACCAAATAAAGAAAAACTTGGACAAGCCCAACATTCCAATACAATAACATAAGTGTAACATATTAAAATAATTTTTACAAATTTATTTGGATGCATTTCCGATTAAAAAATACCGCGAAAAGTATCCACTACCACACTCCGAAATACTTTTTTAATCTTGTTAAATTTAGTTTAATGATATGGTCTAAACCTGTTTTCACTTCTATTTTTTTTATTTATTAAAATGAAATAATGATAATTTGATTAACCTTAATCAATCCATGCTAACCTACTAAATCTGTAACCTGGACTCAGCTGGAATAAAGACAAAAACAACAATGCTTCTTGTTTGTTCAAGCTGTGATTGCTAGTGATCTTTTCTTTCTATCTTTGTAATTAATCAGAAATTCATAA
Organism: Salix arbutifolia; assembly: GCA_025169955.1. Lineage (NCBI taxonomy): Eukaryota > Viridiplantae > Streptophyta > Magnoliopsida > Malpighiales > Salicaceae > Salix > Salix arbutifolia. The sequence goes on along the minus strand of CM045917.1, from coordinate 13,606,986 downwards.
TTTAAACTCCAGGAAATGGGTGTGTATAAAGACATGATCCGGCAGCACATGGACTTGGAAGCAATACAAACAAAGCTAGAACAAGGCTCCTACTCTCCTTCAATTCTTCTGTTCTTCCGAGATCTTTTGCTTCTCTTCAACAATGCTTTAGTTTTCTTTCCCAAACACTCCGTCGAGTCACTCATCGCCCACAAAATCAGATCCCTTGTCATGAATGAAATGAGAAAAAACACCAAAAGATCTGATTCTACTCCGGTGCCGGAAAATATTCCGTCCCAGCCCAAACGAGATCTTGAAAGATCAGATTCATTGCTCGCTAAACACAAGTCTTCCATCCCTAATATAGTTTGTCGTAAACGTAGTTCAATATCGGCTAAGCCTTCCTCTTCTAGCTTAGGGCAAAAGATTGAGCAGCAGCAGCAGCAGCAGAAAAGCGATGAGAACAAACCAGTTAATGATCTGAAACCGCCAGTTAATGATCTGAAACCGCCTACTGTTGAGCAGGGTTTGCTAAAGATGAAATCTGAAGAGAAGCCTGTAACTGGTGCAAGAAGTACCAGGAGAGGTAAGAATCTTGCGAAGGTTTCTACTTCTCTGAGCAAGAAGCAGAATACAAGCCCTGACACAAAAGCTGCTGCACCTGAAAAGTCTGAAATTCCTAAAACCGAAAAGAAGAAAAATGAAGCTTTGCCAATGGAGAAGAAGAAAAGTGCGGTTGATTTCTTGAAGAGAATAAAGAATAATTCTCCCGCAGAGACACCCAAGAGTACTAGTAGAGGAGCTAGTAATGGTGGAGAGCGAAAAATGGAAGGAAGTGGTGGGAAAGGGAAAGAGAGGGTGGTGAAGAAAAGCAGTGATAAAAAACAAGGAAAGCAGGAGAGTAGTCCATCAAAGAAGAATGTTGGGAGGCCATCGAAGAAGGCAGCTGAGGTGAGTAGTAGGGTTTCAGGAAAGCGTGGCAGGGACAGCGGCGGAAAGGAGGTGGCGAAGAGGCCAAGAAAGCGGTCTAGGAGGTAATCGCCGCCATTCATAAATGGCTGCTATGGCTTCTGTATATTATGTAGTGTAGAGTAGTAAAGTGTTTGATTACTGTAGCTGTTCGTTGATCTTTTGGGCGCTGTAACAATGTATCAGCTTAGATTCTTTTCACACCTGGAAGTTTTGCCATCATTTTTTCCCTTGTGTAATCGTTATTTTATTGAACAGAGGATCTTGCAAGACTTGACCTTTGATTACAAGACTTGACCTTTGATTAACTGATAGGTTTGCTTGGGCTAATGATAATCAGAGAGGGCAATTAGGGCAGTAAATCGCTCCTTACATGAGTCGAATTTCTATTACAGGAAGTAATGGAAATTAGGTAATGTCAACTTTCACAATCAGAGTACATATATAGTGAAGCAACTTGTCTATTGCGGTCATTCAGAAATGTTTCCAAATAATATTTAAAATAAATAAATTATTTTGATATTAATATATCAAAATGATCTATTTTTTTTTTAATTTTCAATTTTTTTTTGATATATTAATATATCAAAAATTAGATTTTCAAGCAATAAATTTTTAAATAACCCTAAATTTATCTAACAGAATCATAGTAGCTTTTGAATAATTTTGTTTTATAGTTTGCTTTGTGCATGTATTATATTCAAGAAACCTAACACTTTTTTAACAGCCATGCTTTCAATATACCATTCAAACAATTCAGACAGTCATAGTTCATGGTAGTCTGCAAACTGTTTGTGTTTAGCCTGTTTAGAGATGTGGTTGAGGTGTTTTTTAAAATATTTTTTATTTAGAAATATATTAAAATAATATATATATTTTAAATAATTTTTAATATCAACATATTAAAATGATATAAAAATAGCAGATTAATTTAAATTAAAAAATAAAAATATATTTTTTATTTTTTAAAAATCATTTTTAAAATACAGTGATAACTGACAAAATATTAAAAAGTACTAATAACTTAGATCTCATGCTATAAACACCTGAGGAATGTAGCCTAATCAAGCACTTAAGCAAATATTACTACAACATCAAATATATCCTTGCAGAGGACGTGAAGGCTTAAAAGTGGATAGGTAACTAAAACTTGCTAAAGGTTCTGGTCCTCCAAGCAACAAGCAAAATGCAAGCCATGACCCAAAAGCTGGTGCATCTGATAAGCCTAAAACTCCCAAAACTGAAAAGAAGAAACTGAGGCAATCCATCGGAGAAGAAATGAAGTGCCGTTGATTTCTTGAACAGAATAAAGAAGATTTCTCCCGTAGAGACACCGGAGAAGAATAACGGAGGAGCTAGTGGTGGTGGCGGAATGTGAAACGAGGATGGAAGTTGAGGAAAGGGAGAAAGAGTGTTCAGGAAAATCTGTGTGAGACGGTGGAGGAAAGGGGCTGTGAACTGGCCGGGAAAATGTTCTTGGAGGTAAATATTGATCATAAAAATGGCTGCTTCTATGTGAGAAATGTGTTTATGACATTTCTGGTGTTCTTGTCATTACTGCTCCTGCTTAACTCGAAACCCCATCACTGGAAGTCGTCATTCTCCAAGAACTGGACTGATTTCAAAACATGGGTGAGGCCATGGAAGGTAGCATGAGTTTAAATTTTTCTGCTCCTCTTCCACCCAAATCTGCAAAAACAGAAATGTGGCTGTTTCAAAAAGTTTTGCGACACTGGACATGTATCAATAAATGTAAAGCAGATCTCTCTTACCCATGGCCAGCCATCATCCAAATCATGAAGCGCAACATGAAAAATTGTAGAAAAGCTCGTACCACATGAACTGAGGGTTTGATTATCTTTGGAGATGATATATTCTGTGACAGCATAAACTTCTAACATATGAACATGAGTAGAGAACTGCAGAATTTGAGATCAGAGGATAAACGGTGTCGTAAGAACTTACAGACAAGGGACCGGATCCAAATTCCACGTAAGGCCGGTAAGCAGTGAGCGATTTCGATGCCATTCGGCTGGCTGCATGAACTGTACTAATGCGGAACAATCTTTTTTTCTCGTACCTGTGCATGGTGAAGCCATAATAATCAGATAGCAATATGCTCCATTTCTCTTGATACGAATACTCATCCAACTTTTTGCCTAAAAGTCTTAAATGATCAAGATTTAATGGCTATTACTTTGATTTCCACTGATGCTAGCAAGCTAAGTGATATGTAGTAATGATTTTGGCAGCTCTGAAGTTCTGAAAAAACCTCGCCAAGTGGCTGGTATTCCTCTCATGAATCCTGGAAAATTCAATTTCTTGGCTCTAAACTTTACCTTCGAAGCATGGTGGAAATTCCGTTTGACTGGTGAAAATCCAAGCCACTGCTGACAAACTTATCGAGCTCAAGAATAAGCTGGTAGCAGTCCTGCATATGTGATTTGCCAAAACAATTGAGCCATTGGGAACTCATACAGCAATCTTTGAAAAACCTATTCGTAATTCATAGGTCTCGATTCTTAGGATACTGAAATATCATATGGATGGAGCTTGGTCGTGAATGGACATACCTCAATTGCCATACAACCCCCTTGCCCCAGATTTGGTTGCATCGGATGAGCAGCATCGCCTAGCAGAGTCACCCTTCCAATCCCCCAGGTGTAGATCATGTCTCTATCATAAATGTCTCTCCGTAGAATCATATCCTCTTTTGTTTCTGATATTAGCTCAACCACTTCCTTGCACCAATGTCCATACAAATTTAGCAGCCTCTTCTTCTTTCCTGCAGCATTGGAAGACTTTAAATTTTCGGATCATTTTCATCGCAAGCATACAAATATGAAGTTCAGAGATTTGCCTCTTGGAGGATCTGTATTATTAGGAGGCTCCTTGTGGAAACCATACCACTGCATCTTTCCATTTCCAACATCTGAAGCAACAAAGTACTGGTTCAAGCCTAAGAACACCCGATACCTTCAAACCAGACACCATCACAAACAGTCCCAATATTCACACATTTTAGCCAACTTTACATGTCAAACTAAAAGATTATCTAATCTCGTTGGCATGATTAGAACAATTCACGCACCCAATAGTGTCAATATAAGGTGGGACAAAGTTTGCAAGTCCACTATAGCATGTATAGTCTGAATATTTTGCTTCCTCCTGCCCAAATAGTTTTGACCGAACCTGCATTATCGGCAACACACATACAATTAATCTTAAGAGTGTAAATCAAAGAGAGAAGTTTATAGAAGAGGAGAGAGCTACTTTTGACCATATGCCATCTGCCCCAACTAAAACATCACCATCATAATGCTGGCCATCCTCGAGGATCACTGTGACCTGTGATTGACCAAGAGATTCCAGGGATCAGTGTCTGTGCTTGTTCACGCAGAAATTGAGATTTTATCATATGATCGTACCTTATTTGAATCTTGCATGAAGTCAACAACTTTAGATTTGTTTCTTACTATGTCTAAACCAACAGCGTTGAGTAAGATGTCTTGCAATGCCATTCTACATATAACAGAGGTAACAGGAAGGCCTCTCTTCATAGCATGACTCAAGAGATTAAGCTTTATAAACCTGCAAAAAATTAATCTTAAATATTGATCAATCACGAATGATTAGTTTTCCGCCGATCTAGTTCTAAACTGACCAGGAAAATTTTGAATATATGCTGTGCATCAGCCCACTCATCACTGTCAACTTTCCCAATGATGCAAATTGATGGAAAATCTCATTTACTTCCACGAGCTAATACTGCCTTAACAAGATATCAAAACTAAACCAAAGATTTGACCAAAATCTGTAAAGGGATGAACTTTTACATACCATTTACCTGAGACGCCATCTGCAACGCCATTGATGCGGTCACCAGTAACACAGCCAGCTTCCATAATTTGCTTCGCAACAGTCCCATCAATAACCTGCAAAACTGCCAGAGCACTACTCAATAATTGAATAGGACCCCTGTGCCTCCCCTCCCCTCTTACTGCGCTCAAATCCTTCTCAAACACCTTCACATCATATCCTCTATGTTTTGCTGCTAAAGCCAAAACCAATCCCCCTATTCCCCCACCAGCAATCAAGATCCTGAGCCTCCTCCTCTCATCCTTCTCTACACGTGAATAATCTTGACTAGAACAACTTGCCCTTCCACACCTGACGACATAGCTGCTTCTTTTGAATCTAAATTCCACAAAACTAGAATTGAAATTCTTGTAGTGGGAATGGCTAGAACCCAGGCAATGAAATGTTGCCATTGGTGATTTGATCAAGAAATAAAAAAAGCAGGTCTCTTTTGGCTTTTCTGGATTGCTTTCTGCACACCAGATGTAAAATACATAAAGGTCTGTCACTGTTTTTGCACTTTTGCTGTTTACTCGGTGCTTGAGTCAGCATCTAAGATGCGGTCAGATTCCAAACTCCACCTGGTACCATGAGAAGTGGAATAAGCATGTGCAGATGATAGAAGTTTGTGTCAGAAAATAAGATGAAGTTATAATTAATAATTTATTTTTTAATCATATTAATTCAGGTGTGATCTTTATTAAAATATTTTTGACTAAAAAAAATAAAATAATCTTATGTCCCTTCCTTTAAAATAAGGTTACAAAGACTTTGAATCCTTCACAAAATAATTATTTTGTTTGTGCCATCGAGATTCGAACAGTTACGGGGCACTAGCCTTGATCGATAGAGTTTTGTTATTTGGAAACTATTAGCATAGACGGCAAGCACTTGTACTTACAAAACCTAGTTCTGTTTCACATGTCAAACTACTGATTTCTTGTTATCCAAACTGAACTGTTTTTTTTATTACACACACACACAAGTCAACTTAAATATATACATAAATTATTTATTTTAAAATTATAATTTAAGTTGACTTGTTCACCAGAATTAATCTTAACATCCTGCAACCCAGAACTTGGGCATTATTGATTTCGGGCCAGGTCTTGTAATTTGAAGATTGATTTTGCAAGGTGTGTCTATGTATGTATGTATGTATGTATATTTTATTTTATTTTATTTTCCAAGAAATCGGATAAGTAGGTTATTTAGACTTGTTATTGTTTTACATAAAAAATCTATGTAAAATATTTTTAAAAAATAACTGAAAACAAAATTGAAAAAACTAAAAGATAGATATAGATCAAGATATTTAATTCTGCAAAATGAGATATTTATCTAGTTATGTTTACTGAATTTGTTTATTAAAATCAATAAAAGATAATAAAAATAGTCATATATGAAACTTATTGAATAAAATATAATAAAAAATATCTTGCAAAGCGGAATATATTAAAAATATTATTTAAAAATAGCTTTTTTTATTTTTAAAAATAAACTTTATTTATATAAAAAATATTAAGAATGAATTAAATATTTTTAAAAAACAAATACACCAAAATAAATTTTAAAAAACCTATATTCAAAGAAGCCATGCAAAACATGTGGTTTTGGTCATGAAACCATGATAGATTAATAGAAAAGAGATTGAAGATAACAATAAGATATTTTTTTTTAAATAAAAATAATATAGAATGATGAAATCTAAAAAAGAAAATGATAAAAAAATTGAACCTCATCAACTTTTCAAATCTATAACCCAAATCATAGATAAAAAAAACCATGAACCCAATCCTCAACAAATCAAACATTGAGTGATGAAACTAGAAAAAAAATCAATTACAAAAAAAATATAAAATATAATTTAAATAATGAGGGTGAAAATTAAAATAAAATATAAGTAAGAGAGCAACCATTTTTTTTTAATTTGATGGTTAAATTGAAAAGAAAAATAACTTTACCATAAAAAAAACAAATCAAAAGAATGAGTGACAAATTAGAAAACAAATAATACACCATAAACTTTGATTGAAGGATGAAATTAAAAACCAATAAAAATTTAACAAAAAAGCCAAAGAAAAAAAAAATAGAAATAAAAAAAATAAGAACTAAATTGAAAAAAGATAATATATGACAAATTATAATTGAAAGAGTAAATTCAAAACAAACAATTTTTTTATAAAAGGATTAAGAACAAAAATTATATAAAAAAATAAGAACTAAAATTAAAATACTAAAATTAAAAAGGATAAACATGTACTTGTTTTAGGTAGGAGAGAGAGAAGTAATAAACAAAAAATGACCACAACCACAAGTGACAAACCACTTATCAATAGCCTTCTAAGTGTCACACCAAGAGAAATAGGATATGGCGTTACATGTGCCATTTAAATACCAAAAAACCTTCCCACATGCTAGCGTGTGATGGTTGTACATCAACAAATTTTTTGAATAAAAATTCTTTACCCAACATAAAAAAAAACAAAGATGCCCTCCATGTGTCTAGAATTTTTAAAAACATGTTAAAGGGCTAAAAAGCCCTTAGATGCATGCCTTAATTTTTTTTTTGTTTCTAAGTGAAAAAAATATCTTGTTACTATATTCTAAAAAAAGAAGAAAAAAAATACCCTGGTAAACAATTCTATGTTATTCTTCTTTGAGGGTAAATATGTCATTTTACTATTTAAAAAATTTAGAAAAATAGTGTATGCCCTCTAATAATATTTTAATGATCAATGGATCATTGAAAAGACCAAATTACCCCAAATATAAAGGCTTTCATTTTTTCCACTAAAGGGTAAAATGATAATCATTAAGTCCATCCTAACATAGAGAGTTGACCCGAGAGCAAAGCCAATTTTAAAGCGGGTAAAACTCACGTATGCAATTGATTCGACAAATTTGTTTTACACCTGTGGGTCAACCTGTAACCCGAGATTTAATAGAAACTTGATTTACATGCCTATATGTTCTTTTAACATACTGAAAAATTAAAATAATGTTTTAATTACAAGAGAAACAAAACAAATTATTGCTAAAAATAAAAGATCCAAAAAGAATAGGTATTGCTTTGAGCATATATAAAAAGTTAATGTATAAATACTAAAATAAATTTTTATTTTTCAATATGAGATTAAAAGACTAGTATATATACTTTTACGTTCATAAGAAAAAAAGTTATGTTTGTCAACGTGGAATAAAAAAATCTTTTTTTTAAAATATTTTAAACCATATTATTTAAAGCATGTATATCAAATTGTAAGGCAAAGGAGAGCATGGTCGCTTCTCCTTTCTTCTCTCTAACTGGCTCCCATGGAATATCATTAGTGTGGTATGACAAGGTTCCGTGACCTATCCCACTTCTTCTGCACAGTTTTATTCTTCTGAGTTTTTGACGACAGACGTTAGTGCATCCCCTTTTCCCTGCAGATTTGGACAAAGTTATTGACATGGTGCCGGACCATAAGATGAGTTAGTGCTCTATGCTCGGTTTTCTTTTTTAAAATACTTTCTTTAATGTTTCTGATGTGCTTTATATATATACTAGCCAATGCACCCGCGCCTCGTCGCGGGCAGCAATATATTTTTTTAACGTAAAAAATATTAATTGTATGTATTTTTTTTATTATATTATAAATTTAGTCAAAATAATAAATTTGTGCAAAATTACTGTAAAGTGCAAGTTTTCTATAAAATTTATGAATTTTAAATTGATATAAATTTATATGTTTAGTAGTTTTTAACCAAATAACAAAAATAAAATTATCATCATCATTAAAAAAATCAAGAAGATTCAGATATGTGAATTATTGAATTCATTATATTAAGATTAGTTTATTTTATAATTCAATTTAAATCATATTTAAAAATAAAATATAAATTGTGAAAAGACCTCCAAATAATCAAATAAAAAATACATAGTTAATTTTCTATCCATAAAAAGATGAAAACATAAATTAAAAATTTATCCCTACGTTACTGTCATTTTTATTATAGTTCAAATTATTATCAACATTACTACTCAAAAAATTAAAATCATTAAATTACCTTGGAAAAAAAACAATAAAAAAACATAATCACTAAAAGTATCATTATTATTGCATAGACAATAAAATCATAAAAGTATATGATCCGAAAAATAGATAAAATAACAGAAAACACACAAAAAAGAATGAAAAGAAAAAAAAAGCAATAATAATTTTAAAATTATCACCAACATAAATTAAAATTTCAAAACAGGACCTAATAAAAATAAAATCCCGAAAAAAAATGAATCGAAGAAATTATAATCTAAAATCAAAATGAATAAATATGGATAGAAAACAAACATTGTCCAAACATTGTATTTTTTTTAATGTTTTTAGATCATTTTTATGTGCTGATGTTAAAAATAATTTTATTTTATTTTAATATATTTCTACACCAAAAAATATATTTTTTTAAAAAAATCAATCACATTTCCAAGCAAAATAAGAAATGTTTCATGGAAAAATGAAAAAAAAAACATAATCAAGAAAAGAACAAAAAAAAGCTATAAAAAAAAGATTCGAGGATTAATTGTGGTGCGCTTTAGCTAGCTCAGTCATCCTAATTATAAAAAAAACAAATAAAAAAATATATCTATAAGTGGAAAAAGAAAAAATATAACCAGCAAAAAAACATTATGGAAAAAAATTAATTAGAAAAAAAACATGGCATCATATTTTTTTAACAGAAAAAATATAAATTGTGTGTTGTTTTTTTGTTATAATATAAATTTAGTCAAAAATAATAAATCTATGCAAAAGTACTTTGAAGAGCAAGTTTTCTATAAAATATATGAAATTTAAATTGATATAAATTTATCTATTTAGTAGTTTTTAATAAAATAACAAACATAAAATTATCATCATCATTAAAAAAGCAAGAAGATTAGGATATTATTGTATTAAGATTAGTTCATTTTATAATTCAATTTAAATAATATGTTAACAAATTTTTTTTTTTGCTAAAATTATTATTATTATTATTGCGCAAACAATAAAATCATAAAATTATCTGATCCCAAAAACAGATAAAATAACAAAAAACACATAAAAACAAAAGAATAAAGGGAAACAAATTGAGCAATATTAATTTTTGAATTATCATCAAATATTAAAATTTCAAAACAGAACCTAATAAAAATAAAACCCGAAAAAAAATGAATAAAAAAAAAAATCTAAAAACATAAATGAATAAATACAGACAGAAAACAAACATTGTCTAAACGTTGTATTTTTAATATTTTTTGAATGTTTTTAGATAATTTTCATGTGTTGATTTAAAAAAAAACAGTTATTATTTTAATATATTTCTAACAAAAAAATATTTTTTTTATTAAAATCAATCACATTTCTAAGTAAAATAAAAAAATATTTCATGGAAAAAAATGAAAAAGAAAAAAAAAAGAAAATGCTATAACAAAAATTGAATTCAAGAATTAATCGTGGTGTGCTTAACCTAGCTTAGAAATTCCCAATTATAAAAAAAAATAAAAAAATATATTTATAAGTGAAAAAAAGAAAAAAAAATAAACCAGAAAATTTTTTTTATGGAAAAAACTGAAAAAAAATAATTAGCAAAAAAAAGAGAGTAATAAACGATATTGTGGGAGTAGGATTCGAACCCCCGCACGCGATTGGGATAACAAATTTTGCGTGCTTTCGGACCAACTCGGCTACATCATCTTATGCTTCAGTGTTCTCGAAAATATATATTAATAGTAATTGTGTTTGGGTAAAAAAGAAGCCTGGTGTGGGTGGGATTCGAACTCACGCCCTCTTAGAGGGCAAGCATAATGTCGCGCGCCATTTGACCACCTCGGCTACCTCAAGATAATGTTTATGGTTGGCGGAAAAGTATATTAATAGTAAATTGTACTGTGGATTCGAACAGTGAAACCACCACGCGGTTTATATATATAGTAATATATATATAAAACTTTGAAAAGATTATTTAAAAACTATATTTAAAAAAATCCCACTACACATTACCATAACAATATCATTTCATAAGAACTTTAAAATATAATGATATTTCTTAAGAAAATCTTAGAAAATTAAACCAAATTTTAATGGGATCAATGTCACGTGCAGGCTAGTCCATTCTTTGTCAAGTCAAGTAAAGTGTCGGTCAAGTCAAGTAGAACAAATCCAATAATCCTGTTAGGCTCTTGTTAGGCTAGTTCAGTTTCATTCAGTTCAGTTAAGTCCAATAGAGTCAGTCCAGTCAATTTATTTTGGTTTAGGTTATTTCATGTGTAGTCAGTTGGGTTATTTCTCATTTATTTTGTTAAGAGTGAGGTCCATTAAATAAACCTTTAGAATAGGTCAAATAAGCTGAATTAGTGGGAATAAGTTATTTGGGGAACACGTAATTCGGGAAGTTGTTGAATTTTAATGTATTTAGTCTATGAAAATGCAGAGAAATGTACTAAACAATTATTTTGAAATTAAGATTGGAGGTTTTGGATTTCTCGAAAATCCAACTTTTCTCAATTTTCTTGTGTGAACGTAACATTGGTATCAGAGCAGGTCTTCCATGGCCGAGGGAGCTAGAACTAGGTACTCGCAGCTTGCTGAGTCATTGGCATCTGTAAAGCAAAATCAAGATCAAACACAACAGAACTTTAATGCACTACAGCAAATGGTGCAAGTATTAGCACAAAAGTTAGATATGGTAGCCTCACATGTTGAAGGAATGGTACAACTGAAGGCTGCCCAAAACACAGGAGAGCCCGGGGGTCCTCACAGCAAATAACAAATCCTTTATATGAGGAAAAAGTTGGCATACAGACTCGAGCTGTGAGGCTTGATTTCCCAAGGTTCAACGGGGATAATCCCAGTGGGTGAATTTACCGAGCAAATCAGTTCTTTAATTATCACCAAACCAACCCCCATCACAGGATATTAATGGCATCTTTTCATATGGAGGGAAAGGCGTTGGTATGGTTTCAAGATATTGAAGCTGCTGGAAGGCTTAGCAGCTGAGATGGGTTTGTACGATCGTTACAAACCAAGTTTAGGGGATCACCGTACGATGACCCCATGGAGGCTCTCATATGCCTCAAACAAACAGCCACGATAGAGGAATACAAGAGCCAGTTTGAGGCTCTTTCAAACCAACTCAGGTGCTTAGCTAAATATTACAAACTCAGCTGCTTCTTAAGTGGATTGAGGGAAGATATCAGGTTTATGGTTCGAATGCTCAACCCACCAAGTCTACACATAGCTTTCGGGTTGGCAAAAATGCAAAAAGAGAATGTGGTTGCTCTTAGGTGGTCCACTAAGTTAAGGCCCATGCCCATTCAAAACACTGTTGGGCCCATGGATCTACAGGAGAAGAGAGAACTTGTCCCTATACAAAGGCTAAATCTGGGTCAGATGAAGGAAAGGCGAGAAAAAGGACTTTGCTACAACTGTGATGAGAAATGGGGTCCCGGTCATAAATGTAAGTTAGCTCGTTTATTTCTTATGGAGGGTGAATATTCAGATTGTGAGGAGATGATTAATGCAGGAGTTACCGATGACAAGGATGGCAGTGCTATTGAGGAGGTGGCAGCAAGAGGGGTAGAACCCGAAATATCCATTCATGCCCTATGTGGTTCACCCAATCCAAAAACCATGAGGTTTGTGGGGGCATATTGGAAAGAGAGCAGTTGTAATGCTGGTTGATACAGGAAGTACCCACAATTTTATAGACCCCTCTATAATTCAGGGAGCATAATTATCCTACAATGACCAGGAAAAACTTCAGGTCAAGGTGGCCAATGGTCAGAGAGTATGTTGTGAGGGTAGTACCGGGGCGGTACCCATACTTATGCAAGGTAACGTTTATTCCATTGATTTCTTCATTTTAACATTAGGGGTGTGATGTTGTTGTAGGGGTACACTGGTTGAGAACCCTGGGGCCAATTCTGTGGGACTTCACCAAATTAGAGATGGAATTTTCAATTCTGGGCACGCAACAAAAATTGCAAGGTATGGCAGCTATTGGTATTGCATTAATTGAATTGATTGAAGATTTTTTTTTTTGTAAAGCCACTAGACAAAATAAAAGAGGATTAGTTATTCAGTTAATTAATGTTGGAAATTATGAGTTATGGTCCATTGAAAGTTCCAGGAGTCCATTAATTGATAATCTTCTCCACAAATTTTTAGAAATATTCTCAGAACCAAAAAGCCTACCTCCTACCTGAAACCATGATCATCACATCAATTTACAACCTGAAGCCAAACCAATTTGTGTAGCACTATATAGGTACCCTTATTTTCAAAAATATGAGATTGAGAAAATAGTCCATGAAATGTTAAAGATTGGCATTGTTAGGCCTAGCCAAAGTCCTTATCCCCAATTTTATTAGTAAGAAAGCAGGATGGTACTAGGAGATTTTGTGTGGATTACAAAGCTTTAAACAAAGAAACCATTAAAGTAAAGTTTCCAATACCTATAGTAGATGAACTTCTTGATGAGTTACACGGTGCTACCATCTTTAGTAAACTAGATCTTAGGTCAGGTTACCATCAAATTAGGGTACATCCCGAGGACATACCTAAGACAACATTCCGAACTCATGAAAGACAATATTAATTTTTAGTTATGCCTTTCGGTCTCACAAATGCCCCAACCATTTTTCAAAATTTGATGAATGATATTTTTAAACCCTACTTGAGAAAATTTATCTTGGTCTTTTTTGACGACTTTCTTGTTTATAGCAAAAATGTGACTGACCACATTCATCATCTACATACTGTCCTAAATATCCTAAAACAACATCAGCTATTTGCAAAAATGTCAAAATATTGTTTTGGGTGTACTGAAATTGAATATTTGGGGTATTTAATTTCAAATGAAGGGGTAAAAGCCAACCCCAGCAAGATTGAGGCGATGCTTAATTGGCCATTTCCAACCAACCTCAAATCACTTAGAGGATTTCTAGGGTTAACCGGGTACTATAGGAAATTTATCAAGGGATATGGAATTATAGTAGCCCCTCTCATAGCCTTATTAAAGAAAAATTCATTAAAATGGACATAACTAATAATGAAGGCTTTTCAGGATCTTAAACATGTTGTAATTAATCTTCCTGTCTTGGCTTTACTTGATTTTTCAATTCCTTTTATAATTCAATGTGATGCATCTGGTTTGGGTGTGGGAGCGGTATTAATGCAACAGGGCAGGCCCTTGGCTTACATGAGCCAGACCATACAGGGGAAGGCCTTACAGCTGTCTACTTATGAGAAAGAACTTATGGCTCTAGTCCTAGCAGTTAAGAAATGGAGGCCCTATCTCCTAGGTCACTTCTTCAAGATACAAACAGACCATCAAAGCCTGAAGTACCTGCTGGAGCAAAAGATTGGAACTCCACTTCAACAAAAATGGATCTCCAAACTTTTGGGATATGAGTTCATAGTGGAGTATAGATAGGGAAAAGACAATAAAGTAGCTGATGCATTGTCTAGGAATATTGAGACCCAATGTCAGGGGGAACTATCAGCCCTTACATCACCAGAAACCAGTTGGCTGGAATAACTTTGGGCTGGATATGAGACAGACTACCAACCACATAAAACTCTTAAGGAGCTGAGGGAAGGTATATTAGATTCCCAACATTATGAAGTGAGGAATGAGTTTTTGTTTTACAAGGGTAGACTGGCTATACCTGCAGTTAAAGAGTTGAGGGCATAAGTGTTACAATTATTGCATAATAGCCCACAAGGGGGCCATTCTGGGTTTCATAAAACCCTTCACAGGGCAAAAACTGAGTTCTATTGGGCTGGTATGCGAGAGGATATAAGGAAATTCATCAGGGAATGTGACAATTGCCAACAAAATAAGTCTGAAAATGTTTCTCCGGCGAGTCTGCTACAACCCTTACCTATACCTACCCAAGTGTGGACTGACATTTCACTTGATTTCATTGAGGGTTTACCAAGGTCAGATGGGTATTCGGTGATACTGGTAGTGGTTGATATTTTATCAAAATACGCTCATTTTGTTCCTATTTCACATCCATATACAGGTACAAAGGTTGCACAAATCTTCCTACATAACATTTTCAAGTTACATGGGTTGCCTAAGTCCATTGTTACAGACATAGATCCAACATTTACTAGTTCATTTTAGAGGGAGTTTTTTAAGCTGCAAGGTACTACATTACAATTTTCTTCAACTTATCATCTACAAACAGATGGCCAAACAAAAATCATAAATAAGTTGGTGGAGCAGTATCTAAGATGTTTTTCAGGGGATAGGCCTAAGGGCTGGTCTAAATTTCTACCATTGGCCGAGTGGTGGTATAACACCTCAGTCCATTCATCTACCAAATTATCACCATTCGTGGCCGTTTACGACTACCCTCCTCCTAAACTGATACCATTCACTACTGGTACTACAAGGATTCAGGAGTTAGATAACACCTTCAGAAGCCGAGATGAAGTCCTTGCTCTACTATGGTACAATCTACACCTAGAACAAGATAGAATGAAGAAATTTGCAGATATGAGACGTACGGACAAAAAATTTGAAAAAGGGCAGTGGTTTTACCTTCGACTCCAGCCATATAAGCAACAATTGGTGATGCAGAGATGGAATATGAAGTTATCACCTCGCTTTTATGGTCCTTTCCTTATACTAGAGAAGATTGGAAACGTCGCTTACAGACTTGATCTCCCAGTCGAGTCGAAGATTCATCCCGTTTTTCATGTCTCCTGCTTGAAGGAGAAGTTAGGCCAGTGTCATATGCAGGTGGTGACGTTACCTCCCATTGATAGTGAAGGAGTTGTGAGACCAGAGCCAGATGAGATTTTAGAGAGGAGAATGAAAAAGAAGAAAAATAAGGCAGCGTCTTAAGTTTTGGTAAAGTGGAGAGGATTAGGTGCTGAAGAGGCGTCTTGGGTCGAATATTCGAATCTTACCCGTGAATTCCCTGACCTTGTGGACAAGGTCATTTAAGAGGGGGGCAATGTCACGTGCAGGCTAGTGCGTTGTTAAGTCCAACAGGCTTCTGTCAAGTCAAGTAAAGTGTCAGTCAAGTCAAGTAGAACATGTCCAATAATCCTGTTAGGCTCCTGTTAGGAATGCCACGTGCAGTTAGTCCATTCGTTGTCAAGTCCAGCAGGCTTTTGTCAAGTCAAGTAAAGTGTCAGTCAAGTCAAGTAGAACATGTCCAATAATCCTGTTAGGCTCCTGTTAGGCTAGTTCAGTTTTATTCAGTTCAGTTAAGTCCAATAGAGTCAGTTCAGTCAATTTATTTCAGTTTGGGTTATTTCATGTGTAGTTCGTTGGGTTATTTCTCATTTATTTTGTTAAGAGTAGAGTCCATTAAATAAACCTTTAGAATAGGTCAAATAAGCTGAATTAGTGGGAATAAGTTATTTGAAGAACACATGATTCAGGAAGTTATTGAATTTCAGTGTATTTAGTCTATGAAAATGCAGAGAAATATATTGAAAAATTATTTTCAAATTAAGAATCAGAGGTTTTGGATTCCTCGAAAATCCAAACTTTTCTCAATTTTCTTGTGTGAACGTAACAATCAACCACCAACTGTCACCCATCTCGTCTGATTTAGATTTTTGTAAAACCTAACCCAACGCAAGGTCCCCAATCAACACTGGATTTGGGTACAAGGTACTTTCCATGAAAAGGTTTGCTCACTACGTGTTTGTAAAGTTGACTTTTTTTCAAGAACACCAACGTATTATCAATGACAGATTTTTGGCACACTAACAAGAAGAAGATAAGAAAAATGATTTCATTCATTCAGTTACAGCAATGAGAAGCAGTCACTTTCAACAGGCAAGAACGCCAATTAATCAAAAGGGGGCAAAATTTATACATTATATCACGCTGATCAACAAATAATGTTACACATTGCAAAAAGTGACTATTTTTACTGTTACGAGAGAAATTCTCGCCTGGCTGCAACAATTTGATTCCTACAGTAATACCTATCCTACACCAACCAAACCAAGATCCCTTCCATGTTAGGGAACAATATTTAATTCTGGTAAGGTTTTATACAAAAAAGTGGACATTCTCCAAGTCAGATCTGTCTCTCTACCAATGCATGAGTCACTGCTACCCCATTATCTGGTTTTGTCATTCTCTCTCCAATGCCTGCCCATAACGGTGGCCACCTTCATCTGTTTCCAAGCAAATTACCAAACATAGGAGTTCAACAAATAGGATGAAGTTCTACAGAGTACAACTAGACTAACATATTCAGGATTGTGTATGCCCATTACCAACATGTAAGAGCTAGGCATCTATGAAGCAAGAGACCATTTCATCCACTATTATAGAAATTCTATAATTATTTCTTATTTGATTGGGTGAATATAATATTACTGATTTCAAATGAAGGAAAGAGGGAAGTGTGTGATTCAAATGCTGTGTAATGAAGCACCCGTATCAGCATAGAATGGGATTACTACCCTAATCCTGTGTATGGTAAACATAGAATGAACAACTGCAAAATAGACAACAGAGAAAATTTGATCAAATGTTGTATTATTAAAGAGATTCCACACAGGGTAGTGTGTCTTGTTCCCTACCCCTGGGTCCAGTATGATGCTAAAGACTGAAGCTCAGTCCCCTCAACAGCTTAGAGACAACCTAAGTAAAAAGTTCATATTTAACCTTCAAGAGAGATATGAATATGAAGCTTATGGTCATCTGAATCTTATGCAGCCCCAAAAGCCTCTACTTGTTCAAGAATCAGATGATGACTTTTCATTTTGGCAACCATGCAATCATATCATGTCAAATTTTCTTGGCAAGCACCCAGCAATTATAAAGTGATCTTTAAAATGACTGACATGAGGCAAAGTCTGGAGAAAGATACAAGATGGAATGACACATACCACTTTCGCCATCAGAAATATCAGCAAGCCTTGAAATTGCATCTACAAGTGCTTGCTCATGATCCTGCTTTGAGAAAATTAACCGCTCAGATATACAAAATTGATAAATATGCTGGGAAATGTGGAAAAGACATAGGGAACAGACAAAAGAATCCACCAAGCTTCTTGTCTGACCTTCAATACTTTCTTTGCTTTCTCAATCTCAAGAGGATCAGGATGATTTGCATTGAAAACTCTCTCTACCTGTTCATATTTACTACTGATTAAATAACCTATGGGAAATGTTACAGATTTTGTATTCCTCGTATCCATCAACATGTTTACACATACCTCCCTGATTAGAGAATCTGTATGAAGAATTTGTAAATCATCAGGCACCTTCTTTCCAATCCCATTTTGTGACGGCAACAACTCTTTCCTGGATTGACCCTTGGCAACCCCTCTACCTCTTCCAGGACCAGGACCACCATCCCGACCCATTGACCTATTTATCCCATGGCCTGAAGCACCATAATTGCCACGATGAGAGATTCCAGGGTCTTCATCTACCCATTGTATATCCTCAGGAGAGATCTGCAAGAAGAAGACTGTCAGTCAATGGAAGTTAAAACAGAAACCACCTTTTTACTCATGGATTAAACATTTGATCCCATATTGAATAGTTGTACCACACACCATATTTGGAATTGCCTTCTCCAAGCAAAGAATCTATCCATGTTCATGCTATGAAAGTCTTAAAAATTTGATAAAAAGTAACAGTTAAAGCACAGTAATTATGAAACACTTCCATTCACACTTCAAACATGTCTCTCCCACTCTGAAAACATAATGAAAGGGCAACCTACTTTTCATTTCTTTTTCACCAATGACAACAGATCCTACAATATATATGCTCCAGGACAATACGGACACACAGTTTTACAACTCTAAATTGCAACACCAAAGCACAAACCATATAAAAACAAGTAAATGAAATAAAATAATCAATAGGTTCTGTGGACAAAGCAACAGATATACCTCTGAGAGACTAACCCATTCCCATGTCTCATTTGTTGTTCCCATATCATACACCAGAGCATGCCGCCCCTAACAAAAACTATAAGTGAGCTATATAACCGGTTGAAAACAAATCTTGCTGAAAATCATAATAATAAATACCTCAATTGGGTTGAAGTCAGTTATGACAGCCTCGTAAAAGTGATTATCATCAGGCCACCTGGTTTTAACTCTCTTCCCAACATATTGATCAGCTCCTTCAGGAACAGCACCAGAAGATAGTCTATTAGCAGCTTGACCCCTTCCAGATGGACCTGAGGATGGGTATGGAATGGACTTCATTGAAGAAGCACCAGGTAAACCCTGAAAATGGAAAAAAGAAACATTAAGGAAATAGACATAAAAATGAGTAGAATTTGCCAGATTTTGTATCGCAGTCCATGCCTAACAAATTTTCACTCACTGGTTTTTGCTTCTTGCCCTTGGGCCCTGTCACCGGTCCACGTTTAGCAGCAGATGACGATGGCTGGTGCGATGCAGAAATTGCTTGTGGGTGAAAAGATGGAGATGGCCCAACAAAGGATTGAGAAGGAATTGACGATGTCATCTTCTGTTTCTTACGAGAAGCAGAGACAGTAGGGCTAGGTATTGGATCATGAACAGCTTGACTTGTAGCGAGCATGCCAGATTGATGCCCACCTGCCTGTCTCCATTCCCTAATGGCATTGCCCAGAATCATACACATTAAAGACAAAGGTGACTAATAATTGCTCTGATCAAACCAAAGGGGCTCCACTTGGAAAGTAAAAATAAAATTGCTTCATCATCCTATCATACCTTATCCTCCTTATAACATCATCTGCGTTAACCCGGGCAAGAAGCTCTCTGTGCTCCTCATTAGACAATCTTAATTCCTTTCTAAGCTCTGTTATCAAGCTTTCTTTCTCCTGAAGGAAATACATTTCATGTTGCAGTCATTTAAACCTGATCAGACAAATTTAAACCTATTAGAACTCACGATAATAAAATTACAAGAAGTACCCAAGTAATGGCATCAGCTTGTGCTTTAAAGGCTCTTAGAACTGAACTGTATGCTTCCTGCTCAAGTTGGTGAATTTGAGTCTCCATATCAGTTTCACCATACATTCTAGAATATGGGACTGAACCTGCAGCTGGTCTTCCATTCCCAGCCACACGACCCCCTCTGGGGATTCTGTTTTGATGTGATGGAGGAAGATCATCATCAGTTCCTGAAATCAAGCAAAGCAAAAATACGACTATAAGAACCCATGACAAAAGGATTATAAATTGATCAGAATTTTCAACAGAAAAAATTAAGCTGGTTGCACACAAATGACTTAGCAGAGGCTATTCATTGAAAGTGCAAGGTCCATGGACAAAGCCTTTCACAACTAGAGACATAACAACATGACTTTCTTGATGCCCGGTGCCCTCGTGTCTAAAGATTCAATATTTCAAGTACATTTTTGGCAACTTGTATCTCTGACAACTTTGTTTGGATTTTAACACAAGCATTCAATGATGTCCATTACCCCATAATCACTTAACTGCATTTGGATATTCTATACCATCCAGCACCAGGTTTAATGTGAAAAAAAATTCCAAGCCTGCCTTTCAGGCCAATTAGTGGCAAGGAATGCAAAATTTAAAGCCCATATTATACTTAATTCATTGGTGGCACAAATTCCAGATGAAAGTTGCATCAAGGGAACCACCAGGAGGTATGAAACTCAGATTTCAAGAGAATTTTGATGCACAGAGTACTAACACTAATAGAAACCCAAAATTAGGGAACGAAATCCATGTTCAGAGTGTAATCAAAGACATGTTAAGGAAACTATACGGGGTTTTCACTGACTTGAACATTTACCTTCAACATTATTCAAAAGCAAACAAAATGGTGAACGCAACAGCCAACAAAGGGCAGCAATTCATTTAATCTCTCTCTAACATGTACAAGCTACAACTCCAAAGGCAGAAAGTCACTCTTTAAGTGCTTCAAGCTTGCTATTTACAACTAGACTTCGAATTTCAACACTCGAAAGAACAATTAAGAACACTCAAAACATTATTGCCAATCACCAACATCCAATAAATTTCACTTAAAAAAGCACAACTTGCTAAAATATACCTTCAATAGTACAGTTTTCACTTGAATAAATTAACAATCCAACACCAATCAAAATTACTGTCACACTCACTATTACCCAAATGATTACAATTCAAAAATAAATAAAAATCCCCACAAAAACATCTTTCGAAGAGAAATTCCACAACAAATTCCTAACTTCATATCTCGAAATCCCAACTTTTTCCTCCAAGAAAACCCAAAAAGCCTCAATTTACAAAAACCCCATTAAACCCCAATAATTTACTTCAAGATTTCAAGCAAACCTTAACCCTAATCGATAAAAAAACATTACATAACCCTAAACAATTAAAAAAAAAAACATATACAAAAAACACAAAAAGGTTTGATCTTTGTAGATAAAAGCTCACCACTGCTATCGTAAGGTTCGTAATCCATAGCTGGCTTTGGCACCCAGAACAACACTGCTCAAGCTCAGCGCCACCCCCCAAAAAAACCTAAATTTTAAAGCCACCAGTGGAATTTGACTACAGGGATTGTAGAGGTCTAAAAAATGAGATTATAAACCGAACAAGATGTCGTTGAAGATGCAGAAACTGGGAAGATTTCTCTTACTTGTTAGCTGAATGACAGACTTTGAACTTACAGACTATGATTTTGATATTTGTTTTTCCTTTTTTTTTTTCTCAAAACAAAAATAAAAAAATAAAAAACGGACTTCAAATAAATTATTAAATGGGTTTTTAGTTTATAGTGGGGTTTTGAGATCCGTTACTTTTTATATATAATATTTCATGTCTTGTAGTAGGGTGCCATGTGCTTCCAGTTGTTCTTAAATAATTTGGTCTGAAATTTTTAATTAAATTCAGCGTATGGGAAATTTGTTGAATCATGTTGAGTGATGAGTTTTAAGTTCCATGATGTTTATATTTATTTTTACATTTAATATTTTTTAATATTTTAAAATCATTTTATGATGCTAAAATCAATTTTTTTTAAAAGAAATAAAAAAATATTATTTTAAAATAACTGTTATTATAATTTCAAATAGGCTGATAACAATGAGCATATACATATAAAATATTTAGATATTTATATTTTATTAATTAGATTTTAAATATTAAAATATATATTTATTATTCAACCATTATTTTTTATTCAATATATATATATATATATATATATTATCACCTACCTATAAAAAAAACTTATTTACTCAAATTCATTGAGGCGAATATTCATAAAATATGAATTGTTATTCCTATAAAAAAAATCTGTTTGTATAATAATAAATTGTCATGGTAGTTATCATTATATAAATTATAGTTTAATCCATCCACATCATCAAATTAGTCATTTCAACAATCACTAAAAATCAACTTTCTTTCTTTTATTTTTTCTGAAACTTCAATTCTCTTTTTCTCAAACTCTGTATTTCTTCTTTGCAACTCTCTCCTCTCTTTATTTATGTCTGTTTGAGATTTTGATTAATATTATTTTTGAAAATATTATTTATTTAAAAATATATTAAAATAATATACTTTTTTTTAAAAAAAATTACTTTTAATATAATCACATGAAAATGATTTAAAAACATTAAAAAAATTTCAATTTATTTTCAGAAATGCTTTTAAAACTTTTAAAACTGACAAACAATTAATTTGTATGCTACTCTGAATTCTCTCATTTACTACCTCTTCTCCCCAGCCGAATTCAACCCATTAATTGTAATTTCTAAACCCTAATAATAATGATAAAAAAATCCATTCCTAATTCAACCCATCTACAAACTATAATCATATTAAACATGCCATTTTTTTTTATATATAATTGGGGTGTCCGAGCCAGCTTGCGTGCACCACAACTAATCCCCGGGCCCACTAAAACATCATGCAAGCCCAATGAACATGTAAGGCACCGTAGGGGTGATAGACATGCTTGACAAGACTTGAATCTGGGGTGAGAGTAAGGGAGATGCCTTTCTTGACCGCAAAAAAAAAAATGTCATTTCCTAATTCAACCCATATAAAAACTATAATCATATTAAACATGCCAAATCATGTCGTCTCAATCCTGTTAGGTTCTGATTGTAAACCCATCTACAAACTGTAATCAATAAAATTATAAACAAATGCTGATGCTCCTATTATCATGAGAGAAAAGATGAGACAATGCCATATTGCAATTTTCATACTGTTTCATCCTCTTTATTGCTCTTTTTAAGCATATATTTTCGAACAAAATATTACATGATATACATCCCTGTTGCTTTTCTTCTCAGGACTTATAACAAAATCTTAACTTAACATGTAAAGAATAGCAACACAGTTTTTTGGAGTATGGTTGTGTTGCTTTTTAAAGTTTTTATTTATTTATAAATATATTAAAATATTTTTTTTAAGATTATTTTTAATATCAACATATTAAAATAGTCTAAAACACTAAAAATATTTTCAAAATACCAACCCTATTAGAGCTTATCAAAGAAGAGGGTGCTTTTTTCTTTGGTGATGCAACGAAAAGAATGAGAAAGTAAATTTTGAAAGAGAGAGAGAGAGAGAGAGAGAGTTGATATTATGATTATAACCAAGCGACATTGAATCTATAATTCAATTTTATATGTAATTTGAATTTGATTAGAGTTTATTATATTTTTTTATTTGATAATAAAATAATAAACCATAGAATTTAATTTAATTATATTATTTATAATTTGAATCAACAATTTTGACTATTACTTTTAATTTATAATTACATGACACATATACCTAGTAAGTAATTTGGTATTGTGCAAGTATTATAAGCATTGAATTTTTTTAAAAATATATTTAATATTTTAAAATTTTAAATTGAAATGGTTTTTGACATCACCTATGTTTCTGTGCCTAAAAGGAAGAGGTTGGTTTTGTAAGTTGAGAGCTGAATGAATGGTAAGCAACATGTATAAATAGGAGATGTAATGCATCATTCTCCAATCAAGATTGGTCCCATTTCACATTATAAGAAAAAGAATTAATGGGATGTTGTATAAACTTACTCCATGGTTTTGGTGATCCTTGAAACCATTGTCGACATGCATTTGCTTCCTATTCAAGGAGGCAAATTTATTGCTGACTTCTGCAGAATATATAGGAGGAAATATGCAACTTTTTCTGATATAAATCTTGGTATGTATTTTCTGTACTTTTTGGATCTTGAATGTTTTTTAAATTGATCGAGTTTATAGGCGATTGAAGATCAAGAACATTGTCTTTTGGATTAACAATTGAATATTGAGTTTCCCTAATCAGAGAACATGTGGATAAACTACTTGTTGAAAGAAAATAGGTGTAGTAGAAGCTTTGTAAAGTTATAAAATTGTAGAATAAGAAAATGATTTGGGAGGAGACAATTTTATTAAGGGTTTTTCTCTCATGTATTCTTTTTTACACACTTGAATTATGCTTCTGATTACAAAAGTAAAGAATTGGTATAAATTCATATTCTCCCATTATCTACCTTCCAGCCTTATTCCCCTTCATCAAATTCAATATTCCTATGAAACACCATTTTTCGATACTTATATCTCTTCTTCTCTTCATCAAGAATTGATATAAATTCATATTTCTCCCATTATCTACCTTCCAATCTTATTCCACATCATCAAACTCAATATCCCTATTAAACACCATTTTTTCTTCATTGGTGTTATAAAACTTATATAATTTGGATTTTTAATCATAATCCATAAAGATAATCTTTTTTGCTTTTATCTTCTAGTTTAATCCTTACTAAACCATCTGCATTCACATAATCAATGCTTCCAAATAACTTTAAGTGAGTAACACTTAACTTCTTCTTCATTCCATGCCTCTTGTAGAGTCATATCATTCAAGTATTTCACAGGACACCCATTTGACAAGTAAACAACATAATCTACAACTTCAACCCATAATTCCTTTGATATCCTCTCAGTTTTGAGCATGTTTATCACTATGTTAAGAATGTTTTTTCTCTTTCTCTCCAGCATACCATTTTGTTATGGTAATCTGGACATTGTTCAAAGTCTTTTTGTACCATGATCTTCACAAAACTCATTAGAACAAAATTCACCCTATATGTCCTATATGATTTTATAGTATAACTATTTTTTTTCCAACTAACTCAAACTTATTAAAATAATTAAATACATTATACTTTTCTCTTAAGAAATATGCCTATGTTTTTCTACTACAATCATTAATAAAAAATATTTTTTTTTATCAAATAATCATGGTTGAATAGAACCACATACACCTACATGTATCTTTTGTAGGGGTTGACTTGCTTTAGATGGGATGCTTTTGGAAAACTCTTGTGGATTTGTTTGCCCACTAAACATTCTTCATATAACTGATTTGAATGTTTAATGGATGGTAAACCCTTCACGCATCTTCTTTTTTCTCATCATCTTCAAGCTATCAAAGTTTACATGCCTAAGTCTCATATGTCAATGCCAAATTCCATCTTTCATACATGTCTTTAGGAATTTAAGCACAACCATCTCTTTGCATAGCAAAAATATCATATTCTTTGTCATGATCACTTTTGCAATTATAGCATTAGTATTAAGTAATGTCAACATATGATCTTTTATTTTAATTTTGTAACCATTCTCTAATATTTTTATCAAATTCAAGATATTATTTTTTATAGTGGAATATAATAAATATCAACTATAAATTGATGATTATCATGTTTCAACTAATAAGAATTACACTTTTTTCTTAATGGAAACCTTTGAATGATCTATAAACGTGAGATTACCTTTATTTAACTCATCAAGCTCTATATATTTGTTTTTTTTTAATCTCTATACATGTGATTCTTGACACCATCATCAAGATACCATATTTTCTTTGTTTTGTATTTGTTCATTATGAACTAGTAATAAATGACTTTTTTTTCTCTCTTCTACTACAGGATTGACATTCTCTTCAACTACTTTAGTTGAATTCTAGCAACACTTAGCATTGTGACCTATTTTCTGATAATTATAACTCTTAATTTTTGTTTTATCAAATTTAGGTCTTGAATTGCCACTGTTAGTGGAATCAGTTAACCAGTTTACTTTATTTGGTTGACCTTTTGAGGCTACCTAAAACTTGTCTTTTAAATTTGCCTTTTCCTCCTCTTTCTCTACTTTGTCTTTCCTTTATCTTCTTAGGAACATCCAAAGTTATCTTGCTTCTCTTTTGTAATTTTTTTATTAGAGTGCTTGTGAATCCATGTTTTCTTAAAATTTATGGACTATTTCTTCATGGACTTTGAATTTTCCCATGAGTATTTGAATTGTTAGAAAGTCCATTTTTTATGACTCTTCTATCATGACCACCACATAGTGAAATTTATTTTGCAACAAGCATAAGATCTTTTTTACCATACATGTTTCTTCCATCTTCTTCCTGTATATCTTTATTTGATTGTATATAACTATTACTATAGCAAACTAATATGAAATACTCTTTAATTCAAGCATATATAATTTTTCAAAGTCACCTCATAATGTTTATAGGCGTATCTTTCTTGCATTATCAACTCCTTGGTTTAATTATTGCAAAACTTCTCATACTTGTTTGGAAATGATTGTATTAACCATTGTCTCAAAAATGGCAAACATTGGTGGATGATTATGAGTGCTTATTGACCCCTCTTTCATGCCTTTTGCACGACCTATCTTTACACTGAAGTAAATGTTGCTTCTTTAATAGGCTATTCAAAGTATTTTTTAATCATTTCCCATACATCTTGAGAACCTAGCTAATCTTTCACTCAAATACACCATATTTAATAGTTGTTCTTTGTCAAACGAGAGCATTGAAGTGAAAATTTTGGATTGACCATGCCACAATAGAAAAAAAAAGCTCTGATATTACTTGTTGAAAGAAAATAGGTGCAGTAAGAACTATAGACAACAATGCAAAATTGCAAAACTTATAGACAATCTTAGTTAGTGTTTTTCTTTTTTGTATTTCTCTCTACACACTTGAATTATATTCCTAATCACATGTCTATTTACTTTCATAAAATACAGACAAATTAATAATAATTTGATCCGAAAAGTATTTTGCCGACTTAATCCAACCGTGTCTAAACCGTTATCCAATTTATTTAATTCAACTAGTCAGTCAGTTCATTTATTTGTTTATTTAAAAAACTAAAATCTAATATACTTTTCAAACTACTTGTATCATATGAAAGGCCCATGCAACATTCTGTTGCATGAAGAGCAGAATCTGCTGGTGCGAAATGATGGGTTCCGAAGGAGTCCTACAAGTCCCTGGAATTAAGCCTTCCTGAAGGGCTGGTAAATTGGCCCCATGTTCCATTTGGAATCTGCCTAGAAGAAATGTTTTTAAAGCAACCGTTTAGTTCATGAACTTTGTTCTTTTGAGTGCTCATCTGTGATCTATACCAAAACCACAACACGAAAATATGAAAAGCTAAAAATATTTAACAATCTATGTGATGCAATCCTTGTAATCATCATTCGTATCCATCCGAAGCACAAAAACTTCAGATAATAGGTTATTTGATTCTTTGAAACCAACTTTCAAGAATTCTATCTTTCTTGGTGGTATGAAGAATTTTTCTCCAAAATGTTTAAATTAAGAAAATCGTAAAACTTATTGCTCATTGTCAAGAGATTTAAAATCCGTAATTAAGAAAGGACCTCATGGATTTATATGTTTTTTGAACAGGGTTAATTATTTCTATCTTTGTATAGAAAACCAATATATTGTGCTGTATACGATTACATGGCGAAGACATTGAACATGGTGTGTGCTTGGTTGGAGGATTAGCGTGTATCCTTTGGTCCTTCTATAGTTGAAACATTCTTGAATTCAAAATAATCTGATGGGTTGATGGAATTTGACGTATTTCTGATTCTTGCAAGATCAATATTTCTTTTTTTGTAGTTGCTGGTGTATCATCTGTTTGAGCTGCCTCCCTTGTTCTTCAATCCGGGACTGTAAATCTCTTTGTATCTAAACAAGAGAAGTCTAAATGTGAGATCATATCATTGTTTGACAAGACTGGAAAAAATAGAGAAAGAAATGCAAACCTCCATCTGTTCATGCAGGCGCCTCCGCACATCGA
Source organism: Salix arbutifolia (assembly GCA_025169955.1). Classification (NCBI taxonomy): domain Eukaryota; kingdom Viridiplantae; phylum Streptophyta; class Magnoliopsida; order Malpighiales; family Salicaceae; genus Salix; species Salix arbutifolia. Next base: position 13,579,065 of record CM045917.1, on the reverse strand, counting down.
GCTGCAGTAGCAATGCTTCAGCAATGTGAATGCTTCTGCAGATCAACATAAGGAAAAGATTAGCCTGGGTGCTTTGGCTGGTATAAATTTCTAAGAGAATCATTTTATAGGAAAATCTTGGTAAAATGTGGATGCAAATTCTAACGTTTTTTGGTCGAATCTGGTTACTGCATTTGTATGAGTTTTATCCGATCTTCCTGCATCTGAAACACAAACTGCAGACATGTAAGATATATAATGCATGATAATTTAATGAGAAAGTGATTTTTTTTTTAATTTTTTTTTGGTGAAATGTAAATTTTCGTTAGAACTGAAGAAGCTTAACTGGTGTCTTACAGCCTTACAATGTTGAATTTTTTAAAAGAATGAAAGAGATGATAAATAATCCAGCAAAAGAAGAGCTTATTACACAGACACAGACACAGACACAGACACACTGCCACTTTGTCAATCAATTCTCATGCAATAAAAGGAGGAGAGAATAAGTTGCAAGCGAGAATCATGCAATTGAAAAGGCAAAAATGAGATGTGTGTATGCTGGAAGTGCAAGAAAAAACAAAGGAAATTAGCGATGGAGTGTATCTCATCGCTACTGTCAACAAATTTAGAGGCTGAAATAATTTTTTTTAATTTATAAAATGGCCAATTAAGCAACAAATTTTTTGTTCCTAGGTATTTTATATTGTTTTCTGAATTTTTTCCCCAACTTTTTTGGACTAATGATAGAAAGTTTCATCTCTAAATAATGCTTCTATCGCAATATATGAAGGAGAAGATTTGGATACGTAAATCTTGGTCTATGATGACCTTGAGTATGTACGTAGAAGATGTTCATGTTAATGAACATCTTGTAACATGAACATCTTGACTTTGATCTTAATAGTACAACCATCCAAGATAAAAAAAAAAAAAAAACAAATTAGATGTGGTTTCAAATATGATTTTTTGATGAAGCATATTGTGGAGGACATGTCTGACATGTGCCTAGATATAATTCTAGAATTAATGAGATCAAAGTTGATATTTTTGTACTTCAAATAATTTTTTTTGAAATAGATATCCAAAAGTTGTCATAATTGAGAAATCTCCACACATCTTGTTGGTTATGATATGAGAGATACACAGGTGTTTGGTCTTTATAGTACTAAGAGTTTGTTTGGGAGGGCGGTTGTGGTTGCTTTTGAAAATATTTTTTATTTAAAAATACATCAAAATGATATTTTTTTATTTTTTTAAAATCCAAAAATTTTTCATTTAAAATAAAAAAATTTAAATTTTGAACAAACAGCGGTTGTACCGCCGAAACAAACCGGCACTAAGTCTCTAGTTGAGTTAAAGTTTGGGAAAGCTGTTACAAAATTTGTTCCGCCATAACGCTAGGATTGATTTTGTTTCTAAGGAAATTAAGCATTTTTCTGATGTGTATGATGATTTTAAAATAAAAGTTGAGCATGTAAAGAGTTAGAAACTTTTTGTTGGATATTCATAAGTTTGAGGTAAGTGCGATTGAAACTCAAGAACGAGTTCTCTCAAACTTAAAAAGATGGATGTATGAGGATTGTTTTAGACATGCAATTTTATTTTAACAACATATCTTTAGCCTTGGTAGCTTAATTAGGTTGAAATTTTTCTTAGAGATTCTAGGAGCCTAGTTCCCTATAAAATTAAAATTTCATAGTAATTGAAGATTGAAAAGACCTTCAAATAAAAGCCAAAAGTCATTATTCAAATTTGTAATATTTTTCTTGTTGATTTATGATTACTTATCCTATTTGAAACTTATGTTATTTTTTTAATTTTTTCTTAACATGTTTTTTATAATATAAATAAGGTTATTTAACTAGTATTTTAGCACACTACTTGAAAATAAAAATTTGTAATAAAATCTTAAATTAGAGTTTTTGTGTGAAGATCTTTTTCATCAAAATTTTATGTTCTTATGCCTGCTATTTTTTAAATTATTATTGCTACTATTATGTGTTATTTTTGTTGCATCGATAAGCCTTCACCAAAACCCTAACCCATCATGCACCACAACAAATAACTAGATTATTATCAATATAACCATTATTTTATCATCATCTCACTATATATAATCCTCTAAGATCACTATCATTACAATAACAATTACAACTGCTACCATATCGTTGCGGTCACCGCCCCTCTATTTGGTTACTAAAGTAAATATTATTTAATCACTATTGTCATCATCTCTACTATCATAACAATTATCATCCTATGATCCATTATCACTAATATTATCACATCACAAATGCTTTAACCTTAACCATCATTAATGTCATCATCACAATTATCACCACCACAATTTTTATTACAAATTTTAAAATTTTCTTCATCTCATTATCATTATTCAAAAACCATGAATAAAAATAATTTATTTTACATCAATTTTTTTTCTTGAGACATCCAAACAGTAGAAAATAACTCATTTTAATAAATATCTTTTTTGAAAAGATATTCTCCACAAAACAAGCACTTTTATTTGAAAAAATCTGTAGGTTTATGTTATGTGAAGGTAGTAATTTTCATTATCTTATATGATTTAGAAAGTTATTAGGTTTAGTTATGTTAGTGTTGTAATTAGGGTTATTTTAGGATTTAATTGTGGAATTGGATAAAATAGCAAGGTTATTATAAAAAATATTAATAAATATTAATCGTTTTGATATGTTTAATGCGTAAATTAAATACACTTATTCATTTTTTCTACAATTTGAAAAGGTTTATAATGATAATGTGTTGCATTTAATTTGTCATGGGCACTATGATAGGTCTAGCTAGGTCGATCCTTGAGGATGAGGACATGACAAGGTTAAGGCAATGGTTGCTAATCAGAAAGAAGATAGTATAATTGTCACAATTTTTATAGGGTTTTAATTTTAGTATTTTTTATTTATTATCATCATCTTTATGTTTATTTTGAATGATGTTATATTTGAAGTATTTTAATGAAGTTTATAGTCTAATAATTATTATATGTAAAGCATCATGCAAGCAAACAATTAATAATTGATAATTTAATTTGGATGAAATTTGAACTTCAAGAATTTGATATATATATATATATATATATATACAAGTCTCATCAACTATATAAATTTATAAATACAATAATTTGATACAAATTTAAGGGGAAAAAATTGATAAGCTAGAGATGAGATATTTCAATCTAAAACAATAAATTTGTTATACGAGGTTTCAAAGATATCTTTTATATTATTTATAATGCCAAATGATAGCTTTTTGTTAAGGAACCATCTCACCTAAAAGCTTAAGCTTATAGGTGAGGCCCCAGAATATGATTTATATTATTCTCTAACACACCCTCCCCCTCAAGTGAAAGCCCTTTGGGCTTGAAACCTGCACACATGCTCATTCTACCTTGTGCTTGATTTTTATCAAATAGAATGAGGGTGGTGAGATTCGAACTCATGACCGCTGGGTTAACAAGGCTCTGATACCATGTTAAGGAATCATCTCACCTAAAAGCTTAAGTTTATAGGTGAGACCTCATAATATGATTTATATTATTTTCTAACACCTTTTGCATTGAAATTCGAAACTTGTAATTAGAGGCAAAAACAGAATAACATAAACAGTAAAATCTACTCCTAAAACTCTATACATCAAAATACTTAAAACTAATCTCCAGACTCAACCCAGATGCTCAGTATTATAAAGCATTTATATGCTGCTTGTCTTTGGCGGCCATGGTGTTTTATTTAACATAACATGGAGCAGAAGCATACAAAAAGGAGATTTAATTTAAGAGCTTCCAAGGGAATATACCTTCTTTAGATTCTGAAAGGTATCTTTCTGCACGATATTTCTAAAAAAAAAACAAAAGGAAAAATCTACAATGAGACAAGGATGATCGTGAGTTAAACAATTAAATTCATTAAAAACTTATGAAGGGTAGAAATTCAAACCTGCAAGTGACTTTTAACATGGAAGATCGTCAATCCATGAACGTCCATTTCCTTCAGAATACCCTTCGGAGTTGCCTCTACGTAAACACATGCCAATAACCAGATATTATCAATCAGTTAACATTGATAGGACTGTTATTAACCTGTCAAAACATATTAAGTTCCTCTTACTTTTTGCACCTCCAAGTCGATTTACAGATTCAACAAATCGCTTGTGAAGATCTCGAGTCCATCTAACGCGTCTTTTACTTTCGATTGTTGCTCCTGATGAAACCGAATTGTTAGCACCGGAAATCTTGTCATCAGGAGAATTTTCAGGCTGTTTCTGGTGCTGAAAGGAGGAGTTTGGTTTTGTAGATTGAGAGATGAATGAACGGCAAGCAACCTGTATAAACACGAGATGTAATGCATCATTCTCCAATCAAGATTAGCCTTAATCCACCTGACACGAAAAAGTATTAATGGGAATGTTGAATAAACTTACTGCATGGTTTTGGTGATCCTTGAAACTATTATCAACATGAATTTGCCTTCGATTCAAGACGGCTAATTTACTTGCTGGCCTCTGTAGGATAGGAGGAAGCAGACCTTTTCTCTGCAAATTCCGACACAAATCTTGGCGAGTATTTCCTGGACTTCTTGGATCTTGATTGTTTTGCGAATTGATCAAGTTGAGAGATGATTTAAGGTCAAGAATGTAGTTTTGTGGATTAACAGCTGAATATGGAGTTTTGCCGACTGGAGAATATGTAGATAAGTTACTTGTATCATATGAAAGGTCCTTGCAGGCTTCTGGTGCACAAGGAGCAGGAGCCGATGATGCAAAATGGCTAGAAATAATGGGTTCTGAAGGAATCTGCTGATCAGAAGTCCCTGGATTGAACTTGGGAATTGAGCCTTCCTGTAAATTAGACAGAAAGCGAAAGCCCACGTTCCAATTGGAAGCCATCTGCTGATCAGAAGAATGTTTTTCCAAACTACAGTTCTGCTCAAGAACTTTTCTCTTTTCAGTGTTCATACCAAAAGCACTGCACGAACATATGTAATAAATTTCTGGCTGCAGCCTTTTATTCAAAGGACACCAGAGTGTGTGAAGTTTAAATATTATGTTACTTCCCTGGAAGATGCAGAAGGCAAGTGGGGCATACACAAGGCAACTATGTTTTGGATAGGGACAGATCAATCTTGTTTTAACTTTGTTTGTTTTTACTGTTATCTCAAAACAGTTATTTTTTTATTTTTTTTATCTATAAAGCATATTAGAAATTTATATGTTTTATAATAAAATGAAAGAAGGGTTCTTAACATATTCTATAATGATTTACATTAAACTAGAATTTATTGAAGATATTAATTCACAATGGATTATAGATGAATTTTATACCTTAAAATGTCAAAGGATACAACTTTTACAGGGTAAATGCTTTTTTATTTTTTCAATTTTATATTCTATGTTGTATATTTAAATTAAAACATTTTTATTAACTCGATATATATATATATATATATATATATATGAGTTAATAATTTATCTTGAAAAAAATTCATTGTGTTTGCTTAAATCTTGTTTGACACTGAGTTTCAAAAGTGTTTTTGAAAAAAAAATTATTTTTGTTTTTTACTTTAAATTAAAAATTTTGGTGTTTTTAGATCATTTTCATGTGCTAATTTCAAAAATAATTTTTTAAAAATAAAAAACATTATTTTGATACATTTCTAAATGAATTTTTTTTTTCAAAAACAATTTCAACTACACTCTCAAATAGTCACTTAGCAGTGACGTTGAAAAAGACTCCAAGCTCCGCCCTTGTCTACATGCGTGTTTGGTAGTATGGTTGCGTTGCTTTTGAAAATTATTTTTGATATCAACACATGAAAATAATCTAAAAACATAAAAGAATAAAAGAATTTTTTTTTAATTTTTTTCAAAAATATTTTTGAAACGCAGTGTTAAACACCCCCTACATCAGCATTTTATATGTTGTGAAGGAGTGTAAAAATGCACTACATCTGTCTTTATAAAGGATTGGATGGTTTCCAAGTAGACACCAAGTAAATTGGTTGTTTTAATGATAATAAACAAAAACATATATCTGACTTTTAAAACTATGTTCTTGCTTTTTAAAGACAACTCTTAAGCATGTTATCCTTTAATAAAAATTCTCTATGCACGACCCATTCATTATTTTATTTTATTTTATTTTCCCCTCAGAATGACATTTGGGAGTTTAAAGAGACAATCTACATCGTATAGCTCCATTGTAATAGCTCAAATTGCGTTTTGAGTTTTTATTATTTGATTGGTTGGCACTATACACTATCATTACATGCTAATAATTTCATTCAAACTCAAGGAGGTGGGTTCAAATCTACTTTAATTCTATGTTATCTAGAAAATTATCTTATTAAATTAATGAATAATTGTTAGGATATAAATATTATTAAATTCCTTCTAAATTTTACCGCCCATATACATATAGAACATTTATATATTTTTAAAATAGAGTATAATATACATATATATTTTAATATTAACTTAACACACACATATATAAACTTTTATATTTATCATTTAAGTAAGACATATATACAGACATACACACACACACACACACACACACATATATATATATATATATAAATATATTATTTTATTTCATGTTGAATAATCAATAGTACATAAAAATATAAATATTTAGTAAAAATCCAATCAATAAATACTTGTTATATGTAGATGTCAGAACATCTAAACTGAGAAAAAGAACACCGCACACACTCAATAAATACTTTTAGTTCTAGCAAAGTGTATGGAGTTATAAATGATAATAAAAATCCCTATAGGAGTATGGTTATGGATGAATGAAGATGATTCATGATGATGCAAGTGAGTGCTCAATCATATAAAAAGAACTAAATATGGATATGACCAAGTTTTTTAATCTTTTGAAAGATTTCAACTAACCATTATGAAATGAGTGCATAAATTATAGTAAATTATTAGTCATTGAATATCTGTTCACCGTCAAGTTAGACCATGGGTTATGCAAGGTCAGTTATGATAGAATTGTCGAATAAAAGAGAAATATTTTACCTGAAAGGAATTGACTTATAGAGAACTCATATATTATAAAATCCATGATGAAACCCCTTGGCCTAGGATACTAATCAATATGTGTCTAGGCTTTTGCATGTTATACTACATTGAAAATATAGATTTGACATAACACAAAACATTTGAGCATGTTTAGTATAGACATAGAACTAGCAAGTGAGTAACTCTTATCACATATAGAAAACTTAGATACTTTTTACTCACTCATAAACTGTAAAAACTATTCATATCTATAAATATTGAAAAATACATGACATGATGTCATTCACATGATGCACCTTTTTAATGATGAAGCCCATAAACATTTTAACAAGGTGCATTCTCAGTTTTTAATGGAACCATTAAATGTATATCTTGAGTTATATATAGTTGAATTTAAATCATTTAGGTCATTTGTTACACCACATTCTTGTTTGTCGGTGATAGGTTTTAACTTGCCACTAAAAATGTATATAAGGCTGAAGTTAATGTTATTATCTATAATCATAATCAGTCAAGGTAGGAATATATATGTTTTTCTTTGACAATTGATTGATAAGTTTAAGTGGTTGTGATCATCTAAGACTTTGATGTATGATGTACCAAGAAAATAAAAGTTTTAATTGAAAACAACTTTGATATGAATTATCAATGATGTTTCTATGTATAGAGTGGTTTTTAGTTGGAGCACATAAAGAAAATTATCATGCCCATACTATATAAAAAATAACATGGCTTTCAACTTAACAAATGGTGGAAAGGATTTTTTATTGTTGGTATCAATTACAAGTACAAAAAGAACATAAAAGACTTATTTGTTGGTCCAGTTGAAATGGATGTTCATTACTAGTATTGTCAAGTGAAGAATTGTTTGATGTGGTATCACAATACAAGGGCATTGTGTTTGGTTTTTAATTTTATAAATAGAAGTTCTATGGTTGTGGTGCGACCCATAATTAGATAAAGTAAAGTATTTTTTGAGAGTTTTTATATTGGAAGACTGATCTCCTCCACTACAATCTAGATATCATGTATATTAAAAAAAACGTGTTTGAAAGTATTTTTAACACGGTAATGGATGTGAAATGGGAGACAAATAACAAAATGAAGACTATATATATACATTGTCATCGTATGAATATAGAGTTTGTTTATGATGATTCATAATTTGCAAAACCCAGAGCCAACTTTGTCTTATACAATATTACATAGTTACTTGTCTGCTAATAACTTGAGAGTCTAATAACTTGATAGTCTCCATTTTATTGCTGAATATACTTCTAACATATCTACATTGGTGAATTTAAAGGATGATAAATTGTATAAAATAAAGAGTCATGATTGTCACATGTTTATGCAAACACTCATTCAACTTACTTACTAGGATGCTAAAAAAGATATGGGATGCCTTACGAAGATTGGTTATTTTTTTTGGAGATAAATCCTTTAACAAGTTGTATGCTTAACATATGGAGAACCTTGAAACAAATCACTTCCAAATAATCTGTAAACTTGCGGTGATATTCTTTTTATCCTTCTTCGACTCAATAAAGCATCTACCAATGCATCTATCATTTTAAGCAAAAATTAGAGGCCCTATTTAGTATATGGTTGTATCCATTCGAGAGGTAGATTCATCCTAATTAAAATTTTATTATTATTTTTAAATATGAAATTCATTTAATTTCATTCATACATTTGTTCAACCTAAAGAAAAAAAAGTTAAAAACAAAGTACATATTAAAACTTTGATATGCAAGACCTATATTCTGGAAAACATTATAATATTATCTTGTAGTATTTTGATCTTCACCTAAGAAAAAGAATAAATTTCATTTCAATACATAATGACGGTGGAGAATCTCCTTCAAGTGGAAACCTATAAAAAATTTCCCATCTTGGATGATCTGTACCAAAAAACACAGTGAGGGGAAGATACTTGCCAAAACTCAAATTCAACTATGCATATAATTAAATGTTATTTAACTATGATGAATTAGAGCATTTTATTCAGTAAGTAAAATATTAATATATTGTTATTTTTAAATAAATTTTCTTCTATAATATCCTAAACTGATAGATTGAAAAATTCATCATAAGCAATAAAATCATTTTTTATTATCTTAGGATTCATTACTTATTGAATCTCAAATTTTCTACTTACAAGATGAGCAATTTGTAACGTGGTTTAAAACACATGTAAGCACTACTTGATAATTAATATTCTTATAAAACTTTATTTCATTTAATCTTTCTCTTTAACTATTAATGGTTGTAATCATGTATCGGGTTTATCAATTGGAAGGGAATGCTAGTGATAGTTTAATTTATTATGTTTGGTCCTGATTAAAGGTCAAATGCTTCAACAAATATTTCATCAACATAAATGATTTTTATAAATTGGAAGAGTATGGTTAGGATAAAAAGACCTATAATAGTATAGTTTGTAATAATAAGTTTAAAATTGATTATTATGGAAAGTTAGATGAAGTTATTGAACTAAAATATCATAACAAGGTTAATAAAGTCTTTTTACTCAAATATTATTGGTATAATACAACCGGTAGAGGAATCAGAGTAGATATGTATAATGATTTGGTCAAGATAATAAGGGCTAAACTTCACAATGTCAACGATGTTTTTGTTTTTTCCCAAGTAATGCCAACAAGTTTACTACATATACTCCTTCATTTAGAAATGATCATTCTAGGGTTGATTAATGATTTGTAGTGAAAACCAAACTTGGGGGTCGTGTCCAAGGTTTTTCGGAAGGTAAAGAAAGTAAATGTTGGTGATGATATCTTTCAAATTTATGAGTTAGTTTATGCATATCAAGTTGCTCTATCTATCGATATAGAAGAAAAATCAAAATCTTCATATTGCGAAGAATATTTTTATTAATATTGGTGTTTAGGAGTTAAATTATGTATTGAGAACCATTGGACATACAAAACTTGATGAAGATGAAGATATCGATTAGTATCAATTCAATAAAAATAATAATGATGGGCATGAAGATGATGAAATTAAGAAGAAAAAAGACAATTCTGCTTAATTTAAATTTACTTTAATGTAAATTAAAAAAATGTAAGTTTGTTTTTCTTTCCTGCACAATTAAAAGCTAAACAACAATGCATAATATTTGAATAATTAATTTCACTTAACAAATTGAATTTGAAATTTACAAATATGGAGGCTACGTATACGATAACATTGATGATGAAATTGTCGATAGAAGTGTCATTGTTTTAGTGGAGTCAAGTTCCTAAATATCTCAAATGGAAACCTATGATTGATGTATGGTTCAAAAGTTCAAGGATAGGATATACTTAAACTATTTTTTCATTTTATTATTTTAATTCAGTTAGTTTTTTTTAATGTTAATGAACTAATTCTTTAACAAATTTCATTTGCAAGTAAAAGTTTTATTAAACCTAACAATACTGTTGGTAAACGAGTTTTGGAGAATCATAATACAACCAAGTAAGTTCAAACTATCAATGTTATTTTTTTTTATTTAAATGAGAAATAATATTTTTCATTATCTTAACTAATAATTTACTTCTTTTCTAGGCTTGGAAGATATAGTTGTTTGGAGGGATCTATATGGGAATCTTAAACCCAACACATGATATATGAGCATTTTGGGAAACGACCATGATATGGGGTGAAGAACTGGAATATGGAGATTCATGGTTCAATTACCATGCACACTAGCATATCTATTCCATTCATTGCATGCAAAGCATATGGTAAGGGTCTTTTCTATTACATCTATTTTTTTTAAATTGTTCTTTTATAAAAAAATATTTAACTAAAAACAATTTCTTTTTGTAAGCTACGGTCCTTAGAGATGAAACAAAACTGATGGAGCTTTTTGTTAAAACCCACATATGAAATGATAATCGTCTAAAAGAGATGCAACATCTCTGAGATAGTCGAGCATAAAGCTTTGTGGTAAGTTAAATTTCAATATTGTTTTCTTAAGTTATTATTTTTAAAAAATTAACTATTTTTTAAGAAAACATAGATCACTCAATTATATAAGAAAAACGAGGAAGATTCTTCAACCAATCTAGAACTTAATGCAGATTTATGGTTGGAGATTAGATCGTCTAATGGACCCAATATAAATTAGGTTTATGATATCTCAAACGTTATGACTGAGGATTGATGAATGTGTTATAATGTATCAACAATTAATTGATCCCAATCAAATTCGAGCTCCCAAACTCTGAAGTTCCAAGTGCCTATATGAGAACATGTTCATGCTAAGACGACCCATCTTATTTATAAGACAAAATGACATAGTGTTGAGATGGTGAAACTTTGGCTATTGTACATAGAGTTGTTGGCAAACATGTGTGGTGCATGTGGTCTACCTCGTCCCCCTTCAGGTCCCGACAAAGACTTGCCTACTCCTATAGGACTTGTCATATAGATGAATTGTATTAAAATTGATATTTTTTAAGAAATTATATAAAATATCACTTATAATTATAGACAAAATAAATATAATGGAGAGTTCTAGAGAGTTTTAAAAAACCACATGATCTTTCGACTTGTAATCACCAATAGTTTTATTTGTCAGTAATATGAAATAAATCATCGATTGAATGATGCCATTAAATTTTTTATTTGACATTTTTTTTCTGTTTGTAAATCTATTAGTGTTGATATTACTGACAAAATGACCAATATTTTTTAAGATTAATTTTGATATCCGAACATTAAAAAAATGGTTGAGAACAACAATGTTTCAAAACTGCGTTTTGGCCGCAATAAAAAATGGCCAACAGTCCAAATTTGTCCTTTCCCCGTTATCTCGTTACTAATCTGCAGTGCAATTTGTCCTTGGTAAAGCCACATACATTTTTTTATTGTTAAGGCTAGGTTCATTGTATCCAATGGTCTAGGTTCATTGTATCCTTACAATTGTCTAGGTTCATTGAATCCTATAGTGTTGTCTGTCTTTCTAATTGTTTTTTACAAATGTTGCTCTTCATGTGCGTACACTACTCTATGTGTTTGATTTTTTTTATTTGCTTTACTAATTTTAGAAAAGCAAGAGACATGTAATTTACTTCTTATTTTAATAATTAATTATCCCTATATATTACACTTTTGCTATTTTTATTTTTTTTTATTCATTGGAATTCAGAATATGACATTATTTGGAGTTGATAATGTGTCAATTGTCTATAATTTATCATTCTTATCTTTGACTTATGTATGTATGCATGCATCCATGTATGAGGCTGTATTTTTTAATTCTAATGATGGCAAACCCATCACAAGTCCCTTGATGTCACAAAAATGTATTGTTGAAGTGTTATAAAATATACTGTTTCTAGAAAGTGAATTTCTAGAAAGTTGATTATGCTTTATATTTGATAGTGTCATGAAAAATTAATTGAAAATTATTTTTGACCATGTCATGAAAAATAAGTTGAAAAATAACTTATTAATATTTTTTTTTCAAGTTTATTAAAATAACATGGGTCAAAATGGAAAGATAAAAAAGTTGAAGGTGAAAGAAGTTAAGAAAATCAAATTCATAAGTTATTTCAAATAAAATAAATGGTAATAAAAACAATTGAAATCAAATAAATTAAAAAATTCAATTAAGAAAACAATAAAAAATAACTAACAATCAAAGAATGGGGATAAAGTTGATATAAGAATTAAATTATACCAAATTAAAAAAGTGAGATTCAAAACAAAATATATAACAATAATAAAATAAAAATTAAATTTGATATAATCAATAAATAATAATATATTGTGATAAAATATTTCTATAATATTGGCAAGCAACAATCTTTTGCATTGAATCATTGTTTTTTCCCCCTGCTCTATTTGTTATCATTATCTTATTTTTTAAGAATAATATATAAATTTTCAATGTTGCGTAAGGACATGGATGTTTATTTTAAGTTTTTGCTGGTGTGTTTTTCCAAGGTCATGGAACTTGAACAATGAGAGTTATTATTTATACACATGGTGCTTTCAAAACTTGCGACGTATGAGGTTTCCCCATAGTTTGGTTGGTTTTGCATATACTAATTTAATCGAGCAAGGGTCAGGTTTAATTGTGTCTTTTAGGCCCTATTTGTTTGCTGGAAAGTAGTTTGTTTTTGAAAAGTGAATTCCGGGGAAAGTGAATTTCTAAAAAGTGAATTCCGATGTTTGACAGTGTTATGAAAAATAAACTGGAAAACACTTTCCAGTGTTTGTTTGTGTTATGGAAAATGAACTGGAAAATAATTTATTAATAAATTAATTTTTTTTTCAAGTTTATTAAAATAATGAGGAACAAATCTTACAAATTAAAAAGTTGAATGAGAATGAAATTGAAAAAAAATATAATTTCATAAATTATCTCAAATAAAATAAATAATAATCAAAATAATAGAGATCAAATCTAATTTTTTTAAAAAAAATGAAAGGTGAATAAATTAAAATAATAATAATTAACATTTCATAAATTATTTCAAATAAAATAAGTAACAATAAAAAAAATGAGGACCAAATTTGATAGATAAAAAATTTCAATAAAAAAATGATAAGAAAAAAGCAAATAGCAATTATAAAAATAAGGACCAAAATTAATATAAAAATTAAATTTTAAGAGATGGAATTGAAAAATAAATATTCAAAAACAAATTATATATAGCAATCAAAAGTTTGAGGATCAAATTTGATATAATCAGCAAATAATGACATTTCTAAATTTTTCACAACTTCCGGAAAGTGTTTTTCGCCCAAATTTTCCGGAAAACACTTTCCTGAAAACCAATCCAAATTTTTCTTTGACTGAAAAGTGTTTTCCGTTGACCAATTTTCTGGAAGGCAAACAAACACATGAAAATTTGAAAAATGATTTCCTGAAAAGTGAATTCCGAGAAATAAACACAGTCTTAAGATGCAATCAAAGCATCAGCTGTTTCAAGCAATGGGCTGAAAATGTTCTGGCAATTTTATTGAATGCAATTTACTTGGGCTTTGGACAGTTGCTTGTGTAATCTCCTAACTGCTCCAGATCTAACTTAAATATCGAATAGGGGCTCCATTATCTCGACATGTTTGCTTTTCCAATGCTTGCAAACTTCCTTTGACTAAATCATCCAACTTCCTTTTCTGTTTTTTTCTTTTCTTTTCTTGACTCTTCCTTTGACTAAATCATCCTTCTGTTTCGTGGTCTGATTCTCAGCTTTCATGTTTGAAACTGCAGGTGAAAATCCCATGTCTACTGCTTCAGGTCAGGTGATTCACGGATGAAGACATAATTACACCCTTTTGTCTTCCCACTTTAATCAATAAAATCGTTTCTCCTTGTTTGATTTTTTCCCAGGATCCTTTCGGTTACGGAACGTGTCCAGAATTACAGAGGGTATTTAATGCATTGCCTACTCTTTTAATTTGGATGATTGTCGATTTTTCTATGCTGCAATTGGATAGTTGTGGAGGGTGTTGAAGTTTTGATTCTTTGTTTGATTGTGTTTATTTGATGATTTGCAGGTTGCTTGATGGTTTGGGAGAGAAAGAGAAGAACTTTGTACTGACTGAGAACAGAAGATTGAAAAACAGAGGAAAATTGCAGAAGAAGGTAAGTGTTCTTGTATATATTTTTCACATATGAACTGCTTGACAAAAGTCCCCTTTGATACACTTTGGGAAGGGCACTCGTTTTGTGTGTGTTCTTGACAGCCTGTAACTACTACAAAGCATTTAGAAGAGTATTCAATTGTTTTTATTATTATTATTATTGGATCTAATACCCATAGAAAAAGAACTCATCCGATTTTAACTTTTATAATATTTTGTTTTTCCTTTTAACTCGGGTTAATGTTTAATTTTGTGTTATTGATAGCAAATGAATTAACAAAACTTGCATCCTAAAAATAAATCAAAATGTCAAAAAAACATATATTATATTTTAAAACTATTAATTATATTTTGATTTAAAAAAAAGAAATATTATTGAATGACTTAATTTCTTGATTGTATTGAGAAAATGGCTTGATTAAAATAACAAGAGTACAAATAATACATGAAAAATTACCAATCACGTATGTGTTTATATATTGATGGACAAACAATTACCATTAGCTCCAAATAAAAGCTATGAAATTCAATAAATCTAAGTATCATGTTAAATGCTGAGATTTATTATCCAATATTTGAATGGTGAATGATCAAGTTCATGTTGTTGAACAATAAATTGAAGGGCGTGGAGGCACAGAAACATCAACAACACCCTCAAGCATTTGAGTAACCTTCTTCATGGATGGCCTGAGTGAAGCATCCTCCTGAATGCACCAAATTGCCACCATTACTAACCTCTCGAGCTTCTTCATGTCATTTCTTGCATCCTCGTCATTTTCGACCAGCTTGTCCAGTGTTTTCTTGCAGTAGCAACCGTAAACCCAATCCATCAGCGCCTGCT
The DNA here is from genome assembly GCA_025169955.1 of Salix arbutifolia. NCBI lineage: Eukaryota > Viridiplantae > Streptophyta > Magnoliopsida > Malpighiales > Salicaceae > Salix > Salix arbutifolia. The sequence goes on along the minus strand of CM045917.1, from coordinate 13,563,575 downwards.
CTTGATCCTCCATTCCAAAAGCAACACTTGACTTGCAACAAATCATCTCTAGTAACATAACACCAAAACTGTAGACATCAACCTTAACTGTGATTGATGCTCTGCTGAACCATTCAGGCGCAAAGTACCCGACAGTGCCTCTTATGTTCGTGCGAGCCACACGAGTTTGCTCTGCCAACATGAGCTTTGCCAGTCCAAAATCAGAAATCCGAGGTGTATAGAACTCGTCGAGGAGTATATTCTGAGGCTTTATATCACAGTGGATGATCTGGGTGCTACACTCTTCATGTAAGTACATCAGGCCTCTTGCAATTCCAAAAGCAATCTGCACTCTTTGGTTCCAATCAGGCCTGGTGATTCCAAATAGTAAGCTTGCCACAGAACCGTTGGTCATGTACTCGTAAACCAGGAGCCGGTGCTCCCCCTCATCGCAGTAACCAAACAGACGGACTAGATTCTTGTGGTGAGTCTGACCAATCACACTCACTTCTGTCTTAAACTCCTTCTCGCCTTCTTGTTCAAACTTCTCTAGCTTCTTGATTGCAACAAATTTCTTTGGATAGGATGCTAATACACCTTTGTACACCGTTCCAAAAGCACCTTTGCCCAGTATCTGCTTGAAGCCACCAGTTGCTTTTTCAAGCTCTTTGTACGTATAACTTCTGATATTCGTTGAAGCAACACCTGAAACCGATGAAATGCTCAATAACCTGTTGTGATACCAGAAGTATATGGCAATGCAAATAGCTAATGTCATAACGATATTGATGAACACAGAGCTTCCCAGGAGCACTGAAACAATGAGCACCGTTGTCGACTGGTCCTTGTTATTTTGGCGAAGTGATTCGAGATAGAGCTGTGTAACATTAATTTTAGGAACCTTCACAAGAGCTGTTCTATTCACATTAGGCCCGCGTCTTCCATTTGACAGAGGATACTTCTTCTTCCAGCAACTATTACCATTATGAATGGCAACCGTACAAAAACAGTCAGTAAGGCATAGTTGTTTACATGTCTGCAAGTCCACACCACTTCCAATCTGAAGATCATAATCATCTAGTGGCCAATCTGTGTTGGTGTACTCATTAAATTCTACTAGGTCAAGGTTTGATTCCCATCCATTGAGCCGGCAGCTTGGCAGTTCAAAATTTGGTCTACAACCTAGATTTTTAGCAGATTCATTCATGTAAGAATAGTTGTCTGGGCACAAGCAATCAGGTTCATCATTTACCTCAACACAGATGCTATTGTAGCCACAAGCTCCACTTCCTACCTCTGTCAGGATTGCAGAGCAGATATCTTCAGGAAATCTATTCACCACAATCCACTTCAAGCCACATGTTTTGCTCTTTTCGCAACGATATTGCCTAAAGACTCCATCATAATCAATCCTTGCCATGTGGTAGAAGTCCTGCCTCGACCCTGCATCATTTCTGGTAAGGTTGTAGACCCATCGGTTGCCATCTTTGACATAAATATATCCATTCTCATTAAATACTAACTGAGAATTGCCAGTCATTGTCCCGGTAGCCCAATAAGCTCCACGAACAGCATCTCCAGTTGGCATAGTTACAGTATAAAGGACCAGGTTTCCATCCGGCTGCAAGTGTAGCTGGAAGCGCCCATCGCCGTAACTTTCTCGAGAATATCGAGCAGTGAGATTCTCCCTCATGTTAAGCGTTTGGCCAGGCAAGATTGTATCAGTTGGTTCTCTGAAGGTCTGCCAGATGGGATTTTTGTCTCCATCCAGGAGCATGAAGTTGCCACTATCATCCATAGAAGCGCACATAGATTTTGCGCCACCTGCTCGCTCCCATAATATTTTTCCTTGAGGATCAGAGAGTTCAAGCTTCCCTTCATCAGTCAGTTTTAAAGTAGACCCTTGTGGTGCAGGATCTGCACGAGCAAACCACACAATGGTCGTTTCAGGTATGTTATTGAACCAGATGGCAAGCAAGAAGTGGTTCTCCTTATCGTTGGGCAGCTTCTGAAATCCAAAGGCAAATTCTTTATTAGGAGAAAGCCATCGAGAGTTTGCCTCAATTGAAGATAATGATGAGCCTTTAGTTTGCGTACAGTCAATGGAAAAAACTTTTGGAATGAGAAGCAGAAGAAGAAGAGATTGAAGAAAACCGAAATTTGAGGAAGCCATGCATTCCTTGGTTTCTGGGCTCTAGATAGAATCTATAACTCTATAGAATCTATAACCATCTTCTTATTTATTCTTGAAAGATGCAGTTTCTGAAATGAAGAGGGGGAGCTTTCAGAATTTTGAATTGATCAAATGCTTGTATAGAAAAAGTCTTGCGAGACATTTCAAGATTTTCAATAGAAATCTGTCACATTCAAAGTTCTTGTTTCAGTCAAAATGAAATGTATCATCACATAAAATAGAAGGTTCTTCCTTGATATGATCATTAGTAATATTTCATCACTGCTTACATCATCGCCATTTTTCCTAGTAACATCCTTCTCTAGACTTTTCTTTGTTCCTCTAAATAACTGCAGAGTAAAGACTACCACTATTGTCAACTAATAGCAGCAGGAAAAACACGTAAACGCTTTAGACCAAGTCAACAACTATTTTTCAAGGTTAAAATAAATAAATACGGAGTCTTTGTCAACTAAAAAAATTGTAATTACGGTCAAACCATTTCTTGCAATCCACCTTCACATATTATTTTAAAAAAATGCACAGTAAAAATTATGTTCCTCAATACTCAGATTATTTTGAATTATAATAGTTAAAATTACTATTTTACCTCACCATGTACAGTGACTTTAGCCTTGAGGCTAGGGATATTTTTAATTTTTTGCGTTCCTGTGCACGATAAAATATTCATAATATCCATATATAAGACAAAAATACACAGTTGTCGTCAGGGGTATTAAATATATTGCATAGTTTTTTTATATGCATAAATATACATATACCCTCATATAAGACAAAAAAGAACAGTTAACATCGGGGCTAGAACGGTCATTGCACATTGTTTTTAAAATGTACGAATACGAATATACCCCATATAAGATAAAATCCAAGAATTGGTTATAGGAGTGTTCAGGTAATTTATCATTTTTTTAATTATATTTCTGTCGAGTTACTATTGACTTGTCGTCAGTTTCCGAGCTCACACACATTTCAAACAGCGCGTACGACCATTTTTGACGTTGAAAAATATCCATCCGGCATCTAGAATGACTCTCCGCTATTTTATCTTCCTACTGATGCGGCACGTGGCATTCCAAGGTGGTCGGAGACGTGACGGTTGTCGATTCAATTTATTTTCCCCCTTTTCTCTCTCCTGCATGCAAAAGTACACATCAGTCCCATTGTTTATTGGATGTTCATTGTAGTTCCTGATCTTTTGATTGTTTTGTATGGTCCTTATTTCGGTTATAAAAGTTTTTATTTATTTGAATTTTGTCCCTCAATTGAAATTGATTATATATTTTGGTTGCATTTCGGTCCTCAGACTTTTAATTTCTGGATTGGTATTAAATCCTTTAATATTTCTAGTATCAAACTTTATATTTGTTTCAATTTTATCCTTTAAATGAAATTGATTAAATTTTTTTCATTTTGACCCTTATACTTTTAATCTTTGATTTTATTTTAATTCCTTTATTTTTTTAAATATATTTTTGAAATGGTTCTTATTTTTGTCCATATTTATATATACATGCTTTTAGTTTTTCTTTTTAATTTTTATTATTTCCTCTGTTGTTAAGGTTGTATTTTTTTAATTTAGTTCTTAAATTTTAATTTGTGTTGGTGATCATTTAAAAATTGATATTTATTATTTTTTTTCCTTTGTTTTTTTTTTAGTTTTTTTATTATTTGTATTTATTGTTCATATCAATTTTTTTTTTTAAATCTAATAATAGTTATTTTTGTTGTCATTTTTTTAATTGCTTTATTGTTAATATTTTTAGGTGTTAAAATTTCTAATTATTAAAAATAAGGCATTCAAAATAATGAATATGATTATTTGTAAGGTTTTTTTTCTTATAAATATGTGATACTAATTATATATTTTGATATTTGTTTAATATTAACGTCTTAATATATATATATATATATATATATATATATATATAAAAATAAATGACCTAAGTTTTTTGAAAAACAAAACTCAAATTATTTTAGTGTCAATGTTCTGAAATACTTTTAATATAATAATATGAGGAATAAATCTTAAAAAAAAATCTTTTTCTAACAATAATGATGGTGTCAACGATAATATGACCGATAATAATTAGAGTTTTTGATATTTCTCGGGGTAATTTAATAATTTTTATTATTTTAGCAGTAATATTAATGATAACTTTATTTGCTATAATTGTAATAATAACAATGACATTACTAATCATAATAATAATAGCAAGTGTAATTTATTATAATGATTATAGTGCTTATATTGTTAATAATTATGGTTTTGATGGTAATAGTAACAATAACACATAACATAATATAGAAAATATCAATAATGATGAAAATTTTTATAATAATGATCATAAAACTAATTATAATTGCAATTATATTAAAACGGTGTTGATTATCGTGGTGCTTATTGTTATAATAATGATAATAATTATAACAATAATGATGGTGGTAGGGATGACACTGCCAATAGTAATCATAATAATGATTATATATAATAATAATAATTATAATAACTGTGACAATTTAACAATCATGATAATAATAATCAAAATAATTCATTGATCAATGTTCTTTTCATTACAAATTGATTTTTGCTAGTTTTTTATATATGATATTTGTGAGATTTAATATAACATTAAAAAAGGTGGAAATAATTCATCAGTCGATGTTGTTTTTGTTCAAAATTGAATTCTATGATTTTTTATATATGATATTTCATATATAATATAACATAAATATAAAATATACAAAGCCACACGTTGACAAAACAGGTGGAAAAAATTGGGCTAAATTATTTACAGTGAAAAAATATTCGATCTACTTGCCTTGCACTTTGTCGTAGCTAGAACTAAGTTTTTTAACATGTAAAAAAAATATTAATGGTCATAGATTCTTTTTATGATGATATACATCTATGCGAAATAATCAACATACAACCCTTTCAGTTATTTAATTTTCATAGATATTCATTTTGTTATTTATAAGGCATTTTAAATAATAACAACGATTATTTTTAAGGTTTTTTTATCTTAGAAATAATTGTATATTTTGATATTTGTTTAATATTAACCCTTTAATATATATATATACATAAAAAAATGAAGTAAGTTTTTTGTTTTTTAAATAAATTCATTTAATCTCATTGTTCTAAAATACTTTTAATATAATAATATGAAGAATAAATCTTAACAATAAAAAAATAATTTAATTTCTTTTTAAATAAAATTCACTTTAAACTCAAAACATATCAAGCTACAAATAAACAAAACAAATGAAAAAAAAACACAAAAATAACAAATCACTAACAATAGAAGATTCACTATACATACATAAAAGAGAGTTTCACTCTCATTTAACGCCACCAAAGCTATTTTTCAATAATGGTTATTTAAAAAATATTTTTCTAGGAAAAATTGAGAATAATTATATATTTTGATATTTGTTTAATATTAATGCCTTAAAATATGTATATATAAAATTGAGCAAATTGTTTTTTAAGAAATATCAAATTAATTTGATGTGAGTGTTGTAATATCACATAAAATATAATAATATAAAGAATATATCTTTAAAAAAAAATCATTTTTTTTTATAGAAATAAAGGTAATGGCAATGATAATATTGTCAGTAATAATTAGAATATTAATTATTTGGAATAATGTTCATAATAGCAGTTATATAATTATGAGACTTTATTATTTGCTTATGAAATAATGCATCAAACAGATCAAACATAAACGACAATCAATTAGTGTATCACACAAAGTACATAGCTCATTTTCAATAAATTTTATCGATTAAAATTTTATAATCTATAAATTAAATAGCTCATTTTATTTTTATTTATCTCTACATTAAATGCAGCTTGCATTAAATAACGGGGTAAGTTTAGCTCTGGTGGTGTGAAAGGAAAGTGAAACTCTCTCTTGTCAGTCATCTGTTATATTTTTAGTATAGTAAATATTCTATTGTCAGTGATCTGTTATCCCTGTGTTCTTTTTCACCTGTTTTCTTTATATATGGATTGATATATTTTTGTTTAAAGTCATTTTTATTTTAAAAAAAACTAAAAAACTTTTTTATTTTTCAAGATTTATTCTTGATATTATTATATTAAAATTATTTAAGAATACTGAAATTAAATTAATTTGACATAAAACAACAAACAATCAAAAAACTCTTAGTTTAGTTTTTTTTATCGGTGCTGCTTATATCCACTTTGTATTATAAAAAAACTGATTTTTTTAATTAGTTGTGATGTTTGTGGTGTTTTTTTAAAAGAATTAAAAAAATAAAAATTAAATAGAGTTTACAAAGAATTTTTTCCTAGTTTTTTTATATTATTTTAATGTGTTAATATTAAACAAATAACAAAATATATAATTAGTTTAATAATTTTTTAAGAAAAAAATACTTTAAAAATAATCATTATCATTATTTTTAATACTTTATCAATAATAAATTAATATATAAAAAAACTAAATAATTGAAAGAATTAAAAAATAAAAGAATACGAGCCAAAATGAATAATAGAATATATTGATAGTTTCAATTGAAGGACAAAATTGAAACAATTAAAACCTCAATACCATAAAAATAACAGGAATGAAAAACAAAACAAAAATCAAAAGAACAAGGGCTGAAATGAAACATAACATTTATGATTAATTTCAATTGAAGAACGAAATTGAAACAAACCTAAACTTTAATAAAAGCAATCAGGATGAAAAAAACAGTAAAAAGATTAAGGACTAAAATGAAAACACAATAAACAAAAAGGATTTACCTGCATTTTCAGCTATAGGATAGAGAAAAGGGGGAAAATTAATCGACCATCATCACGTCTCCGACCACCGTTCGACAACACGTGCACCATCATGTGGAAGAGGACATGGAGGTGCCTCTAGTGAGATGTTGGATGAACATTTTTCACCACCTAACGGCGCCGCATGCACTGGATAGAAGACAATTGGTGGCATGTTAGGCAGATAGGCCATCAGTTTTTTGCAAAAACAAATTATTAAGAAAATCTAGAATTACCTAAACTCCCCTCCAGACAACACTTGGATTTTGTTCTGAGGGTACATCAATATTTTTACTATTTTGTGAAATTTGAAATACTAGAAATAGCCCCCCCCCCCCCCAATGAATACAGGCTTTAGTCTTATCTAAGGGTAATATAGTTATTTAATTTTTCAAAAAATTATAAAAAAAACAAAAATACCCTTGGATAATGAACGGTTTGTCGAATGCTAGAAGGGGTAAAACAATAATTTTACTGTGCAAAAAAAACCAAGCAAAGGAAGAAATACCCCCAAACAATCAGAGAATGTCAACCAGTCCCATAGAAAAGTCAAAAATGCCCCAGAGTCTAAGATTAAATTTTATACACTAAAGGGAAAAAAGATAATTACATTATTACAATCCATATATATTATTATAATTATAATCATAGAGTTCAAATACATTTAGTATTATTGTTGCTAGAAAATTTAATAGCCGCATATTATCTATAATACATCTAATATAAGATAAGTTGCATTTTTGTTTGATTTCTTTTCTAGATCAAGTTTCTAATCATATCTCACCTAAGTTTTAAAATAGATCTCTCTTTATGCGGAAATCTCTACCTTACTAGGTGAAACCTAACTCATTAACTTAAATTTTAGCATCACATTTTATTTTTTTATTTGTATCTTCAAAATCTAAAGGTATACTATACAGCGTAGTTACACTTTTAAATATTAAAGTCTACAGTTAAATCCCAACACTTCAAATATAAATTACATGAAATAATTGCTCAAGGATTTTTTATATTTTGTTCAAACCTTAATGAATAATCTTAAATTAGTTACGATATTCATTTTTCATTTTAAAATATGATAAAAAAAAATTAATTTTATCTTTTTATAAAAATATGCTTAAAAGCTTTTAAGATTTGGTTGTTTGCACGAAAATAAAATATTTTTTTGGGTTTTTGAAACAGGAATTCTTTTTTGTTGTTTTAATGGAAAGTTTTTAGAGAAATCATGTATTTTTATTTGGTTCCTATCTTACAGTATAAATATATAGCTCAATATTGAACAAAAACATTGGAAAATCCAAAATATTTTGAAATAACCCTTGAAATTTTTGGGGGATTTGTTTTTCAGTTTTTCATCATCATCATCATCATCATCATCATCATCATTAGTTATGGACCCGGCCCAACCATGTAAACTGTTTAGGCCTAAGGGCTAGGCCCTTTCTGATAAGAGTGAGGCTTGCTAAAGGGTTAACACTCTTTTCCTTTTTTTAGATATAGGATAGGCTTGACCCCTAAACTATATGGGTGTAGAGACTTTGCTCAAACTTCAAGACCAAAAAGATGTTTTTTTATGAAAAGGAATGAAAAAAAAAAGATAAGACTAGATGATGCATCGTATGGTCCAATAGAGTGGCTACACAATGTGTTGTCTAGTCACTATTCATTTTATTTCCAAGTTATGCTGAAAAAAATGTGTTTTGGTAATAACATTGTAGGTTCATTTAATGCCTTTATTCTTCACCAAATTTAACAAAACTTGCACGGAAATGATTTTGTGATGCTTGACTATTCTAAGGTAAGGTAAGTTTTGTCTAATTGACACCACATAGATGGTGGCGCCATCCTAACTTTAACAACTCAAGCGACCTACTATAGCTATCAAAAATTTGACAATTTATGGTACCTAATTTAAGCCAATGATTATGAGGCTTCTGAGTTGAATCAATGTTGAAACCTTACCAAAAAAAAAAAAAAGATTACTCTTTTCCATCATCTATAAATAAAGGTCCATCTCATTCTCTAAACATCAAGAAACATGAAAAAATAGTTTTCTTTCCAATTTCCCAGCCAAAAACCTCTGTTTCCTTTTTCCAGCCAACTCTGGCCATTAATGCCATTACCAATGCAGCCACATTACTAGAAAAGAGTCATCTTCATTTTGTCGGTAACCTCCACGACTGATAACTTTCTTCTTATTCTTCTTCTTTTTCTTTTTCTTCTTCTTCTTCCCTCCTTCCCCTCATTGTTGTTGCTACTGCACTATAAAGAGTGAATTAATTCACTCTTCTTGTGCATGTCACTCCCCCTGTTGCTGCTACTACTATTGTACTATTCACATGCACATTAACAATTATTTTTTAAGGGGGTTAGGCCGCTAGTGGCCTAACACATTTCCAGCCTTCCATTGGCCCAAACATGACTTGTTGGGTTGGCCTAGTCTATTGGGTTGGGCCTTACCCATAATTAATATTATAATAAAATAATATTTTAAAAAATAACCAAAAATTGAAAATTTATATAAAAAATAAAATAGGTATTTCAAAAATTTGTGATTTTTCACATATTCTTCTAATACTTTCGCATAATATTAGGTTATGTATTTACAATGTAAGTTACAAACTTGTTATTAAAAAATACCAAGTTTTCTTTGAAACTCAACAAAACAATTCAAGGGCCATTTCAAAGATTTATGACTTCATCACATGATTTTTACCAATTTTTGTTCAATATTGGTTCGTAGATTTACACTGTAATATACAGATTTAATATAAAATATCTAATTTTTCTAAAATTCCCAAAAACAAAATTCAAAAACAAATTCCTCATTTCAAAAAAATATGTTTTGTTCTTGTGCATATGGCCAAAATTCTAAAATTTTGCTTTGTATATTTTTACAAAAAAACAAAAAATTGCATGTTCTCTCATATTTTAAAATGCAAAAAGAATATCGGAGTCAATTTACAATTATCTATTAGAGTTCAACCAAAGTGTCAAAAACCTTTTACCAATCTTTTTTATTTCACAGGATTTAATTGCAAATCTTAATATTCGGGGGTATAAAATTACATTATAGAATACTCCTTTAGATATTAAAAATACAAAAATATGATGCTAAAATTTAAACTTTAAAACCTTTAGGTTTTTGACCTCACAAAAAACATCTGTAGTCTATTTTTGCTACACAACTCACAAACAAACACACTTTATAGTCTACTTTTATGCTTTTCAAGTTATATATATATAACTAGCTTTTGCTTCTTTTTCTTGTTACTTCTGTTATAATTGTACTCCTTGGGGGTATACCCTCAGGAGATTGAACTGAAAGGGGAAGGACATGGGGGGGCAGAAACTTGAATAATTCCTTCAAGCATTTGTGTGACTGTCCACATAGAAGGTCTAAGAGAAGGATCCTCTTGCATGCACCAGATTGACACCATCACTAACCTCTCCAACTTCTTCATGTCATTTTTTGCCTCCTCATCAGCCTCCACCAGCTTTCCTAATTTTCGTCTTTTATAGCAGTCATAGGCCCAGTCTGCCAGTATGATCTCCTCTTCATTCTCATTTTCCATATCAAGGCTCTTTCTGCAACAAATAATCTCTAATAGCATGACCCCATAACTATAAACATCTACTTTTGCTGTGATTGGCATGTTCCTGAACCACTCTGGTGCGACATATCCTCGGGTCCCTCTAATACCTGTTTGTGTGCGTGTTTGTTCATTCATTAAGAGCTTTGCTAGTCCAAAGTCTGAGATTCTCGCTGTAAATGTGTCATCAAGAAGTATGTTTTGGGGCTTGATGTCGCAATGGATAATCTGTGTGCTACACTCCTCGTGCAAGTATGTGAGCGCTCGTGCAATGCCGGATGCCAATTGAATGCGTTTGTTCCAGTCAGGTTTAGAAATTCCAAACAGGAAACTAGCTAAGGTGCCATTGCTCATAAACTCGTAGACCAAAAGCCTGTTTGTTCCTTCGTCACAGAATCCAAGCAATCGGACCAGATTCTTGTGGTGAGTCTTGGCTATCGCGCTTGCTTCGGTTTTGAATTCCTTCTCGCCTTCTTGCACCATCCTCTCCAACTTCTTAACTGCAACATAGCTTCTTGAACTCTGTGATGTTAGAAGTCCTTTATAAACAGTTCCAAACGAACCTCGTCCAAGCTGTTCTCTAAATCCATCCGTGGCTTCTTTCAGGTCTTTATACGTAAAACTGCGTAGATTTGTTTCCAAAATGCTAGATGATCTGGTAAGTTTCCTTCTTCTATGGTGTCCTTGGAGCAGAAACAGAGATACTCCTACTATAAATAGGAAAATAAGTAGTGCTGAGCTACCTAGAAGAATTGCTCCTGCCAGAACTGAAGTTGTTTGATTTTTGTTCCCCGTATCTGACTTTGGCCGAGAGGGCTCGTCTGAGGAAACAGCAGAGTTACTAACCTTAACCAGAGACTTACCAACGATATTATAGTCTTTCCTTCCATTTGAAAGTGGCAATTTCTTCTTCCAACAGAATCCCTCTTTGATGACAGCAACAACACAGTTACAATCAGAGAGGCACAATCGTCTGCACTCATCTTCATTTATTGACGGCAATTGTTCGTAGTTTGAAGAGGTTGGCCAAAATGTATTTGGAACCTCTTGAATTGCATATAAATCCTCTGGCTTTGATTTTTCTTGCCTACAATTTGGCAATGAGTTTTGCTGGCAGCCACCAAACTTGTTGTTGGTATCGGAGAGGGAGAACCCAGGAAGGCATTCACAGAAAGGCCTTCGTTTTGTGCTAAGGCTACAGTAGCTGTTATATCCACAAGGACCACCACCCAAGTCACCATTAACAACAGAACATATATCGTCCGGGACTGACCAAATAACAAACCATGTCTGTCCCCATTTACCATTTATTTGAGCCCTGGGATGACCATAGAGAGTAAAAAGTCCATCAGCATCAAGCGTCGCCCGGTAAAAGTAATCTCCGGCTGGAAATTCTCTTCCCATGGTGAGGTTGACAACACTTCTACTGTCTAGGAGAACATTGAGGTGACCTGACTTGTCAAAGACTAACTGATAGCCAGAACTATTTGGTGAAGCTTCATCAGAAGTATTGCTCTTAAAATAAGCCGCATATTCAAAATCTGTTGGCAAGGCAATTGGTTTGAGCACAATACTCCCATTATTTGGCTGCAAGCGAAGCAGGAACCTGCCCTTAGAGTAGTTGCTTTCCTGTAGCCGGGACGATAACTTCCCACCAACTTCAAGTATTTGAGTTGGCAGCATGGTATCACGGGGATCCTTGAAGCTTTCCCACAAAGACTGGGAACTATTATCTGTGAGAATAAAGTTGCCGTTGTTGAGTAGGGCAGCATAAGCAACTCCATCTACAGAAGATCGAGGATTCCATATTTCTCGTCCTTGAGGACTAGTAAGTCTGAAACTACCATCAAGAGTAAGCTCAACCTTCGACCCTTCAGGTGCAAGGTCATCTCCGTTTGCATACCACACTAATGTTTTCTCCGGTATTCCATCGAACCAGATGCCAAGCAAGAAAAGTTTTTGATTGTTGATTTGGTGAAATCCAAAAGCAAAATCACCAGAAGGGGATTTCCATGGAACTGACTTAACAGAAGCGATGAGCTGTGAACCCAAAGTAACGTTAACATTAGGAGTTTGGGCAAACACAGAAAGTGTCAGAACAAGAAACAGCAAGAGGTTGAGGGTAGTCCTAAAACAAGGATAAGCCATTTTCAGAGGAGTTTGGACTTGGCAATGTATCAGTTTGAAGAGCTAATGCAGAATACATATAGAAATCTCATGAGGTGAGACTTTTCTCCTGGCCAGCTCATTACATAACATAGTCACGGATCTACTAAGCTCAAATTTATTTTCCACGACAGTTCCCTAGTTGCCGAAATCAACTTTCTCTCCAAGATGGCTTTCTGGGTGATTTCTCGTCCTGATTTTCATTTATATTTTTCCGAGGTCAGAGTGTGTGAAAGTGCACTCTAAATACTGGAATAAAATTCTGAAATGTGAATAGAAATTTAGTGTTTCAACTCAAATGTCAGATTGATGTGATTCTTGATGAATTGGAAAGCTAACTTAAAGAGCTACAAATTAGTCTCTAATAAGTAAAGAATGTAGAAATCAAAAAACAAAAAAAAGTCAATGAAAGTCTTCGTTACTGTTTTATTGATTTAAACAGTTACTGTTTAAATCAATTTTTGGAAATGCCAAAGAAACAAGAACAATGAAGAACAACAAATTTCGGATATCAGGGGTAGAATCAAGGTAAGGTTACTGTCATCCTTTTTTTATATATAGTAAAAGCTTGTAGCATTACATAAGAGTTCTAGTTGATTACAACTTCTTCTTATGTTCTTATTCTAGGTAGAATTAAAATTGCACCTAAACTAAAACACTTGATCAAACATTGATCTTATTTAGGAAAGAAATAATAACATACTAGTTTAACTCTTATCTAACTCTAACACTTGAGGTAGAGTCCATATCCTTCAATCTTCAGTCTTCAGCAGTCCTGGAATCCAGAAATTTCAACACTCCTTCTTGGTTCCAAGGCTGCACATTCCAATCCTTAGCTCTTTGAATCTATCTTTGGCTAGTGGTTTAGTGAATAAGTCAGCAAGTTGTTCTTTTGAAGAGCAATAATTCTTTTCTAATTCACCTTCTTGCTGAAATTATCTTAAGGCATGAAACTTGATCTTCATGTGCTTAATTTTATCATGGAAAACCGAATTCTTAGAAATAGCTATGGCTGACATATTGTCACATAGCAAGTCTGTAGGAGCTGATTGACAACAATCAAGATCCTTTAGCATCTTCCTTAGCCATATCATTTGCTTTGCTGCCACATACACAGCAATATACTCTGCCTCTACTGTGGAGTGTACCACCACAGATTGTTTCTTGGAGAGCCAGTTGAACACATTTGTTCCTAAAGCAAAGCAGTACCCTGAGGTACTCATCATGCCTTCATCACTTCCACCCCAATCACTGTCAGTGAATCCAACCAGGCTGAAAGGTTTCGATTTCACAAAATGCATGCCTAGATCCTTAGTACCCTATAGATACCTCAGAACTTTCTTGGCTGCCATGAAATGTGTTTGACTTGGCTCTTGCATGAACCTGGAAAGATAATTAACAGCAAACAAGATTCTGGTTGAGTAATTGTTAGGTATAGCAAACTCCCAACTAAGCTCCTGTAGGTCTTCCCATCTGTTTTTGGTGCCCCATCATCTTTGACTAGTATCATAGGAGTTGGGACTGATTTGCAATTTGTCATTGCAAAATTGTTTAATATCTTCACGGCAAAAATATTCTGATTTAGGAAACATCCTTGTTCTGACTGTCTCACCTCCATTCCTAAAATATATGATAACAATCTGAGCTCATTCATCTCAAAGGTATCTTTCATGTTTGATTTGAATTCTTCTATCAAGTGCTCCTTATCTCATGTGATTAGAAGATCATCTACATACACTGAAAACATTAGTATATGTTCATCAACATGTTTCACATATAGAGTTACCTCATTAATACTTCTTTCAAACCCTAAACTCAGCAAATGCTCATCAAGTCTGCTGTAACAAGCTTTCGGAGCTTGTTTTAGCCCGTACAAGGCCTTTTTCAGTAGGTACACTTGGTTTGAGTTTTAATTTTCAAATCCTGCTAGCTGCTCAATATAAATTTCCTCATTCAAAAAAGCAGATTTGACATCCAATTAAAACACATACCAACCATGTTGAGTTGTAAGAGCAAGCAAAAGTTTCATCATATCATGCCTAGAAACTGGAGCAAAAGTGTTTGTGTAGTTAATCCCAGCCTCCTGTGCATAGACCAACCTTGCTTTATGTTTGTTGATTCTCCCATCAGTATTCAACTTTGTTTTAAATATCCATTTTACTCCAATTGTTTTCTTATTGGCAGGTCTGTCAACCAGCACCCATGTCTGGTTTTTCTCAATCATTGCAAGCTCCTCCTTCATTTTTGCTACCTATACTTGGGATTTCAGGGCTTCTTCAATCGCCACTGGTTCTGCCTCAGCCATGTTACACCTACTGTAAATCTCAGTTAAGGACCTTGTTCCTCCTACAGGTTGATTATCTATGTTTTCACCATTTTCCAGCTATAGAGTTGAGTCTTTTCTGGACATGTCACTGTTGCATTCTCCCAATTCCATGTAGCTTTTTCCACCATTTTTACATCTCTTGCGATCACAACTTTGTTAGCATTCACATCATAAATTTATAGGCTTTGGATCTTGTACTGTAACCTATAAACACTCCCACATCAGCCTTTTGATCTAATTTTTTCTGTTTACTTCTGGTTTTAATACATAACATATACTGTCAAATACTCGTAAATGATTAATGCTAGGCTTAGCACCATACCATATTTCATATGGAGTTTTGTCTCCCAAAACTCTTGAGGCCATTTTATTTTGGATCTATGATGATGTTTTTACTGTCTCTGCCCAAAACTTTACTAGCATTTTCTTCTCATACATCAAGCACCTTGCCATCTCCATTAATGTCCTATTTTTTCTTTCACTTACCCCCATTTTATTGTGGAGTGTAAGGTATTGTCAGCTGGTGTTTGATCCCCTCTTTCTCCAAATATCCTTACATCTGTCGAGAGGTAAAATCACCTCCATTATCTGAACTTAAAATCTTCAGTTATGACCTGTTTCTAGTTCAACTGCTGCCTTGAACTTCATGAACTCAGTAAACACATCAGTCTTGGATTTTAGAAAATAAACCCAACAAAACCTTCTATAATCATCAACAAACAGCAGAAAATACTTTGATTCATTCAAAGATTCACTATGCATAGGCCCACAAACATCTGTATGTACGAGATGTAATTTAGATGTGGCTCTAAATTCAATATTAGAGAAAGTAACTTTAGTCTGTTTTTCTAATTGACAAGCCTCACAAAAAACACCTTGCTCATGTATCTTAGGTAACCCAAAATGCAAGAAGATGGTTTTGTGCACCCAGAATTGGCAAAAGATAAATTGGTCCTAAGTTGGATCAAAGCAACCTCCTCATCTTCTATCAAAACACTCGTCATCCCATGTACCACTGCTAATCAAGCCTGTATTATATTGGCCAAGCGTCTTTCTAGCACCTGTGTACGAATTCTTAGAGACTAAATTCGCACACTCAAGAAAGACAATAGCACAACAGTGGTTGATTATCTCAATTATGCCAAATCACTTTTTGATTCTCTCATACAATGGATGATGATGAATTCATCAGTTATGTTTTAGATGGACTGGGTCTCGAATACAAGGAGCTAGCCACAACACTTCACCTACATCCTGATTTTGACTTTGATCAATTTTATGATCTAGCCCTAAGAGAAGAACATTTGCAGAAATGGATGTCTCTTACCTTGACCACATGTGTTGCTATGGTTGCTGACCGTGTGCCTAATGAACACAACTTTAATTTTTTAAATTACCTAGTCATAATCACAATAGTTTTAAATTAGAATTAAGGGTGTGGATCAAGGCGAACAGGGCAGTGGGAGTTGGATCAAGGGGGTTGGTCTCCAGATCATCACTCTCAACATCGTGACCCACAATTTGTCATCATCCCTTCCCCTGCAACCCTCTTTGATGGTCGTCCTCCTTTGCTTCCAACACCACACGACAGATCCCCAAAAACCCAACAAAGTAAAGTTATTTGTTTCCGGTGTGATAAGCAAGGGCACATAGCCTGCTTCTGTCCTAACTGAAAACCTCATGCATATATGGTAGAAAACTTTGCCACTTCACCTTCTCTTACTACCGATATGGTAAATCTCAATTGGTGCCTTGATTCAGGTGCTACTCACCATAGGACAGCCAACACCACCTCTATCTTGGATGCTCACCCTTACACAAATAATTGTTGGAAATGGAAATCAGTTAGCAATAACTCATATTGGCAATACACAATTGACTAGGTTGCATAAATCATTAAATCTTAATGAAGTTCTGTATGTGCCTGCTATCCGCAAAAACTTAATCTATCCGTCGTTTTTGCTCTGATAATGATTGTTACTTTAAGATGGATGGTCATGGTTTCTCTATGAAGCACAATATAACAGGGAAGGTACAACTTACTGGCAGTAGTTTTGATGGCCTCTATCATATTCAGACATCTTTCTCTACTGCTCATTAGATTGCCTGTTATGGAAAGTGTACAACACAAGATGTATGGCATGCGAAGCTTGGACACCCATCTCACTAAGTTCTTACTATATTGTTGAATAAGTATTGTCGCACCCTCTGCAAGAATGCGGCATTGCAGCGACCCTCCCAGTGAGCAGGGAATTCATGTCGGGGGATTTTCTTTGTTTTGTAAAAAAGAAGTCGCCACCTAATATTATGGTTACTAGGAAACCTAACTGGTGTTTTAAAGATTCTAAGGCAAGGGACTGGTTGTGTAAAGGGAAGGTTTTAGCAACCCTTGTATGACCTACCTAAGGTAAGCTGCTTGGTGTTTTGGTTTGCCTTATGATTGCTATGGTATTGGTGTTATCTAATAAATTTTCCTAGAGGTTCGCAAGGAAAAGGATTAAAGGTTTCGATGATAAATTTACAACCTATGCATTAAGAGAGAATAGAAATCTAAGGAGTTTCAATGGGCTTAAAAACTCATTTTTCCCTTTAGTATTTCAAGTGTTTACGACTCGTAAATCATAAGAAAAGGGAACAAAAAATTAGATATATAAGGAAATTTAGAGTGCTTTAAAAGCCTATTTTTGCCTTAATATTTCATACTTTTACGACTAGTAAACCATAGAGTTAAGGATTGAAATGTCCTGAATTATAATTAGGGCTTCTTTCAAAGATGTGTTGATTAAATAATAATGACTTATTATTCCTTGAAAAATATTTTGGATAATTACCTCTTTGGGGTTTCTTTATCCAAATATTAACGGTGAACAATAACTAATTATTCCCATTAATGTTTTGGATATTAACCCCTTCGAGATTTCTTTACCCAAATATTAACAGTAAATAATATGAATTCCAAAAATATAATATTTTGTATTTTTTTGGAATATTGGCCAATACCCTTTGGAATTTACAAACATTTTGTAAAATCTAAAAATGCAAAAAAACATTTTTTTGTGTTTACGAAATCCATGCTAAAATACATTTTCTTTTAAGCTCTGAATACATTTTTAAAAAAAATATATAATGTTCAAGATATGTTAGCGTATCGGTCGTATGCATGAAAACATTTTTTTGATATATATATTTGCCTCATCGCATCGAAAACCGGGTATTCCCAATACGAGGTTGATATTTTAAAAATATAAAGCAAATAGATACCTTAAACTAAATATTCTAGAAAATCATAAATCTCTTCCTCTTATTTTATATTTTTTAGAATGAAAAAAAAAGGAAAGATCTAGGTCACTTGTCCAAAACAACGACTCGGCTGGGTAAACAAGAGGCATACGTGAGCTGCCTCACGCATGCCTCTTTAGCTATTGTTCAAGTGAATTATAATTCACTTGAACAGTAGAACAAAGGCATGTATAGGGTATGATTAAGATGCCAAGCGAAGAGGAATGCATGGAATACTAACCTGGCAACTAACGAGTAGAAACGGTGCTGCTGGAGCTCCTGCACAACTAGGACGGTGGCAGACACTTGCAAAACTGATGGCTGACAGGAGGAAGTCTGGTTGGGGGGGTGTTACGGGCAATTTTTTTGGTTGAGGAAGAAGCTGGGCTGAAGGGGATGGCTGTTGTTTTTTTCTTCTGAGCATCCTCTCTCTCTTACTCTTCTCTCTCTTTTCTCTTTTCTCTTTTCTTTCTTTTATTTTTCTCTCCTTTTCTGCTCTTTTCTCTTCTTCTCTTCTTTTCCCTTTGTTCAGCAAAGAAAGGGGTATATATAGCCTAGATATATCTCTTATTTAAGGATGATTTAGTGCATTTAATCTAGGCTGCAAGATTTATATTTTTGCTGTAATTAGATAAACAAAATAGAGAAAGAAACTATTGTGGTTGACATCGTGTGATTTTGATGCAGAAAAATATGATTTGCAAATCAGAGATTAAGTGTGGAGATCATGGAAACCAAATGGGAATTTGTAGTGAAAAAGGAAAAAGTTGCAGTTAGGGGTTGTTTCAAAGTGACGATGAACAGTAATTCTCGCGACAGGATTTTCAGCTTTTATGCTGGACATTAAAGCGGCGATATCTTGTGATTTTGATATCCAAATCGGGACATTCAAAACTCCAAATTCATATACTCATGCATTAATACAACTTTCATGAATAACACAAAGTGATATAAAATCTTTTTGATGGAAAAAAATGACCTGCAATCTGCTTGGTCAACAATGTTCCGCAGGACTTGGGATTTTAGACCAGACATTCTAATGCGAATATCTTGCGATTGTGGTATCCAAATCAGGCTATTCAAAAACCAAAATTCATATACATGTCCATTATTACAACTTTCATGCAGTAACAAAAGTAAGAAAATCGTTTTGATGGATGAAATCGACCTGCAATCTGCTTGGTCAAAATTGTTTTGAAGAAAAGGATTTTTGCGGCAGGGGCAAAATAATTTTTTTAGTGCAAATTCTGAGCAATTTATCCAACCTAAAATTTATGGTAAAAAAACAATAATACTGATAAAACAAACATTGTTGGTTCTGCGAAAAGAGAAAAAAAATATAACCCCTCGCGATAGTCGAGCAACATAAATTATTGTGACATTTCTTGAACCAGCCCCCCCTCCTTTTCAACGAGACTAATGAACTTTTCCCAAATTTTTAAAATTGGTCTCTAGTTATCCCGATTAATCCTTGAAACATTAAATTGGGTTTCTCGAATAAAACCTGCAAATCTCGGGTCAGAATCATTCTCATGGCAGAATTTTCTCTTCTTTTTTTTACGCAGGACACTAAAATGGAGATATCATATGATTTTGATATCCAAATCGGGCAATTAAAAACACTACATTCATCTACTCATTCAGGACTACAACTTTCATGAAGAACATAAAGTGATGAAAATCGTTTTGATGGGAAAAATCGACCCGCAATTTGTTTGATCAAAACATTTTGATTTTCACGGCAGCAGCAAAATCAATTTTTTAGTGCAAATTTTGAGGGATTTATCCAACATTAAATCTACATAAAGAAAGAATTCCTAATTGGTCTAAAAATCCTGATGATTTCGACAGCAAAGAAGGAGGATAAGAAGAGCAGAAAGGAACAAAGAATGGGTTTGAAAAAAAATATTTTTATTCTCTACTTTTGTCCATCGTCCAGTAACCACGTGCTAAACTCTTCATTTGGTTCCAAAGGGGTGTATGTCATTTCAAGTACATTGGGTCTAAAAATGAGTAACAACAAGTACCATGTACCACTTGATGGTGCACTTGTCTCCAATAAAAAATTTCATATATGTCTGTTGGGAAAATCTTGTCGATTGCCATTTGCAGACAAACAATCTCATGCTCAATTTCCATTAGCACTCTTACATCTTGATTTATGGGGTCCTGCACCAATCTCTTCAAATTTTGGTTATCGTTATTATCTCTCCATTGTAGGTGACCATACACGATTTACTTGGGTATATCCATTGGCTAAGAAATCAGAAGTTCTTACTATATTTATTCACTTCAAAAAATTGGTGGGAAATCATTTTAGCTCTCACATCAAACAACTACAGATTGATGGTGGAGGTGAATTTACTAGCAAATTATTTCTGACATTCTTACGTGATCATGGAATATCTCATCAAATATCATGTCCATACACTCCTCAACAAAATGGAGTGATGGAAATGAAACATCGACATATTATTGCAATGGGACTTTGCTTGTTGACCCAGTCTTGCTTGCCCCACAGCTTTTAGGTTGAAGCCTTCTCCACTGTGGTTTTTTTGATTAATCGCCTACCAACCGCTAAACTTGATCATATATCTCCTTAAGAGAAATTACTTCAACCCCCACCGGATTACACATTTCTCAAAAGCTTTGGTTGCGTCTGCTTCCCACATATGGTCCCATACAATAGGCACAAATTATCTTTTAAATCTGTTCCATGTGTATTTATTGACTATGATGATCATTATAAAGGCTATTGTTGTCTTGATCATATTTCAGGTCGGATTTATATATCTCATAATGTGGTATTTGATAAGGCAAGCTTCCCCTACCAGCAACCTCAACCTCCATTAGCTGCCCAATCCACACCTGCTGCTCACATGGATATTGGGCCCGAACTGTCCTCTCAACAAATCCCCAATTCCACAAGTTCAAACCACTCTGCCCCTATTAGTCGTGAATCTCCATCAGTCACTCTATCTATTAACCCACCATAGTCTTCATCCATACAATCTGCTCTCACGCAACCTCTTTGACTGTCCATCAGTCACTCACTCTACCAGCCCACCACAATCTCCACCCACACCACCTCTATCCCTCGGTCCAATAGTAGTGGTTCCTTCCTCTGACTCCTAATCCCCCACCATCTCACCAATATCAACACCTCCTTCTTCCCCTCTTGACCCATCTCTTCTCCCTAACTCTTTTGATACAACAAACCCTCCTCAAAAATTTAAGAGCCACAAAACCATCATCTCCTTTGGTTCTAAACCCAAACCACTCTACTCCCACACCACCCCACACCCTTGACCTCACGTTCTCTTTGTCGATTGCTTTGACCCTATGTCCATTGAACCAATGAGTTTTACCTAAGCTTCCAAATACAGTCACTGGCAAGCTGCTATGCAGAATAAATATGATGCCCTTATGAGAAATCAAACATGGTCTCTTGTTCCCGCCTCATCTCAGATTAATATTATTGGCTGCAAATGGGTCTTCAAGGTAAAACAAAAAGTCGATGGCTCCATTGATCGCTACAAGGCCTGTCTTGTAGCCAAATCTTCAATCAACAGGAAGGATTTTATTACGTAGAGACCTTTAGACTAATAGTTAACCAGCCACCATTCGCACTATCTTATCTCTAGTTGTGTCCTCTAATTGGTCTCTTCAACAACTTGATGTTCGAAATGCATTCTTCAATGGCTATTTACAAGAAGCTGTATACATGAAACAACCTGCTGGTTTTCATGTTTCCTCACATCCTCAGGATGTATGTCAACTCCATAAGGCTCTTTACGGCCTTAAACAGGCCCTTAGAGCTTGATTCCAACGTCTTAGTGCTTTTCTCCTTGCTCATGGATTTTCTCACAGTCAATCTGATGCATCATTGTTCATTCATTGTTCCTTTTCCTGCAAAGTCTATGTCTATATCTATATGGATGATATCATTGTCACTGGATCTGACCTACAGTGTGTCCACCAATTCTTGATCAATTATGCTCCACCTTTGACAATCGTCGACTGGGTGAGCTCAATTTTTTCCTAGACATGGAAATTACATGGTTTGTTAATCATTTATTCCTCTCTCAAACTCGATATGCGAACGATTTATTGAAACGATTTAATATGACTAAGTGTAAACCATGTACTATATTGTTACCTTCTGATACTAGATTGTCGTGTTTGGATGGGGATCCCTTACCTGAACCCCTCTACATATCAAAGTATGGTGGGTGGCCTCCAATATCTTACCCTATCACGGCTTGACGTCTCATTTGTTATCAATCAAGTGTGTCAATTCATACATAACCCTAGTTCCTCTCATCTTCAAGTTGTCAAGCGCATTATTCGATATATTAAGGGTACAAATGAGCAAGGCCTTGTGCTTCACCAGTCTGATGACTTTAGTTTACACAGTTTTTCTGATGCTGATTGGGTTGGTTCTGTAGATGATCGAGTCAGGATGTGCACTTCTTGTAAGCGTCTAGGACAGCCCAGATTTTATTCGTTCACCTAGACCCACAAAGTGCGCTTTCCGAAGAATAAAGTTTCCTCGCATAAAAAAAAAAGATTATATATTTAAAAAGTGAGAAGGGTTTTTCAAGGGGTTACATTTAGTTTAATGTTGTTTTTCAATTGGGAATTTTGAAAATCGAACTTCGAATAATGAAATAAAAAATAATTAAAATACTAAATGTGTGCAAGAGATTCCACACGTAAAATTTAAGTACTTTTTTCCATCAAGTCACTTTGCTCTATTTTAATTAACTGCTACTCTTTTAATTTGTCTATATGTGGAGTTTTGCTACAATTACCGAGTTATTCTTTGGGTGCAATCAACATTGTTAACATCAAAAAATAATTTAATTTTTAAGAATTTATTTTCTATATAAATCACTTTTCAAAAACAAAATTCACTCTAGAGACTTGTGGCAGAAGGCAAGGAATCATGGAAAGCCATTCTTCTTCTTTTCCGTAAAAAAGGTAGGTGTCTGTTACTGATTTCTTATGGCAAGAACAGGAGCTAAAACATGGCATGATCTCAACATAAATTTAGTGGGTGTATTTGTTGAAAATAGTCTGCTGATACCGACAACACTTGTCTCTAAAACAGTACACAATAGAAATGAGGAGAAAAGCATTTTAAAAGTGATTTGAAAAAAAAATGATTTTTTTACTCTAAATATAATATTTTTATATCATTTTAATATACTATATCAAAAAAAAATTTAAAAATATTATTTTAATATATTTTTAAATAAAAAAAACAACCACAATCACTTCGTACCAATATCGAGTGAGAGACTAATATATTTTTTAATATAAGGTTTCCAGGTGACTGCAGCATCTTAGAAGTAAAAACATTCTGCCATTATACTCCTACCTTTCTAAAGCAGCCATTATTGTAAGTAAGCAAACTAATGATTCAATCCCCAAGTTTTTCACCAAAATACTAATTAATCCCTCTAGTTTCATATCCACGAGTTAGTCCTTTGACTGTTAACTCGATAAAAGCTGTGTTGGTTTTCTTTTCTAGAAAATAGCCTTCTAGGTTTCTTTCAATTGATATATAGACAAGAATATTTTGGAAAGAAAAGTAATTAATTATTTTTGGTAAAAAAGCAATCAGAATAAATAAATAATAATTTACTCAAAAACTAAATACATCCTTTTAATAAAAACATGCAGGGAACAAAAAGTTTGTCTCTATGTGTCTGTTTAGGACAATTAAGCATTGTATTCCTTCCATGCAACTTCATTAACTTGAAATGTAAACCTAGGTGATGATCACGAGGAACTATGGGCCAAATCCACCACTGAAAACTAGCCACTCGAAGAGGTTAATCCTTCCACTGCATATCATAACTGAAGCAATCTCATTTTGCACACGAAAGAGTAAAAATAAAATCTCACAAAGTTTGTCATTTTTGTTTTGATTGGTATTCGTTTTTTTAATGTTCAGTTTCAGACTATTTCAGTATTATTTCGGAATTATACTGTTTATATATATATATATATATATATATATATATATATATATATTCAAATCCAAAAAAAAAAATTATTTAGAATTGTACAATTTAATCCGAAAAAAAGCACAATAAAATAATTTTTCTGAACAAAATTATAAACATGTATAATATTACAAAAATGTCATCGTCAATTTCACAAGGTCATTACATTCTCTAATTGCTCTGAAATTTTAACATAATATATATAAATATGTCAAGAAACTTCTCATAAAATTCCATCTCAATATAATGATTGGATTGAGAAATATGATTGATATTGTAAAATTATTCATTATTTAAAATAATAAAAAAACACTATTTGGCCGAAACAGAACGGGTGAAACGAAACCGGAACGTTTTGGCCGGTATTTGGCCAAAAAATCAAGAATAGACCGGAATTTAAACCGAGATAAAAATGACATTGTTGTGTCTCATTTTTTTAACTGGTACAAAACGTTTCGACCGAAACGAAACTGACAAGTATGCTTGCTACAAGCCAAATAATAGCAACAAAGACAAGCAACAAACGAACTGACAAGAACATTTTTCACACAACAATTGAGACATGCAGAAAAGTATATATTTGTAGTTTGCCTCTAATCCAGAGAACATGTTCAAATTCTTTATAGAAAAATGTGAATCTACAAACAGAAGCACTCAATACAACAAACAAGATCAGAAAGCCATATATTTCTCACATTTCCCTATATTTATCTCTTAGGAGAACCATCATAGTTCTAATGTAAGTATACCTTATATAGCTTCACAAATGACTTGAGCTAGAAACCAGCCCATCCAGCAGGCTGAGCAGCTGACTTTCTATCCATAATACCTTCTTATATAGCTTCACAAATGACTTGAGCTAGAAACCAGCCCATCCAGCAGGCTGAGTAGCTGACTTGCTCTCCATAATCTTTGACCCACCTAAGTGCACTTCAGTATTAGACCCTGAATTTTGAGAGCTGGCAACTGGTACAGCTGTAAAACTCTCCGATCCAAAACCCCATGAATCAATATTAGAAGTTGATTCAGCAGCCTGCTTATTTTGGTGAGTGTTTCTAGTTCTAACAGACTGTGGACTGTTGCCTTTTGAAACAGGCTTCTGCCGTGACTTGTTATCATCTGCAAATGCTTGCCATGACTTTGACTCTGGGCTTGGGGTACTCCAGTCAGATTTTTCTTGCTGTGATGAGATTAAATATCATTAAAAAAAGGAAATGGATCTCTATAACAACTACAATGGTGAAAACATCAATGAAAATAATACCGGAGGACTTGCAGATGGTTGGATTCTGGATGAGGCTTGATATTTATTCGGTGAAGGAGTTCTAGCGGCTAGTGTTTGCTTGAGCTCCTGTATCTCCTGTCTCTGAGATCGACAAATGGCAGATAGCTTCTCAAATTTCAAAGTTATTTCAGCCTTCTCAGAGTTTACCTGCTTCAGCTGCTCTTTAAGCATCTCTATTTCATCCTCCAGTGCTTCTTCCTTTCCTTCTCTGTCACTACTAACTCTTGAGTTGAGCTTATTGCTATCAAATTCAGCAACAAAAGTATTAAAAGCCTCATCTTGAAATAAATTATTAGCAGCCGGTTTTGATGCTTTTTGCCTCTCCATGCCATGATCTATATCTTTCTGAGAGAAAGTTAATTCAAAGTCCTTGGAAGCAGCATCCTCAGGCACATGTGATCTATTATGCACATTCCTCCTACCAGCCACATGGGTATGTGCATTTTCCAGCTTTGCAGGGCTAGTGTTTTTGGGAAAACTGTGATTCTCTGTCTGATTCCTATCTTGATTTGATGTGTTATGGCTAGGTTCTTCATCAAATTTAGGTCTGCTCTTGTCTTCGACAAACAGTGGGTCCTTTGCGTGATGCGTTGACCAGAAAGCACCAAGCTGTCCCTCACCTCCCCCAACCCCAGATGAAGGAGGAGGTGGTGGGCTTCTTTGAGGCATTGGAGGCGACCTATTTGCAGCTTTTGCAATGCCTATTATATTTATCATTTCCACATTTAGCAAGGTCAAAAAACAATTTGGCTATTCAATTAAAAAACATCTAAACCTTTTCGATTTTACTCAAATGTAGCCAAGATATTGTATATTTTAAAATTAAAAAGTTCTGAATGAATTCAACCAAGTTCAAACCTGATACTTAATTTCACATCAGATAACTCAATCAGGCAAACCCTACAGAAAAACAAAACTTGATTTATCCATGTGAAATGCTCTCACCTCCATGTATACCAGCAGATTGCATCTCAGGTGGTCCATCAGGCAATGACTTCTGCAAATTAACTGGTAGCTGCTCATTAACACGAAACCATACCTGCTTCCATGGGAAAATCCCAGGATCAGTAGGAAGAATGTTAGAATCACTGCACCAGAAACTTCCATGGATGTAGATGATCTAAAACTAACCTAAGTTTATGGAGATGAATTTCCAATCAAGCAAAGCGCTTGCCTGCGTGATGTCTGGTCGGTCATCTGGTGATGCTTGAAGCATGTCTCTGATCAAGTCTGTCACCAAGGAACTGTATTTGGGTAAATCTGGAATGCGATAATTCCCATTTAATATTTGCAGCTTTGATTCTCCATCAAATGCACTCCTAAAATAGCATATGCGATATAGCAGACATCCAAGAGCCTGTGAAACAGCAGAGCAACTTCAGTTAAGTTGGGAAGGGAAAATTTAAAGGTTACGATATTTCAATAGAAATATAAAGTCCAGTCCACTTACCCATATGTCAACCTTCTCATTTATAAGATCTCTCCGCAACAGATCCCACATCTAAGTCAAGAAAACAAGGAAAGACATAAATCAAACACTTTTACACAAAATTTCAGAAATTTTTGTTTCAAAGCACAGATCTCCTTCAACCTCAGGGGCTCTATAGGCAGGTGTTGTGTGCTTCCGAATGTTGTCTTCTTCAATACCCATTTC
This sequence comes from Salix arbutifolia, assembly GCA_025169955.1. Taxonomy (NCBI): domain Eukaryota; kingdom Viridiplantae; phylum Streptophyta; class Magnoliopsida; order Malpighiales; family Salicaceae; genus Salix; species Salix arbutifolia. The sequence goes on along the minus strand of CM045917.1, from coordinate 13,536,287 downwards.
TTCAGGCTTCTCAAAGCGTTTGTGATTTGTAGAGGTACTCCCAAAATCACATAATTTCCACAATCCATCAGACCCCAGAAGAAGATTCTCAGCTTTCAAATCTCTGAAAATTGTGAAGAGTGAACTGGTTGCTAAAAGCTTGCTTAGCATTATCAAATAAGGTAATTTGGAATGGAAAGAATATTATTCATACAGGATACTTCAATAAAATATAAAAGTTTCAAACTAAGGCTTGTTAAGTTCAATGAGTATATCAAACTCTAGATTACATTCCCGGTTTCTCAGGATATAAGAACACAAACACAAGTAATAAAATATGGTAAGCCTTGGAGATTGCACTCTCATATCTACAAGTATTTAAAACCAAATTTACATAATCCATGTTAAGCTAATGGATACCGGAGTTCCAACTACAAACAAAGTGTCCACCCAATACAGCCAGAAACAGCAATATGCTACCATTGGTGCAAGAGACCAATATAAAGTGGAATGCAGATTCTCAAAAGAATAAATATTTTTTGGAAAGATGTATTCACAGACAGACATTAAAACTAGATATCTTAGAACTTTACCGGTGAGCGATTGGCAGGGATTGAGAGTGCATAGCAAAAACAGCATTGCAGACATCTCTAAACATGGAAAGGACTTGTTTCTCCTCAAAATATGCTGCTCCTCTGCTCTCCAGCACATTAACCAGAGATTTTTCGCAAAATTCCATTACAAGGAGCGCTTCCTTTGTTCTTCCCATATCTAAGATGGTATGTGCATAAAGTGTAACAACATTAGAATGCCCTTTGAGTGCCTTCATCACATTGATCTCCTTCATCACCAAGTCCAACGATTCTTCATCGTTGCATATCATGTGCTTTAAAGCATATTGCTTTGATGCATGCACAGCATCTCGAGCTAAGTATACACAGGAAAATCCTCCCTCTGCAATGGCATTTCGAACATGAATCTTAAGATTGCCAACATCAACATAGCGACCTTCAAGGCCTGCTGGTTCTTTTTGAGTAAAATGTTTGAACCTCCACATGTTCAATAAAAAAGAGGAAGAAAAAACACTGCACACATTTGTAAGAAAAAAGAAATTAGAATTTAATATTTATATCATGTGAAAACCCAATATATAAGCAATCCAAAACAAAGTGCACGATTGTTCTTTGAGAAACAACATTAAAGCCCCAGAATTTCTGAAGATAAGAATAAACCAAAAGACCATGAACTTCAAAGCATAATCCAAATATAACTCCAATCATGCTGTGAGACATTTCTCGTACACATCCGGCTCAACCACAGTAGTTCAATTCAAAATTAAATGGCCAGATCACCACAGAAAACCCTCCATGGGTCTGTCTCATGGTAATGTGTGTACGCACGTGTAAATTTGAAATCGACAGTTTTGATAAACCATGTTGCCTAAAAATGCTTGAGAAAACAACCATATTAAAAATGATGTTAGCACTAGTTGATACAACAGTAGTTTTGCCAAGAGGTAATTCCCATGCTTACACAGCGCCGCTCTCTACTCCACCACAGTAGTTCATTTCAAAATTGCATGGCCACACCAGCACACAAAATCCACAACGAAAAAAGAAAGAAAGAAGGAAAGTAAGATGCCAGCCACGTTACATTGATGATAACACTCGGTAAATGGAGTACATTGAGTTGACAAAAGAAAAGAAGCAAACCCATTGATAGATAATTAAGCAAAACTATGACATGCATTTTTATTTTATTCAAATGATCATCACCATCACATTAATCATAAAGGTCCAATTTTTGCATAATTCATGATTGAGTACACAATTAAGAAAAATACAATCTTTCAATAGTAATCCCATAAAGACAAATACATGCCATTGTTTAAGATCCAACAGTATAACTCTCAAGCTCCAACTCGCAAAAAAAAAAAAATCATAAGTAAATCATGTACTAAAAATGGATCTGATATATCCCAATTCAAGATCTGACATTCAACTCTCAGAAAAAAACTCATATCACTTTACACAAGATCGATCCATTTATCCAATATAAATCAAAGATCTCGGGCTCTATATAGCTAAAGAAAATATTTCGAAAGGAAAAAAAAGCTACATGCCAACGAATAAAACAAAAAAAAGAAACCCAGAAAAGAAAAGAATGTACCTGAGAGAATCAGATAAGATTGTTTAAGAATATTAGCTTAAGCTGAATCTCTCAACTCAAAGATCTGAGACTTTTCTTTCTTGGATCTCAAAACATAAGTAACATAAATTTTTTTCTTTTTTGGAATTTTGAGAGAAAGGTAGACGCAAATGGGCAGCTAAGGCCAGGATTTGAAGGGGTATTTAAATAGAGAAAAAAGAGATGTGTCGATACAGAAATGAGTGTTTATATGTAGGTGGTGATGGTGGTGGTGAATTGTGGTGGGCGGAGAATTTGACTGGAGCTTTCGGTGTGGTGAGGGTTATTAGGAGTGCGTGAACGTGACTTACCCGCTAATGTAAATCTGGTGGTACTTGCTTTCGTGTTGGACTTAACGATAACTTGGTCACTATAGTTTATCAATGTTAACTATTTAGTACCTATCTTTCTTTAAAAAACAATGCAATTTTAAATTGATTTAGGTTCACTTGTCCAACATATTCATCAAATAATTTGTTAGATAAGGTTTTATAACTATGTTTTATCTTATCGTACTCCTAATTCAATAGACCACTCTCGAATATCTTTCATGCATGTTTGAAAGTGTGGTTAAGGTTATTTTTTAAAGTATTTTTCGTTAAAAATACATCAAAATAATATTTTTTAAAACGTAATGTCAAACATAGCTTTCATTGCTTGAAATTAAAAGATATAAGAGTTATATAATCAATTCATTGATATTGAAAAACTCAAAAGTATTCTTACCCTTTTTTTATCGGTGTTTATTATTGTTATGATTTCATTGAAATTCCAAACTTGCATATTTTTCTAAATGAAAAGGAATATAAAATAAATGGAAAAGGCATATAATTTACAAAAGGACTAGATAATAAGCGAATTTAAGAATAAAGGGACAATATACATTAAAAAAAACACTAAAATGGTCAGCTAACTAGGCTTGTTAAACTTCAAGGACTAAGATTTACTCTTCATGTTTCTCCTTTCTTTAAGACACATGGCTCGTGTTTTTTGGTTGCTAGTTAGATTGTCAATTTTAACATTGAGTATAACAATGATGATCAATGATTGTTAAGTATTGTGATATTAATGATTTAAACGTTAATTTGGAGCAATGTGGTTTTGGTAAGTAATTAAAGTTCATTATTATTGCAGCGGTGCTATATGGGAGAGATTTGTTGTCCTTAAGGGTCTCACCCGGCTCGAATCTGGATTAATCAGTAATGGCCGGATACCGGATGGTTATACCAAAAAAAATTCATTATTATACTTAAGCTATAACTACTAATGCTTATTAATATAAAAAAAATAATTTTTTGAATATACAAAAATAATCGAGTAATGTGTGTATTAAATTCTTTATTTTTGTTAATTTTTAACATATATTTATGTTCATAATTATAATAAATAAAAGCTTTATTATTTGGACAAATTAATCTTAGAATCTTAGAGAGGTAAAAGTCACTCCCTCGTTCCCAAAACCCAACTTGTCGGCATATTCCTACTTCCTAACACGATTTTATTTATCATTGCTTATAAAAGTTTTTATTTTTTTATAGTAAAGTATCTATCTATGATTGTTTTTTATTTTTAATAAAGAGCACTTATTCTTGACGGATGATTCTTAAGAACACTTTATCGTTGTTGTCGTTGAAAAATGACATGGAAGGTGTGGCTCCATTGAGAATAAAGTATGAAAAGCTTGATAAAAAAAAATGTATTATATTACTTGATGGTGGAGAATCAAAGCATTCTTCATCCAATTTAAGAGTTTTTGTTACTGCATTTCAAAAATATTTTTGAAATAAATTTAAAAAAATATTTTTATTTTAAATAATTTTTTGATATTTTTAAATTATTTTCATATGTTGATGTTAAAGACGATTTTTCAAAAATAAAAAATATCATTTTGATGTATTTTTTAACGAAAAATATTTTCAAAAACAACTTTAACCATATTTCTAAACAGACACTTAATCTTTTTTTTAACTTTACTTTTTTTCCACTATTATTATTATATTTCATCAGAATTTAGAGTAGGTATCTAATTGATTTGATTGTTAACCTAGATTAGGTGTTAAGAAAATTAATTCAAAGTTAGATCCGTTTTAATTCAATCAGCCTTGAATAAAGTTCAACTTAATTTTAAAGAAATAATTCAATATATTTTAAAAAAAAATAATTCAATATTCAAATAAGAAAAATAAAACCAAAACTTGTATATCAAATAGAACTTGATTCTTTTTTTTTTTACTTCTTTTTCTTACACTTCTAATCGCTTTTAATTTATCTTTAAATAAAGAATCATTCTTCAATTTATCGCTATATCAAATATTCATACCCAACTCCACCTTAATTATGGAAACAAGCTGAGTTTTTATTCCCCGTGTGTGTATATATATATAACTAGCCAATACCCCGTCTAGTTGCGAGCGGCACCATATATTTTTCAACGCAAAAAATATTAATTGTGTGATATTTTTTTATTGTAATATAAATTTAGGTAAAATAATAAATTTGTATAGAAATTCTGTCAAGTGCAAGTTTTCTATAAAATATATAAATTTTAAATTAATATAAATTTATATGTTAGTAGGTTTTAACGAAATAAACAGTATAAAATGATCATTATCATTAAAAATGCGAGAAGATTCGGATATCGGAATTATTAAATACACTGTATTAAGATTAGTTCATTTTATAATTCAATTTAAATTAAACACAACAAACAAAATATAAATTGTGAAAGAACCTGCAATCATCAAATAACAAAAATAAGTAGTTCATTTTCTATCTCCAAAAAGAAAAAAAACATAAACTGAAAATTCATCCTCACGTTACTGTAATTATCATACTATAACAGTTAAAATTATTCTCAACATTACTGTCAAAATAGTGAAAATCATTAAATTATCCTGAATTTTTTTTAAAAAAAACAAAATATTTTGACAATAAAACAATAAAAAAATAATCACTAAAATTTATCATTATTATTGTGCAAACAATAAAATCACCTAATCCTAAAAAAGAACAAAGGGAACAATATTAATTTTAAAATGATCACCAACATAAATTACAATTTTAGAACTGAATCGAAAAAAAAGCCTAATAAAAAATAAAATGACAAAAATTCAAAACAAAAACCAAAAGTATAAATGAATGAATACAGACAAAAAATAAACAATGTCCAAGAAGACAAAAAAAAAAGAGAGAGAGAAAGGAATCAATACTAAATAAAAAATTAAAAGAATAAGTGCCAAAATGAAAAACAATATATATAATTAATTCCAATTGAATGATAAAATTACAAGAAATCAAAACCTTGGGACTGAAAAACAATAAAAGAATTTTAAAAAATAAAATGCAGTGTAACTAACATAAATTAAAATTTCAAAATCAAAACAAATAAAAATAAAACCTCAACAAAAAAATGACAAAAAATAAAAATAAAATCTAAAAGCATAAATAAATAAATACGGACAAAAAAACAAACATTGTGCAAGAAGGACCGAAAAAAAAAAGAAGGAATCAATACTAAATAAAAATCTAAAAGAATAAGTGCCAAATGAAAAATAAAATAAATAATTAATTCCAATTGAATGACAAAACTACAACAGATCAAAACCTTAAGACCGAAAAACAATAAAGAGATTTTTTTTTATAAAAAATACAGTATAACCAACATAAATTAAAATTTTATAATATAACCGAATAAAAATAAAACCCCAACAAAAAATAAAACGAGAAAAAATAAAAACAAAAACTAAAAACACAAATGCATAAATATTGACAAAAAATAAACACAATCCAAAAAGGACAAAAAAACCAAAAGAATTAATGCACAATTTTTTTTAAAAAGAATAAGTGCCAAAATAAAAAACAAAATATATATTTAATTCCAATTGAAGGATAAAAATGAAACAAATCAAAACTTCGGGATCAAAAAACAATAAAGGGATTTTTAAAAAATTAGTACAGTGCAATTGTTGAACAAATTTAAAGAATAAGTATCGAAATGAAAAGTAGCATATATGACCAATTTTAATTGGAGGACAAAATTAGAACAAATTCAAACTTGCATACCAAAAATATTAAAGAAACAAAAAACAAACCAAAAATCACAAGATGAAGGACTGAAAGGAAACTTACCATATATAATCAATTTCAATTGAATGATATAATTGAAAATAATCGTTTTTTTCATTGAAAAATCAGTAAGTAAAATGAAATCAAAAAATCAGGGACTGAACTGAAACTACAACAAATATTAGGGACTGTGTCGAACTTTTCAGCAGTAGGATAGAGAAAAGGAGGAAAAGAAAAATCGTTCATCAGTGATTCCACGACCACATGCCCATTCCACACGCTACTCCGGGAGGCAAAACATGTCGGCACACTAGGTGACACGCTAGAAGGCTAGTTTCCATCGCCTGAGGACACCGCATGTGCCGCCCGAAAGGCGCGTGTGAGTAGAACACTGCTGGGGTGCCTGCGTTGTTCCAGAAAAAGAAAAAAAATTGATCAATTACCCATACACCCCTGAACACAACGATATCTACGAAAAAATCTAGGGTGAAAGTACTGCAATACCCCCGGTTGCAGTGATGATTTTTTGTCTTTTAGGGGGGCTAGTTTTGTTATTTCAATGTGTGCAAAGACTTTAGAAAATATCATCCATGCTCCTTGGAAATTACAAAAATATCCCCGATACAGGGGGTTAAAAATTTTCAGCCGTAGGAGTAAAATGGTATTTTTATTGTTAGAATTCGCAGTAATCTGTATCTATGAGCACAGTAAAATCATGCACAGTAAAAACAGACGCGTTTTATATATATCTATAATATAAAATAAATTTGAGGAAATATATTTCAATATTCCATTTCCACCTCTGTATTTTTAGATTTTCTTATATGACCCCTATAATTTTTAGAAAGCTAAAATATTTGTACTCTTTTATTTTACTTACTCCATACTTATTTTTTTCCTCTGAACTTCCCATATATGTTATAATATATCATTAAAATACTTAAAAACCTAAGAGAAACTCAAACGCAAAATTCAAAAAATAGGATATTATTAGGGGTAGCGTTGGAACTTTATAGAAACTAGGAGGGTAACATTAAGAACGTTTATGAGTTGCAAATGGAATATTGATACATCAACAGGGACGAATTTGTAGTTCACCCTTGATTATTTGTCTCCACAAATAAATTCTCAGAGTTAAAAACCCTAAAAGCCTCCTCCTGATTCGTAAACCCTACTGCTCCAACTCTACAGCACTCCTAATCCTCTATCTCCCTCCTTCTCCCTTTGTAATGGAGAAGCAGCTACAAGAGGAGGAGCCATTGTCATCAAACTCAGACCTTAAAAAACAAGAAACTGTATTGTGTGAAGAATGCAAAGAAAAACCATCAAAATACAAATGCCCAGGTTGCTCTGTACGCTCTTGCAGCCTCAGTTGTGTCAAAGCTCACAAGCAACGCACTTCCTGTCCTGGAAAGCGAAGCCAGACCCACTTTGTCCCTCTATCTCAATTCGATGATAATATCCTCTTGTCCGGTACTTTTCTTTTTATCCCTGTTTCTTTTTGTTCAATGAAAGAGTGATTTTTGAGTCTTGTTTGTGGTCCAGTTGTAAATTTTCCATGTTGGGATGGATTATTTTCTTGATTTTTTTATTGGATGAATGGTTTCGTGGGTTTTTCTACTTTGTGTTATAGTTTTGAAACTTGTGGATACTATTTGATTACTTTACTTTGGAGCTCCTTTTGCAAGTTTGGTGTTTTTTCTAGCTTGTTTGATCAGGCGAGTTGTTTGGGTGGAAATTTACACATTGTGATGCACCTGCTATAGATTATAATTTGCTTGAGGAAATCAAGAGGGCGGCTGAGTCTGCACGGAGGACGAGAACTAAATTACACCCATGCCCTCCTTATTCTAGATTTCCACCTTACCGTCAAGACCTTAAACGTGCTGCTGCAAGACGGAGAACAAAGCTCCTTTTTCTTCCAGGTGGAATGTCAAGGAAGGAAAAGAATCAAACTCTATACGACCCAAGGTTTGTTTTGAGAATGCTTATCCTTTTGGAATATTGCTGGTATTCATTCGTAACTTAGCCTGTTTAAATTTGGCTTTCAATGGTTTTATCTGGTGGTCTTTTGGGATTTGATATTCTGTTGTATGAAAATATTGGTTCCATATTGCTATGTTTTTATGTTATCTTGATGTTGTATAAATTTTCAAGCTGACTCATTTTGCTCAAATAAATAGCTGCTTTCTTACCATTGAGTACCCAGAGGTTCTTTTGGAGCTAAAAGCTCACCAACTGTGGTTGCTTTTTCCTTTCATGTTGATATCTCTTGATTTTCAGGCTGAAGTGAAACTTAGGGCCAGTTTTAGAAGATATAATATTTTCCTATTTAGTCAATGTAGTTTTCCTTTTCAATGGAAAAGTAGAAAGCACTTCATCTGAAATTCCAAATGGGGATGAATACTTTTTTCACTGACAAACAGTTATAATCCAAATAAATTGAAATTCCTTGTTATCCAAATAGAAAGCACTGAAAAAATAGGTGGTAGTTTATGGAGAAAATATCTTCCTGAATGCAGGTGCTTTATAAAACAGCCAAAACTTGGAAGTTACAAAAACAAGGATTTTAGTATTCTGCTTGAAATAACATTGCATTTGAACATGGAATCTGATTTTTGTCTTTTATAGGAAAATAAATATTGAAAAGTCTTGCTTTGTAGTTTCAACAACAAAATAGGACCATTGTCTATTGAAGCTGCTGGTTTGTAGGGTTGTGTCGGTGGCTCATTTTGACCTGACTTTAATATGTAACCATTATTACTTTCTGATCATTTGTTTCAGGAAGAAATCCATCTCTTGGACAATTGAGTGGCGGTTTCACTCAACTGATGTTGTTTTACATGACCACGGGTAAGGTGTCAGACCATCTTTCATGAGAACTTTCCTCTTTGGTAGTCTTCTGCTGTTTATATCAAGGATGAGCAAGGTCCATAAAGAACTAAGGCATTTAATTTTTGATATAGAGTACATGAAGACACTGAACTTTTCTCTGCAATTGAGAAGCATTTGAAAGCTGGACCATGGAACCATCCATTAAAGCAATTTTGTGATGAGCATTTGGACTCCCTCAAGTTTTTTATCCGCAAGTATCCTAAGGTATTCACAATTATTAATAGCTCCAGGTTATGTGTTTCAGATATGAACACTTCTCTATGCAAGAATTGATATACTTATCTGTTCTTTTATTTTCTCATGCTCTACTGTGTTTTTATGGTGTGATTATTTAAGCAACCTGTTATGAAAGATTGTATTAGTTTGACTGGTTTTAACCCCCTTTCCTCCTTTTATTTCAAAATAAATTGAAATTGTGCAAGGAAGATAATTTATTTTAACTGTAAAATTTTGATTCACTATGTCAAGTATTGAGCCAATGTTTCACATTCAAGTTTCTGTTTTTTCAGGGACCCAAGTCAGCTTTCCGCGAGATTGACATAAAGGGCTCTTTAAGGCAGCAATTAGCCAATGTAGTTATCCTGGAACACCCTGTTATTCATGTTTTCCTTCCATCACTCAAGTATGATTTTGAAGTTGTTAAAGATGTTCGTCTTGTCAATCATAGATTAGATGCTAAGAATTCTGTCAGCAATGATTGCCCAAGTCCAAAAGGCATTGTCTTCAGGGAAGAGAAAATAGAAGATGATGCCAATACTTGCTCTTCAGATCCCCAAGTTTATGATTTGATGAAAAATGAAAATTTGAGTCCATCAAATCAAATCTGTGATCATAACGCATCTGTGAAAGCATTAGAAAACATATTTGATGACTCTATGGCTGTGAGAGAAGCAACAGCTAATGGTGTGCATTCCAGCTCCAAGAGTGAAGAGACTTTTGAGAATATGGAATTTGACTTTGATCAAGGTTTGATGGATGCATACTCAGATCTCATTTCTGGAATTAATCCAGATGACTTTCTTGATTTAGAGAGTGTGTTTTCCAAGGAAGAAGAGAATGATCATTTTGATTCCATGGGAATTTTTTCAGTGGAAGAGGAATTGGAAGAGGGGGAGATTGCAAAATAATTGAGTCTGGATTCAAACTAAAACTCCACAACTATAAAAGGTGCATCTGCCAAGATTTTCTTGTCCAGCTGGAGTTAATTTTCACTGCCATAAACCTTTGATAGTTGCAGCTTATCTGTCAAAAGGGCACAGTTTGTTTGATTCTATGGCTATAACTCAGACAAGATAATACATGAGGCCGTTTAACTGGTGCATTGGATCTTGTCACCAGTCATAGCATTAAGATTTTATCAGATCGACAGGGCAATCCCATGCTTGTTTTCCTCTTCCCTACTCCTGAAAGTGGCTGTCTTCCTGATCTACATACAAGCTGCGCCATTCATAAACTAAGATTGTGCATCGCGGATCGGGTTTTGAGCTTTCGTGTTTTGATAGTCAAAACTCCATGGTAAAAATAATTTTGCTTGTCAATTTATATTTATTTTGGTATGATTTCTACATGTGCTCGACTAGTTGGAGATACAGTATACTAGTAATTGAGCAATGCATGGTGTTTTAGAATTTGATATATTCTGTTACAATTGTAGATGCGTTGTTGAGGTGTTTTATGCTAAACATTTTTGCTTGCATGGTGATTTATTAAAGATATGAACTTCACACCTAGGATGTTTCAAAATCAGAAGCTGATACTATACAGTAGATAAAAGGGCATGGAGGCATTGAAACCTCAAGAATATTTTATTGCATGAACAATGTTGTCCTCACGAAGGCTCACGACTCATACAGATGGTTAATTTTACATGCACCATAGAGCTATCATCACTAGGATTGCTTCTCTCTCCATTTTCATTCCACATTTTCTTTCCCTTGATTGTTTAACAGAAATTTTGAAAGTCCAAAATCAGAAATCTTTGCGGTGAAAAAATAATCAAGAGAATGCTTCGAGGCTTTATGTCACAATGCATGATTTGCACGCTGCATTCTTCCGTGCAAGTACAAGTGGCCTCTTGCAATGCCTGATGCAATCTGTATTCTTTGTTGTCAGCTAAGCCTTGAGAATTCCAAACAGGAAGCTTGATAAAGAGCCGTTTCTCATGAACTCGTAAACCACATGTGTCGTTGCTATTCTTTGTTGAAGTTGCGAGTTACCGGAACAAATTCTTGTAGTGAATCTGTCCGGAGGTTCTCACCTCACTTGTAAATTCCTTGATGCCTCTCTTTGTCCAACCCGTATATATATCCTACATATTTTTCTTTCATTTTAGTCTATAATTTTTTTTAATTTTAATTTTTTTTCTAGAACCTTTTATAGAAGTTTTATTAGTTTTTAATTGTATTATTCAATTTAAAATTATGGTATATTATTTTTTACAATTTGGTCATGATTCTTTTTATTTTCTTATATTATTCTTTCCAATTTATCTCTCAAATTGAAATATGTTGTCTCCCTCTAATTTATTTTTTATTTTGATTTTAATCTTTATTCTTTTATTTTTTTTTTAATTTTGATTTTTTTTCTTTTCTAATTTCATCATTTAATATTTTATTTCTTAGTGATTGGGCATTATGGTTTTTTCATATAGGGTGTTTTTGTTTTTATGGCTCAGGTCACGAGTTTAGAAAATTAATAGGGGTTGATATTTTTTTTTGAATTATTTTCTTTTTTGATATTGTCACCTGACATTATTTTTTTAAAAAACAAATTCAACTTTGTGGTTTGTTTTATTTTATATTTCTATTAGTTTATCCCAAATTTCATGATCTAAAATGTTAATGTGAGTTTGACAAGTTAACTCTTATTGACTTGCATGTGAATGTTTAGATTATATACTTATCATGCTATCTTGAGTTGACTCATACCAATTTCTTTTGTAATTTTTGACTTTATTTCATCCTCATATACTTAATTAGCTAAAAATTAAACAAATTTGTTTTCCACTCTTGATAGAGAATCTTTCCCGGTTATCATTATGTGTGTGTGTGTGTATACTAGCCAATGCCCCCTCGCCTCGTCGCGAGCGGCACCATATTTTTTCAAACACAAAAAAATATTAATTGTGCGAGTTTTTTTATTTTTATAATATAAATTTAGTTAAAATAATAAATCTGTGTAGAATTCTTGTGAAGTGCAAGTTTTCTATAAAATATATAAATTTTAAATTGATATAAATTTATTTGTTTAGTAGGTTTCAATGAAATAACTAGTATAAAATTACCATCATTGTTAAAAAAGCAAGAAGATTCAGATATTTAAATTATTGAATTCGTTGTCTTAAGATCAGATCATTTATAATTCAATTTAAATTAAATTTAAATTGAATTATAAAATTGTGAAAATAACAACATTAATTAAATAACAAAAATAAGTAGTTAAATTTCTATTCACAAAAAGACGAAAGCATATATTGAAAATTCATCCCTACGTTACCGTTAATATCATTATTATAGCAATTAAAATTATCATTAACATTACTGCTCAAACAATTAAAATAATTTAAATTACCCTGAAAAATAAAAAAATGCAAAACATTCTGACCAAAAAATAATCACTAAAATAATAATAATTATTGTGTAAACAATAAAATCATAAAAAACATCTTATCCGAAAAACAGATAAAATAATAGAGAACAAAAAAAAACAAAGGGAAAAAGAGAGCAATATTAATTTTAAAATTATCACCAACATAAATTAAAATTTCAAAACAGAACCTAATAAAAATAAAACTCTGACAAAAAATGAAACGACAAAAAATTAAAACAAAATCTAAAAGCATAAATTAATAAATACGAACAAAAAATAAACATTGTCCATTAAGGACTGGAAAAAAGAAAGGAATGAATACTAAATAAAAATTTAAAAGAATAAGTGCCAAATGAAAAACAAAATATATAATTAAATTTCAATTGAATGACAAAACTGCAAGAAATCAAAACCTTGAGACCGAGAAACAATAAAGAGATTTTTAAAAATAAAATGCAGTGTAATCAACATAAATTAAAAATTCATAACAGAACTGAATAAAATTAAAACCTCAACAAAAAATAAAACAACAAAAATTAAAAACAAAAACTAAAAGCATAAATGCATAAATATGAAAAAAAAATAAACAATGTCCAAGAAGGACCAAAAGACCAAAGGAATTAATACCAAATAAAAAATTAAAAGAATAAACACCAAATAAAAAACAAAATATATAATTAATTTCAATTTAAGGACAAAAATTAAATAAATCAAAAACTTTGGGACCGAAAAACAATAAAGGGATTTAAAAAAATTAATACAATGCAATTGATTATAAAATTAAAAAAATAAGGAGTGAAATGAAAAGTAACATATATGACCAATTTCAATTAGAGGATAAAATTAAAATAAATTAGAACTTGCATACCAAATTTATTAAAGGAACCAAAAACAGATGAAAAATCAAAAGTTTAAGGACCGAAACGAAACTTATCGTATATAATCAATTTTAATTGAAAGACATAATTGAAAATAATCAAAATTTTCATTGAAAAATTAGTAAGTAAAACAAAATCAAAAGATCAGGGGTTGAAATGAAAAAAAAACAAATAGGAAGGACCAAACTGTACTTGACGACAGTAGGAGAGAGAAAGGGAGGGGGGAAAGAAAACTGTTCACCAGAGCTTGCACGCCCCTATTAACTTGACACGTGCCGGTCTGGGATGCAGAGGACAAGGTGGTGCACCAGATGACATGACGAAAGACCATTTTACACCGTCGTATGACACCGCACGCGCTACATGAAAGGGGCGTGCGTGCGGAACACTATTGGCGTGTCGGTATGACGCGCCTGCAATGTTCAAAAAAAAATAAAATAAAAAATGGTTCAATTACCCATACACCCTTGGACTCAGAGATATCTACGAAAAAACTGGTGGTGCAAGTACTGTAATACCCCCGGGTCCAGCCGTGGTATTTTGTCGTTTAGGGGGGCTAGTTTCGTTAATTCACTGTGCAACAAATTTGAAAATGCCATCTATGTCCCATGGGAAATCCAAAAATACCCCTGATCTTGGTGGTTAAAATTTTTCGGTCCTAGGGACAAAATGCTAATTTTATTGTAGCAATGAATAATGAACTGAGTCTGTGAATAATAGAAAAGATCACAGTAAATAAAATGTGCATATGTTTTAAATGTTAATATATGTTAAAGATCACAGTAATTTTAGTTAATATATGCATTTGTTTAACTATAACCCGGGTTATTGATTATTGTTTTAAATGTGCTTGCGGTACTAAACTTTTTTTGGGAGAAATAGCCCAGATACGCCACGTAGCGCTGGTCAGTCTAGTAATTTTAAAAACTGGATCCTTTGTAAACAATGTCAACCGTCTTCCTCACCGGATTGTTCTTCTGTGTGGCATTTTCAAGATCTTTGTAATTGTAAGAGCACAAGTTTGTTTCCTTCTAAACTCTACGTAATTTTCCTTTTGAGGCATTCGACATCTGAGAGAGATTATCGTCACAGAAAGTAGGTTTAAAAAAATGCAGCGAGAGGCACCTTGGAGTTTTTATTTTAATGATATAACAGGATTATTAGATCATTCTAATAAGTGCGACGTGATGACACATGATTTTGTTAGGACTGTTAATAATCTGCTAGCAGTTAAGTCAGTTACAATAAACAGTTAGTAGTTAATAAGTGTTAGTTACTAAGGTGTTTAGTTACTAAGTTGTTAAGTAACTAAACACTGTTATCATTTGGTTAAGCTTTCGGTTAAGTAGCTTTAGTTGAGGCAGGTGTCAACACATTGTATTGACTATAAAAGGGGATTTCCCTCTATGAATAAAGAGGGGAACACGTTTTCTGTAAACTCTTTCTCAACATTTTGGTATTAGAGCTGAGAGTGGCCTGACTTGGGAAAAACGGGAAACGCTGAGTGAAAGAGAGTGAGAGTGACGAACAAATTTAGGAAAAAGGGAGAGTGAAACACAGAGTGAGAAGTGTGTGAAAAGTGAGGAAAACTGTGGGTGATTGAGCGTGATTCTCAGAAATTTGCGAGAAAAGGTGCAAGAGAGTGAATCGCAGCAAAGTGCAAGAAATTGCTCAAAAGTGTGGGTGATAAGTGTGGGTAATTGTTCTCGGCGGCTAAGTGTGGAAATTACAGTGCGAGAGAAAGTCAGAAAACTGTGGGTGATTGAGCGTGATTTTCACAGCAAGGAGTGAAAAATTGTAGAAATTGCAATTGAGTGAAAAATTGCAGAAATTGCAATTAATTCTCAACAATTGTAGAAACTGTGGGTGATTGAGAAAACAGTGGGTAACTGTGGGTGATTGAGAACACAGTGGGTAATTTTCAACAATTGAAGTGTGAATAAAAAATGTCCACATCTTCATCAGATCATTTTGTCACGGCATCAATTCCCAGGTTCAATGGGCATTATGACCACTGGTCAATGATGATGGAAAACTTTCTGAGAAGCAAGGAGATGTGGAATTTGGTGGAAGAAGGCATACCAACTCAGAAACAAGGGCAAATTATGAGTGACAGTCAAAAGAAAACAGTGGAAGATTCAAAACTCAGAGACTTGAAGATCAAGAACTACTTATTTCAAGCAATCGACTGAGAAATCATGGAAACCATTCTCGACAAAGGATCTGCAAAAGCCATATGGGAGTCAATGAGACAAAAGTATCAAGGATCAACAAAGGTGAGAAGGGCTCAATTGCAAGCACTGAGACGGGAATTTAAAGTGTTAAACATGAAGGAAGGTGAGAAAGTAGACAAGTATGTGTCAAGAACACTGACCATTGTGAATAAAATGAAGGCTCACGGTGAACAAGTGCAACAAAGTACAGTTGTGGGTAAGATTCTGAGGTCCTTGACCATCAAATTCAACTATGTAACCTGCTCAATCGAAGAGTCTAATGACCTGGACAACTTGAGTATCGATGAACTTCATGGCAGTCTACTAGTTCATGAGCTGAGAATGCAGGAGTATAAGGAAGAGGATCATGCCTTAAAAATTGTTCAAGATAATCGAGTGTTCAGGGGAAGGGGCAGAGCAGTTTTCAGATGAGGATTTCGAGGTAGAGGAAGAGGTAGAGAAAGGCAGCAACTGAACAAGGAGCTAATTGAGTGCTACAAATGTCACAAATTGGGACACTTCCAATTTGAATGCCCTGACTGGAAGGGAGCTAATTACGCAGAATTAGAAGAAAAAGATGAGATGCTGCTTATGGCTCATGTGGAGATGCAACATGCCACACGTAATGAGGTATGGTTCCTTGACTCCAGATGTAGTAACCACATGACTAGTAATAGGATGTGGTTTGTGAACCTTGATGAAGATTTTAGGCAGTATGTGAAATTGGGGAACAATGCTAGAATGACTGTCATGGGAATGGGAACAATTAGGATGTAAGTGAAGGGAATGATTCACACAATTACACATGTTTATTACTGCCCAGAACTGAAAAACAATCTCTTAAGTATTGGACAATTGCAAGAGAAGGGAATTGCAATACTTATAAAAAACAGCATGTGTAAATTGTTCCATTACTCTAGAGGATTAATCATGCAAAGTGAAATGTCAACAAATCGCATGTTTGTAATAGTTGCTGCTAAGAACTCTAGAGAGCATGATCATACTTGCTTTAAAACCATCTCTGAAAATGACACCCAACTGTGGCACTGCCGTATGGGGCACTTGAACTATAAAGGGTTGAGAACCCTTTATCACAGGAACATAGTGAAGGGTCTGCCATTGTTGAAAACCCCTGAAAAATTATGTGAGGGGTGCTTAATGGGAAAGCAACACCGAGATCCTTTCCCAACCAAAAGTAAGTGGAGAGCAGACCATAGATTAGAGCTGGTGCATGTTGATATCTGTGGTCCAGTGACCCCCGAGTCAAACAATGGCAAGAGATACTTGATTACGTTCATAGATGACCTAACAAGGAAGACATGGGTGTTCTTCTTGACAAAAAAATCTGAGGCTTTGAGAACATTCAAGGTATTCAAGGCACAAGCTGAGAAAGAAGCTGACAGGGGTATAATCTGTCTTAGAACAGATAGAGGGGGAGAATTCACCTCGAAAGAGTTCCATGAATTCTGCAGAATTCATGGAATAAAAAGACATCTCACCGCTGCCTACACCCCTCAACAGAATAGGGTGGCAGAGAGGAAGAACAGGAGTATTATGAACCAAACCCGAAGCATGTTGATTAAGAAAAGGGTACCCAATGAGTTCTGGGCTGAGGCAGTCAACTGGGCTGTACACATACTGAATCGATGACCTACACAAGCCGTGAAGGACAAGACTCCTGAGGAAGCCTGGAGCAAGATCAAGCCCACTGTGGAACACTTCAAAGTGTTCGGCTGCATTGGTTATGTCCACAATGCAGACCAAAACAGGAGGAAATTAGATGTAAAAAGCATCAAATGTGTGCACTTGGGACTAAGTAGTGAGTCCAAGGCATACAAAATGTATGATCCTATTGCTAAGAGGATCATGGTGAGCAGGGATGTTGTGTTTGATGAGGATGAACACTGGGTATGGAACAAGGAAGACACTGACAGTAGGGAAAAGATTCTGGACTGGGGTGAAGAAGAAGACTCTCGGTCTGGAGGTTTGTGTAATGAAGAACTAATGGAAGCAACTGTGCCCAGGAATACTGAGCAAAATGAAGACACAAGCAGTGGCAGAACACCAGTAGATGATGAGAATGAGATAATGCTAAATGGAGATGAAGCTAACAGTAGGGATAGTAGTCACTCAACTACTGATTCTGAAGGAGTCCAAGGCATATTTAAAAGAAGTGAACCTGTGTGCGTACTGGACAGAAGTGGCAGCATCGATGGTGCATGTGTACTGGGCATAAATAATGGAAGCAATGGCTGTCAAACCACTGCAACTGAGAGTGAAAGAACTCAAGGCAGAACTGCTACTGGGAGTGAAAGAACACTGGGCAGAAATTGCAGAATACCAGCCTGGATGAACGATTATGTCACTGAAGAAGAAATGTCTGAAAATGAGGAGTTTCAGAATTTAGTAATGTATACAGAGGCTGGAGACCCTAGCAACTATGAAGAAGCTCGAAAATGTCCCAAATGGAAGGAAGCCATGGATAGTGAAATTAAGTCTATTGAGAAGAATCAGACTTGGGAATTGACTCATTTACCTGCAGGTGCAAGAGCTATTGGTGTAAAATGGCTGTTCAAAACTAAAGTGAATGAAAAAGGGGAAACAGAGAAGCACAAAGCCAGATTAGTTGCACTGGGATATGCGCAGAAGCATGGAATTGACTATACGGAGGTGTTTGCTCCCGTTGCCAGATGGGACACCATCAGAATGATACTGGCTCTAGCTGCATATAAGAACTGGTATGCATACCAGTTGGATGTCAAAAGCGCATTCTTGCATGGAAGATTGGAAGAGGATGTGTATGTAGAACAGCCCAAGGGGTATGTGAAGAAGGGTGAGGAAAGGAAGGTGTTGAAGCTAAAAAAGGCCCTTTATGGATTAAAGCAGGCACCTCGAGCCTGGTATAGCAGAATTGAGGCCTACTTCCTGAAGCAAGACTTTAAAAAATGCACAAGTGAACACACCTTGTTCACAAAGTGTAAAGAAGATGGCAAGGTACTAATTGTGAGTATTTACGTCGACGACTTGATATTCACAGGAAATGACAAGAGGCTAATGGAGGAATTTAAATCTGCCATGAAAGATGAATTTGATATGACAGATCTTGGGAGGATGAAATACTTCCTTGGAGTGGAAGTAACCCAAAATAATGAAGGTATTTTCACCAGTCAACGGAAATACGCTCAAGATGTTTTACTGAGATTCGGAATGAATAACAGCAATGCTACCAAAACTCCCATGGTGCCTGGGGTTAAACTGACCAAAGATGAAGCTGGAACTAGAGTTGACGCAACTCAATATAAGCAAATGATTGGTAGCTTGATATATCTCACTGTATCTAGGCCAGACCTGATGTATGTTATGAGCTTGGTGAGCAGATACATGGAAACACCTACGGAAGTACATATGATGGCTGTTAAGAGGATTTTGAGGTATATCAAGGGAACTTCAGAGCTAGGCATTCATTACAGAAGGGGTGAAGAAATAGAAGGAATTGTGGCCTACTCTGACAGTGATTATGCAGGGGACTTGGATGACAGAAGAAGCACGTCAGGATATGTTTTTATGATAGGTACTGGAGCTGTGGCATGGTGCTCGAAAAAACAGGTTGTGGTAACTCTCTCAACTACAGAGGCTGAATTCATCTCAGCTACTGTTTGTGCTTGCTAGGTTATTTGGATGCTAAGGGTCCTCAATCATCTCGGATGGGAGCAGGAACGTTGCAAGATTTATTGTGACAATTCATCAACCATTAAACTGTCCAGGAATCCTATTATGCATGGGAGAAGCAAGCATATTGCCATTCGTTATCATTTTCTGCAGGATCTAGTTAAGGATGGGGTTATGGAGCTCAAGTATTGTACTACTCAAAATCAGACTGCAGACATCATGACGAAGCCTTTGAAACTTGATTCATTCATTAAACTTCGAGAACAATTGGGATTGGGTACATCAACTAGTGAATAAACTGATTACTACTTAGTAAGTCAGTATTAGGGGAGGATATGTTGGGACTGTTAATAATCTGCTAGCAGTTAAGTCAGCTACAATAAACAGTTAGTAGTTAATAAGTGTTAGTTACTGAGGTGTTTAGTTACTAAGTTGTTAAGTAACTAAACACTGTTATCATTTGGTTAAGCTTTCGGTTAAGTAGCTTTAGTTGAGGCAGGTGTCAACACATTGTATTGACTATAAAAGGGGATTTCCCTCTATGAATGAAGAGGGGAGCACGTTTTCTGTAAACTCTTTCTCAACAGATTTATGATTTATATAGTAGATTTTGAGTTTAAATTAGGATGTATATTCCCTATAAAAACTTAGACCAACTCAAATTTTATTTATTTATCTGAACTCATAAAATATTTTTTTAGAAAATGAAGCTTCCTCGCTTTTTTATTATAAATAACTTAGTATAATTAAAATCTAGTATAAATAACTTAGTATATGAAGTCTAACTCTTATTATAAATCTAATATAAAGATTATTTTTTATTTAACAATATAATCTTTTTATGATACTTTTAATTTTAATGAAATAAAATTAATACTCTAGAATTAGATTATTATAAATACAAAACATTAAGAAGTCTTTTGTAAGTATGGGCTCTTTTTTTTGAAAAATAGTTATGTAGATGTATTTGTTTTTTTTAGTGAAAGAATTTATCTTCGTTTTCATCAAAGAACACGTTTTTTAATTTTATGTTGTAAGAGAAAAACTGGAAAAAAAAAAAAAAAGAAAAAGGAAAACTACATACATATATTTGTTGATCTAGGACCAGCCCAGTCTGTTTTATATTAATTGTCGGCGGCCCAAAACAAAAGTGGCAGGCTAGCGTATAGCTGCCGGGCTCAAGCGAGTACATATATGGGGTACAGGCTGCAAAGCAAAACCCTAAAAATAAGTAGATGCGCTGAAGCTTGTACACGCTCTCGTAATGCTTCATTCTCACAACGGCAAAGTGTGATTGCATCATCCTCTAATGATTATCATCAGCAGTTGTGGGAATGAACATTATGAGACTGTATACAGACAGATTCTCTAAATCTTTTTTTTTTAATATATATAATAAGTAAAACAATGCGTGCTTCCTTCCAATTCCATTTGTTTAGTTCATTTTCTTTCTTTTCAAAAGAAACTCAAGAACAAGTGGAATTGGAGGAATCCCATGTAATGTTTTTTACCGTGAACTTTTCTTGGGCACGACGATGTCTTGTCTTGAGCCATCACCAGACAACAGCTTTTGTAAAGCTGTTAAGGGATGCTGATCTTGTTCTGACGCATCTTTTATATGATATCAGTTTATAATGAATTTCTTGAATGATTCATCTTTTGTTTGCAGACTGGATTGGCAGGGAAGAATTGTGTTTTGTCTCAATCATGCAAATCTCGATGGTTTTAATCCCATGTACTAAGCGATGCTGTGGGTTTTTTTACCAAGGCAAAACTTTTGAGTTGTAAATGTTTTTGCAGAATTTTGAGTTAATAGTTTGATAGCTTCATTTTTTTTTTGTTTCAGGGAGATTGAATCCGATTTGCATGATGCAAGCTATAGACTTGAATCCTTTCCTTTTTGTTGTATGGTCAAAGTTTATTTTCATGTTACAGTTTATACATACTTGACTTAAGTGTACGTGTTTTCATAATTAAAATTTTTAGTTTCCAGTCAAAATTCCTTGCTGGGTGCACGAATTTGTCATGTGTAGGTAGATTTGTAGTGGTAAACATCAATTATGATTCCATTTTGAGGTGTTCTGTCTGTATTAGAAGGTGAGTTTCTTAGTTCATGTCAAGTATAGTGCAAAAACAAAATTGTAGATGGACCTCTCTTACCTCTGCATTCAATGAGGTGTCGTTTTTGTTTTTTGTGGGTCGCATCCATCTTGATCGGCTAAACCGTAAGTGTTTTTTCATCGCTGGCAACAATAAGAATCTGTGTGAGGTGCGAGCAATTCCTCTGTCAGCTGTTGATGAATGCCATTTTTTTATGCCCTGCCCTGTTCTGCGATATTTTGTTGAGTTGGACGCCCCTGATTTAACTTTTTTGCTCTCTTTTTTTAATTTTATTGAATTTTATAATTTAATTTTTATAGAGCTATCACAATGTAAAAAAAAAAAAAAACCCTACGTTGCTGCTTGATATTGAAAAAAGAACTTGGTTTTGTTATTTGAAGAAAAAAATAAGGGGCCTAAAATTGATAGTGCGGCAAAAATAAAGGCATTTTGGTTATTTTTTGTTGTGATTTTTTATTTATTTAGTTAATTAAAAAATATATCCTAATAAATGTAAGCGCTATGTTTTTTTATGGGTAAAAAAGCTTTTTATTTGACTGTAACAAAGTACGAGTCAATTGACTAGACCGATCTAATAAAAAATTATTAAGAAAACCATTAGTTATTGAGGAAATAGATAAAATTAAATATTAAATATTAAAATCCCTAAATAAAGCCAAAAAAAGGAGCATATAATAAAAAATTTAAAAATGAAATGTACACATAAAAATTATATGTGTTTGCAAAATAAATAATAAAAACACTGAGTTGGGTATAGGTGGAGGATGGTCCAGCTGAGTTATACCTTGAAAATTTATCAGATATCATATTGCTATCGATCGAATAACTCATAAACCAATCAATGCAAAACCAAAAAAGGGAAAGAAACTCATAAACCGGTTAAAAACAGAGATTTCTTTAGATTCTTCAGATGGTAACAGCGAAGCTAGCCTGAAAGATTTCTAACGTTAGACTTTTCTAAATTTCAGAAGCAGAGTAGGAGGATACGTGAAGAACATAGGTGATATCACAATTTGAAGTTTCATATGTGAAATATGCTCATGGAACACTCTCATGACTCTTATACCTAACATATATGAAATCATAGAAATTATTCGATAAATAAACTAGAAGGACAAAGAAGCTTGTTGTTAGAAAATGGTTCCTGCAGTAACTATATTTTCTTTAATTAGTTGTTTTGCTTGAATAGAAAAATAATGATCCCACTCTCTACCTATAAAAATGCAAGAAAAATATCATGCATGTATGATTCACACGATCGATGCTGGAATCAACGCTGAAAACTGCTACCTTGTCCTCTATTCTTGATGGCAATTAAGGTAATTACTACGAGAGCATACAAAAGAAAAGATGCCATGTTCTTGGCAAGCTCCTAATATATATATATATATATATATATATGTATGTAAATGGAGGTTTAGAGAATGTCTGTATAACAAAAAACAATTAATTACCATGGAGATTAAAGGCCTTCTTCATCTGTTCTTCATTTTCTTGTTTTTGTCAGTGGTTCACAGTAGCGAAGATGGCCTGAAGGATTCCAACCTGGCTGCTATTAATCGTAGCAACTTCCCGGCAGGTTTCATATTTGGGACTTCCTCATCTGCTTATCAGGTTTAGGATTTGTTTCCTTTAATATTGTTAATAATTTGTTGGACTTCATCTGTATATATAGAAATTAATTGAAAGGAATTTTGGGCATATGTAAAGACAAATTGTTCCCATACATCTCCTATGGCTAGGGTTGGGTTTATATATTAATTTCTGTGAGATTTATCAGTATGAAGGTGCTGCAAATGAAGATGGTAAAGGACCAAGTGTATGGGATACCTTCACTCAAAAATTCCCTGGTTACTCCCTCCTTTCTCCCTCGTTGCATGTATATTACATTCATGAACAGGGGAAGCCTGTTGGCTATCATATTCACATATATATAAAATAAAATTTGGGTTGTAGAATTTTGAAATTTGTTTTTTGGAAAATTTATGAACTTTTCCACATCGTCAGTTCTGTCCCCCCAATTATCCAAATGCATGCCTTTACTATCAATGATATAACAATATGATTTGAGAGGTATTTGCTGCTGCAGATAGGATAAAGGACTATGGTAATGGGGACGTTGCAGTTGATTCATATCATCGCTACAAGGTGTACAATCATTTACATTACACTAATTATAAATGATCTATAATCATACCAATATTCTTTTGTTCTGTTGCTTGGTTCTTAAAATGTATAGTCCTCCTCTCATGCAAAGCAAGGGAGGTGTTATTGAAAATAGTTCTCGTCAGTTCCTGAAATTATGGTGACAATTAGTAGATAAGGATAAATCCGTGTTTCATCATAAGTCAAAGACCTTATATATCCTGCTGCTGAGAGGATTTCTATCCTAGTAGAATTGTAACAATAGCTGGCTAAAGATTTCTCTATATATATGTGTGTAATTCTGCTGTAAATAATAAGAACTGTGAAACTCTTTCACTTATAAATTCTTCATGGTATCAGAGCAGTGATCTTTCTTCATTGTGTAATTCTTTTCTCTGTTTTGTTGTCATGGCTGAATATGAGAGTCATGATATAGCTGAAGGAACAAAGGAGATGGTTACCTCCTTATCTAACGTCTCTGATGTTTATATCATCACTGTTCATAAATTGAGCTCCATGTTGTTGAATGAATTTAATTACCTTCCTTGGTCAAGAGCTATCACAATTGATCTAGGTGGAAGATCAAAATTGGGATTTATCAATGGCACAATTAAAACTCCTGAAGTTGGCTCGCTAGAGCATGAGGCTTGATTATCAAAGGATCAATTGGTTATACCCTGGATCCTAAATTCAATGGAGCGCAATCTTGCTGAAATTTTCAGTTACTCTTAATCTTCTTTGGATCTTTAGAATGCTATTCGTGATATGCATGGAAACCGAAACAATGTTGCCTGAATCTTTCAAATTCATCAAGACATTACCAAAATTAATCAAGATGGAAAACCTTTTTGTGAGTTTACCGGGAAACTTAAAAAGGTTGTGGGTGAATTGGAGATTTATCGACTGCACACTGTAGATGCTGCTACCTTGAGAAAACGAACAAAAGAGAACCGGATCTTCCAACTATTGGCCAACCTCAATCCATATTATGAGGACCTTAGAAGTTACATTCTGATGAACTTTTATCTTCCATCTTTCCAAAATGTGTGTGCCATATTCCAACGTGAAAAAGTCATGTCTCGTACCACTACTCCCAGTAATCCTGATGTTCATGCATATCTCACACGTCCATTCTTTGAAGGTTAAAGCCTACAAAGGAAAACGATCGCCTCTCAAATGTCAACATTGCCATAATATTGGACATACAATTGATCGATGTTGGAGTCTGCACCCAGAAATAATACCTAAATTTATGAAGGATCACAAAGGGAAACAAGCTACTCCATATAAAGTAAATTTGACGACTCATTCCAATGAATCATTTACTTCTAGCCCTGTTGCACTGTTGAATGAATTTGCAAGCTATCTGCAAAACAAGCATGGTCAAGGAACAACCCAAAATGAAGGACATAATCAACCTGCAACTATCCTCACTTAATTTGCAGGATTCCTAGCTGATGCAAACTCTGAAAATAGTCAAGGTATTTTACTTGCATTTATGACTGCATTAGAGATTGATAGTTTTCATAATTTATAGGTTATTGATTCTGGTGCCACTGATCATATGTGTAATAAGTTGACCAATTTCTCTGATTTCTCTATTCTTTCCACTCCTGCTTTTGTTTTGGTAGCAAATGGGAAAGGTGCTCCTATAAAAGATAAGGGAAAAATGAAACTCCTGTAACACACTATCGAGTCTGATGTTCTTTATGTTCCCTCCTTTCCTTTCCAGCTACTCTTTGTAAAAAGTTAACCTCCTCACTCAATTATGAAGTTATATTTTCTCCTTACAAGGTTATCTTTCATGACCTCGTCACCAAGAAGATGATTGGTGAAGGATTCCACTTGCATGTACTTTACTACACTCCTGATTCTCAAATTTCTAAAGGTTTCCAAGCAATGTCTGCTCCTATCAATAAGCATCTCCTTTGGCATCGCTGTCTAGCTCATCCTTCAACATCTGTCTTTAATAACATATCTCATGTTTTACCTAAAGGAACTGTGAGATTTGTTATTTTTCTAAATCATTTAGACTTCCTTTTAAATCATCATTGTCTCAAACGACCCAGACATTTGAAATTGTACATTCAGATGTTTGGGGACCTTTCTCCTCTTCCCATAATGGTTTTAAATATTTTGTAACTTTTATTGATGATTTCTCTAGAGTTACTTGGGTCTACCTACTAAAATCTAAATGTAAAGTATTTGAATATTTTAAAAATTTCCATATATTAGTCACCACTCAATTCTCAACAAAAATTAAAATTTTACGTTCAGATAATTGTCAAGGAACCATCTCACCTAAAAGTTTAAGCTGTTATGTAAAGTCACAAAATATGATTTATATTATTCTCTAACAATAATGGCTCAGAATATATGTCCCATAATATGACACACTACCTAAACTCTAATGGCATAGTGCATCATACTAGTTATGTCAGTATGCCACAACAAAATGGAATTGTTGAACGTCAAAATCATGATTTGATGGAGAAAACTCGAGCGATAATGCTCTGAATGAATGTTCCTAAATATTTTTGGTCCTATGGAATTCTCATTGCTACTCATCTTATAAATCGTTTACCCAACTGAGTGTTGGATTTCAAATGTCCTATTGAGGTTTTACAGGACAAAGTGCAAGATGTGCCATACCTGAAAGTGTTCGGTTGCACTTGCTACGTACACTTGCCAGCCACTCAATGTGATAAACTCGATCCCAGAGCTGTTAAATGCATCTTCTTGGGTTACTCATAAACTAAGAAGGGGTACAAGTATTATGGTCTAAATCCAAGAAGCTATACATCTTTAGAGGTGTTTGATTTGTCGAAACTAGTCCTTACTTTGATGGCACCAGTCAAGGAGAGATCCTCGTACACTCCTTGTAAGCATCTAAGATAACCAGGATTTTATTCACTCACCTTCCAGAAAATAGAGTTTCCTCGCATAAAAAAATAAAGATTTATATATTTAAAAAGTGAGAAAGGTTTTTCAAGGGATTACATTTAGTTTAATGTTGTTTTTCAATTGGGAATTTTGAAAATCGAACTTCGAATAATGAAATAAAAAATAATTAAAATACTAAATGTGTGCAAGAGATTCCACACGTAAAATTTAAATACTTTTTTCCATCAAGTCACTTTGCTCTATTTTAATTAACTGCTACTCTTTTAATTTGTCTATATGTGGAGATGTGCTACAATTACCGAGTTATTCTTTGGGTGCAATCAACATTGTTAACATCAAAAAATAATTTAATTTTTAAGAATTTATTTTCTATATGAATCACTTTTCAAAAACAAAATTCACTCTAGAGACTTGTGCCAGAAGGCAAGGAATCATGGAAAGCCATTCTTCTTCTTTTCCGTAAAAAAGGTAGGTGTCTGTTACTGATTTCTTATGGCAAGAACAGGAGCTAAAACATGGCATGATCTCAACATAAATTTAATGGGTGTATTTGTTGAAAATAGTCTGCTGATACCGACAACACTTGTCTCTAAAACAGTACACAATAGAAATGAGGAGAAAAGCATTTTAAAAGTGATTTGAAAAAAAATGATTTTTTTACTCTAAATATAATATTTTTATATCATTTTAATATACTATATCAAAAATAATTTTTAAAAATATTATTTTAATATATTTTTAAATAAAAAAACAACCATAATCACTTCATACCAATATCGAGTGAGAGACTAATATATTTTTTAATATAAGGTTTTCAGGTGACTGCAGCATCTTATAAGTAAAAACATTCTGCCATTATACTCCTACCTTTCTAAAGCAGCCATTATTGTATGTAAGCAAACTAATGATTCAATCCGTCTAGTTTCATATCCACGAGTTAGTCCTTTGACTGGTAACTCGATAAAAGCTGTGTTGGTTTTGTTTCTCTAGAAAATAGCCATCTAGGTTTCTTTCAATTGATATATAGACAAGAATATTTTGGAAAGAAAAGTAATTAATTATTTTTGGTAAAAAAGCAAACAGAAAAAATAATAATTTACTCAAAAACTAAATACATCCTTTTAATAAAAACATGCAGGGAACAAAAAGTTTGTCTCTATGTGTCTGTTTAGGACAATTAAGCATTGTGTTCCTTCCATGCAACTTCATTAACTTGAAATGTAAACCTAGGTGATGTTCACGAGGAACTATGGGCCCAATCCACCACTAAAAACTAGCCACTCGAAGAGGTTAATCCTTCCACTGCATATCATAACTGAAGCAATCTCATTTTGCACACGAAAGAGTAAAAATAAAATCTCACAAAGTTTGTCAATTTTATTTTGATTGGTATTCGTTTTTTTAATGTTCAGTTTCAGACTGTTTCAGCATTGTTTTGGGATTATATATATATATATATATATATATATATATATATATATATATATTAAAAAAAAAGTTCTAATTCGAAAAAAAAATTATTTAGAATTGTACAATTTAATCCAGAAAAAAACACAATAAAATAATTTTTCTGAACAAAATTATAAACATGTATAATATTACAAGAATGTCACCGTCAATTTCACAAGGTCATTAGATTCTCTGATTGCTCTGAAATTTTAGCATAATATATATAAATATATCAAGAGACTTCTCATAAAATTTCATCTCAATATAACGATTGGATTGAGAAATATGATTGATATTGTAAAATTATTCATTTAAAAAAAACATTATTTGGCCGAAACAGAACGGATGGAACAAAACCGGAACGTTTCGGCCGGTATTTGGCCAAAAAATCAAGAATAGACCGGAATTTAAACCGAGGTAAAAACAACATTATTTTGTTTTATTTTTTTAACTGGTATAAAATATTTTGACCGAAATGAAACTAACAAGTATGCTTGCTACAGGCCAAATAATAGCAACAAAGGCAAGCAACAAAAGAACTGACAAGAACATTTTTCACACAACAATTGAGACATGCAGAAAAGTATATATTTGTAGTTTTTGCCTCTAATCCAGAGAACATGTTCAAATTCTTTATAGAAAAATGTGAATCTACAAACAGAAGCACTCAATACAACAAACAAGATCAGAAAGCCATATATTTCTCACATTTCCCTATATTTATCTCTTAGGAAAACCGTCATAGTTCTAATGTAAGTATACCTTCTTATATAGCTTCACAAATGACTTGAGCTAGAAACCAGCCCATCCAGCAGGCTGAGTAGCTGACTTGCTCTCCATAATCTTTGACCCACCTAAGTGCACTTCAGTATTAGACCCTGAATTTTGAGAGCTGGCAACTGGTACAGCTGTAAAACTCTCCGATCCAAAACCCCATGAATCAATATTAGAAGTTGATTCAGCAGCCTGCTTATTTTGGTGAGTGTTTCTAGTTCTAACAGACTGTGGACTGTTGCCTTTTGAAACAGGCTTCTGCCGTGACTTGTTATCATCTGCAAATGCTTGCCATGACTTTGACTCTGGGCTTGGGGTACTCCAGTCAGATTTTTCTTGCTGTGATGAGATTAAATATCGTAAAAAAAAGGACAAATGGATCTCTATAACAACTACAATGGTGAAAACATCAATGAAAATAATACCGGAGGACTTGCAGATGGTTGGATTCTGGATGAGGCTTGATATTTATTCGGTGAAGGAGTTCTAGCGGCTAGTGTTTGCTTGAGCTCCTGTATCTCCTGTCTCTGAGATCGACAAATGGCAGAAAGCTTCTCAAATTTCAAAGTTATTTCAGCCTTCTCAGAGTTTACCTGCTTCAGCTGCTCTTTAAGCATCTCTATTTCATCCTCCAGTGCTTCTTCCTTTCCTTCTCTGTCACTACTAACTCTTGAGTTGAGCTTATTGCTATCAAATTCAGCAACAAAAGTATTAAAAGCCTCATCTTGAAATAAATTATTAGCAGCCGGTTTTGATGCTTTTTGCCTCTCCATGCCATGATCTATATCTTTCTGAGAGAAAGTTAATTCAAAGTCCTTGGAAGCAGCATCCTCAGGCACATGTGATCTATTATGCACATTCCTCCTACCAGCCACATGGGTATGTGCATTTTCCAGCTTTGCAGGGCTAGTGTTTTTGGGAAAACTGTGATTCTCTGTCTGATTCCTATCTTGATTTGATGTGTTATGGCTAGGTTCTTCATCAAATTTAGGTCTGCTCTTGTCTTCGACAAACAGTGGGTCCTTTGCGTGATGCGTTGACCAGAAAGCACCAAGCTGTCCCTCACCTCCCCCAACCCCAGATGAAGGAGGAGGTGGTGGGCTTCTTTGAGGCATTGGAGGCGACCTATTTGCAGCTTTTGCAATGCCTATTATATTTATCATTTCCACATTTAGCAAGGTCAAAAAACAATTTGGCTATTCAATTAAAAAACATCTAAACCTTTTCGATTTTACTCAAATGTAGCCAAGATATTGTATATTTTAAAATTAAAAAGTTCTGAATGAATTCAACCAAGTTCAAACCTGATACTTAATTTCACATCAGATAACTCAATCAGGCAAACCCTACAGAAAAACAAAACTTGATTTATCCATGTGAAATGCTCTCACCTCCATGTATACCAGCAGATTGCATCTCAGGTGGTCCATCAGGCAATGACTTCTGCAAATTAACTGGTAGCTGCTCATTAACACGAAACCATACCTGCTTCCATGGGAAAATCCCAGGATCAGTAGGAAGAATGTTAGAATCACTGCACCAGAAACTTCCATGGATGTAGATGATCTAAAACTAACCTAAGTTTATGGAGATGAATTTCCAATCAAGCAAAGCGCTTGCCTGCGTGATGTCTGGTCGGTCATCTGGTGATGCTTGAAGCATGTCTCTGATCAAGTCTGTCACCAAGGAACTGTATTTGGGTAAATCTGGAATGCGATAATTCCCATTTAATATTTGCAGCTTTGATTCTCCATCAAATGCACTCCTAAAATAGCATATGCGATATAGCAGACATCCAAGAGCCTGTGAAACAGCAGAGCAACTTCAGTTAAGTTGGGAAGGGAAAATTTAAAGGTTACGATATTTCAATAGAAATATAAAGTCCAGTCCACTTACCCATATGTCAACCTTCTCATTTATAAGATCTCTCCGCAACAGATCCCACATCTAAGTCAAGAAAACAAGGAAAGACATAAATCAAACACTTTTACACAAAATTTCAGAAATTTTTGTTTCAAAGCACAGATCTCCTTCAACCTCAGGGGCTCTATAGGCAGGTGTTGTGTGCTTCCGAATGTTGTCTTCTTCAATACCCATTTCTTCAGGCTTCTCAAAGCGTTTGTGATTTGTAGAGGTACTCCCAAAATCACATAATTTCCACAATCCATCAGACCCCAGAAGAAGATTCTCAGCTTTCAAATCTCTGAAAATTGTGAAGAGTGAACTGGTTGCTAAAAGCTTGCTTAGCATTATCAAATAAGGTAATTTGGAATGGAAAGAATATTATTCATACAGGATACTTCGATAAAATATAAAAGTTTCAAACTAAGGCTTGTTAAGTTCAATGAGTATATCAAACTCTAGATTACATTCCCAGTTTCTCAGGATATAAGAACACAAACACAAGTAATAAAATATGGTAAGCCTTGGAGATTGCACTCTCATATCTACAGGTATTTAAAACCAAATTTACATAATCCATGTTAAGCTAATGGATACCGGAGTTCCAACTACAAACAAAGTATCCACCCAATACAGCCAGAAACAGCAATATGCTACCATTGGTGCAAGAGACCAATATAAAGTGGAATGCAGATTCTCAAAAGAATAAATATTTTTTGGAAAGATGTATTCACAGACAGACATTAAAACTAGATATCTTAGAACTTTACCGGTGAGCGATTGGCAGGGATTGAGAGTGCATAGCAAAAACAGCATTGCAGACATCTCTAAACATGGAAAGGACTTGTTTCTCCTCAAAATATGCTGCTCCTCTGCTCTCCAGCACATTAACCAGAGATTTTTCGCAAAATTCCATTACAAGGAGCGCTTCCTTTGTTCTTCCCATATCTAAGATGGTATGTGCATAAAGTGTAACAACATTAGAATGCCCTTTGAGTGCCTTCATCACATTGATCTCCTTCATCACCAAGTCCAACGATTCTTCATCGTTGCATATCATGTGCTTTAAAGCATATTGCTTTGATGCATGCACAGCATCTCGAGCTAAGTATACACAGGAAAATCCTCCCTCTGCAATGGCATTTCGAACATGAATCTTAAGATTGCCAACATCAACATAGCGACCTTCAAGGCCTGCTGGTTCTTTTTGAGTAAAATGTTTGAACCTCCACATGTTCAATAAAAAAGAGGAAGAAAAAACACTGCACACATTTGCAAGAAAAAAGAAATTAGAATTTAATATTTATATCATGTGAAAACCCAATATATAAGCAATCCAAAACAAAGTGCACGATTGTTCTTTGAGAAACAACATTAAAGCCCCAGAATTTCTGAAGATAAGAATAAACCAAAAGACCATGAACTTCAAAGCATAATCCAAATATAACTCCAATCATGCTGTGAGACATTTCTCGTACACATCCGGCTCAACCACAGTAGTTCAATTCAAAATTAAATGGCCAGATCACCACAGAAAACCCTCCATGGGTCTGTCTCATGGTAATGTGTGTACGCACGTGTAAATTTGAAATCGACAGTTTTGATAAACCATGTTGCCTAAAAATGCTTGAGAAAACAACCATATTAAAAATGATGTTAGCACTAGTTGATACAACAGTAGTTTTGCCAAGAGGTAATTCCCATGCTTACACAGCGCCGCTCTCTACTCCACCACAGTAGTTCATTTCAAAATTGCATGGCCACACCAGCACACAAAATCCACAACGAAAAAAGAAAGAAAGAAGGAAAGTAAGATGCCAGCCACGTTACATTGATGATAACACTCGGTAAATGGAGTACATTGAGTTGACAAAAGAAAAGAAACAAACCCATTGATAGATAATTAAGCAAAACTATGACATGCATTTTTATTTTATTCAAATGATCATCACCATCACATTAATCATAAAGGTCCAATTTTTGCATAATTCATGATTGAGTACACAATTAAGAAAAATACAATCTTTCAATAGTAATCCCATAAAGACAAATACATGCCATTGTTTAAGATCCAACAGTATAACTCTCAAGCTCCAACTCACAAAAAAAAAAAAATCATAAGTAAATCATGTACTAAACATGGATCTGATATATCCCAATTCAAGATCTGACATTCAACTCTCAGAAAAAAACTCATATCACTTTACACAAGATCGATCCATTTATCCAATATAAATCAAAGATCTCGGGCTCTATATAGCTAAAGAAAATATTTCGAAAGGAAAAAAAACTACATGCCAACGAATAAAACAAAAAAAAGAAACCCAGAAAAGAAAAGAATGTACCTGAGAGAATCAGATAAGATTGTTTAAGAATATTAGCTTAAGCTGAATCTCTCAACTCAAAGATCTGAGACTTTTCTTTCTTGGATCTCAAAACATAAGTAACATAAATTTTTTTCTTTTTTGGAATTTTGAGAGAAAGGTAGACGCAAATGGGCAGCTAAGGCCAGGATTTGAAGGGGTATTTAAATAGAGAAAAAAGAGATGTGTCGATACAGAAATGAGTGTTTATATGTAGGTGGTGATGGTGGTGGTGAATTGTGGTGGGCGGAGAATTTGACTGGAGCTTTCGGTGTGGTGAGGGTTATTAGGAGTGCGTGAACGTGACTTACCCGCTAATGTAAATCTGGTGGTACTTGCTTTCGTGTTGGACTTAACGATAACTTGGTCACTATAGTTTATCAATGTTAACTATTTAGTACCTATCTTTCTTTAAAAAACAATGCAATTTTAAATTGATTTAGGTTCACTTGTCCAACATATTCATCAAATAATTTGTTAGATAAGGTTTTATAACTATGTTTTATCTTATCGTACTCCTAATTCAATAGACCACTCTCGAATATCTTTCATGCATGTTTGAAAGTGTGGTTAAGGTTATTTTTTAAAGTATTTTTCGTTAAAAATACATCAAAATAATATTTTTTAAAACGTAATGTCAAACATAGCTTTCATTGCTTGAAATTAAAAGATATAAGAGTTATATAATCAATTCATTGATATTGAAAAACTCAAAAGTATTCTTACCCTTTTTTTATCGGTGTTTATTATTGTTATGATTTCATTGAAATTCCAAACTTGCATATTTTTCTAAATGAAAAGGAATATAAAATAAATGGAAAAGGCATATAATTGACAAAAGGACTAGATAATAAGCGAATTTAAGAATAAAGGGACAATATACATTAAAAAAACACTAAAATGGTCAGCTAACTAGGTTTGTTAAACTTCAAGGACTAAGATTTACTCTTCATGTTTCTCCTTTCTTTAAGACACATGGCTCGTGTTTTTTGGTTGCTAGTTAGATTGTCAATTTTAACATTGAGTATAACAATGATGATCAATGATTGTTAAGTATTGTGATATTAATGATTTAAACGTTAATTTGGAGCAATGTGGTTTTGGTAAGTAATTAAAGTTCATTATTATTGCAGCGGTGCTATATGGGAGAGATTTGTTGTCCTTAAGGGTCTCACCCGGCTCGAATCTGGATTAATCAGTAATGGCCGGATACCGGATGGTTATACCAAAAAAAATTCATTATTATACTTAAGCTATAACTACTAATGCTTATTAATATAAAAAAATAATTTTTTGAATATACAAAAATAATGTGTGTATTAAATTCTTTATTTTTGTTAATTTTTAACATATATTTATGTTCATAATTATAATAAATAAAAGCTTTATTATTTGGACAAATTAATCTTAGAATCTTAGAGAGGTAAAAGTCACTCCCTCGTTCCCAAAACCCAACTTGTCGGCATATTCCTACTTCCTAACACGATTTTATTTATCATTGCTTATAAAAGTTTTTATTTTTTTATAGTAAAGTATCTATCTATGATTGTTTTTTATTTTTAATAAAGAGCACTTATTCTTGACGGATGATTCTTAAGAACACTTTATCGTTGTTGTCGTTGAAAAATGACATGGAAGGTGTGGCTCCATTGAGAATAAAGTATGAAAAGCTTGATAAAAAAATGTATTATATTACTTGATGGTGGAGAATCAAACCATTCTTCATCCAATTTAAGGGTTTTTGTTACTGCATTTCAAAAATATTTTTGAAATAAATTTTAAAAAATAATTTTATTTTAAATAATTTTTTGGTATTTTTAGATTATTTTCATATGTTGATGTTAAAAATGATTTTTCAAAAATAAAAAATATCATTTTGATGTATTTTTGAACGAAAAATATTTTCAAAAACAACTTTAACCATATTTCTAAACAGACACTTAATCTTTTTTTTAACTTTACTTTTTTTCCACTATTATTATTAAATTTCATCAGAATTTAGAGTAGGTATCTAATTGATTTGATTTTTAATCTAGATTAGGTGTTAAGAAAATTAATTCAAAGTTAGATCCGTTTTAATTCAATCAGCCTTGAATAAAGTTCAACTTAATTTTAAAGAAATAATTCAATATATTTTAAAAAATAATAATTCAATATTCAAATAAGAAAAATAAAACCAAAACTTGTATATCAAATAGAACTTGATTCTTTTTTTTTTACTTCTTTTTCTTACACTTCTAATCGCTTTTAATTTATCTTTAAATAAAGAATCATTCTTCAATTTATCGCTATATCAAATATTCATACCCAACTCCACCTTAATTATGGAAACAAGCTGAGTTTTTATTCCCCGTGTGTGTATATCTATATAACTAGCCAATACCCCGTCTAGTTACGAGCGGCACTATATATTTTTCAACGCAAAAAATATTAATTGTGTGATATTTTTTTATTATAATATAAATTTAGACAAAATAATAAATTTGTACAGAAATTCTGTCAAGTGCAAGTTTTCTATAAAATATATAAATTTTAAATTAATATAAATTTATATGTTAGTAGGTTTTAACGAAATAACCAGTATAAAATGATCATTATCATTAAAAATACAAGAAGATTCGGATATCTGAATTATTGAATACACTGTATTAAGATTAGTTTATTTTATAATTCAATTTAAATTAAACACAACAAACAAAATATAAATTGTGAAAGAACCTGCAATCATCAAATAACAAAAATAAGTAGTTCATTTTCTATCTCCAAAAAGAAAAAAAACATAAACTGAAAATTCATCCTCACGTTACTGTAATTATCATACTATAATAGTTAAAATTATTCTCAACATTATTGTCAAAATAGTGAAAATCATTAAATTGTCCTGAAAAATTAAAAAAAAAAACAAAATATTTTGACAATAAAACAATAAAAAAATAATCACTAAAATTTATCATTATTATTGTGCAAACAATAAAATCACCTAATCCGAAAAACAGATAAAAAAACAGAAAACAAAAAAGAGAACAAAGGGAACAATAATAATTTTAAAATGATCACCAACATAAATTACAATTTTAGAACTGAATCGAAAAAAAAGCCTAATAAAAAATAAAATGACAAAAATTCAAAACAAAAACCAAAAGTATAAATGAATGAATACAGACAAAAAATAAACAATGTCCAAGAAGACAAAAAAAAAAGAGAGAGAGAAAGGAATCAATACTAAATAAAAAATTAAAAGAATAAGTGCCAAAATGAAAAACAATATATATAATTAATTCCAATTGAATGATAAAATTACAAGAAATCAAAACCTTGGGACTGAAAAACAATAAAAGAATTTTAAAAAATAAAATGCAGTGTAACTAACATAAATTAAAATTTCAAAATCAAAACAAATAAAAATAAAACCTCAACAAAAAAATGACAAAAAATAAAAATAAAATCTAAAAGCATAAATAAATAAATACGGACAAAAAAACAAACATTGTGCAAGAAGGACCGAAAAAAAAAAAGGAATCAATACTAAATAAAAATCTAAAAGAATAAGTGCCAAATGAAAAATAAAATAAATAATTAATTCCAATTGAATGACAAAACTACAACAGATCAAAACCTTGAGACCGAAAAATAATAAAGAGATTTTTTTTAATAAAAAATACAGTATAACCAACATAAATTAAAATTTTATAATATAACCGAATAAAAATAAAACCCCAACAAAAAATAAAACGAGAAAAAATAAAAACAAAAACTAAAAACACAAATGCATAAATATTGACAAAAAATAAACACAATCAAAAAAGGACAAAATAACCAAAAGAATTAATGCACAATTTTTTTTAAAGAATAAGTGCCAAAATAAAAAACAAAATATATATTTAATTCCAATTGAAGGATAAAAATAAAACAAATCAAAACTTCGGGATCGAAAAACAATAAAGGGATTTTTTAAAAATTAGTACAGTGCAATTGTTGAACAAATTTAAAGAATAAGTATCGAAATGAAAAGTAGCATATATGATCAATTTTAATTGGAGGACAAAATTAGAACAAATTCAAACTTGCATACCAAAAATATTAAAGAAACAAAAAACAAACCAAAAATCACAAGATGAAGGACTGAAAGGAAACTTACCATACATAATCAATTTCAATTGAATGATATAATTGAAAATAATCGATTTTTTCATTGAAAAATCAGTAAGTAAAATGAAATCAAAAAATCAGGGACTGAATTGAAACTACAACAAATATTAGGGACTGTGTCGAACTTTTCAGCAGTAGGATAGAGAAAAGGAGGAAAAGAAAAACCGTTCATCAGTGATTCCACGACCACATGCCCATTCCACACGCCACTCCGGGAGGCAAAAGACATGTCGGCACACTAGGTGACACGCTAGAAGGCTAGTTTCCATCGCCTGAGGACACCGCATGCGCTGCTCGAAAGGCGTGTGCGAGTAGAACACTGCTGGGGTGCCTGCATTGTTCCAGAAAAAGAAAAAAAATTGATCAATTACCCATACACCCCTAGACTCAACGATATCTACGAAAAAACCTGGGGTGAAAGTATTGTAATACCCCCGGTTGCAGCGATGATTTTTTGTCGTTTAGGGGAGCTAGTTTTGTTATTTCAATGTGTACAAAGACTTTAGAAAATACCATCTATGTTCCTTGAAAATTACAAAAATACCCCTGATCTCGGGGGTTAAAAATTTTCAGCCGTAGGGGTAAAATGGTATTTTTATTGTTAGAATTCGCAGTAATCTGTATCTATGAACACAGTAAAATCATGCACAGTAAAAACAGACGCGTTTTATATATATCTATAATATAAAATAAATTTGAGGAAATATATTTCAATATTCCATTTCCACCTCTGTATTTTTAGATTTTCTTATATGACCCCTATAATTTTTAGAAAGCTAAAATATTTGTACTCTTTTATTTTACTTACTCCATACTTATTTTTTTCCTCTGAACTTCCCATATATGTTATAATATATCATTAAAATACTTAAAAACCTAAGAGAAACTCAAACGCAAAATTCAAAAAATAGGATATTATTAGGGGTAGCGTTGGAACTTTATAGAAACTAGGAGGGTAACATTAAGAACGTTTATGAGTTGCAAATGGAATATTGATACATCAACAGGGACGAATTTGTAGTTCACCCTTGATTATTTGTCTCCACAAATAAATTCTCAGACTTAAAAACCCTAAAAGCCTCCTCCTGATTCGTAAACCCTACTGCTCCAACTCTACAGCACTCCAAATCCTCTATCTCCCTCCTTCTCCCTTTGTAATGGAGAAGCAGCTACAAGAGGAGGAGCCATTGTCATCAAACTCAGACCTTAAAAAACAAGAAACTGTATTGTGTGAAGAATGCAAAGAAAAACCATCAAAATACAAATGCCCAGGTTGCTCTGTACGCTCTTGCAGCCTCAGTTGTGTCAAAGCTCACAAGCAACGCACTTCCTGTCCTGGAAAGCGAAGCCAGACCCACTTTGTCCCTCTATCTCAATTCGATGATAATATCCTCTTGTCCGGTACTTTTCTTTTTATCCCTGTTTCTTTTTGTTCAATGAAAGAGTGATTTTTGAGTCTTGTTTGTGGTCCAGTTGTAAATTTTCCATGTTGGGATGGATTATTTTCTTGATTTTTTTATTGGATGAATGGTTTCGTGGGTTTTTCTACTTTGTGTTATAGTTTTGAAACTTGTGGATACTATTTGATTACTTTACTTTGGAGCTCCTTTTGCAAGTTTGGTGTTTTTTCTAGCTTGTTTGATCAGGCGAGTTGTTTGGGTGGAAATTTACACATTGTGATGCTACCTGCTATAGATTATAATTTGCTTGAGGAAATCAAGAGGGCGGCTGAGTCTGCACGGAGGACGAGAACTAAATTACACCCATGCCCTCCTTATTCTAGATTTCCACCTTACCGTCAAGACCTTAAACGTGCTGCTGCAAGACGGAGAACAAAGCTTCTTTTTCTTCCAGGTGGAATGTCAAGGAAGGAAAAGAATCAAACTCTATACGACCCAAGGTTTGTTTTGAGAATGCTTATCCTTTTGGAATATTGCTGGTATTCATTCATAACTTAGCCTGTTTGAATTTGGCTTTCAATGGTTTTATCTGGTGGTCTTTTGGGATTTCATATTCTGTTGTATGAAAATATTGGTTCCATATTGCTATGTTTTTATGTTATCTTGATGTTGTATAAATTTTCAAGCTGAGTCATTTTGCTCAAATAAATAGCTGCTTTCTTACCATTGAGTACCCAGAGGTTCTTTTGGAGCTAAAAGCTCACCAACTGTGGTTGCTTTTGTCTTTCATGTTGATATCTCTTGATTTTCAGGCTGAAGTGAAACTTAGGGCCAGTTTTAGAAGATATAATATTTTCCTATTTAGTCAATGTAGTTTTCCTTTTCAATGGAAAAGTAGAAAGCACTTCATCTGAAATTCCAAATGGGGATGAATACTTTTTTCCCTGAAAAACATTTATAATCCAAATAAATTGAAATTCCTTGTTATCCAAATAGAAAGCACTAAAAAAATAGGTGGTAGTTTATGGAGAAAATATCTTCCTGAATGCAGGTGCTTTATAAAATAGCCAAAACTTGGAAGTTACAAAAACAAGGATTTTAGTATTCTGCTTGAAATAACATTGCATTTGAACATGGAATCTGATTTTTGTCTTTTATAGGAAAATAAATATTGAAAAGTCTTGCTTTGTAGTTTCAACAACAAAATAGGACCATTGTCTATTGAAGCTGCTGGTTTGTAGGGTTGTGTCGGTGGCTCATTTTGACCTGACTTTAATATGTAACCATTACTACTTTCTGATCATTTGTTTCAGGAAGAAATCCATCTCTTGGACAATTGAGTGGCGGTTTCACTCAACTGATGTTGTTTTACATGACCACGGGTAAGGTGTCAGACCATCTTTCATGAGAACTTTCCTCTTTGGTAGTCTTCTGCTGTTTATATCAAGGATGAGCAAGGTCCATAAAGAACTAAGGCATTTAATTTTTGATATAGAGTACATGAAGACACTGAACTTTTCTCTGCAATTGAGAAGCATTTGAAACCTGGACCATGGAACCATCCATTAAAGCAATTTTGTGATGAGCATTTGGACTCCCTCAAGTTTTTTATCCGCAAGTATCCTAAGGTATTCACAATTATTACTAGCTCCAGGTTATGTGTTTCAGATATGAACACTTCTCTATGCAAGAATTGATATACTTATCTGTTCTTTTATTTTCTCATGCTCTACTGTGTTTTTATGGTGTGATTATTTAAGCAACCTGTTACGAAAGATTCTATTAGTTTGACTGGTTTTAACCCCCTTTCCTCCTTTTATTTCAAAATAAATTGAAATTGTGCAAGGAAGATAATTTATTTTAACTGTAAAATTTTGATTCACTATGTCAAGTATTGAGCCAATGTTTCACATTCAAGTTTCTGTTTTTTCAGGGACCCAAGTCAGCTTTCCGTGAGATTGACATAAAGGACTCTTTAAGGCAGCAATTAGCCAATGTAGTTATCTTGGAACACCCTGTTATTCATGTTTTCCTTCCATCACTCAAGTATGATTTTGAAGTTGTTAAAGATGTTCGTCTTGTCAATCATAGATTAGATGCTAAGAATTCTGTCAGCAATGATTGCCCAAGTCCAAAAGGCATTGTCTTCAGGGAAGAGAAAATAGAAGATGATGCCAATACTTGCTCTTCAGATCCCCAAGTTTATGATTTGATGAAAAATGAAAATTTGAGTCCATCAAATCAAATATGCGATCATAACACCTCTGTGAAAGCATTAGAAAACATATTTGATGACTCTATGGCTTTGAGAGAAGCAACAGCTAATGGTGTGCATTCCAGCTCCAAGAGTGAAGAGACTTTTGAGAATATGGAATTTGACTTTGATCAAGGTTTGATGGATGCATACTCAGATCTCATTTCTGGAATTAATCCAGATGACTTTCTTGATTTAGAGAGTGTGTTTTCCAAGGAAGAAGAGAATGATCATTTTGATTCCATGGGAATTTTTTCAGTGGAAGAGGAATTGGAAGAGGGGGAGATTGCAGAATAATTGAGTCTGGATTCAAACTAAAACTCCACAACTATAAAAGGTGCATCTGCCAAGATTTTCTTGTCCAGCTGGAGTTAATTTTCACTGCCATAAACCTTTGATAGTTGCAGCTTATCTGTCAAAAGGGCACAGTTTGTTTGATTCTATGGCTATAACTCAGACAAGATAATACATGGTTTTCTTCATATGACACATAAAGAGGCCGTTTAACTGGTGCATTGGATCTTGTCAGCAGTCATAGCATTAAGATTTTATCAGATCGACAGGGCAATCCCATGCTTGTTTTCCTCTTCCCTACTCCTGAAAGCGGCTGTCTTCCTGATCTACATACAAGCTGTGCCATTCATAAATTAAGATTGTGCATCGCGGATCGGGTTTTGAGCTTTCGTGTTTTGATAGTCAAAACTCCATGGTAAAAATAATTTTGCTTGTCAATTTATATTTATTTTGGTATGATTTCTACATGTGCTCGACTAGTTGGAGATACAGTATACTAGTAAATTGAGCAATGCATGGTGTTTTAGAATTTGATATATTCTGTTACAATTGTAGATGCGTTGTTGTAGGTGTTTTATGCTAAACATATTTGCTTGCATGGTGATTTATTAAAGATATGAACTTCACACCTAGGATGTTTCAATATCAGAAGTTGATACTATACTGTAAATAAAAGGGCATGGCGGCATTGAAACCTCAAGAATATTTTATTGCATGAACAATGTTGTCCTCACGAAGGCTCACGACTCATACAGATGGTTAATTTTACATGCACCATAGAGCTATCATCACTAGGATTGCTTCTCTCTCCATTTTCATTCCACATTTTCTTTCCCTGTATTCTTTGTTGTCAGCTAAGCCTTGAGAATTCCAAACAGGAAGCTTGATAAAGAGCCGTTTCTCATGAACTCGTAGACCACATGTGTCGTTGCTATTCTTTGTTGAAGTTGCGAGTTACCGGAACAAATTCTTGTAGTGAATCTGTCCGGAGGTTCTCACCTCACTTGTAAATTCCTTGATGCCTCTCTTTGTCCAACCCGTATATATATCCTACATATTTTTCTTTCATTTTAGTCTATAATTTTTTTTAATTTTAATTTTTTTTCTAGAACCTTTTATAGAAGTTTTATTAGTTTTTAATTGTATTATTCAATTTAAAATTATGGTATATTATTTTTTACAATTTGGTCATGATTCTTTTTATTTTCTTATATTATTCTTTCCAATTTATCTCTCAAATTGAAAATATGTTGTCTCCCTCTAATTTATTTTTTATTTTGATTTTAATCTTTATTCTTTTTTTTTTTAATTTTGATTTTTTTTTCTTTTCTAATTTCATCATTTAATATTTTATTTCTTAGTGATTGGGCATTATGGTTTTTTCATATAGGGTGTTTTTGTTTTTATGGCTCAGGTCACGAGTTTAGAAAATTAATAGGGGTTGATATTTTTTTTTGAATTATTTTCTTTTTTGATATTGTCACCTGACATTATTTTTTTAAAAAACAAATTCAACTTTGTGGTTTGTTTTATTTTATATTTCTATTAGTTTATCCCAAATTTCATGATCTAAAATGTTAATGTGAGTTTGACAAGTTAACTCTTATTGACTTGCATGTGAATGTTTAGATTATATACTTATCATGCTATCTTGAGTTGACTTATACCAATTTCTTTTGTAATTTTTGACTTTATTTCATCCTCCTATACTTAATTAGCTAAAAATTAAACAAATTTGTTTTCCACTCTTGATAGAGAATCTTTCCCGGTTATCATTATGTGTGTGTGTGTATACTAGCCAATGCCCTCGCGCCTCGTCGCGAGCGGCACCATATTTTTTCAAACACAAAAA
Source organism: Salix arbutifolia (assembly GCA_025169955.1). NCBI lineage: Eukaryota > Viridiplantae > Streptophyta > Magnoliopsida > Malpighiales > Salicaceae > Salix > Salix arbutifolia. Next base: position 13,493,206 of record CM045917.1, on the reverse strand, counting down.
AATATTAATTGTGCGAGTTTTTTTATTTTTATAATATAAATTTAGTTAAAATAATAAATCTGTGTAGAATTCTTGTGAAGTGCAAGTTTTCTATAAAATATATAAATTTTAAATTGATATAAATTTATCTGTTTAGTAGGTTTCAATGAAATAACTAGTATAAAATTACCATCATCGTTAAAAAAGCAAGAAGATTCAGATATTTAAATTATTGAATTCGTTGTATTAAGATCAGATCATTCATAATTCAATTTAAATCAAATTTAAATTGAATTATAAAATTGTGAAAATAACAACATTAATTAAATAACAAAAATAAGTAGTTAAATTTCTATTCACAAAAAGACGAAAGCATATATTGAAAATTCATCCCTACGTTACCGTTAATATCATTATTATAGCAATTAAAATTATCATTAACATTACTACTCAAACAATTAAAATAATTTAAATTACCCTGAAAAATAAAAAAAATGCAAAACATTCTGACCAAAAAATAATCACTAAAATAATAATAATTATTGTGTAAACAATAAAATCATAAAAAACATCTTATCCGAAAAACAGATAAAATAATAGAGAACAAAAAAAAACAAAGGGAAAAAGAGAGCAATATTAATTTTAAAATTATCACCAACATAAATTAAAATTTCAAAACAGAACCTAATAAAAATAAAACTCCGACAAAAAATGAAACGACAAAAAATTAAAACCAAATCTAAAAGCATAAATTAATAAATACAAACAAAAAATAAACATTGTTCATTAAGGACTGGAAAAAAGAAAGGAATGAATACTAAATAAAAATTTAAAAGAATAAGTGCCAAATGAAAAAAAAAATATATAATTAAATTTCAATTCAATGACAAAACTGCAAGAAATCAAAACCTTGAGACCGAGAAACAATAAAGAGATTTTTAAAAATAAAATGCAGTGTAATCAACATAAATTAAAAATTCATAACAGAACTGAATAAAATTAAAACCTCAACAAAAAATAAAACAACAAAAATTAAAAATAAAAACTAAAAGCATAAATGCATAAATATGAAAAAAAATAAACAATGTCCAAGAAGGACCAAAAGACCAAAGGAATTAATACCAAATAAAAAATTAAAAGAATAAACACCAAATAAAAAACAAAATATATAATTAATTTCAATTTAAGGACAAAAATTAAATAAATCAAAAACTTTGGGACCGAAAAACAATAAAGGGATTTAAAAAAATTAATACAATGCAATTGATTATAAAATTAAAAAAATAAGGAGTGAAATGAAAAGTAACATATATGATCAATTTCAATTAGAGGATAAAATTAAAACAAATTAGAACTTGCATACCAAATTTATTAAAGGAACCAAAAACAGACGAAAAATCAAAAGTTTAAGGACCAAAACGAAACTTACCGTATATAATCAATTTTAATTGAAGGGCATAATTGCAAATAATCAAAATTTTCATTGAAAAATCAGTAAGTAAAACAAAATCAAAAGATCAGGGGTTGAAATGAAAAAAAACACAAATAGGAAGGACCAAACTGTACTTGACGACAGTAGGAGAGAGAAAGGGAGGGGGAAAAGAAAACTGTTCACCAGAGCTTGCACGCCCCTATTAACTTGACACGTGCCGGTCTGGGATGCAGAGGACAAGGTGGTGCACCAGGTGACACGACGAAAGACCATTTTACACCGCCGTATGACACCGCACGCGCTTCATGAAAGGGGCGTGCGTGCGGAACACTATCGGCGCGTCGGTATGACGCGCCTGCAATGTTCAACAAAAAAAAATAAAAAATGGTTCAATTACCCATACACCCTTAGACTCAGAGATATCTACGAAAAAACTGGTGGTGCAAGTACTGTAATACCCCTGGGTCCAGCCGTGGTATTTTGTCGTTTAGGGGGGCTAGTTTCGTTAATTCACCGTGCAACAAATTTGAAAATGCCATCTATGTCCCATGGGAAATCCAAAAATACCCCTGATCTTGGTGGTTAAAATTTTTCGGTCCTAGGGACAAAATGGTAATTTTATTGTAGCAATGAATAATGAACCGAGTCTGTGAATAATAGAAAAGATCACAGTAAATAAAATGTGCATATGTTTTAAATGTTAATATATGTTAAAGATCACAGTAATTTTAGTTAATATATGCATTTGTTTAACTATAACCCGGGTTATTGATTATTGTTTTAAATGTGCTTGCGGTACTAAACTTTTTTCGGGAGAAATAGCCCAGATACGCCACGTAGCACTGGTCAGTCTAGTAATTTTAAAAACTGGATCCTTTGTAAACAATGTCAACCGTCTTCCTCACCGGATTGTTCTTCTGTGTGGCATTTTCAAGATCTTTGTAATTGTAAGAGCACAGGTTTGTTTCCTTCTAAACTCTACGTAATTTTCCTTTTGAGGCATTCGACATCTGAGAGAGATTATCGTCACAGAAAGTAGGTTGAAAAAAATGCAGCGAGAGGCACCTTGGAGATTTTGTTTTAATGATATAACAGGATTATTAGATCATTCTAATAAGTGCGACGTGATGACACATGATTTTGTTAGGATTGTTAATAATCTGCTAGCAGTTAAGTCAGTTACAATAAACAGTTAGTAGTTAATAAGTGTTAGTTACTGAGGTGTTTAGTTACTAAGTTGTTAAGTAACTAAACACTGTTATCATTTGGTTAAGCTTTCGGTTAAGTAGCTTTAGTTGAGGCAGGTGTCAACACATTGTATTGACTATAAAAGGGGATTTCCCTCTATGAATGAAGAGGGGAGCACATTTTCTGTAAACTCTTTCTCAACATTTTGGTATCAGAGCTGAGAGTGGCCTGACTTGGGAAAAACGGGAAACACTAAAGAGAGTGAGAGTGACAAACAAATTTGGGAAAAAGAGAGAGTGAAACACAGAGTGAGAAGTGTGTGAAAAGTGAGGAAAACTATGGGTGATTGAGCGTGATTCTCAGAAATTTGCGAGAAAAGGTGCAAGAGAGTGAATCGCAGCAAAGTGCAAGAAATTGCTCAAAAGTGTGGGTGATAAGTGTGGGTAATTGTTCTCGGCGGCTAAGTGTGGAAATTACAGTGAGAGAGAAAGTCAAAAAACTGTGGGTGATTGAGCGTGATTTTCACAGCAAGGAGTGAAAAATTGCAGAAATTGCAATTGAGTGAAAAATTGTAGAAATTGCAATTAATTCTCAGCAATTGTAGAAACTGTGGGTGATTGAGAAAACAGTGGGTAACTGTGGGTGATTGAGAACACAGTGGGTAATTTTCAACAATTGAAGTGTGAATCGAAAATGTCCACATCTTCATCAGATCATTTTGTCACGGCATCAATTCCCAGGTTCAATGGGCATTATGACCACTGGTCAATGATGATGGAAAACTTTCTGAGAAGTAAGGAGATGTGGAATTTGGTGGAAGAAGGCATACCAACTCAGAAACAAGGGCAAATTATGAGTGATAGTCAAAAGAAAATAGTGGAAGATTCAAAACTCAGAGACTTGAAGATCAAGAACTACTTATTTCAAGCAATCGACCGAGAAATCATGGAAACCATTCTCGACAAAGGATCTGCAAAAGCCATATGGGAGTCAATGAGACAAAAGTATCAAGGATCAACAAAGGTGAGAAGGGCTCAATTGCAAGCACTGAGACGGGAATTTGAAGTGTTAAACATGAAGGAAGGTGAGAAAGTAGACAAGTATGTGTCAAGAACACTGACCATTGTGAATAAAATGAAGGCTCACGGTGAACAAGTGCAACAAAGTACAGTTGTGGGTAAGATTCTGAGGTCCTTGACCAGCAAATTCAACTATGTAACCTGCTCAATCGAAGAGTCTAATGACCTGGACAGCTTGAGTATCGATGAACTTCATGGCAGTCTACTAGTTCATGAGCTGAGAATGCAGGAGTATAAGGAAGAGGATCATGCCCTAAAAATTGTTCAAGATAATCGAGTGTTCAGGGGAAGGGGCAGAGCAGTTTTCATAGGAGGATTTCGAGGTAGAGGAAGAGGTAGAGAAAGGCAGCAACTGAACAAGGAGCTAATTGAGTGCTACAAATGCCACAAATTGGGACACTTCCAATTTGAATGCCCTGACTGGAAGAGAGCTAATTACGCAGAATTAGAAGAAAAAGATGAGATGCTGCTTATGGCTCATGTGGAGATGCAACATGCCACATGTAATGAGGTATGGTTCCTTGACTCCGGATGTAGTAACCACATGACTGGTAATAGGATGTGGTTTGTGAACCTAGATGAAGATTTTAGGCAGTATGTGAAATTGGGGAACAATGCTAGAATGACTGTCATGGGAATGGGAACAATTAGGATGGAAGTGAAGGGAATGATTCACACAATTACACATGTTTATTACTGCCCAGAACTGAAAAACAATCTCTTAAGTATTGGACAATTGCAAGAGAAGGGAATTGCAATACTTATAAAAAACAACATGTGTAAATTGTTCCATTACTCTAGAGGATTAATCATGCAAAGTGAAATGTCAACAAATCGCATGTTTGTAATAGTTGCTGCTAAGAAATCTAGAGAGCATGATCATACTTGCTTTAAAACCATCTCTGAAAATGACACCCAACTGTGGCACTGCCGTATGGGGCACTTGAACTATAAAGGGTTGAGAACCCTTTATCACAGGAACATGGTGAAGGGTCTGCCATTGTTGAAAACCCCTGAAAAATTATGTGAGGGGTGCTTGATGGGAAAGCAACACCGAGATCCCTTCCCAACCAAAAGTAAGTGGAGAGCAGACCATAGATTAGAGTTGGTGCATGCTGATATCTGTGGTCCAGTGACCCCCGAGTCAAACAATGGCAAGAGATACTTGATTACATTCATAGATGACCTAACAAGGAAGACATGGGTGTTCTTCTTGACAAAAAAATCTGAGGCTTTGAGAACATTTAAGGTATTCAAGGCATAAGCTGAGAAAGAAGCTGACAGGGGTATAATCTGTCTTAGAACAGATAGAGGGGGAGAATTCACCTCGGAAGAGTTCCATGAATTCTGCAGAATTCATGGAATAAAAAGACATCTCACCGCTGCCTACACCCCTCAACAGAATAGGGTGGCAGAGAGAAAGAACAGGAGTATTATGAACCAAACCCGAAGCATGTTGACTGAGAAAAGGGTACCCAATGAGTTCTGGGCTGTACACATACTGAATCGATGCCCTACACAAGCCGTGAAGGACAAGACCCCTGAGGAAGCCTGGAGCAAGATCAAGCCCACTGTGGAACACTTCAAAGTGTTCGGCTGCATTGGTTATGTCCACAATGCAGACCAAAACAGGAGGAAATTAGATGTAAAAAGCATCAAGTGTGTGCACTTGGGACTAAGTAGTGAGTCCAAGGCATACAAAATGTATGATCTTATTGCTAAGAGGATCATGGTGAGCAGGGATGTTGTGTTTGATGAGGATGAACACTGGGCATGGAACAAGGAAGACACTGACAGTAGGGAAAAGATTCTGGACTGGGGTGAAGAAGAAGACTCTCGGTCTGGAGGTTTGTGTAATGAAGAACTAATGGAAGCAACTGTGCCCAGGAATACTGAGCAAAATGAAGACACAAGCAGTGGTAGAACACCAGTAGATGATGAGAATGAGATAATGCTAAATGGAGATGAAGCTAACAGTAGGGATAGTAGTCACTCAACTACTGATTCTGAAGGAGTCCAAGGCACATTTGAAAGAAGTGAACCTGTGTGCGTACTGGATAGAAGTGGCAGCAGCGATGGTGCATGTGTACTGGGCAGAAATAATGGAAGCAATGGCTGTCAAACCACTGCAACTGAGAGTGAAAGAACTCAAGGCAGAACTGCTACTGGGAGGGAAAGAACACTGGGCAGAAATTGCAGAAAACCAGCCTAGATGAACGATTATGTCAATGAAGAAGAAATGTCTGAAAATGAGGAGTTTCAGAATTTAGTAATGTATACAGAGGCTGGAGACCCTAGCAACTATGAAGAAGCTCGAAAATGTCCCAAATGGAAGGAAGCCATGAATAGTGAAATTAGGTCTATTGAGAAGAATCAGACTTGGGAATTGACTCATTTACCTGCAGGTGCAAGAGCTATTGGTGTAAAATGGCTGTTCAAAACTAAAGTGAATGAAAAAGGGGAAACAGAGAAGCACAAAGCCAGATTAGTTGCACTGGGATATGCACAGAAGCATGGAATTGACTATACAGAGGTGTTTGCTCCCGTTGCCAGATGGGACACCATCAGAATGATACTGGCTCTAGCTGCATATAAGAACTGGTATGTATACCAGTTGGATGTCAAAAGCGCATTCTTGCATGGAAGATTGGAAGAGGATGTGTCTGTAGAACAGCCCAAGGGGTATGTGAAGAAGGGTGAGGAAAGGAAGGTGTTGAAGCTAAAAAAGGCTCTTTATGGATTAAAGCAGGCACCTCGAGCCTGGTATAGCAGAATTGAGGCCTACTTCCTGAAGCAAGACTTTAAAAAATGCACAAGTGAACACACCTTGTTCACAAAGTGTAAAGAAGATGGCAAGGTACTAATTGTGAGTATTTACGTCGACGACTTGATATTCACAGGAAATGACAAGAGGCTAATGGAGGAATTTAAATCTGCCATGAAAGATGAATTTGATATGACAGATCTTGGGAGGATGAAATACTTCCTTGGAGTGGAAGTAACCCAAAATAATGAAGGTATTTTCATCAGTCAACGGAAATACGCTCAAGATGTTTTACTGAGATTCGAAATGAATAACAGCAATGCTACCAAAACTCCCATGGTGCCTGGGGTTAAACTGACCAAAGATGAAGCTGGAACTAGAGTTGACGCAACTCAATATAAGCAAATGATTGGTAGCTTGATGTATCTCACTGTATCTAGGCCGGACCTGATGTATGTTATGAGCTTGGTGAGCAGATACATGGAAACACCTATGGAAGTACATATGATGGCTGTTAAGAGGATTTTGAGGTATATCAAGGGAACTTCAGAGCTAGGCATTCATTACAGAAGGGGTGAAGAAATAGAAGGAATTGTGGCCTACTCTGACAGTGATTATGCAGGGGACTTGGATGACAGAAGAAGCACGCCAGGATATGTTTTTATGATAGGTACTGGAGCTGTGGCATGGTGCTCGAAAAAACAGGCTGTGGTAACTCTCTCAACTACAGAGGCTGAATTCATCTCAGCTGCTGTTTGTGCTTGCTAGGTTATTTGGATGCTAAGGGTCCTCAATCATCTCGGATGGGAGCAGGAACGTTGCAAGATTTATTGTGACAATTCATCAACCATTAAACTGTCCAGGAATCCTATTATGCATGGGAGAAGCAAGCATATTGCCATTCGTTATCATTTTCTGCAGGATCTAGCTAAGGATGGGGTTGTGGAGCTCAAGTATTGTACTACTCAAAATCAGACTGCAGACATCATGACGAAGCCTTTGAAACTTGATTCATTCATTAAACTTCGAGAACAATTGGGATTGGGTACATCAACTAGTGAATAAACTGATTACTACTTAGTAAGTCAGTATTAGGGGAGGATATGTTGGGACTGTTAATAATCTGCTAGCAGTTAAGTCAGTTACAATAAACAGTTAGTAGTTAATAAGTGTTAGTTACTGAGGTGTTTAGTTACTAAGTTGTTAAGTAACTAAACACTATTATCATTTGGTTAAGCTTTCGGTTAAGTAGCTTTAGTTGAGGCAGGTGTCAACACATTGTATTGACTATAAAAGGGGATTTCCCTCTATGAATGAAGAGGGGAGCACGTTTTCTGTAAACTCTTTCTCAACAGATTTATGATTTATATAGTAGATTTTGAGTTTAAATTAGGATGTATATTCCCTATAAAAATTTAGACCAACTCAAATTTTATTTATTTATCTGAACTCATAAAATATTTTTTTAGAAAATGAAGCTTCCTCGCTTTTTTATTATAAATAACTTAGTATAATTAAAATCTAGTATAAATAACTTAGTATATGAAGTCTAACTCTTATTATAAATCTAATATAAAGATTATTTTTTATTTAACAATATAATCTTTTTATGATACTTTTAATTTTAATGAAATAAAATTAATACTCTAGAATTAGATTATTATAAATACAAAACATTAAGAAGTCTTTTGTAAGTATGGGCTTTTTTTTTTGAAAAATAGTTATGTAGATGTATTTGTTTTTTTTAGTGAAAGAATTTATCTTCGTTTTCATCAAAGAACACGTTTTTTAATTTTATGTTGTAAGAGAAAAACTGGAAAAAAAAAGAAAAGAAAAAGGAAAACTACATACATATATTTGTTGATCTAGGACCAGCCCAGTCTGTTTTATATTAGTTGTCGGCGGCCCAAAACAAAAGTGGCAGGCTAGCGTATAGCTGCCGGGCTCAGGCGAGTACATATATGGGGTACAGGCTGCAAAGCAAAACCCTAAAAATAAGTAGATGCGCTGAAGCTTGTACACGCTCTCGTAATGCTTCATTCTCACAACGGCAAAGTGTGATTGCATCATCCTCTAATGATTATCATCAGCAGTTGTGGGAATGAACATTATGAGACTGTATACAGACAGATTCTCTAAATCTTTTTTTTTAATATATATAATAAGTAAAACAATGCGTGCTTCCTTCCAATTCCATTTGTTTAGTTCATTTTCTTTCTTTTTAAAAGAAACTCAAGAACAAGTGGAATTGGAGGAATCCCATGTAATGTTTTTTACCGTGAACTTTTCTTGGGCACGACGATGTCTTGTCTTGAGCCATCACCAGACAACAGCTTTTGTAAAGCTGTTAAGGGATGCTGATCTTGTTCTGACGCATCTTTTATATGATATCAGTTTATAATGAATTTCTTGAATGATTCATCTTTTGTTTGCAGACTGGATTGGCAGGGAAGAATTGTGTTTTGTCTCAATCATGCAAATCTCGATGGTTTTAATCCCATGTACTAAGCGATGCTGTGGGTTTTCTTACCAAGGCAAAACTTTTGAGTTGTAAATGTTTTAGGAGAATTTTGAGTTAATAGTTTGATAGCTTCATTTTTTTTTTTGTTTCAGGGAGATTGAATCCGATTTGCATGATGCAAGCTATAGACTTGAATCCTTTCGTTTTTATTGTATGGTCAAAGTTTATTTTCATGTTACAGTTTATACATACTTGACTTAAGTGTACGTGTTTTCATAATTAAAATTTTTAGTTTCCAGTCAAAATTCCTTGCTGGGTGCACGAATTTGTCATGTGTAGGTAGATTTGTAGTGGTAAACTTCAAGTATGATTCCATTTTGAGGTGTTCTGTCTGTATTAGAAGGTGAGTTTCTTAGTTCATGTCAAGTATAGTGCAAAAACAAAATTGTAGATGGAACTCTCTTACCTCTGCATTCAATGTGGTGTCATTTTTGTTTTTTGTGGGTCGCATCCATCTTGATCGGCTAAACCATAAGTGTTTTTTCATCGCTGGCAACAATAAGAATCGGTGTAGGTGCGAGCAAGTCCTCTGTCAGATGTTGATGAATGCCATTTTTGTATGCCCTGCCCTGTTCTGCGATATTGTGTGGAGTTGGACGCCCCTGATTTAACTTTTTTGCTCTCTTTTTTTAAGTTTATTGAATTTTATAATTTAATTTTTATAGAGCTATCACAATGTAAAAAAAAAAAAAAACCCTACGTTGCTGCTTGATATTGAAAAAAGAACTTGGTTTTGTTATTTGAAGAAAAAAATAAGGGGCCTAAAATTGATAGCAAGGTTGTCAATACTGTTTCGGTCGTTGTTCCGGTTTTTCTATTGGAACAGAACGTTTCGGTTTTGAAGCGTTTTGGCATGCCGTTTCGGGGTTGTACTGTTCATATACAATTATAAAAAAATTAAAATATTAATTTAACACGTATAATTTAAATTCAAGATTAATTAACTTTAAATTATACAATACAAATACAAAGTCAAACAAACATAATCTCAACATTAGAAACATATTTAAAATTTCAAAATATTATGATAGTAAAATGTTTTAAAATAAAAAAAATATTATGATTTTGAGCCGAAAAAGTTATTTTTTTATTTTATTTAGTTAATTAAAAAATATATCCTAAAAAATGTAAGCGCTATGTTTTTTTATGGGTAAAAAAGCTTTTTATTTGACAAGAAAGTACGAGTCAATTGACTAGACCGATCTAATAAAAAATTATTAAGAAAACCATTAGCTATTGAGGAAATAGATAAAATCAAATATTAAAATCCCTAAATAAAGCCAAAAAAAGGAGCATATAATAAAAAAATTTAAAATGAAATGTACACATAAAAATTATATGTGTTTGCAAAATAAATAATAAAAACACTGAGTTGGGTATAGGTGGAGGATGGTCCAGCTGAGTTATACCTTGAAAATTTATCAGATATCATATTGCTATCGATCGAATAACTCATAAACCAATCAATGCAAAACCAAAAAAGGGAAAGAAACTCATAAACCGGTTAAAAACAGAGATTTCTTTAGATTCTTCAGCTGGTAACAGCGAAGCCAGCCTGAAAGATTTCTAACGTTAGACTTTTCTAAATTTCAGAAGCAGAGTAGGAGGATACGTGAAGAACATACCTAACATATATGAAATCATAGAAATTTTTCGATAAATAAACTAGAAGGACAAAGAAGCTTGTTGTTAGAAAATGGTTCCTGCAGTAACTATATTTTCTTTAATTAGTTGTTTTGATTGAATAGAAAAATGATGATCCCACTCTCTACCTATAAAAATGCAAGAAAAATATCATGCATGTATGATTCACACGATCGATGCCAGAATCAACGCTGAAAACTGCTACCTTATCCTCTAATCTTGATGGCAATTAAGGTAATCACTACGAGAGCATACAAAGGAAAAGATGCCATGTTCTTGGCAAGCTCCTAATATATATATATATATATATATATATATGTATGTATGTACGTATGTATGTATGTAAATGGAGGTTTATAGAATGTCTGTATAACAAAAAACAATTAATTACCATGGAGATTAAAGGCCTTCTTCATCTGTTCTTCATTTTCTTGTTTTTGTCAGTGGTTCACAGTAGCGAAGATGGCCTGAAGGATTCCAACCTGGCTGCTATTAATCGTAGCAACTTCCCGGCAGGTTTCATATTTGGGACTTCCTCATCTGCTTATCAGGTTTAGGATTTGTTTCCTTTAATATTGTTAATAATTTGTTGGACTTCATCTGTATATATAGAAATTAATTGAAAGGAATTTTGGGCATATGTAAAGACAAATTGTTCCCATACATCTCCTATGGCTAGGGTTGGGTTTATATATTAATTTCTGTGAGATTTATCAGTATGAAGGTGCTGCAAATGAAGATGGTAAAGGACCAAGTGTATGGGATACCTTCACTCAAAAATTCCCTGGTTACTCCCTCCTTTCTCCCTCGTTGCATGTATATTACATTCATGAACAGGGGAAGCCTGTTGGCTATCATATTCACATATATATAAAATAAAATTTGGGTTGTAGAATTTTGAAATTTGTTTTTTGGAAAATTTATGAACTTTTCCACATCGTCAGTTCTGTCCCCCCAATTATCCAAATGCATGCCTTTACTATCAATGATATAACAATATGATTTGAGAGGTATTTGCTGCTGCAGATAGGATAAAGGACTATGGTAATGGGGACGTTGCAGTTGATTCATATCATCGCTACAAGGTGTACAATCATTTACATTACACTAATTATACATGATCTATAATCATACCAATATTCTTTTGTTCTTGTTGCTTGGTTCTTAAAATGTATAGTCCTCCTCTCATGCAAAGCAAGGGAGGTGTTATTGCAAATAGTTCTCGTCAGTTCCTGAAATTATGGTGACAATTAGTAGATAAGGATAAATCCGTGTTTCATCATAAGTCAAAGACCTTATATATCCTGCTGCTGAGAGGATTTCTATCCTAGTAGAATTGTAACAATAGCTGGCTAAAGATTTCTCTATATACATGTGTGTAATTCTGCTGTAAATAATAAGAACTGTGAAACTCTTTCACTTATAAATTCTTCATGGTATTAGAGCAGTGATCTTTCTTCATTGTGTAATTCTTTTCTCTGTTTTGTTGTCATGGCTGAATATGAGAGTCATGATATAGCTGAAGGAACAAAGGAGATGGTTACCTCCTTATCTAACGTCTCTGATGTTTATATCATCACTGTTCATAAATTGAGCTCCATGTTGTTGAATGAATTTAATTACCTTCCTTGGTCAAGAGCTATCACAATTGATCTAGGTGGAAGATCAAAATTGGGATTTATCAATGGCACAATTAAAACTCCTGAAGTTGGCTCGCTAGAGCATGAGGCTTGATTATCAAAGGATCAATTGGTTATACCCTAGATCCTAAATTCAATGGAGCGCAATCTTGCTGAAATTTTTAGTTACTCTTAATCTTCTTTGGATCTTTAGAATGCTATTCGTGATATGCATGGAAACTGAAACAATGTTGCCTGAATCTTTCAAATTCATCAAGACATTACCAAAATTAATCAAGATGGAAAACCTTTTTGTGAGTTTACCAGGAAACTTAAAAAGGTTGTGGGTGAATTGGAGATTTATCGACTACACACTGTAGATGCTGCTACCTTGAGAAAACGAACAAAAGAGAACCGGATCTTCCAACTATTGGCCAACCTCAATCCATATTATGAGGACCTTAGAAGTTACATTCTGATGAACTTTTATCTTCCATCTTTCCAAAATGTGTGTGCCATATTCCAACGTGAAAAAGTCATGTCTCGTACCCCTACTCTCAGTAATCCTGATGTTCATGCATATCTCACACGTCCATTCTTTGAAGGTTAAAGCCTACAAAGGAAAACGATCGCCTCTCAAATGTCAACATTGCCATAATATTGGACATACAATTGATCGATGTTGGAGTCTGCACCCAGAAATAATACCTAAATTTATGAAGGATCACAAAGGGAAACAAGCTACTCCATATAAAGTAAATTTGACGACTCATTCCAATGAATCATTTACTTCTAGCCCTGTTGCACTGTTGAATGAATTTGCAAGCTATCTGCAAAACAAGCATGGTCAAGGAACAACCCAAAATGAAGGACATAATCAACCTGCAACTATCCTCACTTAATTTGCAGGATTCCTAGCTGATGCAAACTCTGAAAATAGTCAAGGTATTTTACTTGCATTTATGATTGCATTAGAGATTGATAGTTTTCATAATTTATAGGTTATTGATTCTGGTGCCACTGATCATATGTGTAATAAGTTGACCAATTCTCTATTCTTTCCACTCCTGCTTTTGTTTTGGTAGCAAATGGGAAAGGTGCTCCTATAAAAGATATGGGAAAAATGAAACTCGTGTAACACACTATCGAGTCTGATGTTCTTTATGTTCCCTCCTTTCCTTTCCAGCTACTCTTTGTAAAAAGTTAACCTCCTCACTCAATTATGAAGTTATATTTTCTCCTTACAAGGTTATCTTTCATGACCTCGTCACCAAGAAGATGATTGGTGAAGGATTCCACTTGCATGTACTTTACTACACTCCTGATTCTCAAATTTCTAAAGGTTTCCAAGCAATGTCTGCTCCTATCAATAAGCATCTCCTTTGGCATCGTTGTCTAGCTCATCCTTCAACATCTGTCTTTAATAACATATCTCATGTTTTACCTAAAGGAACTGTGCGATTTGTTATTTTTCTAAATCATTTATACTTCCTTTTAAATCATCATTGTCTCAAACGACCCAGACATTTGAAATTGTACATTCAGATGTTTGGGGACCTTTCTCCTCTTCCCATAATGGTTTTAAATATTTTGTAATTTTTATTGATGATTTCTCTAGAGTTACTTGGGTCTACCTACTAAAATCTAAATGTAAAGTATTTGAATATTTTAAAAATTTCCATATATTAGTCACCACTCAATTCTCAACAAAAATTAAAATTTTACGTTCAGATAATTGTCAAGGAACCATCTCACCTAAAAGTTTAAGCTGTTATGTAAAGTCACAAAATATGATTTATATTATTCTCTAACAATAATGGCTCAGAATATATGTCCCATAATATGACACACTACCTAAACTCTAATGGCATAGTGCATCATACTAGTTATGTCAATATGCCACAACAAAATGAAATTGTTGAACGTCAAAATCATGATTTGATGGAGAAAACTCGAGCGATAATGCTCTGAATGAATGTTCCTAAATATTTTTGGTCCTATGGAATTCTCATTGCTACTCATCTTATAAATCGTTTACCCAACTGAGTGTTGGATTTCAAATGTCCTATTGAGGTTTTACAGGACAAAGTGCAAGATGTGCCATACCTGAAAGTGTTCGGTTGCACTTGCTACGTACACTTGCCAGCCACTCAATGTGATAAACTCGATCCCAGAGCTGTTAAATGCATCTTCTTGGGTTACTCATAAACTAAGAAGGGGTACAAGTATTATGGTCTAAATCCAAGAAGCTATACATCTTTAGAGGTGTTCGATTTGTCGAAACTAGTCCTTACTTTGATGGCACCAGTCAAGGAGAGATCCTCCAAGAGTTTTTTTTCCTCTACTCCGTGCTGATCCTCACATTGAAAATTCTACTGATTTGCTCAAATCAACTACAGATCTGACTACAACCGCACCATCCCCTGTGACTGTCTCTGATAACAACGTGGAGTCTTCTGCTAATGTTCCCCCAGTAAGTATTATCGGCTCTTTAGAATGCAAATCATCCAATGTCCAAAACAGAGGAGAACCTCTACGACGTAATCCACCATGGACTCGTCACTCTCTTGCCAAACTGCAAGATTATGCTGGTTATACGTCAGGTACCCAATTAATAAATTCCTTACTTATCAAAGACTATCACCTTTGCACATAGCTTTTCTTACAACAATCTTCAGTGTTTATGAACCCAAAAATTTTCAAGATGCTCAAGCTCAAAGTATCTGGCAAAAAGCCATGGCAGAAGAACTGACAGCTTTCGAGGAAAATAAAACTTGGAGTATAACTCTTCTTCCTCATGGAGAACATGCAGTTGGGAGTCATTGGATATTCAAAACGAAATTCAATTCTGATGGCTTGATTGATCAACACAAAGTTCGTCTTGTTGCTCAAGGATTTACTTAGAAATTCGACATTGATTACAAGGAGACATTCGCTCCAGTTGTAAAAATGACCACTGTTAGAGTTCTGTTATCTGTAGCTATCAACAATGGGTGGAAAATGTCACATATGCATTCCTACATGGAGATTTTGAAGAAGAAGTCTTTATAAAACTTCTGGCTGGACACCCTCAAAGTGAAGACTCTATAATGGTTTGTAAACTACATAAATCTATTTATGGGTTGAAACAAAGTCCTCGTGCTTGGAATGCTAAACTAAGCACTGCCCTTAAAGCTCTCGGTTTTAAAAGGAGTTCAGCTAATTCTTCCTTGTAAGTTCAACTAAAACCAAATGACAATCTCATGGTTCTTATATACATTGATGATCTCATCATCACAAGTAATAACAATGATTCTATTGCTCTATTGAAAAAGAATCTTCAGCTCCAATTTCCAATCAAGTATGTTGGGCATTTGAAGTATTTTCTTGGAATTGAATTGAAATGAAATTGAAACAAAAATCTACAGATGAAATTGAAACAAAAAGGAGTTATATTCATTAGACCCGCAAACCATGCCAACTAGCGAAACTTGTGAATAGATCCATGGATTTTGTAAAATCTAATAACAAGACTTATTTTTCAAAATTATTTTTTTAATTATATATATAAAAATAAATAATAACAAAATCAACTCAAAAAACAACCAAACAAACATGTAAATCAAGACAACTTGAGGTACCCAGCAAACTAGCAAATTACATCAAAATGTAAAACATTAATATGAAAAGAATATACAAAACTCAATTACAAATATCTTCAATATTAAAATAAAAATAAACAAAAATAAATTTCCAAAAAGATAAGGCAAGCAAAGAGAGGGTGCATGTGCCACTCTTAGTAGTGCGTTTGCGATTATTTTTTAAAGTTCTTTTAATTTAGAAATGAATCAAAATAATATTTTTTATTTTTTAAAAATTATTTTTAATATCAACACATAAAAATAATTTAAAAATATCAAAAAAATTAATTTAAATAAAAATAAAAATAAAATTTTTTACAAAAAAATTTAAAACACAATGTAAAACACTCCATTATATTTTCACTCCTATCTAAATACTTGTACAAGCAAACAATTATTACACCATGGATGTAATGGAAATAGTAGTTTTCGCACGTTCGTTGATAATAATTGTACCACTTCACCAGATTTTAGATAAGAGTGAGAAAATCGAGATTGCCCTGCTCCCTCTGATTTTCTTAGAAGACAAGCAATGTCGCCATCGTTTTTGGAGAAGATACTGGAAATATGCATGGATGTAATGGAAATAGTAGTTTTCGCACGTTCGTTGATATTAATTGTATCACTGCACCAGATTTTAGATAAGAGTGATAAAATCGAGATTGCCCTGCTCCCTCTGTTTTTCTGAGAAGACAAGCAATATCGCCATCGTTTTTGGAGAAGATACTGGAAATATGCATCCACAGAGAGAGAGAGAAACAAAATTAAATAATGGTGGCCAGATATGCAGTTGATTTTGAGACGAAGAAAATGAACATGTAAAACACCAGAAAGCTGAGACACACCGAAATGGATCACAAGTAAATTATTACTTAATTAGTTACTTTAGTCTAGTAAAATTAATTAATTTAGCTTTACATTTAATCCACAGATTGTATATTCTGCACGCTTATAACCCAGTTCTTTCATTAAAAATAAAATTCAATTATGTTTTTCTTCTTATTTTTGAAAATTAAAGATATATAATAAAAACGGGTAAGGTAGTAAAGGTTGATTTGGAAAGGAGGCAGTTTTGGGAAAAAAAACATTATGAAATCGAGGGTGACTAGTGCTAATCATAGAAATATTTATTTATTTTTATATTATAAAGATTTATTAATTAGTTTTAATAGAATATTGAACTAAGTGAATAATGGATATTTTTTATAAAGAAAATTGACATAGTTTGGTAAAAGGTTTAGGAGAATGACATAGGTTGGAAAAATACTTGAAAAATAACATAATTTAAACACAACCACTATTCTTAATAACAATTTAGACTTGTTTCAAAAATCATGTTTTTTTGGTAAATTAATTACCATTAACATAAATTAATTCAAAATCTATGGAAAATTCAAGTTCCGGTTCAAGATTTAATTGTTAGGAAAAATAGAAGAGATAAAGTGATATGACAAAAAAAAAAACAAGAACTGATAAAAAAAGAAAAGAAAAAATAGGTTAATGGGAACACACATAAGTGATGTGAACCTCGAACCTCGTGATCACGTGGTCACGCAACCCACAACAAACATTGAGATTTGATCCCAGAAAGCTGAAATAGATTTAATAGGAGTGTGACACAATGAAAACCTGCCCCAAGGCACCAACACTATTGGAATGAGTAGAATGATGCTACGAAGCCAGTAAATCTTCGATAAGTCTGATTCAGTTCATTCAAGAACTGAAGAATGCAATAATCACTCTCACACGTTAAAACTAGAAAAAAAAATCAGAAGTAATATTCATCAAAGGCTGCTGAAATTCAGCTTACATGAGTTTATATAGTTCTTGAAAAATTAACCCTAATGAACCCCTTATGTGGACTTAAATGAGGTCCACTTAAAACTGACCAAAAACCCTAAACTGAAAAGCCCATAACTTAATCCAAACAAGCTTTGGATCTTAGCTGAAAACAAAGTACTAATTAAGCCCATAAAAGAGAGACAAAGAGGAGAAACTGTGAACAACCCCCTCGGCACCACCAGTTTTTTTTCTCTCCTCATCGTCGACAACAACCCTGTCTTCTTCACCTCCAGCAGTTCCAGCTTTTCTCTTCTCCTTGACTGCAGCACCTGCAACAACTCTTTCTTCTTCCCCAACGTTGGCACCTTCTTCTTCCCTCTAGCAGCAGCTGCACTTCTTCTTTCAACAACACAACCACAACTACTCTTCTTCTTCTTCTTCTTCTTTGGTGACACCAATAGCAGCTACACTTCTTCCTTTCCTCCGACCACTAGCAACAACTCGTAGCTCATCGTAGATAACCAGCAACAGTCCTTCCTCATCATCGACAACCGCACCATCCTCTCCACGTAATGACAACAACCATTGTAACATCTTCCTTCTCCTTCTACGACCACACAGGCCACCATTCTCGACGCCGCCACCACCTACAAAACCAAATCGACCTCCTTTACACGGTGACACAACAAGTAACCTCCTCCTTCTCTTTTGTTTGTTACTGTTCACTGTGCAAGTGAAAAGTAGGAAGAAGGGTTGGATGTTGTGTCCACCCTAGTACGAGAAGCCTATTGGGTCAAAATGGCCAAACATGGCCGGGCCATCCCACTTCATTGGGCCATGTCCAATCTGATTTCTTTTTTTTTGAAATAAAATATAAAATATTGCATTTTTTAAAATAAAAAAAAACAAAAATGTTTTGTTTTCGTGCATACGGCCGAATTCTAAAAATTTCCTAAGCATATTTTTCATAAAAAAATCGCATCTTTTCACATGTTTTTGTTTTAAAAGAGGGATATCGTAACCAGTTTATGATTATTCATTAGAGTTCAACCAAAATATCAAAAAAACTTCAACAATCATTTTGTTCTTTTTTGTAAACTTTAATTATCGGGGTGTAAAATTACATTGTAAGGTACACTCGTAGATATTAAAAGTACAATAAATGCAATGCTAAAATTTGGACCTTAGAGCGGTTAGATTTTCGATCCAATAAGGTAGAGATCCTCTCATGAAAAGAGATCTACTTCGGGACTTAGAAAAGACCAACAAATAAAAATTTGACCTAGAAAAAATAATAATTAGACAACAATGCAACTTATCTTAGGTAGGGTGCACTGGGGGTGATGCGTCTTCCCCTTACACAACAAGTCCCCTTACCCGGACTTTCGCAAACCATTAGGTTTCTTAATGACTTTAATACTAGGTGGCGACTCCTAAAAATTATAATCATAATTTTATGATTATAATAAACCCTTCTCCGTGCACCGTCTCCTACCTCCAGGAATAACAGCTTGCGAAACACAAAAAAAATCATCGTGACAGTTAGAATGAAAAATATTATTAATAATAATAATTTAAATAGGGATGACGAGTGCTTTCTACAAAAGAGTTTGTAAAAGGTAGGCAATCATGTCCTGTTGAATTTATCGAATGCAGAAGTCAAATATTTGTTTATACAAGTATATAAAATATAACTGTACTTTTAGTACAAAGAGGGGAAAAAATGTTGGAGGAAAATCTTGAAGTTATCTTTTTGCATAAAGCTTAAGTGTTAAGTGTCTAATTTATTATTTTGATAAGTTTTTAGATAAAGTGACCAGACTTATTTACATAATTTATACATGACTTTAAAATATAAGAATAAAATAAGAAAAATACCCTTTATATAAACACACAAGCCATAAACTCGTGCTACGTCGTTGGGATAAAATTATTTTTTGTCTCGTTTCAACATATATAATTTCTTGTTTTGTATTTCGGTTTTATTCTTTTATTTTTTGGTTTAGTTTTGATCACTTGATTTTTTTGGTCCTTCTAAGATAGTTTTTAATTTTTTGTTTGTATATATACACCTCTGCTCTTAGTTTAAACTTTTAATTTTTATTGTTATTTTATTTGTATTAAATACAGCTTGCGTTAAAAAACATAGTAAGTTTAGTTTTGGTGGTGTAAAAAGAGAGTGAAACTCTCTCTTATACATGTATAATTAATCTTTTGTTGTTAGTGATTTGTTATTTTTGTGTTTTTTTTGCATTTGTTTTGTCTATGTGTGGCTTGGTATATTTTTAGTTTGAAGTGATTTTTATTTTAAAAAAATTCAATCATTTTTTTATTTTCTAAGATTTATTCTTCATATTACTATATTTAAAGTATTTCAGAACACTAAGATTAAACTTAAGTATATAAATATGGACAGAAATAGGGATTATTTCAGAACACCTCTGCTCTTAGTTTAAACTTTTAATTTTTATTGTTATTTTATTTGTATTAAATGCAGCTTGCGTTAAAAAACATAGTAAGTGTAGTTTTGGTGGTGTAAAAAGAGAGTGAAACTCTATCTTATACATGTATAATTAATCTTTTGTTGTTAGTGATTTGTTATTTTTGTGTTTTTTTTTACATTTATTTTGTCTATGTGTGACTTGGTATATTTTTAGTTTGAAGTGATTTTTATTTAAAAAAAATTCAATCATTTTTTTATTTTCTAAGATTTATTCTTCATATTACTATATTTAAAGTATTTCAGAACACTGAGATTAAACTTAAGTATATAAATATGTACAAAAATAGAGACTATTTCATAAATATAAAAAAATAAAGGAATTAAAATAAAAAATTAAAAGTATAAGGACCGAAATGAAAACCAATTATATACCTGCAAGAAGAAATTATTGTTTTTGCCTCGTTTTAATATATGTATTTTTTTATTTTGTATTTTTGTTTTGAATAATTTATTTTTTGTTTTCATTTCGATCCCTTTATTTCTTTGGTCCTTCTGGATACTTTTTAATTTTTTGTTTGTATTTATGTATGTAGACTCTTAGTTTTGACTTTAATTTATATTGTTATTTATCTTTGTATTAAATGTAGTTTGTGTTAAAAAAACAGGGTAAGTTTAGTTTTGATGGTGTGAAATGAAAGAGAAACCTTCTCTTATATATGTACAATGAATCTTCTGTTATTAGTGATTTGTTATCTTTGTGTTTTTTTTTTCATTTGTTTTGTTTATGTGTAACTTGGTATATTTTTAGTTTAAAGTGTTTTTTATTTAAAAAAATATTTTTTTTTTATTTTTCAGATTCATTCTTCATATTATTATATTAAAAGTATTTCAGAACACCAAGATTATATTAATTTGAGCTTTTTCAATAAAACTTAGTTCATTTTTATATATATTTTAAGGCGTTAATATTATACAAATATCAAAATATATAATTAGTTTCATATATTTTCAAAAAAAACATAACCTTAAAAGTAATCATTATTATTATTTTAAGCGTCTTATCCATAATAAAATGAAGATATATAAAAACTAAATAATCAAAAGTTTTGTAGACGATTATTTTGCTCAGTTGTACAATATCATAAAATAAACCTAGGACCACTAATATTTTTTCACATGTTAAAAAATTTGGTGGTGTTTGTGGTGAAGCACAAGACAAGTGACTTGTTTATTTTTTTCATTATAGATAATTTAGCCCAAGTTTTCCACCTGTTTTGCCTACGTGTGGCTTCATATTTTTTAAAATGTTATATTAAATCTGAAATATCATATATAAAAAGGTCACAAAAATCAATTTTTAACAAAAAGAACATCGATCAATGAATTATATTGATTATTATCCCATTGTTATTACCATGATTGTTAAATTATCACAATTGTTATAGCTATAATTATTATAAAAAATCAATATTGTGATTATTATTGGTAGTACTATTGTTTCCACCATAATTATTGTTATAATTGTTGTCATTATTATAACAATAAGCATTACGATAATCAACACCATTGTTGTTATTATTACCATCAAAGCAATAATTATTAACAATATAAGCACAATAACCATTACAATAAATTACAATTGCTATCATCATTATGCTTAATAATGTCACTATTATTATTATGATTATAACACCTAAAATTATCATCATTATTATTACTGCTAAAACAATAAAAATTATTAAATTATCCCGAGAAATAAAACAAACTCAAAAACTCTAACAAAAGAGGAAGAAAGAAAAAAAATTACATCAAAGAATTTACAAAAAAACGTAAAAACTTTAAGAAAAGAGCAAACAAAAAAAATAAAATAAATTATAAAACAAAAATAAAATTTATTAGCTGAAAATAATTATTTTACTTGAAGATAAAAATATAAAAATAAAAACTTCGAAAGAGAACAAAGGGAAAACAAAGAAATATTATTTTTCAAATGATCACAAACACAAGCTAAAATTTAAGAATTATTTGTTTCTAAAAAATATCACCACAACGAAAGAAAAAATAATAAAAATTAAAAACCAAAACTAAGAGCATATATATATAAACATGGACAAAAATAGGGACTATTAAAAATATTAAAAAATAAAATAATTAAAATAAGAATTATAAGTATAAGGGCCGAAATGAAAACAAAATATGTAATCAATTTTAATTGAAGGAAAAATTGAAAAAATCAAAATTGTTGTATTGAAAAAAGGAATTAAAATAAAAAAAATTAATAGTATAAGGGCTGAAATGAAAACAAAATATGTAATCAATTTCAATCGAATGACAAAATTGAAAAATTCAAAACTGTTATACCAAAAATATTAAGGGATTGAATAACAAACCAAAACTTAAAAGAAGAGGGACTGAATTGAAAACACAATGTATAATCAATTTCCATCTAGGGACAAAATTTAAACAAATCATAACTTTTATAACAGAAATCAGGACCATACCAAACAATCAAAAGAGCAGGGACCAAAATAAAACACCCATAAACAGCGAGGACTGCCGTGCACTTTGACTTGCAGGAGAAAGAAAAGGGAAAACAAAAGTTCAACTTACCACCGTTACGTATCCTGAGAGACGCCGGATGAATATTTTTGACCGCCTTACAACGCCGCACGCGTCACTCTAAGGGTACGTGAGGGTAAAAGAGTTAATTTACTATACACTAAAAATGTGAAATTATCGGGACACCCTCGCTGACAATTCTTGATTTTTATCTTATTTGAGAGTATTATAGTTATTTTACTGTGCACATAAATATAAAAAATCAAAAAATACCTCCAATTTCAAGGCTAAAGCTGAGGAAAACGGAGGGGTAAAATAGTAGTTTTACTATTGAAATCCATAGTAATTTGTGTCTAAAGCCAAAGTGAATTTCACCGTGCAAAACTCTGAACTCTTTTAGTTGTATGTATAATTGACTTGTTGACCTTGGCATGGGTATTTTGTTTTCTTAAATAAAAAAAAAACTAGTCATGTGTAAGTCCATGACTTTAGACGTTTAGGTGACATTTGGTGATTTTATAGAATTGAAAAAATAAAATAGAGAGAACATATTTTTCTACATTTTATATTTTAAAAATATAAAACTCATTCTAAATTTATTTATTTAAAAATCATTTTAATTTTTTGTTTTTGTCCTTCGCCTTCTAAGTTAATATGTTTAGCAAAACTCCAAGGGAGTGTTTGGTACTACGTTTCAAAAATGCTTTTGAAAAAATTTGAAATTTTTTATTTTTTACTTAAAATTAATTTTTTTTGGTGTTTTTAGATCATTTTCATGTGTTGATGTTAAAAATATTTTTTTTAAATATATCATTTTGATACATTTCTGAATTTTTTTTTTTAAAAAATAATCACAACCATACTCATAACAGGCACTTAAACTTTAAGAAAGAATAAAATTGAAGATAGTTTAATTAAAGATAGAAGGAGAAGTTGAAAATAGCCACACTAAAAAAGAAGAAAAAGAAGCAAAGCACGCCATTATCCCTTCTTTTTTCATTACAAAACCAATGTGCGTTCATACGTATTTCAATTAATATCTCGTCAATCGTGTAATTAGAATTTTTTTTATGTATTAGACTATGTTAATTTTAATTTTAAACAATATATTCATATTTTAATATAAGAAATATACTCACTTGAGACTAGCTAAACCTGTAAGAAAAAAAAAGAAATATTTTAGCATCGTCTAATCGTCGACAACCAAACAGCCCTTCCTCGATGTCGACAATTGCACCATCCTCTCCATGCAGTGATAGCAACCATTGTAGCATTTTTCTTCTTCTACGATCATCATAGACCACCATTCCCGAAGCTATCACCACCTGTGACCAACTCGACCTTCTTTACACGGCAGCATCAATAGATAGCCTCATCTTTCTTCTCTGTTCGTTACTGTTCACTTGCATGTGAATAGTAGGATGAAGGGTATTGTCCAGTCCGATAAGCCTGTTGGGCCAACCCACTTCATTAGGTCAGGTCCAATCTATTTTTTTAAAATAAAATATAAAAAATTGCATTTTAAAAAACAAAGAAAAAACAAAAATGTTTTGTTTTTGTGTATACAACTGAATTCTAAAAATTTTCTAAGTATATTTTTCATAAAAAAATTGCATCTTTTTGCATGTTTAAAAAATAGGATATCATAATTAGTTTATGATTATTCGTTAGAGTTCAGCTAAAATATATAAAAAAATTCAACAATCATTTTTTTTTATAAACTTTAATTATCGGGGTGTAAAATAGACTGTTTTTCTTATGTATTAAACTATGTTAATTTTAATTATAAAGAATATACTCACTTGAGACTAGCTAAACTTTTAAGAAAAAAAGAAATATTTTTAAAGATAACTGGAATAATAGATACCCTTTACCAAACATTCATAGCCCTCTTTTAATAAATTAAAAAATAATAACGAGAAAAGAAATTGTGAAAAGGGCAATTATTCCGTGCTCTAGTGAAATCCTAAAAAAATAAAAAATTATTTTGAAAAACAAAATTCTAATAAAAACCCCAAATGACCCATAGATCTATACTTGATAATCTACCATTATGTTGGATCGATGAAAACATGTGTGCCTTCTATTTTTATATTAGATTTTGGGTCGACAAATCCCAGGCTTATTCTGACAGTTCCAGCTGGTTTTTAAATCCGTGCTGTAGACGAGAAAAAAAATATAAAAGTATGATGCTCACATTGAACGAATATTTTCTTTTTATTGATTACATTACAGCTCATAGCTATTATTTTTTATTTTAAATTTTATTAAAATATATCAGAAAGAGATTCTTAAAAAACAAAAACGATTCAAAGCTGAGCTGTAACATTTATGGACGCATTAATTGGCAGTCTGAAGTCAGCTCGCCTCTATTAAAACCTACTGTCATTGTGTTAAAAAATATTTTAAATAAAAAATGATTTTTTTTATTTTAAATTAAATTTTTTGATATTTTTAGATAATTTTATTGCTGATGTCAAAGATATTTTTTTTAAAATAATAAAATATCATTTTGATATATTTCTGAATAAAAAATACTTTTAAAAATAATATCAACTATACTCTCAATCATGCATTTCTTTCTATTTATGCATTGAATATCAAGTACAATAAGTGATTTGACCATTCGAATTAATATGCTAAAATAAGTGATGGGTATACCTTTTATTATTTTAAAAAAATAAAATGAAAGTGAAAATCAGCTCTTTTATTTATCTTGTGTTAGATGACTTGTGTGCTTGCATGAAATAACCATGAGTCAACGTGACGTTTCTTTTCTTCTTCTTAATTCTTTGAGGTCGATCATTAACTTATTTTAATGAAAAACCCTGCTTCTTTCCCATAACACAGGGAGTTTCGATAGCTTAAATTTGATTTTCTTTAGTCATTGTTTCGAGGAGATAATTCTTCGTCCATTAATTCTTGATAGGGTCATATCATCTTTTATCTTTAATTTAAGTGATGTTTAATTGCGTTAATCCTCATGGGATCATATTATAATTATCTTTAATCAATAGTGTTGTTTAGGGATCACTATTTCTTGATTATTTGATTTATAACAAGACATGATTTTATTTGTTAGAGAATAATATAAATCATATTATGGGGTCTTACTTACAAACTTAAGCTTTTAGGTGAGATGGTTCTTTAACATGGTATCAGAGTCTTGTTGACCCAGCGGTCACGAGTTCGAATCTCACCACCCCCATTCTATTTGATAAAAACCAAGCACAAGGTGATGTGAGTCTGTGCAAGTTTCAAGCTCAAAGGACTTTCACTTGAGGAGGTGTGTTAGAGAATAATATAAATCATATTATGAGATCTCACTTACAAGCTTAAAGCTTTTAGTCGAGATGGTTCCTTAACATTATTTTGTTGTAGAAAGTTGTGTAAAAATGTGTAGATGATGTTTTGTTAATAATAATGCAACTTTTGGAATATCTCTCAACCATAATCTCCGTGCACCCTAATCTTATAATTGTTGCCTAGACTTGGCTTGCATAGAACATAACAACAAGATGTATCAAACCTTACTGGGTTGTAATGGCTATATTGTCTCAGAGAAACCCAATTGCCATGCTATTGTCCTTGCACCGAAAAATCTTCATTTTTATAATAATTGTCGATGGGATTAATAATAATTGAGGGGGCAGCTCTCGTAGCAGTATAAAAAGGGGCTTGAAGTGAGCTTCTACCATTCAAGTTATCAAGTAATGGCAGCTATTCAAGGAGCCAGCTTCCTCCATTTCGTAATCGTTGCTAGCTTGTTAGCTAGCACTCACGGTGCAAAACCCAGCCGTTACTCCATGCCCTTCACTAGAACAAGTTTTCCAAAAGATTTTACATTTGGAGCTGGCACTGCTGCTTATCAGGTACACACACTTAGAGTGATCAGGGCAATGAGCTTGCTGCTCCGTTTAACTTCACGGTGAACCTTGACCATTTTCTTGCTCTCATATGCCTGTGTTGACCCCTTACATTTTGTTTTTGTTTCCAAGTCTGAAGGAGGTGCATATATTGATGGAAAGGGGCCGAGTATTTGGGACACCTTCACTAAACAGCATCCAGGTCCATTTCTCTAAACTTGGCTTCTCATCTTTTTTCTATGCCATTTTCTTATCCACTTAATGGAATAAGTTTCTAGATCGATAACGATCCTGCAATATGGTCGCTTGAAGAATCAATTTAATCGCTTTTGAACAGTGAAATAGAATTTTATGGTTGAAACAAATGTATATTGACCACACCAGAATGTCAATGCAAGACAACATTCATTTTGATCACATTTTCCATTAATTGTCATAAGATATTTTTATAGTTACAATCTACTATGTCCCTCTGTTTTTTCTTTCAAGATCTCCCTTTTCGGGTTGGGCTACTTTCTTTTTTTTTCTTTTTTTTTGAAGGTTTTCTTTATTATTTCAAATTAACTTTTTTGCTATTGATATGTCATTTTAATATGCTAATATCAAAATAAAATTTAAAAAATATTGTGGTCCAGTTTTCTTAGCAGCTAAAAACATTGTTTTGAAATCTAACACATTGCAAAGACCAAATAATGAGATTTGGATCTTAGTATGTATTTATTTTTGTTTAACTTTGATTAAAAATAAAAATCATGTACTTGCAGAGAAGATTTGGGACCAGAGCACAGGAAATGTAGCAATCGACTTTTATCATCGATACAAGGTATGGTCATTCAGTTTTCCACACCGTATATCTTCGTATCTTATAGCAAACTTGTATACATACTCTAAAAAATTAAAACCCGTTTTACTAATATTTAGTATAAAATTTACAGGAGGACGTACAATTGATGAAAAAAATGGGCTTGGACTCTTTTAGGTTCTCCATCTCTTGGTCAAGAGTGTTACCGAGTAAGAAAATCACTCATATAAATTTCTTCGGCATCACAATTATGTAAATTGATGTTCATCGATTCTTCTTTCATTTTCAGAGGGGAAAATTAGTGGAGGAGTGAACCCTCTCGGTGTCAGATTCTACAACAATCTCATCAACGAGCTCCTGGCTAATGGTGATCATCAGACAATATCTACGTACCTTGCAGTACTCCAAGCTCCACCTTTGATTTCTTTCGGTTTCTGATTAATGTTAATTTATGCACAGGCATAACACCTTTTGTAACATTGTTTCACTGGGATCTTCCACAAGCACTTGAGGATGAGTATTCCGGATTCCTAAGCTCCAAAGCTGTGTAAGATAATTTGAATTTGATTAGTACTGTCATAGTGTTCAAAATCAAATCACTTAACTAACAGGCAAGATTAATGAATTAGGGATGATTACGCTGACTATGCGGACTTTTGCTTCAAAACATTTGGCGATCGAGTGAAGCACTGGTGCACATTTAATGAGCCATACTCGTTTAGCAACAATGGCTACAATACCGGTACTTTCGCTCCCGGCCGGTGTTCTAACTATGTCGGGAACTGCACGCACGGTAACTCCGGTACCGAGCCCTACACAGTAGCCCATAACATGATTCTTGGACATGCAGCTGCTGTGAAATTGTACAGGGAGAAGTATCAGGTTTGTGTGCATACCTGGAGCTGTGTGTAAAAATTGCTTCAGCTTATTCTCGTGCCCATGGTAGACAAGGACGTGAACTTGGTGGGTATTTTCTCTCTTTTAATTGCAGGCTTCTCAAAAGGGGAAAATTGGGATCACTATAGTGACAAACTGGTTTATACCAAAATCTTCAAAATCAGAGGAAGATATCAAAGCAGCCTATAGAATACTTGATTTTCTGTTTGGTTGGTAAGTTCTTGACACTAATTTTCATCTAGCTAGTTAGTTTCTCCCTGTGATTTCTCGGTAAGTGTTCATCAGAACGTGCTCTTACCCTTTTTCTCCAAAACTGTGCAGGTTTGCGAATCCACTTACTTACGGAGATTATCCTGAGATTATGAAAGCTATAGTGGGACATCGATTACCCAAATTTACTAAAGAGCAATCTGCATTGGTAAAAGGGTCGATCGATTTTCTTGGTGTGAATTACTACACTACAAATTATGCAGCAAACAATCCAGCTCCTAATAAAGTCAACTTTAGTTACTCTGGAGACAGCCATACCATTCTCTCAAGTAAGCTAATTAGAAAATAAATTTTATTTTCTTAGCCATGCTTTTTTTTCATTTCATTATTTTCCACCTCTTAGGCCTTAATATATAAATACACGCTAAAGGGTCATTTAATCTTTTTCCTCAGCTTCCAAGGGTGGACATCCTATCGGTACACCGGTATTTTCTTTCCCAAATCTCTACTTAATTAGCATCATAATTAATGTGTTACCTTCCACTGAGCCCAAATGAAAGAAAAATGGGAAAGATTTTCTTCTATAAATTTTCAACAAAAATGTTCCTATTTTACACATGAATTATTCTGTCCAAAGAAAAACATTGCGTAATTATTTGCTAAGGAAATTATATGTTATTGTTTCACGTACAGACAGCTTTAAATTGGCTATTCATCTATCCGAAGGGAATGTATGACCTGATGCTGTATATAAAGGACAAGTACAAGAATCCTCCGATTTACATTACTGAGAATGGTAATTAAGTTCATCTTCAATTCTTGATTACAAGTGTCTATAATTATGGATTTTTATTAATAATATCCGAAGCTGATATTTTGTTGAATCTTCCTTGATTTACAGGCCTTGCTGATGCAAATAATGCATCATTGCCTCTTAAAGAAGCTCTGAAAGATGGGTTAAGAATACGATACTTAGCTAACCATCTACAATATCTTTCCAAAGCCATCAAGTGAGTCCTCATTCTCTTGTTTTCTGCTTTCATATAAAATTAAAATAGATAATTTATAAAAAAATTATGATAATGGTTGATGGTTTTATTTAAGTAAACTGATAACTTTGAGAAATTCTGAGAAGAGAAGACAGAATTTATACCAAAATAACCATTCATGGTTTTGTTTTTGGTGCAGGGAGGGAGTCAACGTGAAGGGATACTATCAATGGGCATTCTGGGACGATTTTGAATGGGATGCTGGATATACCGTCCGTTTTGGCTTATTTTATATTGATTACAAAAACAATCTGAAGCGATATATGAAATACTCGGCTTATTGGTTCAAGAAGTTCCTCCTGCACTAAGTTGTCGAGGTTGAGCTTGATAGCCCTAGCTCGATCGTCTTAATTAGCTGCTTTACGAGTGACTAGAGAAGAGAATCTTCTTTACAATATGAGAACGATATCTTTTCCTCATCTCTTGTATGTTATCTTGTAATAATCCCCATGTTTTTCCCATGGGGTGGCTTGTTCAATAATGAAAGAGAAGTCATCGTTTTGTCTCTTTCAACATGTGAGAGATCCTATATTTCCATTTGCTTCTCAATTTGACTGTTTGAGGAAGAATATGAGCAGAAATGAATTCTAATGCGATCAAACTTTTCTTAATTTTATGGCTTGACATTAATTATTGGTGGCAAACTATGCTTACTCTCGATTGATGATGTGCTTAAAAGGGCCCCCAAATTGAAGTACACTCTCGCTTCCTCCATTTACCTGCTTCAAATGATTTTGCAAAATCTCCCTATAAAAAAGGAAACTTCATCCTTTGAAAAATATATTTTATGGGTTCAGTGGAGCGAATAAAACTTTGGTTATTCTAGGCTTTTACAAGGGATACATGTCTTGACTTGAACTCGAGATCTGTTGTGCAGATCATAAACTCTTTGTCATCACATCGCGCTCTTTGGGATCCTAGAAGGATTTTGTATACTACTAAACCCTAAATCTGTCTAGGGTCAATATTCCTATCAAACCCATCCTAAATTTATTCAATATTCAGTTCATAAAGAGAGAAAAATGTTGTCAAATCAAGTTATAGGCTTTCGGAGTTGATTGCCCTTTTTAGCTTCGACATTAGTAAGAAAACAGCCCGCCCACCTGCACACAGTTATGCAATGGCTAAATTTCAAAAAGCCATTCTGTCAAGTGGCTTGCTACAGCATGGACATGGCACTTACTACTGAAGGAAATTAAGAAATCCATCTGCCACTCAATCCAATCATTTTATGCTCATCTTTAATTCATAGAGACACGTCAGCTAATTTTTTTTATTAACATAAGTATTCAGGTCTGTTTGTGTTTATCACTAACTAGATATTCCTAGTCAATAAGAAATGATTAAATCTATAAAAACATAGCTGGCTTTGATCTTGATTCCGTCTTTTGTTTGATTTTCAATATGGTTGCATGTGAAGCATTTCAACAATTAAAAAGATTTATAGTGTCAATGTTTTTGTTTTCTTAAAAAAAAAGGTTCAATGATAGTAATATTTCTCTATGAACAAGTCAATTAAAAGTATATCAAGTTATTTTTAATTTTTTAGGCGGTTCTGTTGTTGGAAATGGATTTATCAAAATTCTTGGTGTGTTTTGAAGTTTTTCAAGCTGGAAAATGTGTTTTTAAATTCTAAAAATTTAAACCTTTATTTTCTTATCAAAAATAAACAAAGAGAGCCAGTTACATCGATTATGGGCATGTTTGGTATTGTGGTTGTTGTTGTGGTTGAGGTTTAAAAATATCAGTTTCATGAAAAAACACTTTTATCTACGGTTCATAACTGAAATCAAAGTGTTTGGTTAAAACTATGGTTAAGTTTGAGGTTTAATGAAAAACAGTTTCGTGTGTTTGATTACCATACTTTTCATATTGCTGTCAACTTGTGAAATTATTTTAAAGGACACACACACACACACACACATATATATATATATTGTTTTTTAAATATTATAGATTAATAATCATAACAATAAAATATAATTAATAATTCAAGTAAATTAGACATTTATTTTTATTCTCCCACCAAACTACTTGCAATTTCATCACAAATTATATCGATGTGTGAATGTCTCTACAATCCTTGCTATCTGATCTAGAAACAACATCTGGTAAAATATCATCAGTAACAACATTTGCGGTCCAAACTGAGTTTCAGGATCTCTATCTACATGTTGTAGAGATATAATTCTAAGGAAAAATCTAGGTGCAAGTTTCTGATTCATAATCAATCGAAAAGCAACAGGGTTGTAGAGTGAATGAAGCCATGCGCCTTTCCCTTTTATCAAGACTGATCTTAATCTACACATTTTTTAATTTTTTTAAAAATATGATTTAAAAAAAATAGGACAGTGCCTGACAAACTAAAGGGGTTGGCCCAGCTAAGTTGGACCAAAAGGCCCAACTCTACTGGACTTGGGCTGGGCTGAGAGCAGGTCCAACCCAAGAGTTAAAAAAAGAAAACGGTGTGTTGCACTGTTCACGTATTACGTGAAAAGTGCAAAGTAAATTAATTCACTTACGCACTGTTCATGTAACACATGAACAATAGTAGGGTGGTTGGCCGACGATGACAAGAGACTCACCTGCTGATGTCACCGGGTAGAGGAAGTTGAGTTGGTTATTCTTTTGATGGTGGCGTTGGAAATGGTGGCCTGTGCTGGCCGAGAGGAGTGTCATAAGCTTGTTGTCGTTGTTATCGCTTCTACATCGGGGCTTGTTGTTGTTGTTGCTGGAGGTCATAGTAGAGCTTCTGGCATGGAGAGAAGCTACCGGTGTTGAAGGGGATGGTGGTGGTGGTCTCCGGGAGCTGCCCCTGACTGTGGAGACAGAGAGAGCTTCTGCTGATTGTGGAGAGAGAGAGAGACCATCAGTTGTCTGTGGAGAAAAAAAGCGACTGGTTGTGCTATGGCTGACGGCAGAGTCTTGGATGAAAGTTGCAAGTTTCATCGTACTCATTGAACCAAGCAATGACAATGGTGTGCCTGCAATTAGTGTTCTACTCTGTGGCCACATGATCATTGTTTCTGTGTAGGGTTGTTTATACTTTGCTTGAGCTATCGGATGGAGAAGGTTGTGGTTCAGTGACTAACGGACTGATGATTTTAGTTCTTCTTTTTGGTGGAGAAATTAATACAGGCAAAACTTTGAAATTCTGCTTTTTGTAAATGGTGGTTCGAAAGCTTTTTTTGGTACGTCTCATATCAATTGAAAATTTGGTTTTACAATAACCAAATGATGTTCAAGCGACTTTCCCTAAAACTCAGTTGCAACCGCAATACCAAATGACCACTATATATTGCAGCAACCAACTTGTTATATTAAAAATAAAATTGAATGACACTCCTTTAAAAAAAATAGCCAGGCAAGTAGGCTTGGCCCTTGCTAGTTGTGGGTCTTTTTTTCATGAATTTCAATGTAATTTCTTTTAAATCAATTTATTTAAAATTTTATTAAATATCATTCAAATTTTACTTTGCTTTTTAATAAGATTATAGTAGTTTTTAAAACATTAGCACGAGCTTCTTCTTTTCTTTTCTTTTCTTTTTTAAACCAACTATTTTTCTTCTTCAAATTTTATCATCTAATTAAATATAAATTAGTTTTAAAAAATAAAATTAATAAGTCTATTGGGTCAATGATCTAGATCACATGATAATCGGGGTTAAACCAGGTTGACCAAGATATTATTACTTTAATATTTTAATAATAAAAATTGTCTTGAAATTTTTGGAACATTTATGTTTGTCCTTAAAACTATTAAGTTTGATGGTCATATTGAATCGAATATCTTAATTTTCTTATGTTTTTCTTGGCTTCAAAACTTAATATTTAGTTAATATTAATTAAAAAAAATAGCATTATTAATTCATATTCTTATGTTTTGAATTCACAATAAATATATATTTTTCTGCAAACACGTTAGCTATGCATATTTTTTTATTGCTCCACGAGGTAGCATCACCTGATGATCATGAAACCGCGTGAAGACGCAAATGGTCTGCTGGGCTTTTTGGAAAATTTCAGAAGCTTCGATAACGAATGGGCTTACCTCTAAGGGTTTCTTTCTCTCTTCAAGGGTTTCTTTCCATGGTTGAGCCTGAGGAAATCCTTCGTGAGGTTTGTGTCAGTGGTTGTGCTTGTGTTGTAATACATCGGGTGCTAGTCATAATTCGAATCTGGCTCGATTGCGGTTGAAACAAGAGTTAAAATTGTTTTTATATTTTTAGATTATTTTTTTGTTTTAATATTAGAAATAAATAAATATTATTTTGATATATTTTTAATAAATAACACTTTTAAGATTGGTTTTATCTGCTTGCATATCGTGTTTTTTCCCGCTAATCAATTAGAAAAATTGAACTGAATCTTTTGAGTCTGAATATCTTTTATCGAACATAGGAATCCTCTAACTCTTTATATTTCAAAATATTAATTCAACGACATAATTTAAATCTAAAAATAAACTGATTTGAAATTATACAATTTAAATTTCAAATATAAAAATAATAAAAAGAATTTAATCGATATAACATGATCGACTCAATGAATCCAAAATATAACATGAATGAATGATAAAAATATAGTTTAACTAAAAAAAATATTGAGACTACAGTATATTAGACCAATTCGAGTCATCCTGAGTTAATTTTTCAAATATATGACTTGTATCATGAGACCATGATAACCCTAAATTAAAAAAAAAATATAGAGCTTAATTTCAAATAAATTAATTTTTGGATAATAAAATTGAAAAAATTTGTTAAGAAACCATCTCACCTAAAAGTTTAAGCTTATAGGTGAGGCCCCAGAATATGATTTATATCATTCTCTAACACACCCCCCTCAAGTGAAAGCCTTTTGGGCTTGAAACTTGTACACAGACCCACACTGCCTTGTATTTTATTTTTATCAAATAGAATGGGGGTGGTGAGATTCGAACTCATGACCGCTGGGTCAATAAGGCTCTGATACCATGTTAAGGAACCATCTCACCTAAAAGCTTAAGCTTATAGGTGAGACCCCAGAATATGATTTATATCATTCTCTAACAAAAATAATCTAAAAAGGACACAATAAAATAAGTTTTCTAAGTAGAATTATAAATCTGAACAAAATTACAAGAATATCATTAGCATTTTTGCAATGCTTTTCAAACCTCTTATTGCTCTATAATTTTAATTTGTGATATACCAATATATTAGAAGATTTCTCGTAAAATTTCAACTTAATCCAACAGTTATAACGAGATATGATTGATTACAAAAACCATATATCATTTTTCTAAAATAACACTTTTTGGCCATAATAAAATCAAAATGTTCCGGCTGGAATTTGAACAAAAATTTTCAGAATGAACTAAGGTTCTAAGTGAAATGAAATATATTTTGGTTTATTATGATTTTTGAATTAGAACAAGATATATTAGCTATTTTAGATAGAAAGGAACAAAATTATCAACCTTAGTATATATAGTGTTTGAAATGAGGCAGATCGAATTTTTAATTGAATAAGAAACTTAGGAACCTCCTTATTATATGTTGGAACAACTCGTAAACCTAAGCTCGCCTTCATTCATGAACCTGTCTGTCTGTGACTCCATGTGATCTTGAGGTGCAAATGGAGTTTGTAAATAATGAAAAGTTTTGCAAGTAGAGATCAGAGCTAATGATTTTCTTATATATATATATTTGAGAATAAATATGACCATAATTTAGTGGTTCTAAAGAAATATGTACCGAAGAGCAGTAAAAGAAGCCAAGACTAGAACAAGAGAAGTTGACTTATCACATGGGAGAGACAACATCACATGAAAGTAAATAGGCCTTCATTTGCCTTGCTCCCTCAGTTCATAACAATCTCTGTTGCTTCCGTATTGTTGGTAATGTTGCTTTACGAGTGACTAGAGAAGAGAATCTTCTTTACAATATGAGAACGATATCTTTTCCTCGTCTCTTGTATGTTATCTTGTAATAATGAAAGAGAAGTCATCCTTTTGTCTCTTTCAACATGTGAGAGATCCTATATTTCCATTTGCTTCTCAATTTGAATGTTTGAGGAAGAATCTGAGCACTTCTAATGCGCACAAACTTTTCTTAATTTTATGCCTTGACATTAAAACAGATTATTGCAAAATATTTCATTGCTCTAGGATTCGTAGGCGATGTCTAATTATATAACAATCTCTAAGTGATACGTGCTTCATTTAATATGTGTGTTTTAATTTTTAGTGACACGTAGACAATGTTTAATAAGAGAATAATACATTTAAGTATAATAGCTTGCCTTACTGTATAAATCCTATTTAGGGTTAGGAGTAGGTCCATGGGATTTCAGTGAGCTTTCTACTAGAAGGTGAAGTTATGTTAGGCCCTAACAATACTTGGTAAATAATTAATGAATACCTAAATAAATATCTTTTTTTTTTTAGCTGAATGGAATATAAATATACATATTAAAATCTTTATTAAAGAAAGGGGTCAGGCAAGAGGCGTGGTCAGAAGAATTCAGATAAGACTGCAGAACCTAAAAATGGGTCTGTATTTAATTTTATGCGATGATATTGTGATTTAAAAATATTTTTGAAAATTTTGAAAAAGAAAATATTTTTAATTTTTTTGAATAATGTTTTTAATATTTTTAAATAATTTTTGATATACTGGTATTAAAAATAATTTTAATTTAAATATATTATTTTAATATATTTTTAAATAAAAACAATATTAGCCACGAATATTCCCGTGCAACAAACAATTATAAGGGCATGAGAACCCATGCCTCACGTGCTGTCTGTCTACAATTATATCAAACAATAATTGAAACAATCATCATATCCACTGGCTGTCAAATAATTGACAGAAATGTCTTCGTTGCATGGGAAAAAACAGAGAGAACTTTTAATATCAAATTGACAGTACACATCAAATAGGATCTTTAACGTTCTACTATTTTATAAAACTTTTTTTTATTAAACTAAATGGTAACAAAAATAAATTAAACAAAAATAAATAATTTTATAACTTTAAAAAAATCAAATCAAAATCAATCATGAAATCGAAATCCTACCTAACCCTAAATCTAAATGAAATTGAAGGAGAAAAGAGAGTTAAATTCATCAGATGCACAAACCATACCATCTAGCAAAACTAGTGAATAGATACAAGGATTTAATAAAATCATAACAAGACTTTTTAGACAGGAGAGAGATAAAAGAGATTGGCCTGCTCCCTCTGACAAGACAAGCACGCACACGGACAAAATTAAATAATGGTGGCCAGATATGCAGTCGATTTTGAGACGAAGAAATTGAACATTTAAAACACGATAAAGTTCTAACTTAATAAATCAATTATATTTTTCTTCTTATTTTGAAAATTAAGATATATAATAAAAACGGGTAAGATAGTAAAGGTTGATTTGGAAAGAAGGCAGTTTTGGGGGTGAAAACATTATGAAATCGAGGGTGACTAGTGCTAATCATAGAAATATTTATTTATTTTTATATTATAAGATTTATTAATTAGTTTTAATAGAATATAGAACTAAAGGTGTGTTTGGTATTGTTTTTGCTTTTATGGTTGAGGTTTTAAAAAAATACTTTTATAAAAAGCACTTTTAGCTGCGGTTCATAATTGAAATAGAAGTGGTTGGTTAAAACTGTAGTTGAGTTTGAGATTGATAAAAAACAGTTTCGTGTGTTTTGTTATCATGATTTTCATATTGCTGTCAACTTGTGAAATTATTTTAAAAGACACACACACACACACAGATATATATATATATATATATTGTTTTTTAAATTTTGTATATTAATAATCATAACAATAGAATGTAATTAATAATTCATGAAAAAAACAAATATTTGTTTTTATTCTCCCATTAAACTATTTGCAATTTCATCACGAACTAAATCGATATGTGAATGCCTTTGTGATCCCTTGCTATTTGATCAAGGAACAACATATGTTAACAATATCATTATCAAGTTGTAGAGAAATGAAGTTTCTGATTCATAATTCAATTGCAAGTTTCTGATTCATAATCAATCGAAAAATAACAGGGTTGTGGAGTGAAACGAAATCATGCGTCTTTCCCTTTCATCAGGACTGATGTCTATCTATATATTTTTTTTTAAAAAAATTGTTTTAAAAAACTTGGACTGGGTCTGACCCAACTAAATGGGTCGGCCCAGCCAAGGTGTGCCAAAAGGCCCAACTCTGCTGGACTTGGGCTAGGCAAAAAGGAGGTCTAACCCAAGCCCATCTTTAAAATGTGTTGAGTGAAACGGTGCGCTTCACTATTCATGTCTTCTTAAAACATGAACAGTGTAGCGCTACTATTCACATGAATTAATTCACATTAATAGTAGAATCTAACCGACTTTGACAAGAGGCTCAACAACCGATGTTGATGGGTAGAGGGGGCCGAGGTAGTTCTTTCTATTATGGTGGCATCAGAAATGGTGGCCTGTGGTGGTTGGAAGGAACATCGGAAGCTTGCTGCCACCGCCACTGCTTCTACACTGGGGTTCCTGCTCTTGCTGGAGGTGGTCACGGTGAAGCTTCTGGAGTGGAGGAAAAACTACCGGTGATGAGGGGGATGATGCTACCCCTGACTGTGGAGAGAGAGAGAGTCGTCGTTGTGGAGAGAGAGAAAGTTGTCGTTGTAGAGAGAGAGAGACCGCTGATTGCTTCCCACCGTGATGTTGCTTCAAGTAGCTAACCACGATTTGCAATCCATGAAACGCAGGAAAAAAATGAATCGTGATTGCAGGAAAAGCTTCATTTTTCAGCTTCTTCTAAACCACAATTTCAATCGATTTTTTGATGGGTCTCATAGCAATTTAATCTATGTTTTCCTGTTACCAAACGCACAATCCCTGCTTTTTGCTCGAATCTCGATTTCGATCGCAATACCAAATGGCCACTAAGTAAATAATGGATTTTCTTAAAAACAAAATGACATAGTATGGTAATTTTTTTAGGAGAATGATAGGTTGGAAAAATACTTGAAAATAACATAATATAAACACAACCGCTATTCTTAATAACAATTTAGTCCTGTTTCAAAAAGCATGATTTTTTTTTTGTAAATTAATTAACATTAAAATAAATTACAATTTTTTATGAAAAATTAAGTTCAGATTCTAGATTTAATTGTTAGGAAAAAAAGAGATAAAGTGATATGACAAAAGAGAGAAAAAAAAATGAAAAGGAAAAATAGGTTACTAGGAACACTCCTAAGATTCATTTTTTTATATACTTTGTATTGTTAAAAAGATCTTGATAAAAGATTTTTAACTACACCTTGAAAGACCAATAAACAAGGTACTGAATTATTCTAAATTAACTCCTAAAAAACCATAACCAATTACAATCTTTTTTGGTGGTTTTTAAAAATATATTTAGATTTATACGATAGTAAGAAGTGTGTCAGAAAGTATTCATGGTATCTCTTTTTCTATTTTTCTTTTTTATTTCTCTCTTATATCTTGTTACTTTATCTCTTAAACCATTTGATCTTAAATATTAACTCTAGACTACTAAATTTATAAAATTATAAAAATTATGAATTGATTTTTTGTATATATTAATTAATATGAACATATATAAATTTTGAAGCAATTGTTATTATCAACAATGAATGTATTCCATAGTAACTCATTTTTTTCTTTTCATTTTTCTTTTATGCCTTGTTAGTTTATATTTTAAACAATTAGACTTTAAATCTTATCTCTTAGTTATTAAATCTTCATAAAATTATAAATTGAATTTTATATATATATATATACACACATATTAATTTAGAAGAGAGATGCATTTTGAAGCCATTGTTCTTATCAACGACGGATGTATTCAAACTATGTTATATTATTTCTATAAAATATAATATTTTCTAAAAACCATATTAATAATTTTTAGTGTCATAACTCATTTCTGCGTTATTTCCTAAAAAAAATAAAAGAAAAAAAATAAAAGATGCTAACATTGTGAAAAGAAAAATCAAGTTAGAAATTTTAAACGGATTCGAGAATCCGATTGTATCTCTATTGTGGCAAAAAAATAAGGAAAATAAAAATTCAAGGCTAAAATAAATTACTATTAGATAAATCTATGTAAGAATTAAGCCGAAATGCATAACCATATTTTTTATGGGACAATTTGATTTAAATGTGGGTCGATTTAAAGTATAATTTTGTTTAAGAATTATTTTGGGGTGCAATTGAAGGATTTAATAAAGTGAAAGGATTTAATTATACTTTAAATTGGTTAAATTAATTTTATTAAGGGTTCAATTGATGAAAAAATGAGGTTTGGAGCTTAATTGGGGTTTAATTGAGAAGATTGGATTTTTTGGAGACCAAATTGAAATTTTACCAAGTCATTGGATGAGATCAGGGATGAAATTGAAGAAAATTGGTCAGTTAATGGTCAAATTGCATAAATCCAAAAGCAAGGACCGAAGTAAAAAAAGCCTAAATCTAAGGTTGCTATTCAAATTTTGACAGGGATAAAATTGCATGATATTAAAATTTTAAGGCTAATTAAGAGCACAATTACAACAATTATAAATTGTTGGACTAAATTGTATTTGTGTCATCCTGTAGATTTTACAGACAACCAATACATTGTTTTGTGCACTATAGCAGTACACGTCATCGTCTTCATCATCACAAAAAAGGAAGAGCAGCTTGTGTCTACACACGACAAGAAAGTGAAGAGCCATTTATGTTTCTACAAATACTTGCAGGAGCACTGCAACAAAGGTGGGGGGAAATAAAAAAACACAGATGAATGGGGTAGTAAAGGAGAGACGAAGGAGAGAATAGGAAAAAAGAACAAATAGAGTAACAAATGTATGTCATAACCCATTTCTGGGTTATTCCCCAAAATCTACTCGAAATAAAATAAGAATAACAAAAATAAAATAAAAAAGGGTTGGCGTTGGTAGAAAAATCAAGTTGAAAAATTTGGACAGATTCGAGAGCCCAATCATACCTCTATTGTATCCAAAGATAAAGGAAAATGTAGATTCAAGGCTAAAATAATTTATTATTGGATAAATCTATGTAAAAATTAAGTCGAAAGACATAGTTATATTTTTGATAGGCTAATTTGATTTAGGCCCCGTTTGTTTGCTGGAAAGTGGTTTCCTTTTGGAAAGTGAATTTCGGAGAAAGTGAATTCCTGTAAAGTGAATTTCAATGTTTGGCAGTGTTATGGAAAATAAACTGGAAAACATTTTCCAGTGTTTGTTTGTGTTATGAAAAATGAACTGAAAAATAATTTATTAATAAATTAATTTTTTTGTCAAGTTTATTAAAATAATGAGGAACAAATCTTACAAATTAAAAAGTTGAATGAGAATGAAATTGAAAAAAAATATAATTTCATAAATTATCTCAAATAAAATAAATAATAATCGAAATAATAGAGATGAAATCTAAAAATTAAAAAAAAAAATGAAAGGTGAATAAATTAAAATAATAATAATTAACATTTCATAAATTATTTCACATAAATAAGTAACAATTAAAAAAATGAGGACCAAATTTGATAGATAAAAAATTTCAATAAAAAAATGATAAGAAAAAAGCAAATAGCAATTATAAAAATAAGGACCAAAATTAATATAAAAATTAAATTTTAAGAGATGGAATTGAAAAATAAATATTCAAAAACAAATTATATATAGCAATCAAAAGTTTGAGGATCAAATTTGATATAATCAGTAAATAATGACATTTCTAAATTTTTCACAACTTCCGGAAAGTGTTTTCCGCCCAAATTTTCCGGAAAACACTTTCTTGAAAACCAAGCCAAATTTTTCTTTGACTGGAAAGTGTTTTCCGTTGACTGGAAAGTGTTTTCCGTTAACCAACTTTCCGAAAGGCAAACAAACACAGGAAAGTGTGGAAAGTGGTTTCCCGGAAAGTGAAGTCCGGGAAACAAACGGGGCCTTAAATTCTAGGCCAATTTAAAGCTTAATTATGTTTATGAATTAATTTAGGGTCCAATTGAAGGGTTTAATTTAGTGCAATGACTTAATTATACTTTAAATTGGTCAAATTAAATTTATTAAGGGCTTCATTGATGAAAAATCAAGTTCGAGAGCCTAATTCGGCTTCAATTGAGAAGATTGGAATTTTCAAAGACCAAATTGATTTTTTTCCAAGTCAATTGTTTGAAATCAAGGGCAAAATCGAAAACAATTGAAAGTTTGATAGAAAATTGAGAGTCAAATTGCATAAATCTGAGACCAAGGACCGAAGTAAAAAAGGCGCATAAATTTATGTGCTATTGAAGTTTCGCCGAGGGCAAAATTAATGTTTAAGGTCAATTTGAGGCGTAATTAGAAAAATTATAATCAAGGGACCAAATGCATTTGGTTTTTCTACAAGATTTGTAGGTGTGACTACATTGTTCAATGGTTTGAACCTTGCAGGCACACCGATGTAGAAGTGGAAGATGCAACCTATCGCTGCACGTAACTAGCAGAAGAAGGGTCCCCTCTCTTCTATAAATAAAAGACATAGGAATGAACAAAAAAAAACTCGGATTAGGGGAGACAAAGGAAAAGGAAAAAAAAACATAGAATGAGGGGAGTCAATAGAAAAGGCATAGAGAAGGGGACGTAGAGAAAACAAACAGAAAGGAGGAGAAACAGTGAGCAACCCCTCGACACCACCACCTCCTTCCTCTCCTCTATTTCGACAACGACTCCTTCCTCTCCTCTGACGATAGTAGTGTCAACAGCTACCATTAGTAGCAGCCACCTTGACAACAATTTCTTTCTCCTTGGCAATAGCCCTTTCTTCCTCCCTCAATAGCAATTACACTGCCAATGACAGAACGAACAACAACTCTTTGGTATCTGCAACAACACTTTCCTCTCCTCGCCGACAGCACCTGTAGAAGCTCAAGCCTTTTTTCCCAACATCGACAACTCCAATTTTTTCCTCGACACCACTAGCTTTTTCCTATCTTCATCCCTGGTAGAAACCTCACCTTCTTCCGCCACATAGCAGCATCTGCTCTTCTTCTCCAGCCATAACAGCAGTTGCACCTCTCCACTTAGTGACAACCAAGGATGTCAATCATGTTTCATGTGGTCCGAAACGGCCAAAACATTTAGTACCAATTCAAAAAATGAGACAAAATGACATCATTTTTACCTCGGGTTAAATTCAGGTCCATTCTGGATTTATTGACTGAATTCTGGAAGAAACAAGCTGGATAAACGCTACATATGCTATTTCAGCCATGAAAAAAATAAAAAAAGATTGAATTAATCATTTTTACCTCGTGTTAAATGTTTTTTATTTATGATATCTGATTTATTGAAAATTTTCTTATCTAGGTGCATGGTGGGAGCAATTCAGCATTGATGCTCAGGAACTTCAAAATTTTGCAATTCGAGTTCTTAGGTAATGTTGTAGTGCAACTAGTTGTGAAAAAAATTGGAGTGTATTTGAATTCATTCATTCCAAAAGGCAAAATAGGCTCGAGTACAAGAGATTAAATGATTTAGTATTTGTTCGTTATAATCTAAGGATTCAATAGAGGTGAAATATCAATATTATTATATTAATAATAATATTGAAAATAATAATTATTTTCTATTACATTTATATTATTATTTTTTAATTTCTTTCATGTTTATTTTTTGTAGCAATTTGAGCAAAACAAGAGATGATTTAGATCCCATTAGCCTTGATAACATTGATCTATTGAATGAATGGATTTGTGAAGAACCCAATTTTCTTGATGGAGAGGATATAAGTTGGGAGAATATTGAAGCACCTTTGTCTACTTTAAATTTAGAAGATGAAGTGACATGTGTTTAATGACGAGAATGAGCTTGGTGATAATGGCCAAATATTGGAATGTCTAGTTGTTGACTTTCCTTACATTCCACCGCAAGATCAAGATCCTTATTTTCATATTAACGATGAAGAAGATGTTTGTTTTATATTTCTTTTATTTTAGAACATTTTACTTTCACAATATTTTGGAATTTTAGAGAGGTTTCTAATTTTGAGATTATGTTTGTTTCACTTTGTGTTTGTAAGATTATATAATTTAAAGTTAATTTATCTTGAATTTAAATTATATTTGTTAAATTAATATTTTAATTTTTTTCATATATATAATTAATTAGTTATATATGAACAGTACAACCTTAAAACGTTCTGAAACCGAAACAATACGTATCAATTGAAAAAAAATGCTAACCGAAGTGGAATTGACAACCTTGGTGACAAGAATCACTGCAACAACCTTCTGTCGCCTCCTACGACCACCTTAGGCAACCATTCTCGACATTGCCACCACCGGCAGAACTAACCCGACCTCCTTTACACGGTGATGGTGACAGTGACAGTGATAGGTAACCTCCTCGTTCTCCACCATTGGTTAATATTCACTTGCATGTGAACAATATTCTATCCAGCCCGACCCAAGAAAAATGTTGGGCTGAAATTGCCCACCATGGCTAGACCGACCCATTTTGTCAGGCCTGGTTCAGTTTGAAATTTTTTAAAAAATTGAAAAATGTATTTTTAGAGAAAAAAAACAAAAGAAAAATGTGTTGTTTTCTTGTATACGACCGAATTGTAAAAATTTCCTAAGCATTTTTTTTTTTGTAAAAATAGGATATCATAACCAGTTTATGATTATCCATTAGAGTTGGACTAAAATATTAAAAATCTTTCAACAATCATTTTATTTTTTTTGTAAATTTTAGTTATTGAGGTGTAAAATTATATTGAAAAGTATACCCATGGGTATTAAAAAGATAACAAATGTAGTGCTAAAATTCGAATTTTATAACAGTTAGGTTTTTGATATAATGAGGTAAAGACTATCTCACGAAGAGAGATCTAGTTTGAGCCTTCGGACTAAGAAGATGCATCTTACCCTTGCACAATGTAGAGAAACAGCTCTTGTTAACGGAAATCAAGGATGAAGTTCAATGCAATAACGGTAGCAACAATGAATTAATTAAATACAGTGACAGCAGCAACAATGCAAATGGAAAAGAAGCAAACCTGTAGATAACGGCAACAGACATAAAAAGGAAAGAATTAAATTGCAGTTTTGAATCTACAATTAACTCTGTAGATCACCAATTGAGGAAGAGCTGATCCTGTACATTAAACAACAAGTTACGTTAGAATTCTTAATTAAATGTAATCTTTATGTTAGAATTCTGAATTAACCTGTGTATATATATTGAAGCATGTAAAAGATACGAATCAAGGCAGAAATAATACTCTATTTCTTCATCTCTGTTATCCAATGTCTAAATTTTCACACACAACAAGTCCTGATTTTTAAAAAACTCTTTATGTGGTGACAACAATACAGATTATCTTAGATACTCATTTCTAATAAAAATATGTTAGAGAATAATATAAATCATATTATATGGTTCACCTAATAATTTAAATTTTTTGGTGAAATATTTCCTTGGTATTAGAGTCTTATCAACCGAGTGATCACGAATTCA
Organism: Salix arbutifolia; assembly: GCA_025169955.1. Taxonomy (NCBI): domain Eukaryota; kingdom Viridiplantae; phylum Streptophyta; class Magnoliopsida; order Malpighiales; family Salicaceae; genus Salix; species Salix arbutifolia. Next base: position 13,448,242 of record CM045917.1, on the reverse strand, counting down.
AATCTCACCACCCTTATTCTATTTGATAAAAATCAATCACAAAATAGTATGGGTCTGTGCAAGTTTCAAGTCAAAAGACTTTCATTTCAGGTTGGGTTTTAGAAAATAATATAAATTCTATATTGGTGTCTCAACTAATATAATAAATTTTTATGTGAGATGTTTTCTTAACAGTAAAAAAAATATATATTTTAAATAAGATATATTTTTAAAATAAACTTATATACATTAAAAAAAAAACTTCTTAAACGTAAAATAGCAATATTACTATAAAAAAGATCCAGTTGAAATTAGATTTTGAGTCGGACAAATCACAGGCTTATCCTGACAGTTACAGCTGGTTTTTGAATGCATGCTGCAGACGGAATGGGTTGTCTCGTAAACGAGAAAAAATATGAAAGTATTGACCTGCTTAAAACGTGATGCTGACATTGAACGAATATTTTCTATTTATTGATTACATTACAGCTCATAGCTATTAATTTTTATTTAAAAACTTATTAAAATAATATATATTTTTATTTTTTATATCAGAAAAATATTTTTAATATGCTAAAATAAGGAGTGGGTTAACAATAGAAGTTAGTAAGTACTTGTCTAATATACCTTTTATTATTTTAAAAGAATAAAACAAATATATTTTGCTAATAATAATGCAACTTTTGTAATAGCGCTCAACCCTAAAATCTCATACCCTAGACTTGGCTTGCATTATTGTCGATGGGATAAGATTGTGAGAACAGCCTCCGTCGAGAATTAATAATAATTGAGAAGGCTGCTCTCGAAACAGTATAAAACGGGGCTTGAGGTGAGCTTCTGGCATTCAAGTTATCAAGTAATGGCAGCTATTCAAGGAGCCAGCTTCCTCCATTTCGTAATCGTTGCTAGCTTGTTAGCTAGCACTCACGGTGCAAAGCCCAGCCGTTACTCCATGCCCTTCAATAGAACAAGTTTTCCAAAAGATTTTACATTTGGAGCTGGCACTGCTGCTTATCAGGTACACACACTTAGAGTGATCAGTGCAATGAACTTGCTGCTCCGTTTAACTTCACGGTGAACCTGACCATTTTCTTGCTCTCATATTGTGTTGACCCCTTAAATTTTGTTTTTTTTGTTTCCAAGTCTGAAGGAGCTGCGTATATTGATGGAAAGGGACTAAGTATTTGGGACACCTTCACTAAACAGCATCCAGGTCCATCTCTAAATTCTCAGCTTTTTTCTATGCCATTTCTTATCCAATTAATGGCATGAGTTTCAAGATCGGTAACGATCCTGCAGTATGGTCGCTTGAAGAATCAATTTAATCTCTTTTGGACAATGAATATAGAATTTTATGGTTGGAAACAAATGTATATTGACCACACCAGAATGTCAATGCAAGACAAGATTCATTTTGATCGAGGATTCATAAGTTATATCCGGACCTCACGACCAGAGAGAAAAAGAAATGGTCAAAGAACTATTCATGGACAACAACAAAAATAATCTGAGATCGATACGTTTGCATATAGCATCTTGATTCACTTTTACTTGATTTTAATTATACACATTTGCCATTAATTGTCATAAGATATTTTTATAGTTAAAATCTACCATGTCCCTCTGTTTTTTCTTTCAAGATCTCCCTTTTCGGCTTGGGCTACTTCTTTTCTGTGAAGATTTTTTTTTTTAAATTAACCTTTTTTATATAAATTATTTTAATATGCTGATATCAAAATAAATTTTTTAAAAATATATTATTTTCATATCTTTTCAAATAAAAACCACTATAAAAACACAACTTTCACTACAATATCAAAAAGCTCGTGTGGTCCACTTTTCTTAGCAGCTAAAAACATAGTTTTGAAATCTAATCTAACACAGTGCAAAGATCAAATCATGAGATTTGGATCTTAGTTTCTATTTTTTTTGATCAACTTGGACTAAAAACAAAGATCATGATGTACTTGCAGAGAAGATATGGGACCAGAGCACAGGAAATGTAGGTATCGACTTTTATCATCGATACAAGGTATGGTCATTCAATTTTCCACACCGTATATCTTCGTATCTTATTGCAAACTTGTATACATATTCTAAAAAATGAAAAAACTCGTTTTACTAATATTTAGTATAAAATTTACAGGAGGACGTACAACTGATGAAAAAAATGGGCTTGGACTCTTTTAGGTTCTCCATCTCTTGGTCAAGAGTGTTACCGAGTAAGAAAATCACTCATATAAATTTCTTCGGCATCACAATTATGTAAATTGATGTTCATCGATTCTTCTTTCATTTTCAGAGGGGAAAATTAGTGGAGGAGTGAACCCTCTCGGTGTCAGATTCTACAACAATCTCATCAACGAGCTCCTGGCTAATGGTGATCATCAGCCAATATCTACGTACCTTGCAGTACTCCAAGATCCACCTTTGATTTCTTTCGGTTTCTGATTAATGTTAATTTATGCACAGGCATAACACCTTTTGTAACATTGTTTCACTGGGATCTTCCGCAAGCACTTGAGGATGAGTATTACGGATTCCTAAGCTCCAAGGCTGTGTAAGATAACAATATAGGCGAATGTAATTTGAATTTAATTACTACTGTCACTTAATTAACAGGCAAGATTAATGAATTAGGGATGATTACGCTGACTATGCGGACTTTTGCTTCAAAACATTTGGCGATCGAGTGAAGCACTGGTGCACATTTAATGAGCCATACTCGTTTAGCAACAATGGCTACAATACCGGTACTTTCGCTCCCGGCCGGTGTTCTAACTACGTCGGGAACTGCACGAACGGTAACTCCGGGACCGAACCCTACACAGTAGCCCATAACTTGATTCTTGGACATGCAGCTGCTGTGAAATTGTACAGGGAGAAGTATCAGGTTTGTGTGTAGATATGGCTTCAGCTTATTCTCGTGCCCATGCTAGACAAGGACGTGAGCTTAGGGGGGTATTTCTTTTTTAATTGCAGGCTTCTCAAAAGGGAAAAATTGGGATCACTATAGTGACAAACTGGTTTATACCAAAATCTCCAAAATCGAAGGAAGATATCAAAGCAGCCTATAGAGAACTTGATTTTCTGTTTGGTTGGTAAGTTCTTGACACTAATTTTCATCTAGCTAGTTAGTTTCTCCCTGTGGTTTCTCGATAAGTGTTCATCATAACGTGCTCTTACCCTTTTTCTCCAAAACTGTGCAGGTTTGTGAATCCACTTACTTATGGAGATTATCCTGAGATTATGAAAGCTATAGTGGGACATCGATTACCCAAATTTACTAAAGAGCAATCTGCATTGGTAAAAGGGTCGATTGATTTTCTTGGTGTGAATTACTACACTACAAATTATGCAGCAAACAATCCAGCTCCTAATCAATTCAACTTTAGTTACTCTGGAGACAGCCAAACCATTCTCTCAAGTAAGCTAAATAGAAAATAAATTTTATTTTCTTAGGCATGCTTTTTTTTTCATTTCATTATTTTCCACCATTAGGCCTTAATATATAAATACACGCTAAAGGGTCATTTAATTTTTTTTGCCTCAGCTTCCAAGGGTGGACATCCTATCGGTACACCGGTATTTTCTTTCCCAAATCTCTACTTAATTAGCATCATAATTAATGTGTTACCTTCCACTGAGCCCAAATTAAAGAAAAACGGGAAAGATTTTTTCTATAAATTTTCAACAAAAATGTTCCTATTTTACACATGAATTATTCTGTCCAAAGAAAAACAATGCGTAATTATTTGCTAAGGAGATTATATGTTATTGTTTCACGTACAGACAGCTTTAAATTGGCTATTCATCTATCCGAAGGGAATGTATGACCTGATGCTGTATATAAAGGACAAGTACAAGAATCCTCCGATTTACATTACTGAGAATGGTAATTAAGTTCATCTTCAATGCTTGATTACAAGTGTCTATAATTATGGATTTTTATTAATAATATCCGAAGCTGATATTTTGTTGAATCTTCCTTGATTTACAGGCCTTGCTGATGCAAATAATGCATCATTGCCTGTTAAAGAAGCTCTGAAAGATGGGTTAAGAATAAGATACTTAGCTAACCATCTACAATATCTTTCAAAAGCCATCAAGTGAGTCCTCATTCTCTTGTTTTCTGTTTTCAAATTACATTAAAATAGATAATTTATAAAAAAAATATGATAATGGTTGATGGTTTTATTTAAGAAAACTGATAACTTTGAGAAATTCTGAGAAGAGAAGACAGAATTTATACCAAAATAACCATTCATGGTTTTGTTTTTGGTGCAGGGAGGGAGTCAACGTGAAGGGATACTATCAATGGGCATTCTGGGACGATTTTGAATGGGATGCTGGATATACCGTCCGTTTTGGCTTATTTTATATTGATTACAAAAACAATCTGAAGCGATATATGAAATACTCGGCTTATTGGTTCAAGAAGTTCCTCCTGCACTAAGTTGTCGAGGTTGAGCTGGATAGCCCTAGCTCGATCGTCTTAATTAGCTGCTTTACGAGTGACTAGAGAAGAGAATCTTCTTTACAATATGAGAACGATATCTTTTCCTCGTCTCTTGTATGTTATCTTGTAATAATCCCCATGTTATTCCCATGGGGTGGCGTGTTCAATAATGAAAGAGATGTCATCCTTTTGTCTCTTTCAACATGTGAGAGATCCATTTGCTTGTATATTTGAATGTTTGAGATAAAATCTGAGCACTTCTAATGCGCACAAACTTTTCTTAATTTTATGTCTTGACATTAATCATTAACAACAAAGCAAGGCATGATCCACCCCCATTACATTATGTGATTGTTTGGAAGTGTTGTTAACATTGATTTTAAAACTGTTTTTTGTTTAGAAATACATTAAAATGATGTATTTTTATTTTTAAAAAATTATTTTTGACATGGGATATAAAAATAATCTAAAAACACTATTTTTTTATTTAAAGTATAAAATAAAAATAAAAATAAAATAAAATAATAATTGTTTGCTTGCACCAGTTTTTAGAGAGGAGTGAGATAATAAAGATTGGCCTGCTCCCACTGAGAAGACAAGCAATGTCACCATCGTCTTTGGAAATGAACCTGGAACCCCCCCCCCCCCCCCCCCCCCCCCCCACACACACACACACAACACACAGACAAAATTAAATAATGGTGGCCAGATATGCAGTCGATTTTGAGACGAAGAAATTGAACATTTAAAACACGAGAAAGTTATAACGTAATAAATCAATTATGTTTTTCTTCTTATTTTGAAAATTAAGATATATAATAAAAATGGGTAAGATAGTAAAGGTTGATTTGGAGAGAAGGCAGTTTTGGGGGTGAAAACATTATGAAATCGAGGGTGACTAGTGCTAATCATAGAAATATTTATTTATTTTTATATTATAAAGATTTATTAATTAGTTTTAATAGAATATAGAACTAGGTAAATAATGGATTTTCTTAAAAGCAAAATGACATAGTTTGGTAAAAAATTTAGGAAAATGACATAATAAAATATCTTTTAAACAATTGAATTCTAAATCTTATCTCTTAGTTATTAAATCTGCATTAAATTTTGAATTGAATTATATATATTGATTAAGAAGAGATGAATTTTGAAGCCATTGTTATTATCAACGACGAATGTATTCAAACTATGTTATATTACTTTCCTAATGTTTTTATAAAATATAATATTTTTTCTAAAAAATGTATTAATAATTGTTAGTGTCATAACCCATTACTGGTCTATTCCCTAAAAAATAAAAATAAATAAAAGAGTTGACGTTGTGAAAAGAAAAATCAAGTTGGAAATTTTGAACAGATTCTGGAATCCGATCGTATCTCTATTGTGCTAGAAAATGAGGGGAAATACAAATTCAAGGCTAAACTAAATGACTAGTAGATAAATCTGAGTAAAATTAAGATAAAATGCATAATAATATTTTTTATGGGCGAATTTGATTTAATCATGGGTCAAATTAAAGTATAATTATGATTAAGAATTAATTTGGCGTCCAATATAAAATTTTAATTCAGTACAAGGACTTAATTATACTTAAATTGATCAAATTAATTTTATTAAGAGTTAAATTGCTAAAAAAAATCAGGTTTGGAGCTTATTACGGGTTTAATTTATAAGATTGAATTTTTCAGAGACCAAATTGAATTTTTGTCAATTCAATTGGATGATATAAGGGATAAAAGGTAGAAGAATAGTTAGTTGAGGGTCCAATTGCATAAATATGAAACCAAGGATCGAAATATAAAAGGCGCGTGATTTAAGGCTGCTATTGAAATTTCAGCGAGGCTAAAATTGCATGATATTAAAAGTTTAAAGTCAATTAAGAGCACAACTACAACACCTATAAATTGAGAGACCAAATTGTACTTGTGTCATCATGTAGAATTTGCAGACAGTCAATATAGTGTTTTGTGCACTGTAGCAATGCACACCTTTGTCTTCATCATCACATAAGAGGAATAGTCACCCTCTTCTTGTCTACATGCGACGAGAAAATGAAGAACCATTTTCATCTCTATAAATACCTGCAAGAAAACTGCAACAGAGGTGGGGGAAACAAAAAAACACAAGCGAACAAGGCAACGAAGGAGAAGAAAAGATGGAGGAGAGAATAGAAAAAATAACAAACTGAGTAAACAGGACAAAAATGAGAGACAAAGAGGAGGAGAAACTATGAACAACCCCCTCGGCACCACCACTTTTTACCTCTCCTCATTGTCGACAATAACCCTGTCTTCATCACCTCCGGTGGCAGCCAACAGTTCTAGCTTTCCTCTCCTCCTCGACGACAGACACTGCTACAACTTTTTCTTCTTCCCTGATGTCAGCACCTTCTTTTTCTCATCTGGTAGCAGCTTCTTCTTTTCCTCTTATTTTGCATAGGCTTTTTATTATGGGTTTTTAGTACTATCATCATGTTAACTTGATTTGTTATGGTGTACTAATATCCTTTTTATGTGTATGCCCACTAGTTTAAAATAGGCATCTCTTGTTATTCAAGGCTATTTTGTAGATTAAAAATGTTTTTTGATCCTTGTTGTAGTTAATTATCAAGAACATTTATCAGGCTCGAACAAAGGCTACAAAGGATATTTAAGACTTGTGAAGGAATATCAAAGATGGCCTCTCCTCATTTCAAAAATCTGCATCCAAGATCAATAAGCTTTGTTTTTCCATGCGAAATGATTTTTTATATTATTTATTTAGCTAAGAGCTTAGCTTTATTATTTAGGTTTTGAGGTATAAGATAACCCTTTAATGAAATCTCTTGAATTTCAAGAACTTATTTGTTAAAAAAAATCAATTTGGCATTTCCTTTCGTACTAGACTTTGATTTGCCAAAAATCATGATGAAATCATGGGATCATGTATAATTTGAATGAAAGGGTATAAGGCGTGCTTGTGTTATTTAAATAAAAAGCAAGAGTACGCCATAAACACAAGAAAATACATGATGTTATTAGAAAGAAAGGCTTGTTTATAAAAAGGTCTTATGGTGATATGAGTAAAATTGCAGACAGGACTAAACCAGGTTTAAACCGAAACATGATGTGTGGAAATGACCAAACAAAGAGCAATTATGGAAGCAGGCTTCATTTTCCAACTGCAGTGCATTTCTTCTTCATAGAATCTTATAGGGATCATTTTAATGCTTGCTCAAGTAAGCCAACAAGATGATCCACACTAGCTTTCCAAGAATCCCGTTGTTCTACGGAATCAGCTTCACGGTGTGCACATTCTTTGTCCTCCAAATTTCTCTAACGGAGTCTAGTGTTATGGATAGAAGCTCTTCGGGGACTTATGTTCAGTCTGCTGATGATATGTTATGTACAGTGATGAATGCATGTGAAGGAAAATGTATGTACATACATATCGGGTGAATTATTGGAGAGTTTGTACCCAAAGACAAAATCTAGGCCATTACATGAGGAGTAAACTTTCTACCTGGTCTCAAAGGTCTGTGAACTGCCCATTGACCGCCTTAGGTGAAGGTAGTGTAAGGGTTTACAAGAAATGGTTGGGGCACAGTATGACCGCCATTATTGAGTATCTCTCAGCTCATAGTTGGATGTTTCACAAATCTGAACCCTGACTGAAAGTCATGAGTTAGACCACTACTCCCCACCTAACTTAGAATTGGGTTTAATTGGAAAATTAAAATGCATGATCATACCCGAAGCCATGCTTGAACTGGAAGTAAAACTGCATGCTAAAGTAGTAAAACTGCATCTAAAAAATGGACTAAATAATGACAATCAAACAAACAAAGCTCATCTGTCATGATGACATTTTTTCACACGTCGCGTCTCGCCATCCCCAAAGAAGAGAACAGTACGCGGTGAAAGGGGAGTGTTTTATAGTCGTAAAAATTACAAATATAATTATTAGGAGTCGCCACCTAGTATTAAGGTCATTAGGAAACCTAATGGTCTGCGAGAATCTGGGTAAAGGGACTTGTTGTGCAAGGGAAAGACGCATTACCCCCAATGCACCCTACCTAAGCCAGTTGCATTGTTGTTTAATTGTTTTTTCAATTTTTTATTCATTTGTATTTTCTAAGGCTTTAATTAGTTATCTCTTAATGATAGAGTCTGTACGTCATTACAAGTTGAAAACTTGACCATTCTAAAATTTAGAAATTTTACACCGTGTTTTTTTCCAAAAAAACCTTTTTTCTACTACAAGCGTACTTTGCAATGTAATTTTACACCACAGTAAAAGAAAACTTTTTTTTTACTATCTGTGGATGTGCTTTACAATATAATTTTACACCCCGATAACCAAAACAAAATAATTATTTTTTTTGATATTTTGGCCAGATTCCAATGAATAATCATAAACTGGTTACGATATCCAATTCTATGTGAAAGATGCAAAGTATATTTTTTTAATGAAAAATATGTTTGGAGGCAGCATGGCTGTCAGTAATGACTCGGCAAGTAAGTTATTTTGTAAAGAAAAATTAAAATTAAAATTTTGAAATAACATTAAAAATGGGTTATGACAAAAAGGAGTTTTTTAATAGGGAAAACTAGGAGGAACATTTTTTTTTTTTGCTTCCGATTTCACCCAAAAAGTTTCATCTCTGGAAAAATTTGATCTTCTCAATTTAACCCTTAATAAAATTAATTTGACTCATTTAAAGTATAATTAAATCCTTGCACTTAATTAAATCCTTTAACTGGGCCCTAAATTAATTTCTAAATATAATTGCACTCTAAATTGACCGATGATTAAATCAAATTGACCCATAAAACTATAATTATGCGATCAACTTAATTTTTACACAGATTTATCAACTAATAAATTATTTAAGCATTGAATTTGTATTTTTCTTCATTTTGGGGCACGAAAGAGGTATGATCGGGCTCTTGAAAACAATCTAAAATGTCCTCCTTGATTTTTCTGCCAACACCAACTCCTTTTATTTTTTATTTATTTTGGGTAGATTTAGGGGATTAACCTAGAATTGGGTTATGACAATAGCTACCAGATAGTATGCATGGGCACCATCATTAGGAGTTCAAGGTGGTGGTTATTGTGTACAACCTGGTGATTTAGAAGAGGATATAAATCTTACATCAGACAATGACATTACTTGGTTAGTTGGGGGTGAACATCTCAAGTAGCAGCAACACATAAAAGAGTGGAAAAAGAAAAGAGAAGGAGGTTAATGAGGATCGAGCGAAAAGAAGAAGATGACTTCCATTGGCGTTCAACTATTATCAAGGTGGGACTAGCTACTTGAATGTCGACGAGGAGTGATTTGACTTCTTTGCATATGGATCACAAAAGGTGTGGTATTCATGTTGTGTGGCTAAACTCCATTCAATTCTTGGAGTCTCAGTTGACGATGAGTTTCATGACTTCGCATTAGAATTTCTACTCCAACGAAGGAGACGAGAAATGTGGGTTACTATAGGAAGTCTTGAAGAAAAATTGAAATGGTTGTAGAGGATGCATGCACGTAGTAAACAAAATTAACCGATGGTATGAATATTTTCTACACTATAAATAATATTTTGTGGTGCAATGTTAGCTAAATGCAGTGTTTTTTTTAATCATTGCTTTCTAATTTATGTATACATGTTTACATTTGCATAATGATTGCGCAGAGAGTTTTGAGAGTATGAGTTCGCAATGCATGCATCGTTGAAGATGCGTTTTGTTGTTGTATATATCATTGTGTTTTAATCATTGGTTTCGATGTGTTTCTCTTAATTTGAATTTGTATTTGAATTGTAATAAAAGTTTGTATTCAAATTTTAATTCCTTCATTAGTATTTTAGGATACATAAATTGGTTGTATTGTTGCATTAATGCATGAACGTGATTAATTCTTTTTGACAAAAAACATTTTGTTCATATTTTTTCATGGGTTAGGCATTTTTTATAGCAATTTCTTTTTTCTCCTATTCTGTTTTAAACGCAAATGTTTTCTATTGTTCATATTTTTTTCATATGTTATGCATTTTTTTAAGCAATTTTTTCTACTGCTGTTCATTTTTTCAGTAATTTTTTTCTGCTCCAATGCATAAACACACGCTATTGTTTATTCAATTTTTCCATGCATAATTTGTTTTGTTGTATGTTGTCAGCAATTGCTACTATTTTTTCTACTATTTATTTCTGTGTATTTTAAGTTGTACACTCACATGCAATAGCAAAAAATATACCACAATTGTGATAGCATATATAGTGGAATGCTTTCAGTGTAATACATGCACACACTCATAGCATAGAAATGGTTATAAATACTGTAATAAGAGCATGCTTTGCGAATGTGAAAAACAGAATAACAGAATCTGTTCATCTCTCTCTCTCTCACAAACAGAATTCTCTCTTCTCCTTCTTTAATTTCTGGATTTCCACATGATATCAGAGCTTGAATTGCTCACGCATAAACACTGAATTCTCTTCTTGCTTCCGCAAAATTGACAGATTATTGCAGATTTCATACAACTTGATTGCAATTCTTCCGCAAATTTGACAGAATTTTGCAGATTTCATACAAATTGACTGCACAATTCATAGCTTCGTGGAAGATCTTCAACAATTTCTGCAGATTATTGCATTTCGGTTTGTGTCTGTAATTTGACTGGAAAACAGAGCTACTGGATCGTGATCAGTGCTAATTTAAAACAGTGCAGATTTGAAACGGTCTTCTCTTCCTCTTTTCGTGATCAGTGTGACATTTTGCCACTGTCAATTTCATTTCTCTTTCTGATCATCAAATTTGGTGAAAACAGAGCTACTGGATCGTGATTAGTGCTGATTTAAAAACAGTGCTGATTTGAAACGGTCTTCTCTTCCTTTTTTTCATGATCAGTGTGTGACATTTTGCTTCGACGCTGTGATTCTCTGACTGCAGATTATTGAATCTGCTGCAAATTGCTTCTGCAATTTTTTTCGAAGCTGTGCAGATTATTGAATCTGTTGCTTCTACAATTTTTCGAAGCTGTACAGATTATTGACTCTGCTTTTGCAAATTTTTTTCGAAGCTGTGCAGATTAGTGAATCTGTTGCTTCTGCAATTTTTTTGACTCTATCTCTGTTGCTATTTGCTTCTTATTTCACAGCAGACTACACGAATCTGGCTGGAGCTGTGACTTGCGTGTGCTGCAGATTGTTTTTCAATTTCTGAGCTGCCTTATCTGCTGTGATCCTTGCTGCGATTATTGAATTTTCTTTTGATCGTCAGCAGCCATGGTGACTGCTTCACAACTTCAGATTCTTCAATCTCTAATTGCAGGTCTAATTTCCACAATTTCCACCTCTGTGAATGTCAAATTGGATGAGTCGAATTTCTTGAATTGGAACTTTCAAATGCAATTGTTATTAGAAAGTAATGGAATCATTAGATTTACCGATGGTTCTAATCCATGTCCTATTACTCAGTCAATTGCTGAGAGTAATGCCAAGAATTCCACTTCACTGTCTGCTACGGATAGTGAGAATATGTTGATTTGGAAAATGCATGATCGTGCAGTGATGCAGCTCATTACAGCTACACTGTCACCCATGGCCTTGTCTTGTGCCATAGGGAGCAGCAGCTCTCGTGACTTATGGAATAGGTTAAAGGATCAGTTTTCAACTGTATCCAAAACCAGTATTTTCCAACTGAAATCTAACTTGCAGAATATCAAGAAAGGGGCTGATTCTGTGAGTCAGTATTTGTTGAAGATAAAGGAGGCACGGGATTATTTGAGTGCAGCTGGGGTGTATTTTGCAAATGAGGACATAGTCATCTTGGCATTGAATGGACTTCCACCTGAATTTAACACATTTAGATGTGTGATAAGAGGCAGAGAGAGTGTCATTCCTTTGCAGGAATTTCGGTCACAGTTATTGGCAGAAGAAAGGATTGTTGAGACTATGACAGACACACCTGCATATCTCACTGTTATGCACACGGTTTCAAAGGCTAACATACCTACACCACAAGCCAATTTTCCACAGGAACGTGGAATGCACAACTATAATTCTTATGGAAATGGGCGAAATTTTCACAGGAACCGTGGCAGAGGCAGATTCCAATCACAGCAAAGACACTTTCATCAGAGGGGCAATTTTCATGGCAGGATGAATGATATGCCAGGATTGAATTCAAGAGTGTTTGAATCATACCAGTCTTCTCCATCCCTGTCAAGCAATCCAGTTTGCCAATTGTGCAATCTTGAAGGCCATATAGCTCTTGCGTTTGGTTTAAACCGCAGTGAGAGGTTGAGGTGTCACATATGTGGCAAGAATAATCATAATACCTTGTATTGTTTTTACAATAACAATGGTCCAAATTATGGTGGTAATTTCAGTGCACCAGCTGCAGATTACCGTGGCAATTATCCCTCAGCGCAAGATTACCATGCACAGAAGAGTGTAGCGCTGAACACGGTCATGCAGGCATCTCACTCTGGTTTGCAGCAGCCACAGAATGTCTCTCAAGTTTGGTTAGCCGATTCTAGAGCAACAAATCATATGACAACAGATTTGAATAATCTTGCTTCATCCACCGCTTATCTTGCGAATGATACAGTGCAAACGGCAAATGGTGAAGGTTTGCTTGTATCGCATATTGGGAATACCATTATTCCCACATATACTGCCCCTATTCAGCTCAATTTGGTTTTACATGTTCCCAAATTGACTGAAAATTTAGTTTCTGTACATCGGTTGTGTTTGGATAATAACTGCAGACTAATCTTTGATGCTTTCAATTTTTGGATTTAGGACAAGTTCACAGGGAGGATCATATACAAAGGGCAATGCAGTAATGGACTCTATCCCTTTTCCTTTGGTCATCATCGTCACTCTCATTTTGCTCATCAACCTCGGTCTTTTCTTGGTCAGTTAGTTCTTTCGTCTACTTGGCATCATCGTTTAGGTCATCCCACTAATAAAATTGCTGCGATGATGTTAGAAAAAGCCCAAATTAAATTTTCCATTGATTCAAATTCTTCGATGTGTCATAGTTGTCTACAGGGAAAGTTTTCCAAACTTCCCTTTCAATTGCGTCTTCATAAATCTGTAATTCCATTTCATACTATTCACAGTGATATTTGGGGACCTTCTCCTTGTCTGTCTATAGATGGTTACCGATATTATGTGACCTTTATAGATGAATTTTCCCGTTATTGCTGGCTATTTCCACTGGTTCATAAAAGTGATTTTTATTCTGTATACGTGAGATTCTATCACTATGTTCAAACTCAGTTTTCGCATTCTATTAAAATTCTGCAAAGCGATGGGGGTGGTGAGTATGTTAGTAAACAACTCCAGTCATTTCTCATTTCTAAAGGCACTGTCCATCAAAAATCCTGCCCTCATATGCCTGAACAAAATGGTCTTGCAGAACGCAAACATAGGCATTTAATTGAAACCACGATTACTATACTACAAAATGCCAAATTACCTGCGTCGTTTTGGACTCATGCTGTTCAAACATCAGTATATCTTATAAATAGAATGCCTTTCGTAATTCTACAGAATAAATCTCCTTATGAGATTTTATTTCAAACTATTCCTTCTGTGTCTCACTTGCGAATTTTTGGTTGTGCTTGCTTTCCCTTATTATGTCCATATCGACATAATAAGTTACAAGCTAAAACCACCATATATGTCTTTTTAGGATATGCCTCCCAATATAAAGGCTATCTTTGTTATGAACCAGTTGGCAAAAGAACATATATCTCTAGACATGTCATTTTTAATGAACATGTTTTTCCATATATTGATTTAACTACTATTTTTAAGGGCCATACTTTGTCTTCTTCCCAGCCTTCACATGTGCCCTTTCCAGTTGTTAATCATAAAAATGTCGTTGTTTTTCCCTCTGCCATTCATTCTCCTGTTCATGCATCATCATCATCTTCCAAATCCATTCCTGTTTCACTTGCATCAGATTCCATTTCTGCTGTGCCTTTGCTAATATCATCCACCCCTGCTGGTCTTGTTTCCAATTCTGGAAATGCATCTGAGGTTGGTACTCCAGCAGTTGATTCATTTAATCCTGAGTGCATTTCAGTGATTCTTCATATTCCAGATATGAATCTGCATCCAATGCAGACGCGGAGTAAGAGTGGGATTATTAAGAAGAAGACAGTGTGTCTTGCCACGTCTGCTGTCTCCCCGACTGTTGATTTGAATGTGGTTGAGCCATCCAGTTACAAAACAGCATTAACTAGTCCTGTGTAGTTGAAGGCCATGAAGGATGAAATTGATGCTCTTCGGTCACAGCAGACATGGAAGCTTATGCCTCTGCCATCCGATAAAAATCTTGTGGGCTGCAAATGGATGTTTAAAATTAAGAGGCATGCTGATGGGACTATTGCGAGGCATAAGGCACGGTTGGTAGCACAGGGATTTAGTCAAGAGCCTGGACTGGATTATGGTGAGACCTTTAGTCCTGTAGTGAAAACAACTATGGTGAGACTGGTATTGGCACTGGCTGCTCAGTTTGGTTGGGGTTTGAGGCAACTGGATGTTAAAAATGCCTTTTTACATGGCATTCTTCATGAGGATGTGTTTATGTCACAACCTCCTGGCTTTGTTGACCAATTGCAACCGCAGCTTGTGTGCAAATTACATAAGTCACTTCATGGTTTGAAGCAGGCGCCACGGGCGTGGAATGAGAGGTTCACTTCGTTTTTGCCATCACTGGGGTTTAATCACACTTATTCAAACTCGTCCCTATTTGTCAAATACCTGGATGCTGGGGTTATCATTTTACTACTATAATCACGGGGAGTGATTCTAATGATATTAATCAGGTCATTACTGCTCTTGCTGCCGAGTTTCAGATCACAGACATGGGGGATCTTCATTTCTTCTTGGGTGTTCAGATTGTTCATACCACTGCTGGGCTGTTCCTCTCACAATCGAACTATATACATGAGCTGCTTCTTAAAAATGATATGCATTCTGCCAAACCGTGTGCCACTCCCTGTCTTCCATATCAACGGCTACTTAAGGATGATGGAGAACCGTTTGATAATCCCTCATTGTATCGCAGCATTGTAGGTGCTCTACAATACCTGACATTTACACGGCCTGACATTGTATTTGCAGTCCACCAGGTGTGTCAATTTATGCAGCGTCCTATGGTGGATCACTTTGTGGCAGTTAAACGCATATTGAGGTATCTTAAAGGTACTATTTCTGTTGGGATTACTTATCGGAAAGGGACTTTAGACCTCACAGCATTCAGTGATGCTGATTGGGCTGGCGATCCTAATGATCGTCGATCGACGACTGGTCTGGTTGTATTCCTTATATCAAACCCAATTGCTTGGAGCTCTAAGAAGCAGCACACCGTGTCTAGATCATCCACGGAAGCTGAGTATAGGGCCTTGTCTACTGCCTCTGCAGAACTGGACTGGATAAAACAGTTGCTGCAATTCTTACAAGTTAATCTGCCTCAAACTCCTGTGCTATTTTGTGACAATTTATCTGCTATTGCCCTGTCCTTTAATCCAGTGCAGCATCAACGCACGAAGCACATTGAAATTGATGTGCATTTCGTGCATGAGAGGGTGTCCACCAATCAGTTGGCGGTCCAATTCGTTTCTTCACAGGAGCAGTTTGCTGACATCCTTACAAAAGGCCTTAGCTCTCCTCTATTTCTAAGCCATGTTCGCAATCTCAGGCTTAGTTTGTATAAGCCTGGGATTGAGGGGGGATGATAGCATATATAGTGGAACGCTTTCGGTGTAATACATGCACACACTCATAGCATAGAAATGGCTATAAATACTGTAATCAGAGCATGGTTTGTGAATGTGAAAAACAGAATAACAGAATCTGTTCATCTCTCTCTCTCTCAAGCAGAATTCTCTCTTCTCCTTCTTTAATTTCTGGATTTCCACAAATTGTACCAAAATTAGATCTCTTGCAAAGGGAAAAATGTTTTGAACAATTGTGACATACTATCACTATTTACTCACATGTTTTTGCAGGAAAAAATATTACAAACCGTGCAGAGAATTGTGATTATAATTGAGTAAATGACAAGAAAATAATGCAATTAAAGGGTTTTTTCATAGAATTTGAACATATGAATGATCCATAGTATAACAATATAGTTAATGAAGATTTTGATGACGATTATGAAAAGTTATGAATCGCGTTGTAGAACAAATTAATTATCATGCTTCTGAGGGTACTTGTATGTTGATCGGGGGCAGTGAAAAAGGGGCTAATGATGATGGAAACGACAATAACAATGATGATGATAGTATCGATGATAATGATTACACCGACAACGAAACATAATTTTTTAGGAGACAGATTGAGAAGGAGAAATTAATTATTTGTACAGCTGAAGCTGTAGACTTGTATTATATAAATTATATGCATAAAGAACCATGTATGGTTTCATACAATATAGGTATGTGTTGGCTGACTGAATTACTAAAAAGGTCATTGGAAACGATGTGTTAACATGTTTAGGATGGACGCAAACACTTTGTTGAATTTGTGCGTAGATTTAAAAGCATAGTATGGTTTGAAGCTTTCAAGACGCACGCTCGTGATTGAAAAAGTTGCAAAGTTTCTATTTATAATAGCTATTGGGACGTCAAATAGGGAGATGCAAGAGAGATTTCAACAATCGGGTGAAACTATTAGTAGATGCATAAATGAAGTCCTTGAAGCAAAATGCTTGTTCATTGTAGACATTATAAAACCAATATATCCAGCATTTACGAACACCCAAGAGAAATTGCAACGAATCCAAGATATATGCCACATTTCAAGGTCAGGTGTTTTTATTTTATTTATTTTAATCATCTAGAAATGAATTTCTATTCTTTTATTCATGGACAAAATAATAAGACTTTTTGTTTTTTTCATGTAGAATTGTGTCGTTGCAATAGATGGAACACATGTTTGTTCTTACATATCATCTGAAAATCAAGTTCCATTTAATGGAAGAAAAGTTGTACCAACCCAAAATGTTATGGTTGCTTGTAGTTTCGACATGCAATTTACCTTTATGTGGGCAGGATGGGAAAGAGGTGCACACGACACACGTATTTTTCTATAGGCTATTAACAATAAGAATATCAAATTTTCCAAATCACTAGAAGGTTGACATTTCATATACATTTTAAGAGTTGGTCAATTATGTTTAATAATAACCATCATCAATTTATAATTCTTAATATATACTTGTGTTTTCTTCTTTTTCATAGGTAAGTACTACGTGGTTGATGTTGGATATTCCAATGATTATGGGTAATTAGGTCCTTATAAAGGTCACAAATATCATTTCCAAGAGTTTAGGTATTGTTGACAACCAAGGGGTCGTTAGGAGGTTTTTAATCGTGCACACTCATTCCTATATAACATGATAGAACGTTCATTTGGCATATAGAAACAGAGGTGGTGAATTTTACAAAACATCTCTTCTTATCCATTCAAAACACAAATGAAGATTATGGTTGTATCAATGGCACTACATAACTATATTAGAAAAAGATCACAAGATGATATGATGTTCGCCGAATATGATAGCAATCCTAATTTTATTCCTGAAGATATATTACCAAATGTTGTTCCTCGATCAAATAGTCAGAGATCATAAAGGGCCTTCACATATGGATTTAGTTTGTGATGGAATTGCAAGTAGTTTGACAGGAGAATAAAAAAATATATCTAATTTACTTGAATTATTTATTATATTTTGTTACTATGACTATTAAATCTATTTAAAATTTAAAAAACAATATGTGTGTGCGCACGCGTGTGTGTGTATAGATGTGTCCTGTAAAGTAATTTCATAAGTTGACATCAATATTAAAAGCATAGTTACCAAACACAGGAAACTGCTTTTTATTAAATTCAAACTCAACCAAGTTTTATACAAACACTTCAATTTCAGTTATGAACCGCAACTAAAAGTACTTTTTATGAAACTGTTTTTTTTTAACCTCAATCACAACAACAACAACAACAACCACAATACCAAACAAAACCATAATAATATTGTACTTTTAGTACAGAGCAAAAAAAAAGTTATTTTATAGAAAATAAATTGAACTTTAGTTACTCTGGAGACAGCCAAACCATTCTCTCAAGTAAGCTAAATAGAAAATAAATTTTATTTTCTTAGCCATGCTTTTTTTTCATTTCATTATTTTCCACCATTAGGCCTTAATATATAAATACACGCTAAAGGGTCATTTAATTTTTTTTGCCTCAGCTTCCAAGGGTGGACATCCTATCGGTACACCGGTATTTTCTTTCCCAAATCTCTACTTAATTAGCATCATAATTAATGTGTTACCTTCCACTGAGCCCAAATTAAAGAAAAACGGGAAAGATTTTCTTCTATAAATTTTCAACAAAAATGTTCCTATTTTACACATGAATTATTCTGTCCAAAGAAAAACAATGCGTAATTATTTGCTAAGGAGATTATATGTTATTGTTTCACGTACAGACAGCTTTAAATTGGCTATTCATCTATCCGAAGGGAATGTATGACCTGATGCTGTATATAAAGGACAAGTACAAGAATCCTCCGATTTACATTACTGAGAATGGTAATTAAGTTCATCTTCAATATCTATAATTAAGGATTTTTATTAATAATATCCGAAGCTGATATTTTGTTGAATCTTCCTTGATTTACAGGCCTTGCTGATGCAAATAATGCATCATTGCCTGTTAAAGAAGCTCTGAAAGATGGGTTAAGAATACGATACTTATCTAACCATCTACAATATCTTTCCAAAGCCATCAAGCGAGTCCTCATTCTCTTGTTTTCTGTTTTCAAATTACATTAAAATAGATAATTTATAAAAAAAAATATGATAATGGTTGATGGCTTTATTTAAGAAAACTCATAACTTTGAGAAATTCTGAGAAGAGAAGACAGAATTTATACCAAAATAACCCTTCATGGTTTTGTTTTTGGTGCAGGGAGGGAGTCAACGTGAAGGGATACTATCAATGGGCATTCTGGGACGATTTTGAATGGGATGCTGGATATACCGTCCGTTATGGCTTATTTTATATTGATTACAAAAACAATCTGAAGCGATATATGAAATACTCGGCTTATTGGTTCAAGAAGTTCCTCCTGCACTAAGTTGTCGAGGTTGAGCTGGATAGCCCTAGCTCGATCGTCTTAATTAGCTGCTTTACGAGTGACTAGAGAAGAGAATCTTCTTTACAATATGAGAACGATATCTTTTCCTCGTCTCTTGTATGTTATCTTGTAATAATGAAAGAGAAGTCATCCTTTTGTCTCTTTCAACATGTGAGAGATCCTATATTTCCATTTGCTTCTCAATTTGAATGTTTGAGGAAGAATCTGAGCACTTCTAATGCGCACAAACTTTTCTTAATTTTATGCCTTGACATTAATTATTAACAACAAAGGAAGGCATGATCCACGCCCATTATATTATGTGATTGTTTGGAAGTGTGTTAACATTGATTTTAAAAGTGTTTTTTGTTTAAAAATACATTAAAATGATGTATTTTTTTTAAAAAAAAATTATTTTTAACTTAGGATATAAAAATAATCTAAAAACACTATTTTTTATTTAAAGTAAAAAAAAATATAAAAAAAAATTCAAAAACAATTTCCTTTGCTATGTATGTAATGGAAATAGGAGTTTTCTCACGTTCGTTGATAAGAATTGTTTGCTTGCACCGGTTTTTAGATAGGAGTGAGATAATAGAGATTGGCCTGCTCCCTCTGACAAGACAAGCAATGTCACCATCGTCTTTGGAAATGAACCTGGGACCCCACACACACAGAGACAAAATTAAATAATATGGCCAGATATGCACTCGATTTTGAGACGAAGAAATTGAACATTTAAAACACGAGAAAGTTATAACTTAATAAATCAATTATGTTTTTCTTCTTATTTTTAAAATTAAGATATATAATAAAAACGGGAAAGATAGTAAAGGTTGATTAATTATGTTTTTTTTTGTAAATTAATTACCATCAACATAAATTAATTCAAAATTTTAGGAGGTTGAAGTTCAGGATTTTAATTGTTAGGAAAAAAAAGAAGAGATAAAGTGATATGACAAAAAAGAGAACTGAAAAAAATAAAAAGAAAAATAAGTTACTCGGAACAAACAAGATTTTGATAAAATATTTTTAACTATATATTGAAACCACCAAACAAGGTAGTGAATTATTCTAAATTAACTCCTAACAAAACCCATCACCAAATATAATCTTTTTTTGTGGTTTTTCCAATTATTGTTAGATTTTTTCGACAGTAAGAAGTGTGTCATAAAGTATTCATGGTAACTCGTTTTTTCTTTTTCTTTTTTCTTTTTTTCTTATTTCTCTCTTATATCTTATTACATTATCTCTTAGACTATTTGATCTTAAATCTTATCTCTTAGTTATTAAATCTTCATTAAATTTTGAATTGAATTATATATATTGATTAAGAAGAGAGATGAATTTTGAAGCCATTGTTATTATCAACGACGAATGTATTCAAACTATGTTATATTACTTTCCTAATGTTTTTATAAAATATAATATTTATTCTAAAAAATGTATTAATAATTGTTAGTGTCATAACCCATTACTGTTCTATTCCTTAAAAAATTAAAAAATAATAAAAATAAAATAAAAGAGATTGACGCTGTGAAAAGAAAAATCAAGTTGGAAATTTTGAACAGATTCTGGAGTCCGATCATATCTCTATTGTGCCAGAAAATGAGGGCAAATACAAATGCAAGGCTAAACTAAATGACTATTAGATAAATCTGAGTAAAAATTAAGACAAAATGCATAATCATATTTTTATGGGCGAATTTGATTTAGTCGTGAGCCAAATTAAAGTATAATTATAATTAAGAATTAATTTGGGGTCCAATATAAAATTTTAATTCAGTATTCATGGTAACTTGTTTTTTCTTTTTCTTTTTTATTTCTCTCTTATATCTTATTACATTATCTCTTAGATTATTTGATCTTAAATCTTATCTCTTGACTATTAAATTTATAAAACTAGAAAAATTATGAATTGATTTTTGTATATATTCATTAATATGAACACATATAATTTTTTCATTAATATGAACACATATAAATTTAAAGCAATTGTTATTATCAATAACGAATGTATTCCATAGTAACTCATTTTTTTCTTTTCATTTTTCTTTTACGTCGTATTAGTTTATCTTTTAAACAATTGAATTCTAAATCTTATCTCTTAGTTATTAAATCTTCATTAAATTTTGAATTGAATTGTATATATTGATTAAGAAGAGAGATGAATTTTGAAGCCACTGTTATTATCAACGACGAATGTATTCAAACTATGTTATATTACTTTCCTAATGTTTTTATAAAATATAATATTTATTCTAAAAAATGTATTAATAATTGTTAGTGTCATAACCCATTACTGGTCTATTCCTTAAAAAATTAAAAAATAACAAAAATAAAATAAAAGAGGTTGACGTTGTGAAAAGAAAAATCAAGTTGAAAATTTTGAACAGATTCTGGAGTCCGATCGTATCTCTATTGTGCCAGAAAATGAGGGCAAATACAAATGTAAGGCTAAACTAAATGACTATTAGATAAATCTGAGTAAAAATTAAGACAAAATGCATAATCATATTTTTATGGGTGAATTTGAATTAGTCGTGAGCCAAATTAAAGTATACTTATAATTAAGAATTAATTTGGGGTCCAATATAAAATTTTAATTTAGTACAAGGACTTAATTATACTTTAAATTGATCAGATTAATTTTATTAAGAGTTCAATTGCTAAAAAAAATCAGGTTTGGAGCTTATTTCGGGTTTAATTTATAAGATTGAATTTTTCAGAGACCAAATTGAATTTTTGTCAATTCAATTGGATGAGATAAGGGATGAAATTGTACAAAAATAGTTAGTTGAGGGTCAAATTGCATAAATATGACACCAAGGATCGAAATATAAAAGGCGCGTGAATTTAAGGCTGCTATTGAAATTTCAGCGAGGATAAAATTGCATGATATTAAAAATTTAAAGTCAATTAAGAGCACAACTACAACACCTATAAATTGAGGGACCAAATTGTACTTGTGCCATCATGTAGAATTTGCAGACAGTCAATATAGTGTTTTGTGCACTATAGCAATGTGCACCTTTGTCTTCATCATCATAAAAGAGGAAGAGTCACCCTCTTCTTGTCTACATGCGACGAGAAAATGAAGAGCCATTTTCATATCTATAAATACCTGTAAGAAAACTACAACAGAGGTGGGGGAAACAAAAAAACACAGACGAACAAGGCAACGAAGGATAAGAAGAAATGGAAGAGAGAATAGAAGAAAAAAAAGAACAAACTGAGCAAACAGGACAAAAATGACAGATAGAGAGGAGAAGAAACTATGAACAACCCCCTCGGCACCACCACTTTTCCCCCTCTCCTCATTGTCAACAATAACCCTGTCTTCTTCACCTTCGGCGGCAGCCAACAATTCTAGGTTTCCTCTCCTCCTTGACGACACACACTGCTACAACTTTTTATTCTTCCCCAATGCCAGCACTTCTTTTTCTCCTCTGGCAGCAGCTTCTTCTTCTTTTCCTCTTATTTTGCTTGGGCTTTTTATTATGGGTTTTTAGTACTATCATCATGTTAACTTGATTTGTAATAGTGTACTAATATCCTTTTTATGTTTATGCCTCCTAGTTTTATATAGGCATCTCTTGTCATTAAGGACTATTTTGTAGATTAAAAATGTTTTTTGATCCTCGCACTTGCTTCCCAGTGTAGAGTGTGATCCTTGTTATAGTTAATTATCAAGAACATTTATGAGGCTCAAACAAAGGCTACAAAGGATATTTGAGACTTGTGAAGGCATATCAAAGATGGGCTCTCCTTATCTCAAAAACCTGCATCCAAGATCAATAAGCTTTGTTTTTCAACGCGAAATGATTTTTTATTATTATTTATTTAGCTAAGAGCTTAGCTTTATTATTTAGGTTTTGAGGTATGAGATAACCCTTTAATGAAATCTCTTGAAATCCAAGAACTTATTTGTTAAAAAAAATCAATTTGGCATTTCCTTTCGTACTAAACTTTGATTTGCCAAAAATCATGGGATCATGTATAATTTGAATGAAAGGGTATAAGGTGTGCTTGTGTTATTTAAATAAAAAGCAAGAGTAGGCCATAAACACAAGAAAATACATGATTTTATTAGAAAGAAAGGCTTGTTTATAAAAAGGTCTTATGGTGATATGAGTAAAATTGCATACAAAACTAAACCAGGTTTAAACCGAAACATGATGTGTGGAAATGACCAAACAAAGAGCAATTATGGAAGCAGGCTCATTTTCCAAATCCGGTGCATTTCTTCAGAGAATCTTGTAGGGATCATTTTAATGCTTGCTCAAGTAAGCAAACAAGATGATCCACACTAGCTTTCCAAGAATCCCGTTGTTCTAGGGAATCAGCATCACCGTGTGCACATTCTTTGTCCTCCAAATTTCTCTAACGGAGTCTAGTGTTATGGACAGAAGCTCTTTGGGGATCTATGTTCAGTCTGCTGATGATATGTTATGTACAATGATGAATGCATGTGAAGGAAAATGTATGTACATACATATCGGGTGAATTATTAGAGAGTTTGTACCCAAAGACAAAATCCAGGCCATTACATGAGGAGTAAACTTTCTACCTGGTCTCAAAGGTCTATGAACTGCCCATTGACCACTTCAGGTGAAGGTAGTGTAATGGTTTACAAGAAATGGTTGGGACACAGTATGACCGCCATTATTGAGTAACTCTCAGCTCATAGTTGAATGTTTCACGAATCTGAACCCCGACTAAAAATCATGAGGTAGACCACTACTCCCCACCTAACTTAGAATTGGGTTTAATTGGAAAATTAAAATGCATAATATAATAAGTCATACCCGATGCCATGCTTGAACTGGAAGTAAAAATGCATGCTAAAGCAGTAAAAATACATCTAAAAAATGGACTAAATAATAACAATCAAACAAACAAAGCTCATCTATCGTGATGACATTTTTTTCACGCATCGCGTTCCACCATCCCCAAAGAGGAGAACGGTGCGCGGTGAAAGGGGTGTGTTTTATAGCCGTAAAAATTGCAACTATAATTATTAGAAGTCGCCACCTAGTATTAAGGTCACTAGGAAACCTAATGGTTTCCGAGAATCTGGGTAAGAGGACTTATTGTTCAAGGGGAAGACGCATCACCCCCAATGCACCCTACCTAAGACAGCTTCATTGTTGTTTGATTGTTTTTTCAATTTTTTATTCATTGGTATTTTCTAAGGTTTTAAATAGATAACTCTTCATGATAGAGTGTACTTCATTGAAAGTTGAAAGTTGACCATTGTAAAATTTAGAAATTTAACACAGTGTTTTTTTCCAAAAAAAACCTTTTTTCTACTACAGGTGTACTTTAGAATGTAATTTTACCCCACAGTAAAAAAAAAAATTCCTATCTGTGGATTTACTTTACAATATAATTTTACACCCCGATAACCAAAACAAAATAATTATTACTTTTTTTGATATTTTGGCCAAATCTTAGTGATAATCATAAACTGGTTACGATATCTAATTCTATATGAAATATGCAACGTGTATTTTTTTAACGAAAAATATGTTTGGGTGTAGCATGGCTGTCAGTAATGACTCGGCAGGTGAGTTCTTTTTTTAATTTTTTTAAATTAAAATTTTGAAATAACATTAAAAAGGAGTTATGAAAAAAAGGAGTTTTTTGACAGGGAAAAATAGGCAGAACGATGTTTTTTCTTTGATTTTGGCTTCCGATTTCACCTAAAAAGTTTCATCTCCAAAAAAATCTGATCTGATCTTCTCAATTTAACCCTTAATAAAATTAATTTGACCCATTTAAAGTATAATTAAGTTCTTGTGCTTAATTAAATACTTTAATTGAGCCCTAAATTAATTTCTAAACATAATTGCACATTAAATTGGCCGACGATTAAATCAAATTGACCCATAAAACTATAATTATGCCTTTCAACTTAATGTTTACACAGATTTATGAAATAATAAATTATTTAGCATTGAATCTGTATTTTCCTTCATTTTGGGGCACAAAAGAGGTATGATCGGGCTCTCGAAAACAATCCAAAATTTCCTCGATTTTTCTGCCGATACCAACCCCTTTTATTTTATTTTTATTGTTATTTTTTATTTATTTTGGGTAGATTTAGGGGATTAACCTAGAATTGGGTTATGACAATTGCTACTAGAGAGTATGTGTGGGCACCATCATTAGGAGTGCAAGGTGGTGGTAATTGTGTTCATCTTGGTGATTTAGAAGAGGATATAAATCTTACGTCGAACAATGACATTACTTGGTTAGTTGGGGGGTGAACATGTCAAGTAGCAGCAACACATAGAAGAGTGGAAAAAGAAAAGAGAAGGAGGTTAATGAGGATCGAGCGGGAAAAAAAAGATGACTTCCATTGGCGTTCAACTATTGTCAAGGTGGGACCAGCTACTTGAAAGTATGTCGACGAGGAGTGATTTGACTTTTTTGCATATAAATCATGAAAGGTGTAGTATTCATGCGGTGATGGCTGAGCTCCATTCAATTCTTGGAGTCTCAGTTGACGATGAGTTTCATGACTTCCCATTAGAATTTCTGCTCCAACGAAGGAGGCGAGAAATGTGGGTTACTGTGGGAAGTCTTGAAGAAAAATTGAAATGGTTGTAGAGGATGCACGCACGTAGTAAACAAAATTAACCGATGGTATGAATATTTTCTACACTGTAAATAATATTTTGTGTTGCATTGTTAGCTAAATACAATGTGTGTTTTTTTAATCATTTCTTTCTAATTTATGTATACACGTTTACATTTGCATAATGATTGCGCGGAGAGTTTTGAGAGCATGAGTTCGCAATGCATGCATCGTTGAAGATGCGTTTTGTTGTTGTATATATCATTGGTTTTGATGTGTTTCTCTTCATTTGAATTTCTATTTGAATTGTAATACAAGTTTGTATTCAAATTTTAATTCGTTCGTTAGTATTTCGGGATATATAAATTGGTTGTATTGTTTTATTAATGCATGAGTGTGATTAATTATTTTCGACAAATTTTTTCTGTTGTTGTTCATATTTTTTCATGGGTTATTAAAGCAATTTCTTTTTTCTCCTGTTCTGTTTTAAACGCAAATTTTTTCTACTATTGTTCATATTTTATCATATGTTATGCATTTTTTTAAGCAATTTTTTCTGCTCTAGTGCATAAACACATGCTATTGTTTATGCAATATTTCCATGCATAATTTGTTTTGTTGTATGTTGTCAACAATTGCTACTATTTTTTGTACTGTTTATTTCTGTGTATTTTGAATTGTACACTCACATGCAATAGCAAAAAATATACCACAATTGTACCAAAATTAGATCTCCTGCAAAGGGAAAAATGTTTTGAACAATTATGACAAACTATCACTATTCACTCACATGTTTTGTAGAAAAAAAATATTACAAATTGTCCAGAGAATTGTGATTATAATTGGGTAAATGACAAAAAATAATGCAATTGAAAGCCAATGTTACAGAACAACATGTGAACAATTACACAATTAATCACTGAATTCTTCTATATATAAGTGGGAGTCTTTCCCAAACGTTCACAATCTCAAACATTTACAATCTCAAAAAATCTTTTAAAGAGCAACTTTACAAGAGAAACATCATTATTCAATTTATAGGTTTGTTACAAAAAATTATCTTAAGTTCATGCAATTCTAATTTATTCTTTTCAACATTATAAGTTGAATCTGTTTAAAGTGTAATTAAAGGTTTTTTTCATAGAATTTGAACATATGAATGATCCATAGTATAACAATATAGTTAATGAAGATTTTGATGACGATTATGAAAAGTTATGAATCACGTTGTAGAACAAATTAGTTATCATGTTTCTGAGGGTACTAGTATGTTGATCGGAGGCGGTGACAAAGGGGCTAACGATGATGGAAATGACAACAACAACAATGATGATAGTACCAATGATGATGATGACACCGACAACGAAACATAATTTTTTAGGAGACAGTTTGAGAAGGAGAAATTAATTATTTGTACAGCTGAAGCTATAGACTTGTATTACATAAATTATATGCATAAGGAACCATGTATGGTTTCATACAATATAGGTATGTGTTGGTTGACCGAATTACCAAAAGGTCGTTGGAAACGATGTGTTAACATGTTTAGGATGAACGCAAACACTTTGTCAAATTTGTGCGTATATTTAGAAGCATAGTATGGTTTGAAGCCTTCAAGACGCACGCCCGTGATTGAAAAGGTTGCAAAGTTTCTATTTATGATAGCTGTTGGGACGTCAAATAGGGAAGTGCAAGAGAGATTTCAATATTCGAGCGAAACTGTTAGTAGATGCATAAATGAATCCTTGAAGTAGTATGTTTGTTCATTGATGACATAATAAAACCAACATATCCAGCATTTACGAACACTCCAAGAGAAAATGCAATGAATCCAAGATATATGCCACATTTTAAGGTCAGGTGTTTTTATTTTAATCATCTGGAAATGAATTTCTATTCTTTTATTCAAGGACAAAATAATGAGACTTTTTGTTTTTTTCATGTAGAATTGTGTCGTTGCAATAGATGGAACACATGTTCGTGCTTATATATCAGCTGAAAATCAAGTTCCATTTAATGGAAGAAAAGTTGTACCGACCTAAAATGTTATGGTTGCTTGTAGTTTCGACATGCAATATACCTTTATGTGGGCAGGATGGGAAAGAGGTGCACACGACACACGTATTTTTCTATAGGCTATTAACAATAACAATATTGAATTTTCCAAATCACCAGAAGGTTGACATTTCATATATATTTTAAGAGTTGGTCAATTCTATTTAATAATAACCATCGTCAATTTATAATTCTTAATATATACTTGTGTTTTCTTCTTTTTCGTAGGTAAGTACTACATGGTTGATGTTGGATATTCCAATGAGTATGGGTATTTAGGTCCTTATAAAGGTCACAGATATTATTTCAAAGAGTTTAGGTATTGTGGACAACCAATGGGTCATGAGGAAGTTTTTAATCGTGCACACTCATCGCTACGTAACATGATAGAACTTTCATTTGGCATATGGAAACAAAAGTGGTGAATTTTACAAAACATGTCTTCTTATCCATACAAAATACAAGTGTAGATTGTGGTTGCATCAATGGCACTACATAACTATATTAGAAAAAGATCACAATATGATATGATGTTTGCCGAATATGATAGCAATCCTAATTTTGTTCTTGAAGATATATTACCAAATGTTGTTCCTCGATCAAATAGTCAGGGATCGTAGAGGCCTACACGTATGGATTTAGTTTGTGATGGAATTGCAAGTAGTTTCACGGGAGAATAAAAACAAGTGTCTAATTTACTTGAATTATTTATTACATTTTGTTAATATGACTATTAAATCTATAAAATTTAAAAAACAATATATGTATGTATGTATGTATGTATGTGTGCGCACGTGTGTGAGCGTGTGTGCGCGTGCGCGTGTATATATGTCCTTTAAAGTAATTTCATAAGTTGACATCAATATTAAAAGCATGGTTACCAAAAACAGGCTTATCCTGACAGTTCCAGCTGGTTTTTAATTCCATGTTGCAGACGGCATTGGTTGTCTAGTGGACGAGAAAAAAATATAAAATATTGAATGAATATTTTCTTTTTTTTATTACATTACAACAATGATTACAACAAGACCGTCTTTGTGTTTTTACCATCTTCACCAATCTCCCATTGGGCAGGTCGTCCATTACAACAAGACTATCTTTGTGTTTTACCATTTTCATCATCTTCAATTGGGCAGGTCGCCCATTACAACAAGACCATCTTTGTGTTTCTTACCATCTTCACTATCTTCACCTGGGTAGGTCACCCATTACAATGAGACCATTTTCCTGTGTCATTCACAAACATCATCATCTTTCATCCTTTAAGTGTCCTCCTTAGGCCTCAATTCTTAGGTAGTGCACTTGCTAGCCCTATCTTACCATTCCCTTATGAGGGCGCTTTATAGCCCTCATTCTCATTTCTGGATAGATCAACCATTTCTTGGTCTGGTAAATCCACTTTTCTTTTTCTTTACAACACCTACTATCTAAAGTCTTTTACAAGACTTTAGTCATAAGAATTGTAAAGATGGGGGAAACTGTCATAACCTAATTTCTAGGTTATTCCCCAAAATATGCCAAAAAAATAAATAAATAAAAGGGGCTGGTGTCGGCAGAAAAATTAAGGTGGAAATTTTGGATGTTTTTGAAAGCCCGGTCGTACCTCTTTCTTGCTCAGAAATGAAGGAAAATATAGATTCAAGGCTAAAATAATTTATTATTGGATAAATCTGCGTAAAAATTAAGTCGGAAGGCATAACTATATTTTTATGGGTCAATTTCATTTAATCGTCGGCCAATTTAAAGTGTAATTATGCTTAGGGAACAATTGAGAGCCCAATTGAAGGATTTAAGCACAAGGACTTAATTATACTTTAAATGGATCAAATTAATTTTATTAAGAACTTAATTGGTGAGAAATTAAGTTTGGAAGCGTAATCTGGGTTAAATTGAGCAGATCGGAATTTTCGTTGACGAAACTTTTTGGATGAAATCGGAAGCTAAAATTAAAAAAAAAACATCATTATTCCCGTTGAAAAATTCTTTTTGTAATAACCCATTTTTTCAGTGTATTTTACATTAAATTAAAAAAAATCAATGTTGAGCTGACTGGATAGTGGCACTGCCGGCAGCCATGGCAGCCATACCTTGCAAACTATTCCCTGTAAACACCATGTCCTGAACACCATCCCCATGCCCTGCACCTTACCTCCTTCACCTATAAATAGCAGAAGAAAATACACAAAGAGAGGGGCTGAAAACTGAGAAAAAACTTTGAAACTGGGGGGAAGAGAATACATAGTCACGGGGGGTGAAACTGGGGAAATAATAACGAAAATTCTGAAAGTGGGGGAAGAGGAGATTAACAGAGGAGAGAAAAATTTAAAGAGAGGGAAAAAGCAAAAAAAAACGAAGGAGAAGTTTTGAGATAACAGAGGAGAATTTTACAGTTTTAGTTTCAAAGGCTGCACGAGGAAGATGAAGACGCGATAGAAAATTTGCAGAACATAAGCATACACACGCATCGGCAGCCACCCTTTCTTCCTCCCCAGCTCCGGCGACACAGCAGCCCTTTCTCTCTCGCTCGCGGTTTGACAGCCCTCTCTCTCTCTTAAAAAAACCAGTCGGTTGGCAGCCCTCTTGATCCTCCAGCTAGCTCCCGCCGACCACCAAACACCACCCCCTCATCACCTTTAGCTTCAACTCAGCCCACGCAACCTCGTCGTGACCTCCAATAGGTCTCCAGCTACGTAGCAGCAACGGGGACAACGCAGAGGCAGCCCCTCCAGCATCAGTACGGCAGCTTCATTAGCTCATTCCGGCCACAACAGACAGCCATTTTTGACATCACCACCACAGGGACAACCACCTCAGCATCCTCTACCCGGCGGCAGTAGCGGGTGAGCATCTCGTCGTGGTCGGTCAAACACCAAATCACTGTTCACATAACATGGCAATGAATCACTGTTCACGTGAATCAGTTTTCTCTTTTTTTTATTTGGTTTTTGGGTTGGGCTGCTCTCGGCCCAGCCCAGCCCAACAGTGGTGGGCCTCTGACCCACTTTGGTCGGCCCATTTAGCTGGGCCAGGCCCATCCCAAAAATTTTATTTATTTTATTTTAATTTTTATTAAAAAATCAAAATTAAAAAGTTTCATTTTAAAAAACATGTTTTCGTGCATACAGCCTAATTCCATGATTTTTCAAGCATATTTTTCATAAAAAATATATGTTTATCCTTCTCATATTTTGAAACAAAAATTGGATATCGTAACCGGTTTATGATTATACATTGGAAATTTGCCAAAATATCAAAAAGTTTAAAAATTATTGTTTTTTTAGCTATCGCGGTGTAAAATGACATCGTAAAGTACACGCGCAGATATTTAAAAAGCAATTTTTTGTTTAAATGCACTGTAAAATTCTTTTGGTTAGTCTTTCAACTCTTAACGAGGTAGAGATTCTCTCACGAAGAGAGATCTACGTCAAACTTTCGAAAAGACAACGAAAAATCAAACTTAAGAAAAACAATCAAACAACAATACAGCTTGCCTTAGGTAGGGTGCACTAGGGGTGATGCGTCTTCCCCTTGCACAACAAGTTCCCTTACCCAAGACTCTCGCAGACCAATAGGATCCTAGTGACCTTAATACTAGATGGCGACTCCTAATAATTATAGTCGTAATTTTACAACTGTAAAACAAACCCCTTTTTCATCGCGCGCCGTTGTCTCCCCAACTCGGAGATGGCGGGGCGCGAAGCGCAAAAAATCGCCATCACGACACTCACCATTGAAAGCTACATGTAACCTTGGATGCATCATTTCGAGAGACAGAACCCTACTATTCAGGGGGAGTTTTCTGGTTTTCTCTTCAGGGGGAGAGTAACAATGAAGAGAACGAAGATATATTCAAATTAGAGGAAATGAGACCAAGTTGTGATGACCTTGAAGTCTGCACAAACCAAAATGATATCAGTAACAACCCCCCTATGTCTCTGGAATTACCAACGCCTACACCATTAACCGAAGAATCAATCGAGAATGTCCCTCCTTAGTCCCCTCAGGTACCCCTAAATCCTATTCCTAATGAGATAAATGAAATACATGATTTAGAAAATAATATGATCAATAGATATCCACAAAAACTAAACTGAGGAGTCTCAAAGAAACAATATGAACTCACTCCCAAAAACAAAACTAAATACCCCATCAGTAACTATATCTCTACCCATAGATTATCGAAATCATATGCATTACTTGTTAATCAATTATCCAATATGTCTATTCCTAGTAATATACAGGATGCATTAGAAGACCCAAAATGGACCAAGGCGATGAATGAAGAAATGGAGGCACTTTAGAATAATAATACTTGAGAGTTGTGCCAACTACCAAAAGGAAAGAAGACAGTTGGGTATAAATGGGTATTTACAGTGAAGTTGAAAGTAGATGGCTGCATTGATTTGACCATTCGAATTAATATGCTAAAATAAGTGATGGATTTACAATAGAAAGTTAGTCAATACTTGTCTAGTATACCTTTTATTATACAAATAAAATGAAACAAGTATATTTCATTAGTCTCAGATGATACTAAATTTGTACTCAAATTCTATAAAATGAAAGTGAAAATCAGCTCGACCTCTTTTATATATCTTGTGCTAGATGACTTGTGTGCTTGCATGAAATAATCATGAGTCAACGTGACGTTCTATTCTTCTTTTTAATTCTTTGACATCCTTCTTTTTAATTCTTTGACATCCATCATTAACTTATTTTGATGAAAAAACATCTGCTGAAAATTATATTTGGTGAGAATAGATGAGTGAGTAAAATCCTGATTGTTCTAAGTTTTTACAAAAAATAGACATCATGACTCGAACTTAAAATCTATTATGCAAATCATAAGCCTTCTATCATTACATTACGCCTCTTAAAAAACACAGAGAGTTTTGTTAGCTTAAATTTAATTTTCTTTGGTCATTGTTTCTAGGAGATAATTCTTCGTCCATTAATTCTTGATAGGGTCATATCATCTTCTATCTTCAATTTAAGTGATGTTTAATTGCATTAATCCTCAACGGGATCATATTATAATTATCTTTAATTAATAGTGCTGTTCAGGGATCACTATTTCTTGATTATTTTGATATTTGATTTATAACAAA
The DNA here is from genome assembly GCA_025169955.1 of Salix arbutifolia. NCBI lineage: Eukaryota > Viridiplantae > Streptophyta > Magnoliopsida > Malpighiales > Salicaceae > Salix > Salix arbutifolia. Next base: position 13,414,910 of record CM045917.1, on the reverse strand, counting down.
ACATGATTTTATTTTGTTGTGTAAAAATGTCTACATGAATAGTGTATTATGAGTGTAGCTACAGCCACACATAATGCAACTCTTGGAATAGATCTCAACCCTAATATCACAGCACTCAAAAGTCAAACTCATAAGTCATAATTATTGACTAGACTTGGCTTGCATGGAGCATAACGACAAGATGGATCATTTCTTACTGCGTAGTGATGGCTATATTGTCTAGCGTGGTTCAGAGAAACCCACTTGTCATGCAATTGTCCTTGCACCAAAAAATCTTTGATACATTATTGTCGATGGGATAAGATTGTGAGAATAGCCCCCGTCCCGTCTAGAGTTAATAATAATTGAAAGGCAGCTCTCGTAACAGTATAAAAAGGGGTTTGAAGTGAGCTTCTGGCATTCAAGTTATCAAGTAATGGCAACTGTTCAAGCAGCCTGCTTCCTCCATTTCGTAATCGTTGCTAGCCTGTTAGCTAGCACTCAGGGTCCAAAACCCAGCCGTTACTCCATGCCCTTCAATAGAACAAGGTTTCCAAAAGATTTTACATTTGGAGCTGGCACTGCTGCTTATCAGGTACGCGCGCGCGCACTTAGAGTGATCAGTGCAATGAATTAGCTGTTGGATCATTAATCCAACGTTGGGCTTATATGAGAATAATTATGTGTTTGTGGACTGTCAAATAAGGTGAAGCCTAATTAAAAATGATCTGCTAAGTATTTTTTAGGCAATTGGGTTTTGATGTATCTAATAGGGTGTGGACCTTTAATGTGTAGAGATTACGGGGTTATTCCTATTTTAGTGATGGGCTAAAATAGGAATACCAAAGGGTGGGAATGCCAAAAGGCATGAATACCAAAAGGCACTTGGTTGCCTATATATATGGTCATGGTCCCCAGATTACACGTTCGACATTTCTCACACTGACATCCCATTATCAGAAAGAAAATAAGGCTAAGGTTAGAGAGAATCAAAGGGCTCTCTAAGGTGAACGTGTTAATCTGGAAGGCCATCCGTACGACTCTAGATAGCGACTTCCGGATATGGATTCAGGTACGCTTCCGCTTTATAGTTTATGCGTTCTTGATAATTCGACATGAACATCAATTTTTATATGATATGAAATGCTAGATCTAACAAGTGGTATCAGAGCCACTTTATGTTGAATTATTGAGAATATATACAGTAGTTAAAGTTAATCAAAATATGCAGTGTTGTATGCAATATGTACATGTATATTACACTGGCAGCCCTAGTTGAAGAAATAAACTGTATGTTTATATAGGTATATATTTGTTTATATATATATAACCAGCGCTGGAAAGCCAGCGCTGGTGATGAAACTGGCAGCCTTCGGGCTGCCAGTAAAGCAAAAGATTAACCAGCGCTGGCAAAGCCAGCGCTGGTGCATGAATAATACTGGCAGCCTACGGGCTGCCAGTAAATCAAAGATTTAACCAGCGCTGGCTTTTGCCAGCGCTGGTGCAGGAATTCAACTGGCAGCCCGTAGGCTGCCAGTGAAGATGAAGTAACCAGCGCTGGCCTTGCCAGCGCTGGTGAAAGGGAAATAACTGGCAGCCCGTAGGCTGCCAGTGAAGGCTGGTGACGGAAAGTAAAACTGGCAGCCTACGGGCTGCCAGTATCAGGAAATAATTCACCGACCAGTGATGGCCATTGCCAGTGCTGATGAAGAATTAAAAAAATAAATAAAAAAAAAATGAAACAGTTGCACTGGAACGCTACCGGTGCAATTACAAAATTAAAAGGTAATTAAGGAGCTGCAGCCGTTACGGCTGCAGCCATAGTTCATTTCCCAGGGGTCATAATCCCTGGGATTAGCTTTTCACAGCGCTAATGGGCTTGTGACAGTTTGTTTTTTTAGGCCTGTGGGCTTCGGCTCACAACAAATTAACTATACAATAAAACGCGTCCCAGTTTTACTGTGCGAATTCACAGTAATCATACATATTAATATATTCCGGCGCTAAAGAAGAACCAAATACCAAGGTAGCTGAGCTGGTCTAAGAGGCACGGATTTAAGAGTTTGTCCGGTGGGCGCGGGTTCGAATCCCACTCTAAGCTACATTTTTATTTAGCTTGGAAATGTGATTGATTTATTTTTAAAAAATATTTTTTTGTTTAGAAATATATTATTTTAAAAAAATATTTTTTTATTTAAAAATATATTAAAATGATATTTTTTTAAAATAAATTATTTTTAACATCAGCATATAAAAACAGGGTCAGGGAAAATACAATATTTGTTTTTTGTCCATATTTATTCATTTATTCTTTTAGATTATTATTATTATTATTTTTGTTCATTTTTTGTCGGGGTTTTATTTTTATTAAGTTCTGTTATGAAATTTTAATTTTAATTTATATTGGTGATAATTTTAAAATTAATATTTCTCTTTTTTTCCTTTATTTTGTGTTTTATGTTATTTTACATATTTTTCAGATCAGATCATTTTATGATTTTGTTATTTACTCATTAATAATGATAATTTTAGTGATTCCTTTTTATTGTTTTTTTTTTGTTGAAATGTTTTGATTTTTTTATTTTTTGGTGCAATTTAATGATTTTAACTATTTGGGCAGTAATGTTAATAATAATTTTAACTGTTATAGTAATAAAAATGACGGTAATGTAGGGATGAATTTTCAATTTATGTTTTCATCCTTTTATAGATAAAAAATTAACTACGTATTTTTATAATTTGATTATTGTAGGTCTTTTCACAATTTATATTTTGCTTTTAAATATTTTGACTAAATTTATATTATAACAAAAAAAAACAGAATTAATTTTTTTTTGTTGAAAAAAATATGGTGTCACCCGTAACGAGGTGTAGGGGCATTGACTTTATATTTTGTTTTTAAATGTAATTTAAATTAAATTATAAAATGAACTAATCTTAATATAATGAATTCAATAATTTAAATATCCAAATCTTTTTGCTTTTTTAATGATGATGATAATTTTATGTTGGTTATTTCGTTGAAACCTAATAAACAGATAAATTTATATCGATTTAAAATTTATATATTTTATAGAAAACTTGCACTTCACAGGAATTCTGCACAAATTTATTATTTTGCCTAAATTTATATTATAACAAAAAAAATACAATTAATATTTTTTACGTTGAAAAAAAATATGGTGCCACCCGCGACGAGGCGCGGGGGCATTGGCTAGTAAATAAATAGAAGATGTGGGCTTTAAGTCCACATAAATTATCTTGTATTATGGGCTTTGGCCCGTTAAAAAAAAAAAGGGATTAAGCAGGCTGGTTTAGGATCCGAGTTGACTCAACCCGGTCCAGCCGCAAGGTCAAAGTCAACAGTTGACTTTGTAAAAAAAAAAAATCGGTGCAAATTTATTTTTCAAATATTGGTATATTGATATATATTTTGCAATAAGTTAATTAAAACAATATGTCACCAAAGTGACCTCTTTTGTGGAGATTAATTTTATTTTGAAATATAAAGGGTTATGTGTATGCGATTTATGTTCTTATTGATCGGCCCAAAGGAAGATCAATATTTCAAGTAAATGCATGCGCACATGTAGTAATCAACATGTGATGATTATTTGGTTTTACATGTGACTAATTAATTGACCCAAAGGCCAATTTATTTTTCGACATGTTCTTATTATTAATGTTTGATTACTACATTAAGATATCACTTACAAATTAATCTTTTATCCAAAGATAAAATATTAATGGAGTGCCCGATATCTTAAGATGGGTTTTACCTTTATTTGAATTAATTTTTGCTCTTAAGATAAGTTTTGTTTGTGAGCTTGTTTCAATTGTTGTTGTTCTCTTTTCAGCGATTAATCCTGCTAATATAACTGCCAGTATCAACTCAATTCCTATGCTTAATGGCTCTAACTTCAAGTCTTGGAAAGACAATCTTTTAATTGTTCTTGGAGTTATGGATCTCGACCTTGCGTTAAGGACCGATTCTCCTCCACCTCTTAAAGATGAGAGTACCTCTGATGAAAAGAGGGATATGGAAAGGTGGGAGAAATCAAATCGCATGTGTATGATGATCATGAAAAGAGCCATTCCAGAAGCATTCAGGGGCACAATATCTGATCAAATCAATACAGCTAAGGAATTCCTTGCCAATATTGAAAAGAGATTTGTCAAGAATGAAAAGGCTGAAATTGGTACGCTCTTGACAAGTCTCATTTCAATGAAGTATAAGGGCAAAGGCAATGTAAGGGAGTACATTTTGGAGATGTCTCATCTTGCTTCAAAGCTCACAGCACTTCAACTTGAACTCTCTGAGGACTTGCTAGTGCATCTGGTTTTAATATCCCTTCCTGCACAATTTAACCAGTTTAAGGTGAGCTATAATTGTCAGAAAGAGACTTGGTCTGTGAATGAGCTCATCTCACACTGTGTTCAGGAAGAGGAAAGGCTTAAGCAAGATAGGACAGAGAGTGCTCACTTAGCCTCTGCCTTTAAAGACAAGGGAAGGAAAAGAAAGAACACTAAGGAAGCTGCAGGTACAGTACCTCAAAAGAAACAATTAACGAAACCACATGGTTCCGTTGGTAGTAGTTGTTTATTTTGTGGTGCTGAAGGGCATAAAAAGAAGCAATGCACTAACTATCACGCTTGGCGTGCTAAGAAAGGTATGCTTCTTGCTTTGGTTTGTTCTGAAGTTAATTTAACTTCGGTACCTAGACACACGTGGTGGTTAGATTCTGGTGCAACAACTCACATCAGTGTGTCTATGCAGGGTTGCCTGAGTTGCCGAAAGCCAAATGATGTTGAAAGATACATCTATGTAGGCGATGGCAAGACGGTTGAAGTTGAGGCAATTGGAAAATTTAGATTATTGTTAAAGACCGGATTTTATTTGGATCTTAACGAAACTTTTATTGTACCGTCTTTTAGACGGAATTTGATTTCTATTTCTGCTTTAGACAAATCTGGTTATTCTTGTTCATTCGAAAATGGAAAATTTAGTTTGTTTTATGATTCCAAATTATCTGGTTCCAGTTCTTTATCTGGTTATGATAATCTATATTTGATTGATACAATTGCTTCATTTAATGAATCCCTGCAATTAAGTACACGAGGTACCAAGAGAAAATTAACTACCGAGAATTCAGGTATATTATGGCACAAACGATTAGGTCATATCTCTAAAAAGAGAATAGAGAGACTTGTGTCAGATGAAATTCTTGATCCCTTAGATTTTACAAATTTTGATATTTGTATTAATTGTATTAAGGGAAAACAAACCAATACAAGGAGATTTGTAGCCAACAAGACTATGGACATCTTAGAACTAATACATACGGATATTTGTGGGCCATTTCCTATGGTCGCTTGGAATGGTCAACAATATTTCATAACGTTCATAGATGATTTTTCCAGATATGGCTATGTATATCTCATAAGTGAAAAATCGCAGTCACTGGATGTGTTCAAAAGTTATAAAGCTGAAGTTGAAAATCAACTCAGTAAAAGGATTAAAAGCGTCAGATCTGACCGTGGTGGTGAGTACTATGGTAGATATGACGGTTCAGGAGAACAACGTCCAGGACCATTTGCTAAATTCCTAGATGAATGCGGTATTGTCCCACAGTACACTATGCCGGGTTCGCCCACTATGAATGGTGTTGCTGAAAGACGAAATAGAACGCTTAAGGACATGGTAAGGAGTATGATTAGTCATTCTACCTTACCAGAATCACTCTGGGGAGAAGCACTTAAGACTGCAGCATATATCCTTAATCGAGTACCCACTAAAGCCACTACCAAAACCCCTTATGAACTTTGGACAGGTAAGAAACCTAGTCTAAAACACTTACATGTTTGGGGATGTCCAGCTGAGGCAAGGCCTTATAGGCCTCATGAAAAGAAACTGGACTCTAGGACGGTAAGTTGCTATTTTATTGGATACTCGGAAAGATCCAAGGGGTATAAATTTTATGATCCCACAACTAGGTCGATTTTCGAGATGGGAAATGCCCGATTCTTTGAGGATGTCGAGTTTGCGAGAGGTGATAAAGATAAAGACTTTGTCTTTGAAGAGGAATATATTGATATTCCCACAAGTGTCATTAGCATTGGTCAAGATTCTAATTTTGACCATGTTGAAGACACAACAAATCAAGACAATGTCGAAGCACCTCTTATTCAAGAAAATGTTCCAGAAGAACAACCTCGAGCACCTCTAGAATCTATGCCATTAAGAAGATCCACTAGAGAGAAGAGAAGTACAATATCAGACGATTATATTGTATTTCTCTAAGAACATGAGGTAGATATTGGAGTGATGGAAGATGATCCTATCAACTTCCATCAAGCCATTGAATGTTCTAACTCTCAAAAGTGGATTTATGCTATGAATGAGGAGATTAAGTCAATGAAAGACAACAACGTGTGGGATCTTGTCCCATTACCTGAAGGTGTGAAACCTATTGGTTGTAAATGGATATGTAAGACCAAAAGGGATTCGAAAGGTGATGTGGAGAAGTACAAGGCACGTCTTGTTGCAAAGGGCTTTACACAGAAAGAAGGTATCGATTATAAAGAGATTTTCTCTCCGGTATCTTCGAAAGACTCTTTCAGAATTATAATGGCATTGGTGGCACATTTCAATCTTGAGTTACATCAGATGGATGTAAAGACAGCGTTTCTCAATGGTAACATTGATGAGACGATCTATATGTTGCAACCAGAAAACTTTGTGTCTGGAGACCCAAAGAATATGGTTTGCAAACTTAAGAAATCCATCTATGGACTCAAACAAGCATCTCGACAATGGTATTTCAAGTTTCATCAAGTGATCATCTCGTTTGGTTTTGAGACGAATTTGGTCGATGATTGTATATACCATAAGTTCTGTGGGAGTAAATATATTTTTCTGGTTTTGTATGTCGATGACATCTTGCTTGCCAGCAGCGATATGGGCTTATTGCACGAAACCAAGAAATTTCTAGCTAAGAATTTTGAGATGAAAGATCTTGGTGAAGCCTCTTTTGTATTAGGTATTCAGATACATCGAGATCACTCTCGAGGTATTCTTGGATTATCACAAAAGAGCTATATCGAAAAGATTCTTAAGAGATATGGCATGCAAGACTGTAAACCAGGAGATACCCCTGTGGCTAAGGGAGACAAATTTAGTCTCAATCAGTGCCCTAAGAATGATTTTAAGAAAAGAGAAATACAGAAGATTCCTTATGCTTCAGTAGTAGGGAGTCTAATGTATGCTCAAGTTTGTACGCGTCCGGATATTGCGTACATTACTGGGATACTGGGCAGATATTTAAGCAATCCAGGAATAGACCATTGGAAAGCAGCTAAACGGGTCTTACGGTACTTAAAGAGAACAAAAGACTACATGCTCACATATCGGAGTTTGGCTAATCTGGAGATCATTGGGTATAGCGACTCCGATTTTGCTGGATGCCAAGATAGCATGAAATCTACATCAGGCTATATTTACATGCTAGCTGGAGGTGCTGTCTCCTGGAAGAGTGCTAAACAGTCACTTATAGCCTCTTCCACGATGGCAGCTAAGTTCATAGCATGTTATGAGGCATCCAATCATGGGGTATGGCTGCGGAATTTTGTCACGGGGCTGCGTATAGTGGATGATATTGAAAGACCACTAAAATTATTTTGTGACAATAAATCGGCAGTTTTATATTCCAATAATAATAGGAGCTCGTCGAAGTCGAAACACATCGACATCAAGTTCCTAATTGTTAAAGAAAGAGTTCAGAGTGGACAGTTGTCTATAAAGCATATCGGTACAAACTCCATGGTTGCGGATCCGCTTACTAAGGGATTGCCACCCAAAATGTTTCATGAGCATACTGCTCGTAAGGGTGTTTTGGCAATTGATAGTATTCAGTTTTAAAGGGAGTTTGTAATTTTAGATGCTTTTATAATATAGACAATTTTTCAGTTTATGGATATTTATGAGGTTATTTTCTGCAGAAATAAAGTCTTTGGTTTAATTTACACTCTGATTTTAGTATGGTTTGATCTCACTAAGGTTTAAGGGTGGACCAGTTGGAAATAGGCATGTTAAGATCATATTGCATGAAATTTCCATGCTACACATCCACATCATGATCCATGTCATTTAGTTGTATTGGCATACATGACCTTTGATAGGTTGAGTTACGATAATTGTAACGAAGACTGCTTAGATCCTATGCTGGTATGATTATTGGACCGGATTGGTTATAGATACATTTGTTAATGACAGCAAAGATTGAGCTCATTTTGGTTATTTTACAAAACATAATTATAAGGTTATACATATAGCCCAAGTGGGAGATTGTTGGATCATTAATCCAACGTTGGGTTTATATGAGAATAATTATGTGTTTGTGGACTGTCAAATAAGGTGAAGCCTAATTAAAAATGATCTGCTAAGTATTTTTTAGGCAATTGGGTTTTGGTGTATCTAATAGGATGTGGACCTTTAATGTGTAGAGATTACGAGGTTATTCCTATTTTAGTGATGGGCTAAAATAGGAATACCAAAGGGTGGGAATGCCAAAAGGCATGAATACCAAAAGGCACTTGGTTGCCTATATATATGGTCATGGTCCCCAGATTACACGTTCGACATTTCTCACACTGACATCCCATTATCAGAAAGAAAATAAGGCTAAGGTTAGAGAGAATCAAAGGGCTCTCTAAGGTGAACGTGTTAATCTGGAAGGCCATCCGTACGACTCTAGATAGCGACTTCCGGATATGGATTCAGGTACGCTTCCGCTTTATAGTTTATGCATTCTTGATAATTCGACATGAACATCAATTTCTATATGATATGAAATGCTAGATCTAACATTAGCTGCTCCGTTTAACTTCACGGTGTACCTCGAGCATTTTCTTGCTCTCATATGCTCGAGTTGACCCCTTACATTTTGTTTTTTTGTTTCCAAGTCTGAAGGAGCTGCATATATTGATGGAAAGGGACCGAGTATTTGGGACACCTTCACCAAACAGCATCCAGGTCCATTTCTCTAAACTTGGCTTCTCAGCTTTTATATGCCATTTTCTTATCCAATTAATGGCATGAGCTTCAAGATCGACAACGATCCTGCAATATGCTCACTTGAAGAATCAATTTAATCTCTTTTGGACAATGAAAATAGAGTTTTATGGTTGGAAACAAATGTATATTGACCACACCAGAATGTCAATGCAAGACAAAATTCATTTTGATTGAGGATTAATAACTAAAAATAAGCTATTTCCGGATCACACGACCAGAGAGAGAAAGAAATGGTCAAAGAATTATACTTGGACAGCAAAACAATTAATCTCAGATCTATACTTTTGCGTATAGCATCTTGATTAAATGGTTACCAGAGGGTATGTCGTGGTGATAAAAAATTTGAAATTTATACAATAGATCTCAAATTCAAATCATTATGTGTATTTTTAATAAAAATTTGAGACAGATAAAATTTTATTTATTTTACTCGTTTTTCTAGATCCATAAAAAATGTTTTTTGGAGAGTGATCCCAAAAAAAATTCTTGATTCCATGATTTAAAGCCAAAGAACAAAACACTTTAACTTGATTTTAATTGTACAAATTTGCCATTATTATCATAAGATATTTTTATAGTTACAATGTACTATGTCCCTCTGTTTTTTCTTCAAAGATCTCCCTTTTCGAGTTGGGCTACTTTCTAATTTTTCTTTTTTTTAAGATTTTTTTTTATTTCAAATTAACTTTTTTGCTATTGATAAGTCATTTTAATATGTTAATATAAAATAAATTTAAAACGTTTCTTGGTAAAAACCATTTTAAAAACACAACTGTCACTACAATACCAAAACACCTGTGTGGTCCACTTTTCTTAGCAACTAATAACATAGTACCTAACATTTGGATCAAATCATGACATTTGGATCTTAGTATAAAAATCATGATGTGCTCGCAGAGAAGATTTGGGACCAGAGCACAGGAAATGTAGGTATCGACTTTTATCATCGATACAAGGTATGGTCATTCAATTTTCCACACCGTATATCTTCGTATCGTATAGCAAACTTGTATACATATTCTAAAAAATTAAAAACCCGTTTTACTAATATTTAGTATAAAATTTACAGGAGGACGTACAATTGATGAAAAAAATCGGCTTGGACTCTTTTAGGTTCTCCATCTCTTGGTCAAGAGTGTTACCGAGTAAGTAAACCACTCAAATGAATTTCTTCGGCATCACAATTATGTTCATCGATGATTCTATCATTTTCAGAGGGGAAAATTAGCGGAGGAGTGAACCCTCTCGGTGTCAGATTCTACAACAATCTCATCAACGAGCTCCTAGCTAATGGTGATCAATATCAACGTACCTTGCAGTACTCCAAGCTCTACCATTGATTGCTTCTGGTTTCTGATTAATGTTAATTTATGCACAGGCATAACACCTTTTGTAACTTTGTTTCAATGGGATCTTCCACAAGCACTTGAGGATGAGTATTACGGATTCCTAAGCTCCAAAGCTGTGTAAGATAACAATATAGGCGAATGCAATTTGAATTCAATTAGTACTGTCATAGTGTTCAAAATCAAATCACTTAATTAACAGGTAAGATTAATGAATTAGGGATGATTACCTTGACTATGCGGACTTTTGCTTCAAAACATTTGGCGATCGAGTGAAGCACTGGTGCACATTTAATGAGCCATACTCGTTTAGCAGCAATGGCTACAATAGCGGTACTTTCGCTCCAGGCCGGTGTTCTAACTATGTCGGGAACTGCACGCACGGTAACTCCGGTACCGAACCCTACACAGTAGCCCATAACTTGATTCTTGGACATGCAGCTGCTGTGAAATTGTACAGGGAGAAGTATCAGGTTTGTGTGCATACCTGGAGCTGTGTAAAAATTGCTTCAGCTTATTCTCGTGCCCATGCTAGACAAGGACGTGAACTTGGTGGGTATTTTCTCTCTTTTAATTGCAGGCTTCTCAAAAGGGAAAAATTGGGATCACTATAGTAACAAACTGGTTTATACCAAAATCTCCAAAATCAGAGGAAGATATCAAAGCAGCCTATAGAATACTTGATTTTCTGTTTGGATGGTAAGTTCTTGACACTAATTTTCATCTAGCTAGTTAGTTTCTTCCTGTGGTTCGCTAAGTGTTCATCATAACGTGCTCTTACCCTTTTTCTCCAAAACTGTGCAGGTTTGTGAATCCACTTACTTACGGAGATTATCCTGAGATTATGAAAGCTATAGTGGGACATCGATTACCCAAATTTACTAAAGAGCAATCTGCATTGGTAAAAGGGTCGATAGATTTTCTTGGTGTGAATTACTACACTACAAATTATGCAGCAAACAATCCAGCTCCTAATAAAGTCAACTTTAGTTACTCTGGAGACAGCCAAACCATTCTCTCAAGTAAGCTAATTAGAAAATAAATTTTATTTTCTTAGCCATGCTTTTTTTTCATTTCATTATTTTCCACCTCTTAGGCCTTAATATATAAATACACGCTAAAGGGTCATTTAATCTTTTTTCCTCAGCTTCAAAGGGTGGACATCCTATCGGTACACCGGTATTTTCTTTCCCAAATCTCTACTTAATTAGCATCATAATTAATGTGTTACCTTCCACTGAGCCCAAATGAAAGAAAAATGGGAAAGATTTTCTTCTATAAATTTTCAACAAAAATGTTCCTATTTTACACATGAATTATTCTGTCCAAAGAAAAACAATGCGTAATTATTTGCTAAGGAGATTATATGTTATTGTTTCACGTACAGACAGCTTTAAATTGGCTATTCATCTATCCGAAGGGAATGTATGACCTGATGCTGTATATAAAGGACAAGTACAAGAATCCTCCGATTTACATTACTGAGAATGGTAATTAAATTCATCTTCAATTCTTGATTACAAGTGTCTATAATTATGGATTTTTATTAATAATATCCGAAGCTGATATTTTGTTGAATCTTCCTTGATTTACAGGCCTTGCTGATGCAAATAATGCATCATTGCCTATTAAAGAAGCTCTGAAAGATGGGTTAAGAATACGATACTTAGCTAACCATCTACAATATCTTTCCAAAGCCATCAAGCGAGTCCTCATTCTCTTGTTTTCTGTTTTCAAATTACATTAAAATAGATAATTTATAAAAAAAAATATCATAATGGTTGATGGCTTTATTTAAGAAAACTCATAACTTTGAGAAATTCTGAGAAGAGAAGACAGAATTTATACCAAAATAACCCTTCATGGTTTTGTTTTTGGTGCAGGGAGGGAGTCAACGTGAAGGGATACTATCAATGGGCATTCTGGGACGATTTTGAATGGGATGCTGGATATACCGTCCGTTTTGGCTTATTTTATATTGATTACAAAAACAATCTGAAGCGATATATGAAATACTCGGCTTATTGGTTCAAGAAGTTCCTCCTGCACTAAGTTGTCGAGGTTGAGCTTGATAGCCCTAGCTCGATCGTCTTAATTAGCTGCTTTACGAGTGACTAGAGAAGAGAATCTTCTTTACAATATGCGAACGATATATTTTCCTCGTCTCTTGTATGTTATCTTGTAATAATCCCCATGTTTTTCCCATGGGGTGGCTTGTTCAATAATGAAAGAGAAGTCATCCTTTTGTCTCTTTCAACATGTGAGAGATCCTATATTTCCATTTGCTTCTCAATTTGAATGTTTGTGGAAGAATATGAGCAGAAATGAATTCTAATGCGATCAAACTTTTCTTAATTTTATGGCTTGACATTAATTATTGGTGGCAAACTATGCTTACTCTCGATTGATGATGTGCTTAAAAGGGCCCCCAAATTGAAGTACACTCTTGCTTCGTCCATTTACCTGCTTCAAATGATTTTGCAAAATCTCCATATAAACAAGGATAGTCCATTCCCCTAGGAAAAAAAAAAGATGCGAGAAAACTTCATCCCAAAAAATATATTTTATGGGTTTAGGTGAGCGAATAAAACTCTGGTTACTTCAGGCTCTTACAAAGGATACACATCCTGACTCGAACTGAAAACTTGTTGTGCAGATTATAAATTATTTGTCATTACATCACGTTTTTTGGGTCCCTAGAAGAATTTTGTATACTACTAAACCCTAAATCTGTTTAGGGTCAATATTCCTATCATTCCCCTCCTAAATTTATTCAATATTCAGTTCATAAAGAGAGAAAAATGTTGAATATTTTCTCTCCATTTGAAAAATCAAGTTATAGGCTTTCGGAGTTGATTGCCCTTTTTAGCTTCCACATTAGTAAGAAAACAGCCCACCCACCTGCACACAGTTATGCAATGGCTAAATTTCAAAAAGCCATTCTGTCAAGTGGCTTGCTACAGCATGGACATGGCACTTACTACTGAAGGAAATTAAGAAATCCATCTGCCACTCAATCCAATCATTTTATGCTCATCTTTAATTCATAGAGACACGTCACCTGATTTTTTTTATTACTATAAATATTCAGGTCAGTTTGTGTATCACTAACTAGATATTCCTAGTCAGTTTGTCTTTGATCTTGATTCCGTCTTTTGTTTGATTTTCAATATTTTTGCGTGTGAAGCATTTCAACAATTAAAAAGATTTATAGTGTCAATGTTTTTGTTTTCTTAAAAAAAAAAGTTCAATGATAGTAATATTTCTCTATAAACAAGTCAACGAAAAGTATATCAAGTTATTTTTAATTTTTTAGGCGGTTTTGTTGTTGGAAATGGATTTATCAAAATTCTTGGTGTGTTTTGAAGTTTTTCAAGTTGGAAAATGTGTTTTTAAATTTTAAAAATTTAAACCTTGATTTTCTTATCAAAAATAAATCAATCGAAAAGCAACAAGGTTGTGGAGTGAACAAAGCCATGCGCCTTTCCCTTTTATCAAGGCTAATCTCAATCTACACATTTTTTAATTTTTTTAAAATATGATTTTAAAAAAAATAGGACTGCGCCTGACAAACTAAAGGGATCGGCCTAGCTAAGTTGGGCCAAAAGGCCCAACTCTACTAGACTTGGGTTGGGTTGAGAGCAGGTCCAGCCTAAGAGTTAAAAAAAAACAATGTGTTGCACCGTTCACGTAACGCATGAACAGTAGCAGGTTGGTCGGCCGACGATGACAAGAGACTCACTTGCTGATGTCGCTGCGTAGAGGAAGTCAGGGTGGTTATTCTTTTGGTGGTGGTGTAGGAAATGGTGGCCGGGAGGAGCGTCGAAAGCTTGTTGTCGTTGCTACTGCTTCTATATCGGGGTCTGTTGTTGTTGCTGGAGGTCACGGCAGAGCTTCTGGCATGGAGGAGAAGCTACCAGTGCTAAGGGGTGTTGCTACCTAATTTTTGACTCATTATTTTTATATTTCCAAAAAAATATATCAAACAAATATATATATCTTGGTATAAGGGCAAAATTGAACAAATTGAAAGTTTAATGGCCAATTGAGGGTTAAATCGCAAAAATCAGAAACTAAGGACCAGAATAAAAAGGTCGCGCAAAGCTAAGGTTGAGATTGAATTTGTGATGGGATATAATTGCATAAAATTATAAGTTTAAATCCAATTGGAGTTACAATTAGAGCAATTATAAATTGAGAGAACAAATCATACTTTTACCTTCTTAAATATTTTGAAACTTGCACTGTTTAGGCGTGCCCTGCACTGCATTTACCAGCACAAACTGGCACTGTTCCGGCGTGCTTGGCATTGAATTCTCAGGAGCGCCCTGCATTAAATTTTCAGCGGCGGCATAAACATCCTGGCGGCGAGCGGTTGCCTCTCATGGCTATAAATACCTGCATGAGAAAAAAAGGGAGGGAAAAAAAATCACGAGTAACACAGAAAAAACGGATAGAGGAGATGTTTTACGCAGAAAGAAAAAAAAACATAGTGAAAAAAGGGAAGCAGTTTTGATCGGAGAACAGGCAAATCTCACGTAAGAAACTCCAGTAATTTTTCTTAAACAGCCCCGGCATCCCCAGCTCCTTTCCTTTTCTTATTTTTCTCTCTCGGTCAGTCGACCATCTTCACTCTCTAAAACCAGAGGAGGCTCTCTCTCTCTCTCTCCCTCTCGGTTCAGCAACTCCGGCCACCAGCTCCAGCCACCAAGAGACGTTTTTGTCATCACCTGAAGCCTCCCCTCAACTCCAGTAGCTCAGTCATCTTCTCCGTTGAAGAAACGGTGACAGCCCCGACGACAGCAAACCAATCCGTGCATTTTCCGACGCCATTTCCGGCCACCACAGGCCACCATCTCCGACGCCACCACGACCAGAAGAACCACATCGACCTCCTCTACCCAAAGGTGTTAACAGGTACGCCATTCATCACTCCAAAATCTACTGTTCATCGTCTTCAACATCACTGCATGCGGGGGGAAGTGAATTAATTCACTTCCCCCCGCCCGCTGCCAACACGTGGGCAGTGGGCTGGTGGGGGCCGGGCCTTCTGCCCGGCCTGGCCCCTGAGGAGGGCGGGCTTCCATCCCGTTTAGGCTGGAAGCCCAATCCGGCCCGAGAATAAAATGGGCTGAAAGCCCAGCTTGATATTAATTGGGCCGAGAACCCATACCGAGAATAAACGGGCCTAAAGCCCAGTAGGAGTTAAGGGGGCTGAAAGCCCAGCCCAATATGGTGGGGGCTGGAAGCCCATTTCAGGATGGGGTGGGCTGACAGCCCACCCTAGGCAATGGGGCTGGGCAGCAGCCCACCCGGGAAAAAGAAATAATAAAAAGAAATAAAAATACAAAATTTGCAAAAAATATTTTTTTGTTTTAAAAAAATATAAAATGTTTTGTTTTCTTGCACACAGCCAATACACTAGCATATTTTAAAAATTCTTTTTCTTTCAAAAAATATATATTATCTTGGAGTTTGAAGAGAAAATGTGTTTTAGCATGGATTTCGCAAAGAAAAATTATTCCTTGCATTTTGAGATTTTACAACATGTTTGTAAAAATCCAAATGGTATTGGCCAATATTTCAAAAATATAAAAATCTTTTTTTTGGGAATTTATTATTCACTGTCGGTATTCGGATAAATAAATCTTAAGGGGTTAGTATCCAAAATATTCGGTGGGGATGATATGCTATTATTCACTGTCGGTGTTTGGATAAATAAATCCTAAGGAGGTAATATCCAAAATATTCGGTGGGGGTAATACACCATCATCATTTAACCAACATATTCTTTGAAAGATCAAAACCATAACAAATCTAAACAAACCAAAACGTCAAGTAGCTTATCTTAGGTAGGGCGTATTAGGGATGTTAAAACCTTCCCTTTACGCAACCAGTCCCTTATCTTAGAATCTCTTAAAGACCAGTTTTAGATTTCCTAGTAACCATAATACTAAGTGGCGACTCCCTTTTCCACAAAAATAAAGATACGACCCCGACATTAAATCCCTTGCTCACGGGGAGAGTCGCCGCGACGCCGCGCTCTCGCGATAGGTTGCGACAGGATGGCGACTCTGTTGGGGACCTTTGGACTAGGCTTGACAATTTGTTTGTTTACACTTTATATTGTTGAATTTTTTGCTATGAATGGTTTATTTTGTTCAAAGTCTTTAGCATGCATCTTTCCATCTTGTCATCATAATATGCCTTATCATGCATCACTATTATTATTTTGAGAGCATACACACTAAATTTTAAGCTAAGTGGGGGACTAGCAGCTTACCTATGACTTGAGTCAAGGTTGAAGTTTGTGTAAACCCCAACTCTTTGCTGAGTGTTTAGACTGGTAGTGATTGGTATACGTGTCATCCCGCTATCTGCTAAACCCCCATATCGCCTTTACGAAGGTGATCACTGAGACAGCAAGAGACCCTCTTTAGAGACCAAGTAGTAAACCTACCCTGTGTCTCACGTATAGGAACTAGAACCTATCTTTAGGGTGTATGCTCCTTCCATTTTATTTTCCATTAAGACAAACTCTTCTTGAAGCATCTTGAATTCAAGACTTTTAAGTGACACAGTGGTCATCACTTAAGAAATTTTCATTGTAGGGTTTAAGTAAAAATCAATTTTTTTTTCATGCAATTGTTATGATCACGTGTCACTCCTCGAAGGGCAAGTCTGTCAAAAAAAACATGCATATACATTTCAACATGCATTCTCACAGTTTTTTTTATCATGCAATGGCTACAATCACGTGTCACTCCTCGAAGGGTGAGTCTGTCAAAAAAAAAAAACATGCACTCCCACAGTTTTTTGTTTATCATGCAATTATTATGATCACGTGTCACTTCTCAAGGGGCGAGTTTGTCAAAAAAAAAACATGCATTCCCACAGTTTTTTGTTTATCATACAATTGTTACGATCACGTGTCACTTCTCAAGGGGCGAGTTTATCAAAAAAAAACATACATTCCCACAGTTTGAAATAGGGGTCCCTTAATTTATCATCCTCCAAAAGGTCAGGAATCATTGACATTGGTAAGAAAAATTCACATCGATACAGAAATAACATTCGTGTTTTTCTGCAAGCCAAAGATAGAGTTGTATGCTCTCTAGTGAAATCAAGTGGGACATATGCTGAGATATCATCTGCAAAGTGTTCATGTATTTATCAATGAAGATTGTGGAAATTCGGGTTTCCTTTGAAGGAGTGCAGTTAGTCCATATACGAGACTATTTTTAGAAAGCAAGCATTAGTCAAAGAAGTTGTTAGTCCATTTAAGTATCAATCGATTTCTCTCCTAATCATGTGGAGTTTTGGCGACACTGTCAAATTAAGGAGTTTTATGTCGCCACACACAGTAGGCCATGTTATTTTGCAAGCAAAGATAAAATATCCCGAGTGTGGAAACATAATATAATATTGTTGAATCTATTCTGGTGTCTAAAAGGTCAGCACATGCGCACTGCAAGATTACATTGCTCGACGAAACGAAATTGCCGCAAGACAGTCTTTTCATCGTCTAATGAAATTGTTCATGATTTGCACACTATGGTGTTTTGTCAAGAGTGCTTCCAAGCTCGATTCACTTCTTATGTCCAATGAGGAGCGCGGTGGAGCGCAAGAGAAAAAAATTGCCTTTTGCGACATAATCCAAATGAGAAAGATGAATAGTTGCAAGAATTTCAGTAATCAAGTGAGAAAGTTAATCAGCAAAAGGGAAGTCAAGTTTTGTGGAGGATGTTATTGTCGGCAGAGTCAACAATAAATCATCGCGAGCATAAGCAAGATCAACGAGCAGCGATAATATAGAAATTATTGTTTGAGAAAAGTGTCACATCATCAATAATTTTGTTATGGAATCTCATCGGCTATCACTTTGTTTTTGGGGCTAAATCATCATTTCATTGAAGCATGTGTTTTCCTTGTCTTTTTGTTGTTTTGAATTCAAGAGATGTTTAACATTTTTATTTTTGACAAAAATTTTTGATCAAACTCCAACATGCAAAATTTAAAGTTTATCATTCATGAAAATTAAAAGTATTTTGATTGCAGAATTGACCCAACTTTTGTTAAATAACATGATGACCAATATCAGGCGACCAAACAATTTTTTGAGCCCATACACCGAGTTTGTGAACCACATCATAGAACTAAGCTTTATTAGTATACATTGACATGTAATGGATTCAATATTTATGGACTCGCAAATCATAACTCTTGCACGTCCAAATCATTACATTGGATGAGGTCAAAATTTATCAGTTAAAACCAACTTTGCTTGAAATGACAAAAAACCATCTTTGTTTATCTCCTTCACTATTATTCAAATATGTATCCCTTGTTAGTCCCCAATTTGAGTCTAATATGATATTTTTTTGAAAACACCCGACATGGATCACACCCTCACACTGGGGGCAAACACATTGGGGGCAAATAAGAGATTTTTAGTTTGAGGATACAGTGACAACATTAGAATCATCAAAAGGGGGATGTTTAAGAATGAAAACCCAACATTGGAGAACAAGCAAATTGAGGTAGGACATGGAAAAAAAACCAAGAGTCAATGCTAAGGACAAGTTCAAAAAAAAATTGAAGAAAGAAGAGAAAAGAAAAAAGAAAAAAGAAGAAGAGAATATTGAACTATACCATGTCCGTTGGTATCTTTGGTCAAACCTCATGTGGGAAGAAATGTTATTAAGATTATCGAGTCTCCAAGATAAGTTATCCATCAAATGAAGATCTTGCAAAATTATTTTGTTAGACTATATTGAGTGCAACAAAAGATGAAATAACATTAGATGACAAATGATGGTTTGAGTTTTTAGTATTCCCTTTTAAGTTTGAAATTGTCAATGAAAGGAATGACATGATTATAGAGATTCTTAAAGCATTGGTTGATTGATAAAAAAAAAATCACATTAAGATAATTAATGTATTTTTATGTCGTTTCTCCTACAAAGACAACAGGAGAAAAAGAGTTAACAACTAGATGATGGTGATCCTACATCTTTGAAACCCTTAAAGACTTTTTTGAGCCTATGAATTCCCTTTTCTTTTATAGCCATGAACCATAGCCTCATTACATGCTTTTAAAAATTCTTGATTAAGCAAGCAATTTTAACTTGATAAGTGGTGCTCTCCAATATTGTTAGGGTTTTTTTCCATAAGAGTTATAATTTCACGAATTAAGTTACAATTTGTTATGCATATTGATAAAATAAGTGCTGGAAAAGGAGACAAATTTTCAACTGAATCCAAATTATCACTTCATCATGTACTGTCAAATAACATACCCCAAAATCAGAGATTAGAATTGAAACAAAAATAAACCCATAGAAAAAACGATTTCAATCTCATAATGGGTCAATCACTGTTTGCAAAAATACAAGATAATTACAGGTTTGCATGCATTGAATATCGTGTATTGGGAATTTGACCAAATGAATTTTCAACAAATGACATCTCTTTTATTTTATTTCATTTCAAGAATTAGACTTTGGATGCACATGATCTTTTGAAATTGGTGACTTAATGGTAGAACAAGAAAGATTTACAAACAGAGAAAACATTGGTCGGATTTGCAAAATCCTTGACATTGACAGTTCTTCATTGGAAAGCCCAGCAGTTAGAGGGTGCGGTGTGGATCTTTATAGGAATACAAACAATTTCACATCAGCTTGGGGGCAAAGAAGCACAAGCAAATAATGATTTAATGAAATTCATCAATGAGCACCAACAGATTCAACTCAGGGCAACATTGCTTAATAGAGAGTGATGGTTTGATAAGGTCCAACGGTGATTGAGAATAAGATTGCATTTAAAGGGCATCTTCAGATTTTGAAATATTGGCTTACCCACAGATTTGGTTGTCTCTAAAAAGATATTGTCACATGGGTACATTTTGATAAATGTTGAAGAGTATGCACGCCATAAAGGTTGAATGTGGGATAATATGTTTTGAAGTTGTCGATTCAAGCTCCGCTTCACTACATGAATGTCAATGATAAAAAGAGATGTCATCACATGAGCTGCATTGTTGATAAATGTTGAAGAGTATATGACTACAAAGACTAATTGCGGGATAATCTATCTTGAAGTTCGTCAATTCAAGCTTCACTTCACTACTTGAAGCCCATCGATTTAAGGTTCAGTTCACCGCATGAATATAAGAGACAGAAAGAACCTCGTTAATGACAACATTGTAATTCTTTGCATGGACTGAGAAGAATTTAACCTCGTTAAGTCTACAATGAAGAGTTTCAGATTGCATGACCGAACAGTTGCATCAATTCAAGGCGCAATTCATCGCATGAATGTGGGTGATGATAGCATTACATCTCTTCTCACGAGCTGAGAGAAATTTATTGATGATAACATGGAGAATGCACCGATGAGTTTTGGATGCATTTCTGGATGACTTGACAATTTCATGAAGGTTAATGATGACATATGTTGGAATAAATACAATTCAATTGATGAAAACTCCATAACTAATCGACAACCGAAGATGAGGTCAGCATTGGCAAGCCTTGCAATGATTGTTAGCAAACACACGCAAACCAAAGAGTTGTTATTAAAAGAATCAAAGGAAATGGATGACTTGTTACACCCCCTCATGATGAATCAAGCAACCCCACACTTGGGGGCATGGTCAGATTTGATAAAAGCAAAGATCATCGCAGATAGCCCAGAATAAGCAATGCGCTTGCGTTGAGTGGATGAATAACTTATGACAAACTTCAATGAGCCATCTAATCAGAGAAGCCTGCAAAGCTTTAGAGATTAGGCAAAGGCATCCTATGATAATGGAGCATCAGAGAAAGGGGACCTATATTTCTGAGATAAGTATACGTGCATCATCATGCATTGCATCCCCATCATCATTTAACCAACATATTCTTTGAAAGATCAAAACCATAACAAATCATAAACAAACCAAAACGTCAAGCAGCTTACCTTAGGTAGGGCGTATTAGGGGTGCTAAAACCTTCCCTTTACGCAATCAGTCCCTTGCCTTAGAATCTCTTAAAGACCAGTTTTAGATTTCCTAGTAACCATAATACTAGGTGCCGACTCCCTTTTCCACAAAAATAAAGATATGAGCCCGACATTAAATCCCCCGCTCACGGGGAGAGTCGTCGCGACGTCGCGCTCTCGCGATGGGGTGCGACAAGGGGGATGATGGTGGTGCTCTTCGAGAGCTGCCCCTGACTGTGGAGACAGAGAGAGCTTCCGCTAATTGTGGAGAGAGAGAGATTGTCGGTTGTCTGTGAAGAAAAAGAGAGACCGGTTGTAGTATGGCTGATGGTGGTCTTGGATGAAAGTTGCAAGTTTCAGCATACTCATTAAACCAAGCAATAACAATGGTGTGCCTGTAATTAGTGTTCTACTCTGTGGCCAGACGATCATTGTTTCTGTGTAGGGTTGTTTATACTTTGCTTGAGCTATCGGATGGAGAAGGTTGTGGTTTAGTGACTAACAGACTGATGATTTTAGTTCTGCTTTTTGGTGGAGAAATGAATGCAAGCAAAACTTTGAAATTCTGCCTTTTGTAAATGGTGGTTTGAAAGTTTTTTTGGTAGGTCTCATATCAACTGAAAATTTAGTTTTACAATAACCAAATGATGATCAAGTGACTTTCCCTAAAACTCAGTTGCAACCACAATACCAAACGGCCACTATATATTGCAGCAACCAACTTGTTATATTAAAAATAAAATTGAATAACACTCCTATAAAAAAAATAGTCAGGCAAGTAGGCTTGGCCCCTTGCTAGTTGTGGGTCTTTTTTTCATGAAGTTTAATCTAATTTCTTTCAAATCAATTTATTTAAAATTTTATTAAATATCATTCAAATTTTACTATGCTTTTTAATAAGATTATAGTAGTTTTTAAAACATTAGCACGAGCTCCTTCTTTTCTTTTCTTTTTTCAACCAACCATGTTTTTTTTTTCAAATTTTATCATCTAATTAAATATAAATTAGTTTTAAAAAATAAAATTAATAAGTCTATTGGGTCAATGATCTAGATCACATGATAACCGGGGTTAAACCGGGTTGACCCAAGATATCATTACTTTTATATTTTAATAATAAAAATTGTCTTGAATTTTTTTTGAACTTTTATGTTTGTCCTTCAAGTTTGGTGGTCATATTGAATCGAATATCTTAATTTTCATATGTTTTTCTCGGCTTCATAACTTAATATTTAGTTAATATTAATTAAAAAATAGCATTATTAATTCATATTCTTATGTTTTGAATTCACAATAAATATATATTTTTCTGCAAACACATTAGCTATGCATATTTTTTTATTGCTCCACGAGGTAGCATCACTTGAGTCTCTTAACCATTACGAAAATCTAATGATCATGAAACCGCGTGAAGAAGCAAATGGTCTGCTGGGCTTTTTGGAAATTTCAGAAGCTTTGATAAGGAATGGGCTTGCCTGTAAGGGTTTCTTTCTCTCTTCAATGGTTTCTTTCCATGGTTGAGCCTGAGGAAATCCTTCGTGAGGTTTGTGTCAGTGGTTGTGCTTGTGTTGTAATACATCGGGTGCTAGTCATAATTCGAATCTGGCTCGATTGCGATTGAAACAAGAGTTAAATTGTTTTTTATATTTTTAGATTTTTTTTTTTTGTTAATATTAGAAATAAATAAAAATTATTTTGATGTATTTTTAATAAATAACACTTTTAAGATGAATTTGATGTGAAATATAACAAGACCATCTTCTTCTGTTCTCCATTAATTTATTCCACAACCCTTTGTAAGATCGTGTTTTTTCCCACTAATCAATTAGAAAAATTGAACTGAATGTTTTGAGCCTAATATCTTTCATCGAACATAGAAATTTAAAGATAAACAGATTTGAAATTATATAATTTAAATTTCAAATATAATTAAAAAAAATGAGAGTTTAATAGATATGACATGATCAACTTGACGGATCAAAAATATAACATGGATGAATGATAAAAATATAGTTTAACTAAAAGAAATATTGAGACTACAGTATATTAGACCAATTCGAGTGAACCTGAGTTAATTTTTTTTATATATAACTTGTATCATGAGACCATGATAACCTTAAATAAAAAAATTATAGATTTTAATTTCAAATAAATTCATTTTTGATAATGAAATTGAAAAAAATCTAAAAATAACACAATAAAATAAGTATGTAGAATTATGAATCTGAACAAAATTACAATAATATCATTAGCATTTTTGCAATGCCTTTCTAATCTCTTATTGCTTTATAATTTTAATTTGTGATATATCAATATATTAGAAGATTTGTCGTAAAATTTCAGCTTAATCCAACGATTATAACAAGATATGATTGATTACAAAACTATATATCATTTTTAAAAAAAAAAACATTATTTGGCTAGAATAAAATCGAAATATTTGGGCTGGAATTTGAACAGAATCTTTCAAAATGAACTAAGGTTCTAAGTGAGATGAAATATATTATGGTTTATTATGATTTTCGAATTGGAATAAGATATATTAGCTATTTTAGATAGAACGGAACAAAATTATCAACCTTAGTATATATAGTGTTTGAAATGAGGCAGATCGAATTTTTAATTGAATAAGAAACTTAGGAACCTCCTTATTATATGTTGGAACAACTCGTAAACCTAAGCTCGCCTTCATTCATGAACCTGTCTGTCTGTGACTCCATGTGATCTTGAGGTGCAAATGGAGTTTGTAAATGATGGAAAGTTTTGCTAATAGAGATCAGAGCTAATGATTTTCTTATTATATATATATATATATATATATATTTGAGAATAAATATGACCATAATTTAGTGGTTCTAAAGAAATATGTACCGAAGAGCAGTAAAAGAAGCCAAGACTAGAGCAAGAGAAGCTGACTTATCACATGGGAGAGACAACATCACATGAAAGTAAATAGGCCTTCATTTGCCTTGCTCCCTCAGTTCATAACAATCTCTGTTGCTTCCGTATTGTATAGTCATCTTAATCTACCCTACCTATCCACTTAGCCAAAATATCGACCACATAGGATAAAAAATCAGGTGTCAAAAAGTTCATGTGGGCTACTAAACGAGGACCCCAATGTGAATGTGAGAATACAAGATGACTCGGTAAGAACACTGCCCGCCTACTGAATTGGTATAAATTAACAAGTTTTGGTACCAATCTCACCCATAAACAATTGTTGTTTTCAATTAGGACCCCTTAATATAAAAAATAAAAGTTCCCTTGCCAAAAAGAGTGCAATTTGGATGAAACCCATGATCAAATATGTTGAGCATAGTTGTCATTTTTTAGGTTTGCCAAAAACTTGAATACAAGATGACAAATTTAAGGGATGGCAAAGTCTTTTCCCATGACGGTGTTTGACACTGTGTTTTAAAAGTATTTTTAAAAAAAATTAATTTTTTTTTACTTTAAATTAAAAAATTAGTATTTTTAGATTATTTTGATATGCTAGTGTTAAAAATAATTTTTTTTAAAAATATCATTTTAATATATTTCTGAACGAAAATTATTTTAAAAAATAACTTCAATCATATTCTTAAACAAATACATGGTGGTGCCTTCTGTATTCAAAAGTGCCGGACAAGTGACCCACGGTTCGTTTTCTTTCTTATCCAATTCGAGCAATGATGTCCGAGACTCCATGATTGGCATTAATCAGAGACAAGCATCTCTAAAATTCATGCCACAACTTGTGGTTCATTGCATGAGGGACTCAACTGGGGTTTATTAATTCACTTTTATTTATCTTCATCGAATCAGCGTGGATAATTAAAATATGCTGATCTGACTAGGCTTAAATTATTACAATGGCATTGTTTTCCCCTAAAGTTTTATCATTGATTTAATTTATTTTATGGAGATCTTCAAAAGCTAAATCTAGATACCTTTTTCTTTTTAAAGTGCTGAGAGATCTGTGGATGGACTTAATTTTCAGTTATCACATGGTAAACGACTCCAATTTATACTTTTAGCGTTGATTATGGAGGGAGCCAACTGAGATTCTGAAACCCAATGAAATTGTTTAAACACATTAAAAAAAGTTAAATTTATAATTTTTTTCGTGGTTTTATTTTTAGAAAATTAAGTTTTATTCATGTTAAGCCAGCTCTGGAGAAAAACTAGGTTGCCCTATGCTTTTTTTCTTTCTTTATTTGTTTTCTTTCCTGCATTTACTCTTACGACATATTCTAAAAACACAAACTGGTTTCCTCACGCATACTCAAAATCAAGATGATGGTGTGTTCCCGAAGCAAAGATGATTTCCGGTTATCAATTTAGGGCTGTCTGGGAGAGCTGTTGCGGTAGCTTTTCAAAGTGTTTTTTGTGCTGAAATACATCAAAATGATATTTTTTTTATTTTTTAAAAATCATTTTTGACATCAGCACATCAAAATGATCTAAAAACACCAAGCCATATTCATTTAAAATGAAAATAAAATTACCAAAAGCTGCGGCACGGTGGGTGAAACACCGTGCCAAACAGCTTCTTAGTGTTTGATTAGGAGTGTGGTTGAGATTGTTTTTAAAAATACTTTTTGTTCAGAAATACATCAAAATGATTTTTATTTTTATTTTTTAAAAATTATTTTTGACATTAGTACATTAAAATAATCTAAAACCACTAAAAAAATTTAATTTAAAAAAAATCTATTTTTTTCAAAAACATTTTCCGATCCAATCCCAAACACCTCCTTCACTCTATATTCATCATCATCATCCTCGAGTGAGCAACTTGCTCACCATATCATCCCATACTGATCGGTGTAAAGTGGCTCCAATCATTGTTATGGCTCTTTCTTAATATATATATATATATATATATATATATATATATATATATATATATATATAGTTGTTTACATTGCAGCTAAGATTTGAAGTAAAGTTTTATTGTATTGTGATGCATGGCCCCGATCTCGAAAAGTGGTCTGCACTTGCGCCGAGGCCCATGTCAAATATGCGAGAGTATCATTGAATTACAAATATACAAGTATTATTTTAACCTAGATTTTGATTAATAGCATGTAAAAAATGAAAGTTCCCATTAGAAAATTGACCCAAAAGCTAGCCGCTACCTCTGTATCTCCATTGATAAGACCCCAGGTCAAGCCGGATAGTAAAGAGCCAAATAATACAGGTTGCTGATTTGAAAGGGAAAACTAGAAAAAATTAAGAGGGCATAAATAAATGCACATGGGAAGGAGACGATGCTCACATGAAAGGAACATGGGACTTTCTCCACCTTGCTTCCTCGATGCATTACAGCCCTTTCCAATGGGACACTGCTTGCTGAGGACCATTTCGATTTGACGACTGAGAAACAAAAACTAATCATTTTCCCTTCGGAATGAGAAATTAGGGTTCAGCTTATGAGGATGATGATCGATGAGGTCTCTCCAAAAGAAGGGATGCCTCAAAAGTGTCGAATAGGTGACCCAACTTCCCTCTCTCTCTCTCTCCCCCTCTCTTCCTTCTTACGACAAAAAAACAGCATTCCTCTCTCTATACCCCATTGTAGGGATTGTAACCAGAATGAAGGCCTACCTTCGTGAGTCAGAGACAGTGAAATCGCCATTCTCTCTCTAGGATTTGCATGTCCACCAAACAGGACACGATTGGGTTTCAAAAGCCACTTTTTGGGATGCGTTTTGAAAGTGTTTTTTTTTTAATTTAAAAAAAAATTTTTATTTTTTATTTTAAATTAAAAAAGTGTGGTGTTTTTAGAATATTTTAATATACTGATATTAAAAATAATTTATAAAAATAAAAAAAATCATTTTAGTATATTTCTAAACAAAAAAACACTTTAAAAAACAAGATACAATTGGGTTTAAGAAGTATTTTTGAAATTATTTGTTTGTGACGGTGATTGGTATTGTTTTTAGAAGTATTTGTTGTTTAGAGATGTATTAAAATAATTTCTTTATTTTAAAAAAATTATTTTTAATATCAGCACATAAAAATAATCTAAAAACACCTAAAAAATTAATTTAAAATAAATAAAAAATATTTTTTTCAAAAATGATTTTGAAACACGGTAACAAAAGTTTAATATGATTAGCTCAACATAGATTATTACAACTTCTTATTTTTTCAGTTTCATAGGGATTCTCAAAACTTGATATATTTATTAAGAACAATTTAGAAAGAACAAAAGAAAGTGAGATGAGGAGGGAAAATGCTACAAAATAACATTTTCTATTTAGAAAAGGGGAGAAAATGAATGAATAGGTCAAAATATTCTATCCAATTTTATTCCAGCTCACGTAAATGCGGCTGGAAAAATGCAATAAATATAGCCATGTCATTGTAAATTATAGGACAGACCTCAGAAAAGTCAAGGTGGTTTTAATTGGGTGCTCAATCTACTTTTCATCTTGATTAGATTGCCAACCTGTCAAAGAATTTCAACTACAACCTTATGATAGTTTATGTTAATACAATGGTTAAAATATTCATATAAAAACCATGTGATTTCTCCTTGTCCATTTAAAGCACATGAATTTACGAAAATCACTCATATTACCTTATAGAATTGACAATGTGATGAGTTCCTATTTTACTGCATGGGCTTAAAGGTCGGACCTTAGCCTGAGATAAATCATGAATCTTTTGATTTTGACAATCTGACTCATATTTTTATGATAAAAGCACAGGTAGATTTGATCTATGATCTTATCGGGATAAAATATTTATGTCTCATTGTAGGAAAACATTGGTCCATTCATAAAATATTTATGTCTCATTAGGATAAAATATCTTTGATCTACGGTCCTATCAAGATAAAATATATTTGATCTATGATCTTATGAGGATAAAATATCACTGATCTACAATCTCGTTATGATAAAAAACAACTATAATCCATTTGAGGGTGTTTGGGCTCAAAACTTGATTGTGTCTAGCGATGATGGGTTTAGCAACTCATCAAACCTACAAGCATTTAGGATCAATGCTTGGTTGGGTCAAGGATGGTCTAGCAACCCTCAAATCAACATGTTTCTAGGCTTAATGCATAGTTAAGCTTGGGAACGATAGATCTAGCAACTCACCAAACTCCTATGTATTTAGGATCATCATTTAGCTGAGCCCAAGAATGATAAATCTAATTTGCTAGACCTACAAGCATTTGAGCTCAGTGTTTGGATGAGTTTAGGGCGAAGAGACATAATCCTTTGATGATCAATAATTTAAAGAAAAGTTTCATATAAACAAACAAAAAACAATAAATATCGATCAACTAATAACCCCTGAAATCTTGGGGAATTATATGCTAAGATTTTAAAAGCCTCTACCCTTAATAAGTGAAATCCTTTCTATATTTTCCATAAGATTCTTATGTTTCCCTCCTAACACCATTAGGATCCTCAAGTTTAGGTGACTTTTTTCTACAAGTAGGAGGTTCACCTTGGGGAACAAAACAATGGCTAACACTAAATGTAGCCTTCTCAGGATATATGATAATTTTTTCTTTGTAATTGAATTCATTCTTACTTTTGTATTTTTTTTAAATTTTACTTCGTTTGATGTGTAAAAAAGAGAGAAAAGTAGTATGGTATACAAGACCTCAAGTCACCTATTCATTGACCTCGGAAGAAACTATATGAATTATCCTTTAAAATCTTTTAAAGAATCTTTGTTTTTCAGCTAAAATTAAATGAGTTAGAAACACTATGCCTAGTTAAAGAGAAAGAAATGCTCCCACTCTTCGCTAGGAGTTCAAAGAATGAGGTGAGCATTTTTATATAATTGGATTTTAATAAAAAAAAAATACTGGAAATATAATATTAAATCTTGTTTGGGTACCGGTGGAATTGGAGTTTCATAAAATTTTAAATGTTTTTTATTTTAGATTAATTTTTTATATAAATTTCTAATGTTTATTTTAAATATAAATTTTAAAAATATTATTTTAATATATTTTAAATAAAAATTACTTTCGAAACAACAACAACTCTGAAAAATATACTTTATATTTCATTAAATGAATATTGAAGAGCGTGTATTGCCCGGTAAATTATAATTTATTTAAAAAAATATTTTTCTGAATAAATTTACATAGAAATTTAAAGGAATGAGTTTTTTTATTAAATAAATAAATTTTTTAATTGAAATATTGTTTTTGATAGGTATCATAGCAAAATCTGCAAAATTGAGATAATATATATTGCAAAAACTATCCCTCCAATAATATTTTGCATAACTTCTATGAATCAATGTTTTAGTACTTCTGAATGTATATTATAATGTATATTAAGCTCGTAAATATTTGAGAGTATGTTTAATGTTGTTTTTTAATGTATTTTTATTTATAAATATATTAAAATAATATATATTTTTTAATTTTTTAAAATTATTTTTTACATTAACACATAAAAATAATTTTAAAATATTAAAAAAATAAATAATATAAAAAAATAAAAATAATAAACTTTTATTTTTTTTCAAAAATAATTCTGAAACGAATTTAACATGATATATATTTCTAGGTGGTTGGCTGCCTAAACCTCCTAAACCTCTTTTCCTTCTCTGACGTTTCCATCAATCATTTTACTGGCTCGTTATGACCTTTTGTACCGATCGCAATTATTTCCAAGAGATTGTGACAGTGGTATTTTTAAAATAAAAAATAATATTTTTTTAAATTTTATTTTAATTTTTTTAAAATCACTTATTATACTATATATATATATAAGAGGTCATGTTCTATTACTGTAGCTTGTGAGAAGAATCATTTTGGATTACAATAGTGTTGCTTATTTTTCAGGTCGATTCGGTTCATTCGGTTTGGTTTATTCGGTTCGCCGGTTTACATATTTATATTTATATTTTCACAATGACAAACGAAATAATGCCTGTAGCTCAGTGGATAGTATATTTGTAGCTTGTGAGAAGAATCACCTCTGATTACAATAGTGTTGCTAAGTTTTCGGGTCGGTTCGATTCGTTCGGTTTGGTTTATTCGGTTCGCCGATTTACATATTTATATTTATGTTTTCACAATGACAAACGAAGTAATGCCTGTAGCTCAGTGGATAGTATATTTGTAGCTTGTGAGAAGAATCACCTCGGATTACAATAGTGTTGCTTAGTTTTCGGGTCGATTCGGTTCGTTCGGTTCGGTTTATTCGGTTAACCGGTTTACATATTTATATTTATGTTTTCACAATGACAAACAAAGTAACGCTCAGTGGATAGAATGCATGCTTCCCACGCCTGAGGTTAGGGGTTCGGCCCCTGACTAGCGCGCATTATGCCATGTATTTTTTTGTTTTTATTTTCTCTGAATCGTTTTTTTCCCATGTATATTTTTTTTCAGTTATATATTTTTTTTTTGTTTTTTATTAGTTTTATTTATTTATTTTAACATCAAATTATTTTTTTTCCTTATGATTTTATTTTTTGTTTGCTCTTTTGTTAAAGTTATTGGTTTTTTTTCTTTGATTGAAATTTTCTCCATTATTAACGCAATAATAATAACAATATTTTTTGTTTTGTTTTCTTGCTTTCTCTTTTATTAATGTTTTTTATTTTTTTCTCGAGGTAATTTAATAATTTTTATTATTTTAGCAGTAATAATAATAATATTTTTAGATGTTAAGACTTCGATGTTACTGTTGTTATAATGCGGTGTGTTGATATGTTTCATTATATCAAGTTTTGCATTTATAGATGTTATACTTTATTTGATGTTTTCAATTTTTTCATTTGATTGAAATTGATAATATATTTGGTTTTGTTTTCGGCCCTTATACTTTTAATTTTTTATTTTAATTCCTTTGATTTTTTATAGTTCTTAAATAGTTTCTATTTTTGTCCATGTTTATACACGTGTGCCTTTAGTTTGGGTTTTTTTTTTTGGTTGAGATAACATTTTTTTTTCAAAAAAATTGTTCTAAATTTTAGTTTGTGTTTATGATCATTTGAAAATTGATATTTTTTTTTCCTTTGTTTTTTCTTTAGATTTTTTTATTTTCAAGTCAAATGATTTTTTTTAGTTAATAATTTTTATTTTTTTCATTTTCATTTTGTTTGCTCTTTTGTTAAAGTTTTTTATTTTATTTTTATTTTTTTATTGAATTTATTTTCTCATTATTCACGCAATAATAATAATAATAATAATTTTAATTTTTTTTCTTGCTTCCTCTTTTATTAATGTTTTCGAGTTTTTTCTCCTTGGAATAATTTAATAATTTTTATTGTATTAGCAATAATAGTAATGATTTTTTTAGATGTTATGCTTTCAATGTTGTTGTTGTTATAATAGAATGTGTTGATGTGTTTCATATATCAAATCTTGCATGTATAAAATTTATTAATTATTTTAATCTCAATAATTATAAAAAAATTTGCTCATACCTCAACGCAGTGCGGACAATTAACTAGTAAAACATCGAAACAAATCATTTCTGGTAACTTTATCCTGTATTTTACCTGTCGTCCTTTTCAAGATTTATCTGTTTCCTTAACCACTCCTTTTCATTATTAATTAATTATTCAAAGAAGCTTCGGTGGTTCAACCCCTCGTTATCACAATCTTAACAAACTATTTTTTTTACATTATTTATTTACAAACAGTCAGAGTATCGTCAGCATGGCAAGGTATTTAAAAATATAATAGGGATTGTTTTTTATTTATAAATAGATTAACATAATATTTTTATTTTATTTTTAAAAAACTAATTATTAACTTATGTAGCTATTCGACACATTAAAAAAATAATTCTAAGCAAAAATAAATTTTTAATTCTTGACCCATCTTTATTTAAAGCACAATAAATTGATGTTAATTATATCTTGAGTATAACAATATAAATAATAGATAGGTTACTCTATAAAATATTTTTGCTTTCATCAATTGATTAATTAAGTTATATGATAAATGCTCAGTGAATGCCTTTGGAGTGTTTGGCATCTCTAATTACCATAACTTTTTTTCTTTTTTTAACAAGTCAATAGGTTTCTAGATTACTGTTTGCTAATGTAATATATATATATATATATATATTATTTTAATGTATTTTTAATTAAAAAAACTTTAAAAAACAACCGCAACTACACTCCTGAACAACCTATAAGTTGGTTCTAAACACGATGTCTCCAATTAAATGTAGTTGGATTTCAAAATTAGTTATAGAGCTGAAAACATAGGTTTCTCTTATTCTCTATTATTAGATATTACGTTTATATATGATGTTAAGTGTTTCACGTTTTAAAAATGTTTCAATCGTAACCATACTCCCGAACAATCTCTAAGCTGGTTTTAAACATGATGTCTCCACCAATTAAATGTAGTTGGATTTCAAAATTAATTATCGAGCTAAAAACATAATTTTCTCTTATTCTCTATTATTATATATGATGTTTATATGCAATATTAAGTGTTTCACGTTTAACAAATGTTTTTGAAAAAATTAAAAAATATATATTTTTATATTTGCTTTAAATTTATTTTTATACATGTATTTAGATCATTTATTATGCTAATGTCAAAAATAATTTTTAAGAAATAAATAAAAAATATTATTTTATTGTATACTTACCTGCTATGATGGTCAATAGCTACATACATACCCACTTCAATCTTTTGAACAAATCATCCCATCTTGACTAATTATTGTCACTCCAATACAATGGCTAGCAAGAACAAGAAGGTGGAGAAAAATAGGAGTCACCTACCGCCATCTAATAAAAAAAAGTAGTTAAGCTTCAGCTGTTAGCAAAAATATATAATAATAATTTCCTCCCAATGATTTCACCTAATTAAACAACTAAGCCATAAATATAATTAAAGTTGCTAAGGACTGATAGTGCCACGTTCGACATTTGACATCTTCGAAGCGAATGATACCGGCAATATTCTCGGAACATTAAAATAAAGTCCTCGAGATGATCATTTTTGCTGACGTTGTAATTTACATATGTTTTAATATATCATTTAATGAAACCGAGTTTGATTTTACAACTTAGGTGTTTTATAATGAAAGAAATAATGGGTTATTTAATGGGTAGATTTAAAGGAATTTATTTATTTTTTTAAAAAAATGATAATGATTTAGGGCATTATTAAAATATAATGGGAAAAAATTGAATTAAACAAATGATATCGAATGGGTTGAGTAGAGAGAATTTATTTAATTCAATTAATTTGTGTTGTTATCAATATTCTATATAGAATTCATATAAGTGAAGAATGATTATTTTTGGATGTATGGAGTTTCATCCGAAGAGTTGTAACGAGTTTGAAGTTTTATTAATTATATAATACATATAAAAATAAAAAATTCATTGATCTGAATGTTGTTACGACGTATCTTATACAAAATAATTTAGGAAAAAAATACTTATTTTATCCAACACAAATAGAATTTTATGCGTTCTTATGAATCATGATAGAAAGAATTACTAACTCTACTTATAATTTTAGCAGTACGCATGAAGTTATAAACGATAATAGTAATTTGTATAAAAATAAATCATGAATAAAAACAATTGATTAGCATTATATTTCAAAGTTATATTAAGTTGTAATGAAGACAATGATGATAATTTAAGAAAATAAACACAATTAAAATATATTTTTTTTATTTGTTTCAATTTATATAAAACAAATTTTGATGACTTTGATGTGCAACCACCAAGAGAAGTACGTGTGTTTATATTAGTGGTAAACTAATTATATAGTCGTTAATTCAGAAATTAAAGTTGACAGGCTAACTAACGAAGCTATGATTTCTCCCTTTTTTGATGAAGTAAAAAAGGGTGAACATATTTTATTCCCTGAAGATTAAATCATATTTCATTTCAGTCCTTATAATTTAAAACTCTTCAGCTGAAAACCTGCGATATTCCCCTCTCAACTCAACAGCCTTTTTCATGCAGCTATTGAAGCATCACCTCACCCTGACGTTAATCAACACACCATATTTTATTTAACTAATTATGTAATAAGTGAGCTTCATCTATTTTCTTATACTGGGAAATGAGAGATGAAATGCATGTTTTATACAGTGGGTGAGTAAATTGTTTTTTGTTTTTAAATATATTAAAATGATATTTTTATTTGTTTTTTTAAATGATTTTTGATATCAGCACATGAAAATGTTCTAAAAACATCAAAAAAATTAATTTTTTAAAAAATAAAAATAATGTTTTTTCAATTTTTTTCAAAAGTGATTTTGAAACGCATTGTTAAACAAGCCTAAAGGGAGCTGTTTGGTATTGCGGTTGTTGTTGTTGTGGTTGAGGTTAAAAAAAACAGTTTCATAAGAAACATTTTTAGTTGAGGTTCATAACTGAAATTGAAGTGTTTGGTTAAAATTGTGGTTAAGTTTGAGGTTTAATGAAAAATAGTTTTGTGTGTTTGCTTACTATGCTTTTCATATTGCTCTCAACTTGTGAAATTATTTTAAAGGATACACACACACATATATATATTGTTTTTTTTAAATATTGTAGATTTAATAATCATAATAACATAATGTAATTAATAATTCAAGTAAATTAAACACTTCTTTTTATTCTCCCATCAAACTACTTGCAATTCTTTCACGAACAGAATTCTTACGTGAAGACTCTGCGATCCTTGGTTATTTGATCGAGGAACAATATCTGGTAAAATATCATCAGAAACAAAATTAGGATTACGATCATATTCGATAAAAGCATATCATCTTGTGAGCTCCTAATATAGTTATGTAGTGCCATTGATACAACTACAATCTTCACTTGTGTTTTTTATGGATAAACAAACATGTTTTATAAAATTCATCACCTCTGTTTCTATACTCTAAGTGCACATTCTATCACATTATATAGTGATGAGAGTGCACGATTAAAAATTTCTTCACGGCCACTTAGTTGTCCACGACGCCTAAACTCTTGGAAATGATACCTCTAACCTTTTATAAGGACCTAAATACCCCTACTCTTTAGGATATCCAACATCAACCATATAGTACTTGCTTGCAAAAAAGAGGAAAACACAAGTATGTATTAAAAATCAGAAACTGACAAAGAATATTAGTAAACTTAATTTACGAACTCTTAAATGTATATAAAATGTCAACCTTCAAGTGGTTTGAGAAATTTGTTATTGTCATTGTTAATAGCCTCTACAAAATACATGTGTCGTGTATAATGTCTCCCCATCCTGCCCACACAAAGGTGAATTGCATGTCAAAACTGCAAGCAACCATAATATTTTTGATCGGTACACCTTTTCTTCTAATAAATGGAACTTGATTATCAAATGATATGCAAGCACAAACATATGTTCCATCAATTGCACTGACACAATTTTACATGAAAAAAGTGAATAGTCTAATTATTAATTAACATCAATAAATATATATATATATATATATATATATATCAAATTAAGAACATCTGACCTTGAAATGTGGCATATATCTTGGATTCATTGCAATTTCTCTTGGGGTGTTTGTAAGTTTTGGATCTATTGGTTTTATAACGTCTACAACGAACAAACATGCTGCTTTAAGAACTTCATTTATGCATTTACTAACAGTTTCGCCTGAAAGTTGGAATCTCTCTTGCATTTCCCTGTTTGACACCCCAACAACTATCGTATATAGAAACATTGTCACCTTTTCAATCATGGATGTGCATCTTGAAGGCTTCAAGCGATAATGCGTTTCTAAATCTGTACACAAACTCAACAAAATATTTGTGTCCATCCTAAACATGTTAACACATCATTTCCAATGACCTCTTAGTAATTCAATCAGCCAACGCATACATGTAATATATGAAACTATACATTATTCTTTATGCATATACTTTATGTAACACATGCTTATAACTCTAGTTGTGCATATAATTAATTTGTCCATGTCAAATTGTCTCCTTAGAAACAATTAATTTTCTTTGTCGGTGTCATCATCATCATCAGTATTTTCATCATCGTTATCGATACTATCATCATTGTTTCCATCATCAGTACCCTCATTATCACCGCCCCCCATCAGAAAAATGATAATTAACGTGTTCTATAACGTGGTTCATAACATTTCATAATCATCATCAAAATCTTTGTTAACTATATCATTATACCATTGATCATTCATATCTTCAAATTCCATGAAAAAAACAAAAACAAAAACTTCAAAATACACTTTAAGAAAAACAACATATAATGTTAAAGAGAATAAATTAAAATTGCAATAAATTAAGAATTTTTTTTGCAACAAACCTTTAAATTCAACAATGATGTTTCACTTGCAAAGTTTCTCTTCAAAAGATATTTTTGAGGTTGTAAATGTTTTGTAACACAATGAGAATGACTCTCACTTATATAGAAAAATTGATTGATGAATTGTGTAATTTTCTTTGTCATTCAACCTTCTACATCTTTTAAATTTATTTGCATCATTTTCTTGCCATTTACCCAAGAAAAAACCATAATTTTTTCTGCTACCACAACTCATGGTTTGGACCATTTTTTGTTCTTTACATGTGAGTGCACAACTCACTGTTTGTCACATTTGTTAAAAAATATCCTTCTGCCATGTGATTGAACATCTCCCGGTATTTGGAACATTGTGGAAAATATGATATGCCTACATGTTAGTGTACATCTCATGGTTTGGAACAAATGAGCAGAAAACAAAATGTTAACAGTAGCAACCAAGTGTTGTTGTGTTACAACATTATTGAACAGTAACAGATTTTTTTAAACAACATTATTGAATAGCACCAAATTTTAATTATAGAAAAAAAAGCATAACATACATAAGAAAATTACATGTTTACAATCAATTAATTTATGTGGCCCGAAATAGTAACTCATGACTTAGAAAATTAATCACACTTATGCATTACAACAATATTAATACAATCAATTTATGTATCCCGAAATAGTAACGAAGGAATTACAATTCGAATAGAAACTTGTATTATCGTTCAAATATAGAAAACACAATGAAACCCAACAATCCAATAACTCAACAAGTTCATGGGAAAATTAATGAATAAACCATACAATCACCAAACCAATGATTAAAACATACAGAATAATACAACAATAAAACACATCTTCAACAATGCATGCATTGTAAACTCATGTTCTCAAAACTGTCCATGCAATCATGTTGTAAATGTAAACATATACATAAATTATCAAGCATGTCAAATAACATAACACATTGCATTTAGCTAACATTGCAACAATAAAAAAAGAATTTACAATTTAGATAAGAGAGTCATACCATTGGTTATCAATGTTTACTCCGTGCATACATTCTCTTCAACCATTTCAATTTTTCTTCAAGACCTCCTATAGTAGACCACATTTCTCACTTCCTTTGTAAGCTCAAATATTCTGTTGCAAAGTCATGAAAATCATCCTCAATTGAGACTTCATAAATTGAACAGAGCTCAGCCATCACCTCACGAATACTACACTCTTCGTGATCCAAATGCAAAGACATAGAATCACTCTTCATTGACACACTTTCAAGTAGTTGGTCCCTATTTGACAGTAGTTGAACCCCAATGCCATAAGTCTTTGTTTACGTCGCTCAACCCTCATTAACATCCTTCTCTTTTGTTTTTCCATTATGCTTTGTGTTGTTGTTACTTGACATGTTAAACCCCTGAACTAACCAAGAGATGTCATTGTCAAGAGTATGATTTATATCTTCTTCTAAATCACCACTTCCTTCTTCAAAATCAACCGCACCAATGTTGATATTGCTAGTGTTAGGCTCAGCACAAGTAGCACCGCCTTGCACTCCTAATGATGATGCTCATGCATACTTTTTGGTAGCCATAATGTTAAAATATATTTTTTCATATTTTAACTTCAAGGTAGGCTCAATACCAACATGCCTAAATTTTTTGGCCCTTTAATTTCCTACATACAAGAAAAACACATAATTCCTACAAATATACTGTTATAAAATATTAAAAAACATGGAACAAAAATTAAAATATATTGGATAATGATAATTAACCTAAACATTTGCTTTCCACCACTCTTCCGTTGCTGAGATTGTTCCCAATTCACTACTCCAACCCACTCCAGTTTAAAAAATGAGCTTTGTCCATATTCTCCAATATTTTTTGCAACCATCCCACTTGTTTTTTAATTATGTTTTGGTCATTCATTCATTCTTTGAATGATGTTATCATAAATTTTCAACCAGTTTTATCAAAATGAGTTGTAGGTCACATTCTCAAATCAATTGCCTTAATATATAGGTCACAAAATGTATGCAACATTTATTTTGTCTAGGCAGGATATCCATATATTTATTACCTTCCATCCT
The DNA here is from genome assembly GCA_025169955.1 of Salix arbutifolia. Lineage (NCBI taxonomy): Eukaryota > Viridiplantae > Streptophyta > Magnoliopsida > Malpighiales > Salicaceae > Salix > Salix arbutifolia. Next base: position 13,376,190 of record CM045917.1, on the reverse strand, counting down.
ATATTTTAAAATATTTAACAACAATTAATAGGTTACATAACAACAAAACCCACATAAATTATATAACCTAATTCAACAAACAAACCTGGATTAACCATAAAGCATTGCATCATTGATAAGTTTTTCATAACAACAACGTGAAAACCTTAATTGACAGGTTTCATAACACAAATTAATTATAAAAATTATAAAAATTCAATTGTACATACATCATCCTAAACATGTTTTCACAACCCCTTTTTTGAATGTTTTAGGTTCAGTATCATATCTATAATACGATTTAAACACAAGTTTTTATTATCATCAGGTATCATATAATCAAACAATTTGAGCTGAAATTGTACTTATAAATTTAACATAAATAATAAATAAACAACAATAACTAAATAGACTTCACAAAAAGTCTATTATAGTATGTTAGTTTCAAGTTAGTTCATAATGGTATGTTACTATTAGAATTTATAGAAACAATTATCATGAACATAGGAGCAGTTGAGTTGTTTAGCAGATTTCAACTCTTGTTCATCTTGTATAAAGCCACAGTTGACAGATTAATCAATCAAGATTTCCAACATATTTAATATTTAATATGAAAAATTATGAGTTGAAAAGAAGAAAAACTCATAATTCAAGCTGAAATTGCAAACCTAGTTGACCGTCTTTATACGGTCAGCATGATTTGCAACAACATATGAACAAATTGTCAAATAGAAGCATTGTACAATATTTGATTTGTATATTATGCTTAGAAATAACAAAAACTACTGAGTGTATTTAACATATCTTAGATCTGCAGAAATCAATGTCTTCCCTTCATGGTCAATAGTTGGATTTATGTTCTTTATGCAAATAAATTGGTTGGTGGAGCTAATGGTGAGAGATGGGTTTTAAGAGTCGTTGATCTGAGGGTGAGAGACAGGTATTGGTTGGTGGAGCTTCGGGTGAGATGAGGGGGCTAAATCGATGATCTAGAGGTGAGAGGCGGGTAATTGATCGATGGAGCTGAGGATGAGCTGAATTGTTAATCTGAGGAAGAGAGGGGTCGTCGGTGTTGCTGAGGGTGAGAGAGATGGGTATGTCGGTGGAGTTGAAGGTGAGGAGGGATGGACATATACGTGGCTAAGGGTGTGTGGATGCATGAGGGTCTAATGTAGTTGAGGGCGAGAGGTGTTGATTGATCAGTTTGTGGTATGCTTTTCGTAATCTGAGGTTAAAACTCAATTTTTGATAGGTCCTACAGTTATATAAATTGTGGTTGATCCTTTACCAAATATTTTGGCTATGCGGTTAGCCTCTAACACAAAAAATACTGCAAAGCCAAACACCCACTTAATATAATATACTTTTCAGTCTATTTTCCATCATAAATTTTCAGAAGACACAAGGTGATGAAACCTGCCACTAGTTTTGCTAATAAATTGAAAGAAGTGAGCATAATTTTTTTCTTAAGATGCTACGATTAATTAATAAGACGTGCAATGCATATGGAACAAGACTTAATTCATGCATGCATGTGTGTGTCTATATATATACATGTAAATGTTTTTGTTGTCCTTTCACTTTAATAAATAAGGTATTTTTCTAATTAAATTATATAATTCTTCTTCTGGTGAATAAAATAAAAATAAAAACTTCATAGTCATCCACTATCTCAAGAAACGGACACAAACAAATAATACAAAATTTAGGGTTGGCTATAATTTAATTCTATTTTCTGTATTATTATATATATATATATATATATATATATTGTCAACTTGTGTTTAGTGGCTCTTTCCCACAGATTGATAATAACATTCAAGCTAACGCCCTGCTTCATCAAGACTTGGCCCTCTAATGAACCAAAAGAATCACCTTCTATATCTTTCACGGGTGTTTTCCACTTAAATTGAGCCAATTTTTGAGATAATAAAATGAGAAAAAATCCAAGGAATTGCAAGAGACTGTGCTGCCATTTCTTGGCCACCCACCTCCATGAAAAAGAAGTGAAAAAGAAGTTTCTTGAGGAATAAGCTCCTAATGCCATCATTATCATGTGGCATTTCTCTAATGAAAGATATAGAAAGGCAGTCACTTTCTTTTTTATTTTTCTTTTTCTTTGTGCGCAATCAGTTGGCTCTTTGTTTAGGGTTTAGGAATATACCTGACTTCATAAACCAACCCACCATCGATTGATGATGAGTTGACAAGCATAACTCACCTAATGCAGATATTACGAAAGTTTAGAAAGAAGAAGCATTGGGTCCACAGCTGCCATGATTGTAAAGAACTACACTTTCTCCCAAGAACGATAGCCTTGCAAATGTACTCAGTTTATTTGGAGTATAGTTGAAGTTGTTAATTTATTAAAATAATATATTTTTAAAATTATTTTTTACATCAGAATATCAAAATGATACAAAAATATTATTTTTTTAATTTAAAATAAAAATAAAAAAAATATTTTTTTAATTTTTTTCAAAAATATTTTTAAAACACAGTATCAACCACCAACAAAGAATTGCGTATTGGAAAAGCTAGCACAAACAACAAATTGCTAGCTGTGGGTGGTGGGTGTGGCTAAGAATTCTCTTTGGGAACAAATCATTCATTAATCCCTTGTTTTTTAATGCAATCATAATCTGATATTTCATATATATTTGGAAACCTAACTTGATGTATTATTGATTTTGTTCTAATATTAAAACATATACTAATTTAAAATATAACATTCAGCAGTCTAAATTCATTGGAAAAAAAGAAGAAGAAAACACATCGAGAGTTAGAGAAAAACCGAGTGATGAAAAAAAAATGGTAAAGAAGATTAAGGAAACAAGTTGTAGGTTTTCAATCATAGATTAAGGACTAATATAGCTAGATTTAAAACTTAGAGCCTGTTTGGGAGTGTAATTGCGGTAGCTTTTCAAAGTGCTTTTCGTGTCGAAATACATCAAAATGATTTTTTTTATTTTTTAAAAATCATTTTTGACATCAGCACATCAAAATGATCTAAAAACACCAAAATATATTTATTTAAAATTAAAAAAAATTCAAATTTTCAAGAAACACCGGTTGCAACGCCCTCCCAAATAGGGTATTAAGAACTAATTAAGAGCAATTCACTATTGATTTGTCATATTTTAGGATTTTTATTGTAATTAGAGACTATTATTATGATGATGATGGATTTATAGTTGTCTATATCTTTCCCATGTGTCAGCGTTGAGATTTTAAGATAAATGTTAAATCACTTGAGTGCCAAGCAAACTACTGCTAACCACAAGGTTTATCTTTCCGTTCTGTGTGTGACCCGTCATTATCACTATAGTGACATGTCATAAAACATAATGACACGTGGAAAACAGAGTACAAAAGCAGAAGAGGGCATGTTCCTAAAATTAGTTCTAGCTAATTGTATTGAGATAGCGTTAGGGTTACTTTTTAAAATAAATTTTGTTTATAAATATATTAAAATAATATATATATATATATTTTTTTGATATCAGTATATTAAAATGATATAAAAAATTCAAAATAAAGTAAAAAATTAATTTCTTTCAAAAATATTTTTGAAACGCAGCACCAAACAAACACTTAGATTTTTGTTTTAAGATATAACTAAGTTAAATTCCACTTTTTGACAAATTGTAAATAATAGAATTTTATTACTATATGTATTTATTAAAAATATTTTTCAAACTAGAGAATCATGAAATCAAAATAAACAAGATGTGTGCCATTACTTGACTAATTAACCACTAATCACACTAAATGAAATCAGGTACCATTTAAAGCTGTGATTCAACCGGCTTTAATATAATGGAGAAGGATACAAACTATTCTAAAGGCTTTTCTTTAAAAAAAGTTATTTAATTATTCTTCTTATGAAATCCAAAGGAGAGCTAGGTTATATGATATACATATCCAAGAATAAGCAACAATAATAGCATGAAGACTTAATCTCAACTTCGACAGTGAATAAAGGTTTTCTTTTTTTTTAGTCCCAGAATATAATAGCAACAAAGACTTACATGATTGTTAATTCTAGAATCTATAAAATTAATTAAGATGCACGAAAACTAAACTTGACATTCACGTTAATATAAAAAAACAAAGAACTAGGATTATATGATATTCCTATCAAAGAATAAACAACAAAAGTAGTATGGAAACTTAATCTCAACTCTCAACTTGGGCAAATGAGAGCTTGGATTATATGATATGCCAATCCAAGAATAGTAATGCATCCACCAAATGCCAAACACTCAAATAAGCAACAATAGTCGTATTAAAAAAACCTAAAAAAGACATGTACCACTCATGAATTGAAATAATAAAATATTTTTTTTACTTTTTTTAAATCAAATTTGTCCATTGACTATCGGAGGTAATATCATTTTTCATTAAGATTTATTGGTAACTATTAAATTGATCGATGATAAATTGGTATTCTCATATTTTTTAACACAATTAAAAATTCTTAATTTATATTTTTTATTTCATTGTTTAATATTAAATTAGTTGAGAGTTGAGTTTTTTTAATTGCGTCCAGGTTTAGAATTTCATAAATTGCAAATTCAGAAGATTAACATGCATTTACGAGTTTTGCTCAAGTTTACTTGATTTCCCCCTTTACATGTTTTATTTTTCAATCTCATTCTTCAATATTTTTGAATTGCAGATTGATCTCTTTTTTTTATTTGCAATCTAAAATATTTTTTTAATTGATTTTGAAAGAAAAAAAAACTCAACTTATCTCTGTCTTTTTTGTGGTTATTCTTTGTTAAATTTAACTTTTTTTTAAAAAATTAATTAAATATAAGCATGGAATACTTATTTCATCATGTTTTGGTCTGCTTTCAGTTCTTGCTCTATCCATGCATGGTGTTTGGATTATCCAAGGAAACGAATAAAACCTCGTGTATATAGAACTAAAAACTTATTTATCTTTGCATTTTAATTATTTTTAAAAATAATTTTTTATTTTTTATTTTAAATTATTTTTTTGTGTTTTCAAATTATAATCTACATGTGTAAAATACATAAATGTTTTTTTTTTATATATATATATATTTTAAAAATAGCCCTATTACAATAACAAACAAAATTTAAAACAGCCGGAGGAACCATAAAACAAAAGAACAAGCATTGGGACCCACGTGGCAGGAATGAGAGGTCCCCTCCGACAAGTGTAAGAAGTGCCAGCATGGACAGGGGAGTGGATGCCAGCTGTCAAGTGAACGAAAAAATAATGGGGCTAGAGAAGGAAGGATGTACGTGCGCGGTAGTAGTATCGTGGTTTGAAGAGGGGAGGAGGACAAGACAAAACATAAAAAAAACATGACAGGCTGTAATAGATGAATGGCGGCACGTCACGTGCTCTCTCCCTGCAAAAATGTTTTATTGGGACAACTGTCTTTTGCACATCAGCACACGACCAATACGACTCCTCGAGAGGCAAAGTGCGCGCGCGAACACTGGATTATTTTTTTAGATTCATTTCGATGTTTTTTTATAAAAACCACCAAAGTAAAATTATGATAAAAATAAAAAATATTAAATAAACAGAAACCGGTTTAAACCATCTAGTTTTGGTTCGGTTCAGTTCTATATAAAAATTGAAAAATAGTCTATTATTTTTTAGTTTTTTTTTTTAAATTTTAACCAGTATTTTACTTTTTTTTTATTTCACCAAAATAGAATCAAATTTAAACCAAATCGGAAAAATAGATAGTTTTTTATAGTATTATATATATATTTTATTTTGAACTGGTTTGGTTTTGATTTGCCTGAAAAAAACCGGATCAGAACTTATCAATATATATATATATATATTGAATTATTTATATTTATCCAATTGGGTATAAAATAGACTTATCAGGTCACTTGTTAATTCATTTGGACTTGCCAAATTTTACATGATAGAATATCAAAAATAATATATAATTTATTAAAATAATATTTTAATTATTTGTAATATCGTAACACTAAAGAAATGAATCTGAAGCAAAGAAAACAAATAAAATAATAATAAAAAATAAGCTTAATCCAGCTCCAAACAAACACTTATCTTGAAATCCAATTCATAATCGATGAGAGAAGGGAAGCCAAGTCCTCAATAATCTTGTAAATGCAAAGCTCTTCCTCGTATTCAATGAAGGAGAGACATGGCCATTTAACGAAATCGTGCCCACCGGGGCATGTGTTGATTAAAAATAAAAATAAAAAAAATAATAAAAAATACAGGACACTGTTTTGTCAACTATATTATTAATTCTTTTTTGTAAATTGGAAAAGCTGAATAAATTCTGGAGCCAAGCCAGCTAGCAATAATTCTCTACGGAGGCGGTATGACATGATGGGTCGTGCTGATTTTATTACGAGGATTATGATCTGTCACGTAAGATATTATAAATATAAAGTGTTTTTTTAATGACCTTATTAAAATTTTTAGAGCAATATTGTTTTGAATGGGTCCAAATTAAATTAAACAATTGAACTTCTAACTATACCTTAATTGAAAAGGTTTAATAAATTCATAGTAACTACAATTATCCTAGAATGTTTTTTTTTACAAAACTCATCGTTTTAATTTGACTCGTGAATAAAATAATCATCATGGATAGATTTAGAATCTGTTTGGGACAACTGTTGCTGTAACTTTTTAAAGTGTTTTTCGTGCCGAAATACATTCAAATGATATTTTTTTTATTTTTTAAAAATTATTTTTGACATCAGCACATCAAAATAATCTAAAAACATCAAAATATATTTATTTAAAATAAAAAAAACTTCAAAAGATAGTAAGATACTACACGGCTTGAAAAAAGCTGTGCCAAACACCCTCTTAACCAGCAATCCCAGCACTGCATTATGAAACACATGTGCTCCGCGTCTCAAACTCATGTGAAATTTGTAAGTGGATGCTGGTCAAATAGGTTTGTTTGAAAATAGATTAACTTCGTCATCGTAAAGCAAGTAGGAAATTAAAAATTATTTTTAGGTGAAAGAAAATACATACACATATACATACACATACACATATACATGTACATATACTACAATACTTAGTAATAGTAGTAGTTTAAATAAACCTCCTCGAAACCGTGCTTAACACTTTCTTCCTCTTCCTCTTCCCATTCTGACAACTGCGACGCGTGGTCAGACAGCCTTTTTTCCCAGTCTTCGCGTTCCCGCCGCTCCATTTTCTCTCTAAGACAGCGCATTTCTTCTCTCTTCAAACTTTTCTTTAGAAAAGAGGGCTCTCTGCCTCTCTCGTTATCAGCAGAAGCAAAAGTGTGGTTCTTTCTTTAATGGCAAAGTCAAAGAATAATGCAAAGAAAGTCTCTTACATTTCAGTTCCGTCACAAATTATCAATTCTTTATCTTCTTCTTCTTTGCATTCTCTGCTTCTTTCTCCAAAGAAATCATCACGAAACAGGTTTTTTGGGTTGAACTCGTATAGGAGTCCAGTATTTTGGTTCTTGACTTTGTTTCTTTTTTGTTTTCTTGGTATGTTAAAGTTATCGTACAATCTCGATCCTTTAATACCATTTTCTCCTTACCCTTGTGTGACTAGTCAGCCGCAGCTGCAATACTCTTTCTCTAATGGGCATACAAGATCACAGCTTGGTTTTGTTTCAAATGGTGAAAAGAATGATAAAAAAGATCAAGAAGTTGGATCTGTGGATGCTCGGGAGCTGAAATCTGAGGTGGGTTTTGGTTCAAATGAATTAAAAGACGAGTCTTTGAAAGCTGTGGTTGATTTTCAGGGTGGAAACTCTGATGGGGTTGAAGAGGAGACTGAGTTTTGGAAACAACCTGATGGATTGGGTTATAAGCCTTGTTTAAAGTTTAGTGGGGAGTATAGGAGTTTGAGTGAGCTGATTGTTAAGGATAGAAGAAAGTATTTGCTAGTAGTGGTTTCTGGTGGATTGAATCAGCAGAGGAATCAGATTGTGGATGCTGTGGTGATTGCAAGGATTCTTGGTGCTGCTTTGGTTGTTCCCATTTTGCAAGTTAATGTCATTTGGGGAGATGAAAGGTAAAAAACTAACACGTTATAGAACTTTTTTTTCCTGTGTTTTTGTTTGTAAAGTTTTGCTAAGCCTAATGGCTGCAGCTGCATTTATGCTTATTGATCAAAAGAAATACTGTCTTCAGGTTTATGTTGTTAAATGTTATGTCATTTGTTTAGCAAAGGGAAGAATGACTGAGAAACAGAGCCTTTTCAGCTACATTTTTTTGGAAACAAGACCCTTTTTTTCATGTGTATGGAATAGTTTTGAAAACAGAACTTTCCTGTTTCCTTTAAATTGTTTTTAACAGGTTTGCGAGTTTAGTTTACTTTAATGGATATTGAGTTTTCTCAAAGCCAAATTGCTCCATGATGAGGAATTTTTGGCCTTTTAATTCTGTGTTCGCCTGCTTTTCCTCCAATTTATTAATTTCTCTCATTTTGACTGAATTCTGCAATTCCCAGTTTGTATCATAGGTTATGCAAACTAAATTTGTTGTCTATAAATGCTTTTTGTTTGGTCAATTAACTTTTTTAACTGTAATTTTATATGTTGAGTGCAGTGAATTTTCTGATATATTTGATTTGGAGCACTTCAAGAGAGTTCTAGCAAATGATGTGAGAATAGTTTCGTCATTACCATCAACTCATCTAATCACAAGGCCGGTGGTTGAGAGGCGAACTCCACTCCATGTCTCCCCTCAATGGATTCGTTCACGTTATCTCAAGAGGGTGAGAATTACTTCTCAGTATCTTTTAGTATAGAGCGATTGCTTATCTTCTTTGTATTTTCGTTGCTTTGCAGTTTTGATCAATCTTTTGTTGGAGTAAAAGGAATTTTGTATTCATTTGTTCACTTTAGAATGCTGATTTGTTAAATGGGGGGGAAAGAGAGGAAAATTTAGGCATATAAGATAAGGCTGGTAGCTGATAGTTTGTAACTAGGTATAATGGCCCACAATTAGTTATGGCATTATAGAGCATGTATGTCTGCTTTTTGCGTTTTGCTTTGTTTTATTTGGATTATTGAGTTCTGGTTGTTGGGAGAGAATGCTATTAATTGATAATCAGGATTACGATAGTGACTTACCAAATGGCGGCAACTCTATGAGGAGGCTTAAGAAATAGAAGAGAAGATCTGTTGGAAAATTTCATTATTTTGTTGGCACAAATTGCAGTCTGGCATTCCCAGTTATACAATTGATTCTGGTCTCATAATTATTGGATGGTTCTGTTTATTTGCTGGATGGCATTTTGAATGCAAGATTCTTTGCATGTACATTTGATTCACTACATTCAAAGAGCGACCGATTCAAGGTGTAGCTGATTTAAGTATCAAAACAAATTCTTGTTTTGTCTATAAGATTTTTAGCATGTTTAATGTATCATCAAGGGAGTTGTGTCATTTCATGTTTGACCTGTCAATGTGCCCCAGCAGATACCAATTGGCATATTGGAATCTTACTATTGCTTTCTTTTGGTTCTGCAGCTTAACAGGGAAGGTGTTTTACTTTTACGTGGTTTGGATTCAAGACTCTCTAAAGACCTTCCTTCTGATCTTCAGAAACTTCGATGCAAGGTATTGTCAGATCTATCTGGTATTTAGTTTTTATCATTAGATTGATGGTTTTCATGCTTTAGTTAACCAAAAAGTTTGATACTGGCCATGCATGATTTACCAAAAATGTATCTGGTTTTTAATTTTATTTATTGAATCTAGCTCTGCCAAAAAACAAAATCATTTTGTGAATTTAAATCATGTCAAATGCTGTTATTCATTCTGATTCTCATTGTAGATGATCTGATCTCATTTTGTTTTGTCCAGGTGGCATTTAGTGCATTAAGGTTTGCGCCACCAGTTTTGGAGCTTGGTAACAAGCTTGCAGAGAGGATGCGAAACAAAGGACCCTATCTTGCTCTTCATCTGCGAATGGAGTTGGACGTGTGGGTGCGGACTGGATGCCACCCTGGTTTGAGCCATGAATATGATGAGATTATCAATAATGAGAGGAAACAGCGACCTGAACTCCTAACTGCAAGATCAAACATGACCTATCGTGAAAGAAAGCTTGCTGGTCTCTGCCCCTTGAATGCAATGGAGGTTGCAAGGTGAGAATTTAATCCTATGCAAGGTGTTGTGTGAGGATTGAGGCAATGTATAGTTTCATCTATGAACAATTTCTGATGGTAAACTTTTGTTTCATGTTAATGTTTAGGCTTCTTAAAGCTCTCGGAGCTCCAAAAAGTGCAAGTATATACTGGGCCGGAGGGCAACCACTTGGTGGAAAAGAAGCTTTGCTGTCATTAACCAGAGAATTTCCTAATTTCTACAACAAGGAAGATCTTGCCTTACCTAGTGAACTGAAGCCATTTGCAAATAGAGCTTCCTTGATGGCTGCCATTGATTATATAGTTTCAGAGAACAGTGATGTTTTTATGCCATCTCATGGTGGAAACATGGGTCATGCAATCCAGGTACAGTCTAGCATCACTTTTTTCTTTCCATCCCCCCCTCCCCCTTTTTAACTGATCGCAGAAGGAAGTAGACATACATGCTTCTCTAGCTGACTGTAGCAAATGATTCATTTGTCCGATGAATCTTAATGATCTCAATTTCTGGATTTATAGAATCTCAAATGTGTTTATGCTGTTATATTGGAAACTTAAGTTTTGTTTTTGTTTCAGGGGCATAGGGCATATGCAGGACACAAGAAGTATATAACCCCAAACAAAAGGCACATGCTCCCTTATTTTCTAAATTCTTCACTCCCTGCAGCTGAGTTCAACAGGATCATAAAAGAGTTGCATCGCGACTCCTTAGGACAACCAGAACTCAGGACTAGCAAAGCTGGAAGAGATGTTACGAAATACCCGGTTCCTGAGTGTATGTGCACCGACTCACATACTCACGCCTCTTTGTGATTGCATCTAAAGGCTGTCAAAATGGCGCTCTTGGAATGCAAAAGATTTCAATTATGTGCAATCAGTGCCAACATGAAGATAAAATGCTTCATGTAATTTCCTGGGAAAAGTAAATTGATTGGCATGCCCCACGCTCTCAAGGTCCTTTTGAGGGGCAAGTAATCACGGTCCAGGCAATGATGGCTCTTTGGAGCTCCATTTTTTAAAAGCTCAGCTGGAGAAGGCAAGCTTTTACGAGTAATCTCATTTATTTGTTCATATGCTCTTATACTTGTGTGCTGTACATGGGAAGCAAGTCAAGTGTGTTATCACAAAAATAGTAAACTATAGTCATTTTTAAAAAAATTATTCTTTATAGCTTATAGGCCATAATGTTCAATTTCTCTTTAGGTAGATCGATTACTTAATTCATTTTTTCTTCTAAATCTGTGTAGTATAGGTCCATACAATATATATGTACTATAATTCAATAACATTTCCAGCAAAACATTATTAGATGGCAAGAGTTCGTCTGTTTTATCATCCTGTTTCAATACTTCTTTACTTGCTAGAACACAGTCTTGTAATGCTCCTCGTACTGGTGTCTGGCCTGTGCAAAGTCCTTGTTCTGATTAATTAATTACAGAATTTAAGTTCAGAATTTGTGATTTCTTCATTATGGAGACATGAGTTGGGACAATGATCAGTTTGGATTGTGGTCCTGAATACTGGAACTTGTAGTATTTGCTTTGGCATTCCGTGGTTAATGATCAATGTTCTTAAATTGTGTGAGAACTTAGCTTCTGGATCCTCTAAGCCATCTCTTGATAATTGCCGCGCTGTTCAGTAAAGATAGATAAACATAAACGAGAAAGTTGTCTTTTCTGCATCTGAATGATTAGAAAATACCAAAATGGTTACACAAAACATCCAAAATTTTGCTCAAAACATCTGGTCAATGACATTCTATGGAACTGAAACAAATTTCATATCTAGTCAACTTCAAAATGCTGAAACCAACGGAAACCTTTCTGAAGGACTCCAAGTGTTTAAAGCTTGTTTTTGAAGTGGGATTGGAGTTTTATGGTTGTTATAGTCAGAATTAATCAATTCATGTGATCAATACAACGTAAAATGGAATGAATATTATTCGGAGCTTATTTTCATGAGATAGGTCTGAACATGTTCAGCTATAGCAGCTACTTATTATAATCCTGTTAAATGGAGATGCTATCAGGAACTCCTTACCTGTGACCCCAGCTTGGGTGAAAGGCTTCAAGAGCACACAGGGAACAACTCCAGCTCCAGTCTCTATTTTTCAGGTTAAAATCCTTGTTCCTCTTAACAATAATTTCTCCAAGCTCTTTCAGTCTTGCATTAAGCCTTTCAAAGGCAGCCCTAATGACTGGATTCTCTTCCCACGATGGCTCCATTTGCTCACCAATATACTCATCAGGTGAGTGGCTAGATAAAACAGCCATCACTTTAGTTGCTTGAATCTGTGATGGGAAGCATTTTAACGAGGCAAAACCTGGTTTCATCAAGAAGAGCTTCAACTCCTTGTCTGACGGCGCCTCAGTTGGCATGTTGGTTCGAACAACAGTTGGCCTGTAGGGGAAGCACCCACCAAATTATTGTACTTAAGACATGGACCAAGTCTTCCAGGGTTTTCAGGACAGGCAACCATGGTTCATCCTTCTAGCCCTAACTTCGGTCCGCCATGCTTGAAGTTCTTTGTCGGACTTCACCATGCTTGTTTCTGGGTAATAGTGGTCCACATAGTCAGAAACCCGTTGCTTATCTGCAGCCCAAAGGATACGACCATCATTGGCGAATGGATAGTCTTTGATTGTCAGCTTCAGGCCATGCTTAGCTGTCGGATCCTAAACTGCCATTTCCCTGAAAAATCATGAAGGGTGCAGAATTAAAAGAACTGTTTTGAGTGACGAAATTAAAAGGCCTTCTGATAACTGTCGAACAATGTTTCATCAACTCTAGAATTGCGTGCTTACCTTCTAATCAGTTCCAAGTTGTCAATACCGACTCGCTTAGTATTTTGTTTTTTCAATTGGAATGAAATATTTTAATTTTGGAGTATTTCTACACGTTATTTTAAGATTGTACTATATATATATAATTAAATATATTAATTTAAAAAAATTAGTTCAAATCTAAAAATAAAATTATTTAGAATTGTGCAATTTAATATAAAAAAACACAACAAAATGATTTTTCTAAACAAAATTATGAACATGTATAATATTATGAGAATATCATTATCAATCTTGCAAGGTCATTATATTTTTTGATTGCTCTGAAAATTTAACATAATATATATAAATATGTCAAGAGACTCATCGTAAAATTTCATCTTAATCTAAAAGTCAGATTAAGAGATGTGATTGATATTGTAAAATTATTTATTATTTAAAAAAAATACTATTTGGCCGAAACAGAACAGGCAGAACGAAACTGAAACATTTCAGCCAGAATTTAAACTGAGATAAAAATAATACTGTTTTATCTTATTTTTTTAATTGATATAAAATGTTTTAACCGAAACAAAACAAAATAAAGCTGACAATTCTAATCTGTTCAGCTGGCAATGCTTTTGTGTCGCCAGAGTCTGTCATATGCACGTGAAGTAAGCTCGATCGAGCATCTACCGGGAGAGAGTGCTCTCGATGATTCCACCTGCATTAATTAGACATTCTAGAGTCAGAGCATTGATTTGCATCGTGAATCTGAAATGAGGATGTAGAGATCGGTAGATAGGAAACATTGCTCATAGTTGCCTGTTAGCTGCAATTATGTAAGGCTAGTACAGCAGTATGTCCTTAGCCTGCAAAAATGTTTCACAATTTTCCCACAGGCAAGGAGCTTCAAGTTCGGAGCTAGGTCATCAATCATTGACCAAAACAAAATTAGGGTCCGTATCATGGTGAAAATAAATAATCAAACTTCACCAGTGAATGACAAGCTGGAGGTAACCAGCATCATGAGCATTGACACGAGCTTTTGCCAGCCTCCACAGCCAACAACCAGTGGCATCAGAGCAGCTTGGTGTAAACACTTGTTTCCATTGCGCCTTGTCACCAGATGGTGGCCGACTGAGTTCGATGAAAAGAGGCCGCAATGTGCCATTTTCAGGAAGGAAGAACAAGATCAAAGATCCATGTAAAGTGGTTCCTTCAAGCTCTCTAACTTAGGTAAGGCAAGTACAAATCATGATAATCCAACATTAAATGCCTCCGTTGTTTCAGAGCCTACAAACCAGTGTTGATCTCATTCTGTTTTGGCCAAAACGTTTTGTAACAGTTAAAAAAACAAAATAAAACAACACAATTTTTACCGTAACATTCTGTTCTATTAGAAAAAACAAAGCATCAACCGAAATGGAATTGACAACCTTGCTACAAACCATTAAATTCAAAGAATTCATCTAGGCAACAAAAATTCATGAAACAGTACAAAGCGGAAAACTTGTTTACAGCAATTTATAACTCGTTTGTCGCTAAGGTGAAAGAGATGTAAGCAAGCTGATTTGTATCTTATCTTTTGCTGGAATGGCCTCTGACGAGTAAGCTTCACCATGAAATATATGGCCCTCCTGAATCACTTATCACAACAGAACTTGCGGAACAAGAGATCAGAGGCATCAAGACTGTTATCGAGGTAACAGATCCAGTAGGCCCTCGTGAACCAAGCAAACTTATCTCCTGGAAAAGATAAGTTTATTTGTAAGAATCATCTAATCATCTCTACAAATAGCCGTGTTGTTTGAGAAGAGGGACATGAAATTATACTATCGATCATTTCAGGAGTTTCAACCAGCAGCACGCCATCTCCTCCTCTGAAAGCCCACTATCCTTCTTGTTGAAGTCCCAAAAAAACCACCATTTTTGGGTTTAGGCAATGCAGCTCTTCATTGAACATCGAGTCTGTCGCATTGAAGTAAGGGAGTCCAAGATGTGGATCAAAATCTGAGGAGGCAATGCATTTAGGACAGAGTTTAGTGTCCTTGCTGAGAAAGTAAATTGCTTCACCTCCGAGAAAGCCTCATCCTTTGGCACATACACTTAGTTGCCTATTGATTCTGATGATGGGTCGGCATTTAAACAAAAACCATCATATTACTACTGATATTTGGGTGAGTTCAGCGCGAATTGCTCAAAATCTGGGAGCAGTTAGGCTACTTTTGACGCATCGCATCCACAACACCGACATCACCCTCGCTTCACCTTGTCTATCTCAGATCAACCGAATCAACTTTAGTTTAAATCATGCCCACTGTTATCTTATGCTTAACTAGTTAGAATACTGGCGATGAAAGTTAAACTTATGATCATTTGGTTTACATGCTTGATTAGTTAAATTATAAGTTATAAGGTTTGAATTTGTAAATATATAATCATTAAAGCTCTTATATTACATTAAAAAACCTTCTCATCCTAAAAATGATTTTATACTATTTTTCTTAACAAATTGCTAGAAATCAACTAATGATCATGCAAAACTCTATCCTATTATGCAACGTGAGTTGATAATTAAATTCTTTGATATAGCTAGGGAAGTAGCAACCTTTGCTTCTACCTCAAGTAATGTGCAAAAACAATGGTGGCTTTATAGATTTATCTTGATAAAATAAAACTAATTATTTTGATCAGGGATATGCAACTCCAGTTACCCTTTTGACAGCGGGGGTGTCCAGTCCTGCAACGCCTAGGGTACGGGTGGTCCTTGCCGCCATGAACAGGCCTTGCTTGCTCGCTGCTTGTATCTGGAGAACCAAGGTCACTGTATCAAATGATTTTCTCTCCCCCTTTCCATTTCCTCGTACATTTTCCAACTCTTGTTTTCTCAGTCTCTTCAATCATTCAGGGGTCTCGGACGGCAAGTAGGACTATACTTTAACCAATATAACAGCACCAGCCGCCGATTATAAAACTCACACTCAAGGCATAGCACTGTCATTATATATATATATATATATATACACACACACACACACACACACACAATCATAATTAGTGTTAGTAGTTAATTGGATAGAAAAATGTTATAAAGATGAGAGGTTACGTTAACCTCCTTCAATAATGGAATATTTTAAAGTTAGAATACTCTAGAGAGAGGATTTGAATCAATTAACTACCTACAAGTGCTAGGAGCTCGTTATCACTCTATCAGACGTCTATTTACAGTAAAAAAACCCTCGTAAATTATTTGTTAAGCATGAAAATAGCAATTGTTATAATATGTTGTCTGAAAATTAGCCAGGTATGACTTGTTTGGACACGTAGAATTGCTCGAAATTAAAGTATTGCAGAAACTCAAATACAAATTTTGGCAAGGTAAAAGAAACTGAACCTTTTCCTTTCTCTTGACATATTACTCCAAGAATACAAGGATAATTACGGGTGCAATTGCATGCTATGACTGATCAAGGTTGGCAATCAATTAGCCATCATTGTCCCTTCTCCTTGTACAGGATTTGAGGATAGAATGCAAGAACCGAATCATAGAAAGAATTTATTATACATGGTCACTAATTCATCCAAGGAAATACAACATCGGAGCTTTGGCTACTTGTATTAGGAAATCAAAGCTTTTGTTGCAAAACTTGTTCATCAAAATATGGCGGATCATGGATCACTTTCCCATCAGATCAATCAAATTACAATGAAGGTAAGAGTCCAAAAAATCTTTGCTCTGTGGAGATGCATGTGAGCAGACGATCTGTGTGTTTTTCATCACATCCATACATCATGATGCTCTGCTCTGAATTTGAAACCAAGCTGGCCAGACAAAGCACAGTACAAGAAACTTTGGAACATTCATCCTGCTTCTTATGAATCAAAACCATCAAAAGAAGCAACTGATTCAGATGAGGTTTCAAACACAGCAGAAACTCTATCGCATGGATTAAATTGATTGAATTAATTCTCTGAACTGCCAAAAAGTTCCTTGGACAAGCATTCCATCGCCATCCATGCAATGCAAAACTTTTACACAGCTTCCATCAAACAGGATGCTTCTTTAGAAGAAAGTGGCCACAATGGTGAAAGTGCAACCACTTTCCCTATGATTATCAGTGTCGGTGAAACTAACTCTTCCTCTGCAACTTTATCAGCAAGATTGTTTAATTCTGCAAAAACCTGTGTGATGATTGTGAACGCGGCTATTGTCAGTTCATTGCAAAATCATCACTTCAATCATGTGAGCTTCTAGTACATAAGCTTTTTAGTTATCTTTAAGTATCGCCTCTTAATTTTAAGGATCAGAAGTAAAACAGTTATGAAATGGCAACAAGCCTTCACAATAACAACAGTAGTTTGCGAAGAGATACAATTACTCAGTATCAGCTGTAAGCCTCAAGTCTAACCTAAAGCTTTACACAAGGAAGAAACATAAAAACTAATTCATTTCTGCATAGAATTTCTGTGATAAATGGGGTGAATCCTACAAGTTACAACGCCCTTTAAATGGATTCTCCCATTTTTTGCAGACATCCAGTACACGTCCTAAAAATTCACCTAAAATAAATATTTTATTTTAAGTGAATCCTTTCATTTCAGAATGAAAGTAATTTGCCTAAATTTGAACTAAAAAAATATCCCTGTTTAACTATTTCACAAATTTTGTTATCATTAATGTGCCAAGGAAGAACTATTTCCATGCAAATATTTCTTGAAAATCACTGTTTTCCCAATTATTAACTAAATAATTTATACCTAAGCTTCACATATTCCTTTGTTGATGCAACTATATTTCTCAATATGAAAAATTATAAAAGGTGAACCACAGCACACTTCGAAATTCATAAAGCATTTATTCTCCAGAAATTGTGGCATTATTTTAATAACCACATAAAGTAAAACCATATTGGTATTTCAATTCTCTTTATGATTTCCAGTAAGGTGCTTGCCATATATGATGATAATCATACTCACCATGCGCTGCTGGGGTGTGGTCCCTCGCTCAACTGCGGCAGCTGGAGTATTTGCTGGCAGACCATGTTGCATCAACTTCAATGCAAGGGCGGGAAGAGTTGACAAGCCCATATACACAACCAAGGTTGAATCGGGGTCAGCTGCATTTTCTGCTACAAACAAGGGATCTGTTCCTCCTTTCCTTGAATGACCAGTTAGAAATCTAACACAATTTGCAACACCCCGGTGAGTCAATGGAATACCAAGCTCTGCTGCAATCCCTGAAGCAGAAGTAATACCTGCACAGCAAATGAACAGAGAAATCACATTGCCATCCATTCTATGAGTTTGTTTCACTTCCCAAACCAGAAAAGCATCAGGCTTGAAAAGAAGTAAGGTTGCCTAATGATGCGGAACAGTTATGCAAAACTAATTAAAAAAAAGGTGGTGTGGTAGCAGAAAAGGAATTCAAAAACCTGCAACACCCTGATCTATTCATGGCATGCCTAGTTTTTCCAAGTAAAGGGTTGAGTGTTCAAAGCTAGAAAAAAACATAGTATTAATCATACCAGAATTAATTGAAAGATGAATGTCAAACTATAAGCATTCAATTTCTTCAAACCATTCAATTCCAAATTTCTATCATGACTCTCAGAGATGGCTGTCATCTTCCAAATTCCGAGAAACAAGATGTGCTCTCGTTGCGAGTCTAAACTTGGTAATAGGATAAAGGAGATGTGCGCAATCATACCTGGTATAACTTTAACTTGGATTCCCTGCTGTTGCAAAAAATCAATCTCTTCTCCACCCCTTCCAAATACCTTTGAAACATGATGATATATGTCACCATAAGCTCGACTATAAAGCACATTACATTACCATCACTGGCTAATCTAGCAGCATCTTAAATCAGAAACGTACCAGTGGATCACCTCCTTTAAGTCTCACAACAGTAGCTCCAGCTTCAGCAAAACTTAAAAGCAACTCGTGTATTTCCTCCTGGACATAGAAAAAACCCCTTAAAAATAACTCCTTTGATCTCATTCATCAAAAACCCAATTCCAGAAACTCTATGATCAGTATACTACCCCCTAAAACCATGTAAACCAACACGTAATTCTATACTTAAATGGTTAAACAAGCAAATAAATCCTGCTAAAAAACAACAGAATCCTATACATCAATTAACAAAAAGAATTCAAAATCTTCGAGATATAGGACTTGAAATTGACCCACAATCCTATACACCTCTTTTGAAGTTAAAGCTAAATTCAAAAAAATCAAATACCCAATTCAAAGAAACACTCGAAAACACAGAAATCTAAAACCAAAAACTGCTATCCCTTAAACGAAACCCAAATACCCAATTCTCAGACATCATACAAAATTGAACTTGAACAGATAACTAAAAGCCTCAGAACCCCAATCCAATAAGAAAATCTTTTAGAAAAACGATAAGAAAAGGAGCCATCTTTTTTTGCTTACTTGAGTTCGGCTATGATACCCAGCAGTCTTGCCAACATAAAGCAATCTAGTATCAGGACCAACCATCTCCAAAACATCATTTGAAACCAACCTATCATACAACAAAATATCAGCTTTCTGTACCACTTTCACAGCCTTCAATGTCAACAACTCAGGATCTCCTGGTCCGGTCCCCACCAAAAACACATTCCCAGGCCCACATTTCTTCCCATCACCATCATTACCACAACAACTCTCTCTCTTTCTCTTAAGAACTTCAAGCAACTTCTTCAACTCAGGTAGCTGCAAAGCTATGTCATTTTCCCTTACAGACTCTGAGTCAGATGGCAAAGAACATGGGGACGATTGATACTGACTTAACTCCACCTGGTCCTGGTAAAGCCACCGGTCCCTTTGGTATCTCTCAGTTGAATGTTTCTCTGTAAAAGGCGAGTTCTTGTAGTGTAAGGAACAAATGGGGTTTGTAATCAAAGAAGTAACCTTGTTATAATTCTGTGCTGACACAGAAAAAGATGAGAAAGCTTGGAGCTTGTACACAAGAGCCATGTTTATCAGTCAGTCTCTACGATTCTGAATCAAAGAGAACCCAGAAGTTAGAGCGAGAGTGGCTATAGTTTTGGAGTTAATAGAGACCATTTAAGTGTATATATGCATCGATCGAGAGAGAGAGAGAGAGAGAGAGAGCAATTGGGTTTGAAGAGGAGTTGTGTTTGTGTTTTGGTACTTTGGTGGACTTGGGAAGGCAAAGTGGCCTTTTGGCCTAAGAGAGAGACATGTTTTTCCGCTGGGCAAACTTCAAAGATATCCCTCAAGTATTGGTCAAGAATCAATTTTAACCACAAACTAATCTTTTTACCAACTTTACTCCTACTTGATTTTGACTTCTTAATTGGGGTTTCTATTAGAATTTATTAATAAAATATTTTGAGTCCTTTTCTAAGGAAAATAAAATACAATTTAAGGTATTTGTCATCAATTTGGGATTGGAAACTTGAATTGAGATTTTTTAGGAAACATAAAGGATATAATTAATAAAATAAATTGTTCAGAGACAAAATTATATATTTAGAGAATATTTTTGAGGGTTGCTCAGCGTTTTTTTTTTTTTGAGAACTCGAGACTCGAAAGAGAGGTCTAAGGTGGTGTACTTTTGGACCTGTGAAGGGACAGGTCAGGTTTTGGTTTCTTTGTATGATCGAAATCCTCTGTACCTAGCATGTGGAATTCCCTTAAAACAACATGTCGTTCGATGAAATGCAGAATTTCTGGCTTTGAGCAAAGAGGTTTTTTAAAAAATATTTTTAATATTATTACATTAAAATGATTTAAAAATATTAAAAAATTAATTTAAAATAAAAAAATAAAATAAAAATATTTTTGATTTTTTTAAAAATAGCTTTTAAAAATATTCCACCTATTATTGGTATTATAGTAATTAAACATAGTCTAGGCTCCAGTCTCGTAGGTTGACTTAAAATAAAATCATAATATTTTTAAAATAAAATAAATTAAAAACCTAAAATGACATGTTGATTGTTGCAAAGACTATAAATGACATCAGCACGGCTAAGACTTTGTTGAGTAAGGAATTTGACATGAAATATTTGAGTGTTAATAAGAAGATATTTTGAGATAAAGATTGATAGAACTACCAAGAGATTATTGTTATCTCAATGTTGGAATGATTACAATACAAAACCAATAAGTACACCTTTAGTGAATAATTTCAGATTATACGGGTTTTTTTATTAACGTGGATGTCTAGGTCAGCTTGCTTGCACCTCGACCAATCCCACAAGTTCTAAAATTAATGACCTATAAGCCTCTAGTGATCATCATTTAAGCAATCACAGTACTAGAAATTGAGACCACAAGGGGAATAAACTTCTTAATTCCAAGCTTTTACCATTGGACCACATACTATATGATTAAATTTTGTGGTTCTTAAAGATTGATGAAGTGAAATACATGTCAAAGATCCATTATATTAAGGTGTTTAATCTATGTTATGCTTTATAAGATTTGAAATAATGTATGTATGAAAACATGTCAAAACAAATTCTTAGCTTGCAAAGGAGGACCAGAAAAGTTGGATAAAATAAGATGTGACTTTGAACGTCTTTATGTACTTTTAGACTGTGTTTAGTTATTACAAGTTAAATTACCCGCACTACATTGCGAGTTGAGTAAACAATTTTTATAACTATTGAGATTGAAATAATTAATAAGTTTTGCTAGTTCAAAAATAAAATATAACATCTATACATGAAAGATTTGATATAATAAAACACATCAACACACTATTATAACAACAACATCGAAGCCTTAACATCTAAAGATATCATTAATGTTACTGCTAAAACAATACAAAATATTAAATTACCCCAGAGAATTTTTTTTTGAAAACATTAACAAAAGAGGAAGAAAGAAAAAAACAAAAATTATTATTGTTGCATTAATAATGGGAAAAAAATTCAATCAAAGAATAAAAAAAGCCCAAAAACTTTAACAAAAGAGCAAACAAAAAAATGAGAATAAAAATAAAAATTATTAGCTAAAAATATCATTTGATGTGAAAATAAATTAAAAACTAATAAAAAAACAAAAGAAAGAACAACGGAAAAAAACAGAAATATCAATTTTCAAATGATCACAAACACAAATTAAAATTTAAGAGCAATTTTTTTCAAAAAAATGCTACGTCAACAAAAGAGAAAATTAAAAATTAAAAATCATAGCTAAGAGCACATATATAAACATGGGTAAAAATAGAGACTATTTAAGAAATATAAAAAAATAAAAGAATTAAAATAAAAAATTAAAAGTATAAGGGCCAAAATGAAAACCAAATATATTATCAATTCCAATCAAAGGACAAAATTTTAAAAATCAAATCTTATGTATTGAAAATATTTAGAGATTGAAAACCAAACCCAAAATTAAAAGAATAAGGACTGAAATAAAAATATAATATATAATCAATTTCAATCGAATGACACAATTGAAACAAGTCAAAACTTACATAACATAAATATGAACCATACATCACAATTAAAAGAGAAGGGACTAAAATGAAACAACCATAAAACCGAGGGGCTGCTGTGTAGTTTAGGGTGAAGGAGAGAAGAAAGGGGAAATAAGTTCAACTGCCCACCATGATGTCTCCGGCCACGTGCCACACTATGAGGAAGAGGACATGACGACGCATCCACAGAGACATTGGATGAATATTTTCCGCCAATAGAACACGCCACACACACTGCTTAAAGTAGGCGTGAGGCCGAATATTGTCGGCGCGTGTGTTAGACGTGCACACAATATTCAATAGTAAATAATAATAAAAATATTAAATTACCTAAACATCCTTACAACCAACTCTTCTATGTTGTCTTATTTGAGGGCAGATTAGTATTTAGACATTTTCAAAAAATATGAAATATCAAAAACACCCCCTCAGGCAAGCCATGATTTGTCTTATTGGAGGGTAAAAGGGTTATTTTATTGTACAATGGAATGTGAAATTACCGCGGAACCCCCCCGACAACTGCTTTTTTTTTTTGTCTTTTGAGGGATAAAAAAGTTATTTTACTTTGCAAAGAAATATAAAAAAATTGGTGACTCGATCGAACTGAACCGACCCGAAAACTGACCTGACCGAGCAACACTATTATAATCCATAGTGAAAATACTCACAAACTACAGTATTCGACCCTGACCTCTTATAGTATATAGTATAATAAAAGAGACAATAATATATTTGATTAAAAAGATAAAATAAATTTATTTTAAATACATGGATTTTTTTTTATTACATAGTGTTTTTTCTATTTTAATAATAGAAGTTTTATTAACTACTTATAGTACCATTAAGAGCCTGTTTGGCATAATGGTTGTCGTTGTGGTTGAGGTTAAAAAAAAACAGTTTCATGAAAAGTGCTTTTAATTGCGGTTCATAACTGAAATTGAAGTGTTTGGTTAAAATTGTGGTTGAGTTTGAGGTTTAATGAAAAACAGTTTTGTGTGTTTGGTTATCATGCTTTTCATATTGCTGTCAACTTGTGAAATTACTTTAAAGGACACACACACACAGTATATATATATATTGTTTTTTAAATATTGTAAATTTAATAATCATAACAATAAAATATAATTAATAATTAAATTAAATTAGATATTTGTTTTTATTCTTCCATCAAACTACTTGCAATTTTATCACAAACTAAATCGATTAGTTAATGCCTCCGCAATCCCTTGCTATTTGAAATAACATCTAGTAACAATATCATTAGTAACAATATCTGTGATCCAGTTGTAAGGATATAATTCTAAGACTAAATCCAGTTGCAAGTTTCTGATTTATAATCAATTGAAAAACAACAGGGTTGTGGAGTGAAACGTAGTCACGTGCCTTTTTCTTTAATCAGGAATAATCTCTATCTACATATTTTTTTTAATATATATATTAAATCAAATTGGGTCTGACCCAACTAAATGGGTTGACCCAACCAAGTTGGGCCAAAATGCCCAACTCTCCTGGACTTGGACTAGGCCGATAGGAGGCCCAGCCCAAACCAAGAGTTAAAAGTGTAAAAAAAACACAACACACAAAAACGATGCGCTGCATTCATCGTGAATTAATTCATGGAGTTATTGTTCACGTAACATGTGAATAGTAACATGGCCGACTATGATGAGAGGGTCACAAGACGATACCGACGGGAGAGGAGGTTGAGGTAGTTCTTCCTGTGGTGGTGGTGTCATAAATGGTGCCCTGTGGTGGCCGGTAGGATCGTCGGAAGGTTGTAGCTGGTGCTGGTGCTGCCGCTGACGCTGGGGGTTGTTGCTGCTGCTGGAGAGAGAGAGGAGTTGCCTTGACTGTGGAGGAGAGAGAGGGAGCTGCCATGACTGTGGAGAGAGAGAGAAGGAGCTGTCGTGACTGCATGTGGAGAGAGAGAGGCAATGGCCTTGACTATGGAGGAGAGAGAGAAAGACCAATGACGACGGTAATGAGAGGAAGGCAATGGTAGTGATATCAATCCTAGTCCTTGCATGATGAACATGCTAGTAGAATTGTAATGGGTGTTCATCTGTTATGAACGCAACTCATGTAAAGGATGGTAATGTGGTGTGATGAAAATGATCTCATAGATGCTTTTCAAAATGCGGTACAACCGCAGGTTTTTAGGTGAGACTCACAATAAAAAACTGGGGTCCTGTTTGGTTAAATTGTGTTTGACTCTGCAATGAGCTTCAACCGCAGGTCACACCGTAGAGCCAAACACCCACTAAGTTCGTGGAATTCTGAAATAGTATATAAAGATACATTATAATTAGAAAGGACTGAAAATGTAGGTGTTGGACCATTTTAGAATTCCAACAGATTTTGAGTAGATAATTCCTAGAATACATAAAATTTCTATCCAAATTACGTAATTGTTTAAGAGTGAGTTGAGGTTGCTTTTAAAAGTGTTTTTTGTTTAGAAATGTATGATATTTTTTTTATTTTTTAAAAATCATTTTTAACATCATAATATGAAAATGATTTAAATTCACCCTTTTTTAATTTTAATATAATAAATAAATTCATTTTTTTTCTAAAAACTCTTTTGAAATGCAAGTATCTTCAACCAAAAACATAACCTGTAAAGTATAAGATCAAACAATTCTTCCCACAAATTAGCCATAAGATAGGAGTGTTAAATCTCTACTTTGGAATTTTCCCTTAAACAGTGCACTCCATTCCAAAACAAAGTTTTCAACCATTTTAGGCACACACCAGCTAATAGCAAGACACCTAACAAGTGAAGGAACAAATGTAGTACGTTTTCAGGTTCTTCATCTCAAAAGGAACACAAAGCTTGGCTTGAATTTATTAAAACCCGCTTGTACAAAGTCTATCTTGTAGAAGTAACCATTAAAAAATCCTAGCAGGGGCAAGATCCTTCCATAGCAGTGGAGTGAAAGAAAAGGTACAAGAAAATGCAAGGTGTAATCACCGTAATTTTTCAGCTCCCAATGTTTCAAATCAGCCCTACATGAGTTCAAGGTGATCGACCCTATTAATCAGAGGAGAAAGTTGGTGTAGCTGGGGCTGTTCTGAGCTTGTTAATTAGTCCATTTGTGATTTCACCTCCAAGTGCTCTCCCATTGCAGCCAAGCAATGCGATTTAGTTGCTGAGAGTGAATGCAGAAATGGAAAGCACTCTCTTAAAATACCACAAGGGAGTAACCGATCTGTCCAGAGCTGGATTTTCTCACCATTTCCTACTTTGAAACAGCAGCTTCTCTTCAACATAGCTGAGATAAAAGAAGTAAATAGCAGTCCATGTGGGAGACAGTTTCTTTAAAGATTGGAAATTCATTGATAAAAGAAGGCTGATATTGCTGTTGAGTAGTTTCCGCCACCCCCCACCATTATGTTCTCCTAGTCTCCAGAGCCATTTGAAGAGTATGACCTTGTTCTTCCCTTCTAACGAGCCTATAACCAATCCACCTCTGTTTTTTTCTCGAACAACAAACATGCCAAGCTACCTTACAAATCCTCTGGTCATCAGATATACCAGCCCACAAAAACCTAAGCTAAATTGTGGTAACTAACGAGCTACGTACACCCTTAATTAGGGCATGGGAAATATAGACATGTAATACAATGGAAGAGATGAAAGCACAGTTTTAGGCAAACAACCTAGTCCTGCCATGCTTAGTAGCCTTCCTTTCCACATTCCCAATCTGTTACAGATCTTATTAATCATCCTGTTGATAATCTTTTTAGATTCGCTCACAACAGGAAACCTAAGTATGTAAATGGTAGAGTGTACCATTGACAATATATAGCATTTGCCATTCCAGCCCTACAATAAAGGAGACATTGGATACCCTTGACATTCCTGAATTAATGATATCCACTTTCTTCCAAACCCATGTATGTCGTTTGATAGGTCCCTGTCACAGCAAGTAATTAAAGACAATAAACAAACACAAATGTATTCTGCTTTGGGCGAGAATAAACCACAATTGATTGAATTGAATATTGAATGAGTCCGTTCCCTGTCAATAGCAGAGTTTAAATAGAAGAATTGAAATAACAACTTTCCTAAAATACTGGCACTACTACATAAAGTCAGGATGACTCCCGCTACATAGCTGGCATTTATTTGCTGAATAAAACTAAATAAAGCTTGACTCCTTCCTCCCGTGCACTAAGGCACTGCAGTGAGAAGACCCCTTGACTCGTTCCTCCCTTGACTGGCTCTTCACAACTCAATAAACCTGCGATTCTTCTTAGGAATTCTGCATGATCTTCTCGGCTCCAGCTGTTGCTCATCCCGTGAGTCTAGCTCATCAATTGACTCCTTCAATTGCTGCTGCTTATCAATACCGCCCTCTTTTAAGGGAACCTTGTCCTCAAGGTTCAGATTCTGAAATCGCTCACGTATCGTTACAGCCTCTTCCCACGTGGCATCATCATTCTGCAGATTTTTCCATTTGACGAGAATCTCTTCGATAAACCGAGAGCCTTTCTTGCTCCAACGTGTGTCCAGGACAGCCTCGGGTTCAATCAGCATCTCTCCCGCAGCAGACATAGGTGGTAATTCGATGGATTCAACCACCTCCTCTCCAATTTTCTTTTTGAGCAAGGACACATGAAAGACTGGATGAATGCGAGCTTGTGCAGGCAATTTAAGCTTATACGCTACAACACCAATTCTTTCTTCAATCTGATAAGGACCATAATAGCGGCTAGCCAACTTTTTACAGACACGCCTGATCACGGATTGCTGACGGTAAGGGTGAAGTTTAAGAAAAACCCAATCTCCCACCTGAAATGCAATATCACGTCGCTTAGAATTAGCGAGTTGTTGCATGCGATTACTCGCAGCTTGCAGGTTTGCCTTGAGCAGACTCAATAATTCGTCCCTAGAGGCGAGTTGCTGATCCACTTCATTCACCGGAGACATGCCAATGTGGTAATGGGGAATTGTAGGTGGTAAACGTCCATAGAGGGCCTGAAATGGTGTCATTCCTGTAGAAGCATGATAAGTTGTATTATACCAGAATTCAGCCCAAGGGAGGAGGGAATTCCATTTTGCTGGTTATTGATGAACAAAGCACCGAAGATATTGTTCGACGCAGCGATTTACCACCTCCGATTGCCCATCCGTTTGTGGATGATATGCGGAACTCATCTTCAACTTGGTACCTGACAATTTAAAGAATTCACGCCAAAAATGACTGATAAAGATAGGATCTCTATCACTGATAATGGATCGCGGCATTCCATGTAGCTTCACTACCCCGTCCACGAATTTCTCAGCCACCATTTTGGCCGTATAAGGATGAGCCAATGCCAAGAAATGTGCTGATTTACTTAGGCGATCAACCACAACAAAAATTGTGTTCTTGCCACCCGATGTTGGGAGGCCTTCAATAAAATCCATCGTAATATCATCCCAAACCTGACAGGGGACAGGTAATGGTTGTAATAAACCCGCCGGTGACAGTGTGTCTGATTTTACCCGCTGACATACGTCACAGGATGCGACATATCCCTTCACTATGCTAGCCATTGATGGCCAATAGAACTGTTGTGCCAGTCGTTTGTAAGTGCGCAATACACCCGAATGCCCCCCAATAGGTGAATCATGGAATTCACGTAATAGTTGCTGAATGATGTCCGAGTTGGGGGCAATTACTACTCGGTTTTTATAGTGAAGTAGCCCATTCCTCCGTGTATACGGGCTGCCAGGATTCTCATCAGCAAGCTTGCCAATTTTCTTCATGTAAGGAAGAGAAATTGCTTCGGCCTTAAGCTGATCCCACATAGCACTTTGTGGAACAGATAAGTGCGAAAGGCAAGGGCTTCCCGTCATTCGTGATAATGCATCCGCGGCTGAATTCTCCTTTCCTGGCTTATACACAATTTCATAATCATAACCAAGTAATTTCGATACCCATTTCTGCTGTTCCGGGGTAGTAATACGTTGCTCCAAGAGGTACTTCAAGTTGCGCTGATCGGTTTGGATCACAAATTTACGGTCTAACAAGTATGGTCTCCACAGCTGGACAGCCACCACAATAGCCAGCATCTCCCTCGCATAAGTTGACCATGCACGCTTGGATAGCCCCAAAGCGCGAATCATGAAAGCTATTGGCCGCCCATGTTGGGTCAGAACAGCGCCGATGCCATCACCGGAAGCATCAGACTCAATCACGAAAACCTCAGCAAAATTAGGCATGGCAAGTGTTGGGGTCGAAGTCATTGCGGTTTTTAATGCTTCAAAAGCTGCCTCGGCTTCATCATTCCAACCAAATTGGCCCTTGCGTAACAAGGCTGTCAACGGTCGAGCAAGAATTCCATAGTTGCGGACAAATTTCCTGTAATAACCTGTAAGACCTAAAAATCCACGAAGCTCAGATATATTAGTAGGTCTTGGCCATGATATCATTGCCTGGATTTTTGCTTGATCAACTTTAACCCCCATTGGAGTAATAATATGCCCCAAGTACTCCAGGTCTTGTTGACCAAAAGCACATTTCTTCAATTTCGCAAAGAATTGGTACTGCCTTAAAATTTCAAAAGCCTTGCGAACATGTTCAAGATGCATGGTCCAATTGGGACTATAGATCAATATGTCGTCAAAAAAGACTAATACAAATTTGCGAAGGTAGGGTCGAAATATGGCATTCATAAGGGCTTGAAAAGTAGAGGGTGCATTACATAAACCAAATGGCATGACTAAGTATTCGTAATGACCATTATGAGTGCGAAAAGCAGTTTTATGAATATCATTTAGTGCTACCCTAACTTGATGGTAACCAGCTGTTAAATCAAGTTTGGTAAAATAAACAGCTCCATGCAATTCGTCTAACATGTCATCTACTGTAGGAATGGGAAATCGATCTTTAACAGTTACTGCATTAAGTGCTCTATAATCTGTGCAAAAACGCCATGTGCCATCTTTCTTTTTGACTAACAAGACAGGTGATGAAAAAGGGCTAGTGCTTGATCTTATAAATCCCAATTTTAACATGTCTTGAACCTGTTTTTCAATTTCAGCTTTTTGAAAATAGGCGTACCTGTAGGGTCTGACATTGACCGGTTCTATCCCTTCTTTGACAGTGATGGTGTGGTCAATCTCCCGGACCGGTGGCAATTGTGCTGGATTTTGAAAAATATCTCCAAATTCCTCCAACATCTGCTGCATGTCCGACGCAATGTTGTTAACAGGCATCTCGGCTTCGGTTTGTAAACAGATAGCAAACATCGTTTGGCTTTGACGCAGCTCCTTCGATAAATCCTTGAGAGACGCGGGTTGAATTTATTGGTTGTCAATTCCCTGTAGTTTTTGCATCTGATTCTTCCACATGAATTCCATGGTCATTTTCTTCCAATCACAAGCTACTGTTCCCAATTGTTCAAGCCACTGTACGCCCAAAACCAAATCTAACCCACATAATGGTAGTGCATATAAAGTCAGCATAAATGGGATACCTTGAAGTAGGACGTGTATGTTTTCAAATCTGCCTTGACACTTCAATGGATTTCCATTTGCCACCTTTACGTTGAAGGGCTGTGTGGGTATCACTGGTAGGTGTAGCCAATTAGCAATCCGCTCGCTAATGAAATTGTGGGTGGAGCCACTGTCAATGAGGACAGTCAATTCGTGATTTCCAATTCGCGCCATGATGCGCATTGTTCTGGCAGTCGACCAGCCAGTAAGAGCATGTAGTGAAATTTGTGGTTCATCATCTCCGAAGTCTTCGTCATCTTGCAAATTGGTCTCCTCGTCTCCTTCCAGTAACAACAGACGGGGTCTTTGACACTTATGGCCAGGAGTGAATTTTTTGTCACAATTGAAGCAAAGACCTTGTGAACGGCGCTTCTGCATCTCGTCCCACGCCAGGCGTTTCATGGGCATAGCTGCTGCCGGTGATTTTGTGGGTGAAAAAGAAGCAATTGGAGTCTGATTAATGGGAAATGGCTTACGTCGTTGGCGAATTAATTGCTCATCTCTCATTCTGGCAAGGCTAATTGCCTCCTTCAAGGATTTGGGTTTAAACATCCTAATCCCTTCGGCAATGTCAGGTTTCAAGCCTCCCATAAAAGTCCCCACCAATGCCTTCTGCGTCCATCCTTGCACACGGTTACCCAGCCTCTCGAATTCTTTTTGGTACTCCCGTAATGAGCCCCCTTGTCTCACCCTTGACAGTGCTTCATCGAAATCTTCACAGTCTGGTGGTCCAAACCGTGCCCATAATTCCTCCTCAAAAGTTGGCCATGTCATCTCCTTGTCTTCCTCTTTGTAAGCACGTCGCAGCCATTGCCACCACTGGTTCGCCTCCCCTTGAAGATGAAAAGATGCCAAGGACACCTTTTGTGTTTCCACAGTTCCCTGGTATTCGAAGAATTGATCAACTCGGTTGAACCATTCAGTAGGGTCGTTGCCCGAGTATATGGGAAACTCAAGCTTCGCCAGTTTTGAAGAGAACATCTGTCTGTTCCCCTCAGCGCGTTCCGCAATGTCTTCACGTTGATAGCGCGGACGTCCATTGCGTTCAATGGGTTGGCTACTGGATCCTTCCTTGGTGGACAGTAACGCCTCTGTCAGCTTAGTGATGTTGGCTTCCATTTGCTGCATTCTGTCAACAAGAGTAATTTCCATGCGGCTCATTCCATCTTGCAGACCTCCCAATCCGATTTCCAAATTTTCTATCCGCTCCTTGTTTGTTGTCATTGTTCATCGGCTCTGATACCAATTGATAGGTCCCTGTCACAGCAAGTAATTAAAGACAATAAACAAACACAAATGTATTCTGCTTTGGGCGAGAATAAACCACAATTGATTGAATTGAATATTGAATGAGTCCGTTCCCTGTCAATAGCAGAGTTTAAATAGAAGAATTGAAATAACAACTTTCCTAAAATACTGGCACTACTACATAAAGTCAGGATGACTCCCGCTACATAGCTGGCATTTATTTGCTGAATAAAACTAAATAAAGCTTGACTCCTTCCTCCCGTGCACTAAGGCACTGCAGTGAGAAGACCCCTTGACTCGTTCCTCCCTTGACTGGCTCTTCACAACTCAATAAACCTGCGATTCTTCTTAGGAATTCTGCATGATCTTCTCGGCTCCAGCTGTTGCTCATCCCGTGAGTCTAGCTCATCAATTGACTCCTTCAATTGCTGCTGCTTATCATCGTTATATCTTCAAGTACTCCCAATGAATAGAATCGAATTACTCATAGGTGGATTAGACAATAATATAAATCGAAAACTTATCTAATATATTAAGTTTTTAGGTGATATTATTATTTTCATATGGTATTAGAATCTTATTGACCCAACGATCACGAGTTCAAATTTCATTATTCTCATTCTATTTGATAAAAATCAAGCACAAGATATTGTAAGTCTATGTGCAAGTTTCAAACCCAAATAATTTTTACTTGAAAGAATATGTTAATAAATAATATAAATAATATTCTAAAACTTCATCTAATACCTTAAATTTTTAGATAAGATGATATTTTCAAGCTAAATCCGTGCTTACCACCTTTGTTGACACTGTGGACCACCACGTTGGCTACCATGAATCTATCTAAAGATCTGACGACCGACTATGAAGGCTGTTTGGTTTGGACTGATAAGGTTTAACATTACATTACGCAACCTGGAGGAGAGAATCTTACCACCGATCTTGTAAAAGCCATGAACCAAACTCGTTGGTCTGTATTCCGAGAATTTAGTTGGATGTCTTGACTTTGGTGCTAGTGCCACATGAGAAGGGTTTTCATCTTTTAATAATTAGGAGAAAATAATCAAATGTTATCTTTAGATACATACTTTCAAGCTTAGCTACAAGTCCTAACAAGGAGTCCTCTGCACTTGTTTGGATTCATTAGAAAGGGAATGGGAGAAAAATAATAATTATTCGTATAAATTAGCATGGTGAAAGGGGTGCAAGCATGGTTTGAATTTATTGAAAATAATATCTTATAAGATTTGCAAGTCGATTGACCTCGATGAATTCCAGTCATCCCTTGAACAAAATTATATGCCTATCGTTTTGTAGTGGTCATTGGTTCTCCAATATAATTTGATCAGCCCTACAGGCTAAGCAGTTCATGCAGTACCTGGCTATTGCTACAAATTAATCAAATAGCTTATCAATAAAAATGATAAGAAAATACAAAATAAATCAGAACCGTACAGGCTACGGCCAATTGATGAGTTGCGTAAACAATTACTCATGAAATAATCAGGAGTTAGAATTTCCGTTACTCATAATTGCTACAAATACTTCAACAAATACTTCATCGGGAAACATAGCAGCATCGGCATGCTGTCATACTGTTTGGTTTTTGCGAAAATGACAAAAGATGACCCATGATTATACTGGTATAGAAAGAATTACATGGCCCTTCTTCATCTTCCAGGAACCGAATTTGCTACAAATACTTCATCGGGAAACATAGCAGCATCGCCATGCTGTCATACTGTTTGGCTGCTTTGACATATGACAGAAGATGGTCCATGATTATACTGGCATGGAAAGAATCACATGCCCCTTCTTCATCTTCCAGGAACCGAATTTGCTACAAGCGAGAGAGATACGAGTTCATGGGGAAGTAAGAAACTACAATTGGAGCACCTGATGATTTTGATTTGCTTTTGGGTTTCTCTGCCTTATCATGGGCTTCATCTGTAACCCTTGAAGAAGCTGATGGAAAAAAGCAACTAAAAATGGCTGAGAAATGACCCATTTCTTGCTTTTTTTCTCTTGTTATCTGAAACAGTTTTCGATCAAGCACTGTAGGCCAACCAGTTCTTTTTCTGTAGCTGAAAAAAATGCTAAGTGGGAGTTTCTTGATGATCTTCAAGGGAATCCTGTCTACTTATAGGGGAGAAAATATTTGAAAGCTGCTGTGATAATCTTGGCGTGCAAGGAAATACACGTTTCGTGTTCTGCACAGCTTCGACTACTAGCCAAGACTGTTGACCCCACTTCTCTAGGAATTCATCTTTTTTGTGGGTGCTTTGAACACCAGCACATGCTTGGAAAGTTCATGGCAATTTCTTTCTACCTCCTGCTGCCAACATGGAAGTCTTTAACTTGTCACTTTATATTTGAAAATTAAGCTCTGATGATAATTATTATGAACTTGATTAATTCCAACTTAAACAAATTTGAATTAGTAAATGTTTTATATTTTACATTACATTTGACATAAAACTTGATACAAACTTATCCTTCTATTTCTATTTATACTATATATATATATATGTAGAAAACTTGAATTAGTATTTTTTTAATTTTTTTTTCATGTCAAAAATGCTTTAAATTTTTTTAGATAATTTTGATGTATTGATTGTTAGAGTATAAATACATTATAAAATAAATGTGTAAATTCTAGAGTACATGTGTATATTCTAAAGTATACAGGGGTTTGTTAGAGACTGTATGAAATTTATATATAAAGGGCTCGATTGCACACATGAAGTGTATGAAGAAAATATATTCAAACAATACAATAATTCAAATTGGAGCTTTCCCTCTCTTTCCTTTCTTTACTCTCTTCTCTCTCTTGGTCTTCTGCTCATCACAAGAAATCATCTTCTTCTCCCTTGAATTACTTAATAATTCACAGAATCTCATAGTCTCAACATGGTATTAGAGCTCGTAAATGCTCACGCAAATTGATTGATCCAATTTCTCTGCTTCTGCAAATTCAATTTCATCAAATTTACTGTTCATCTCCTTAAATAATTCATAAATCCTCTTAGCTTAAGCTTTTAGCTTCTACTAAATCAATTAGTGATTAATTCTCAGTGATTTAAACTTTGTATTCATCATATTACTTGATTAAAGTTATTTGCAAGCTCTTGGTTGTTCTGTCGATTTAGCAATGGTAACTGCTGCATAATTGCCAATTCTTCAATCCTTGATTACAAACCTTGTCTCCACCATTTTTGTGTCTATGAATGTGAAATCAGATAATTCTAATTAGTTAAATTGGAATTTCCAAATGCACCTACTACTGGAAAGCAATGACATATTTGGCTTTGTTGATGGCTCTCATCTGTGTCCTTTTACAGCTGAATACGGTACAAATGTTCCTAACTCTCCTTAATTTGATGTAGACCCTGTTTGGGAGTGCGTTGCAACCGGCGTTTGTCGAAAATTTGATTTTTTTTCATTTTAAATGAATATGTTTTGGTGTTTTTAGATCATTTTGATGTGCTGATATCAAAAATGATTTTTAAAAAATAAAAAAAATATTATTTTGATGTATTTCGGCACGAAAAGCACTTTGAAAAGCTACCGCAATCGCACTCCCAAACAGGCACGTAGAGTGTGATGATATGTTGATATGGAAAATGCATGATAGAGCACTTATGCAGCTGATTACTGCAACTCTATCTCCTATAGCCATGTCTTGTGCAATTGGCAGTAATAGTTCTAAGGATCTCTGGTTGTGATTGAAAGAACAATTTTCTACTATATCTAAGACTATTATTTTTCAATTAAAATCTAATTTGTAGAATATTACGAAAGGGAATGATATAATATGCCAATATCTACTTAAAATTAAAGAAGCAAAAGATTATTTGACAGCGGTAGGGGTATATTTTGTTGATGAAGATATTGTTATTTTGACTTTAAATGGTCTTACTGCTGAATATAATACATTTTGATGTGTGGTTAGAGGTAGAGAGAGTGTAATCACATTGAAAGAAGTTTGATCTCAGCTATTTGCTGAAGAACAAATTGTGGAAAATAGTATTATTGATAATCCTACATATCTTGTTGCCACGAATACAACATCAAAATCCCCTGTACCACAATTTGTTTAATCCTCTTGTGGACAACAAAGTTATAACACATATGATAATGGTGGCTATAGATCCTTCAATAGGAATAGGGACAAGGTTAAATATAGTCAAGGACAAAGAAGTTTTTCTCATAGAGCACCTTTACCTGCAAAAACAAATGTAAAGCCAATCACCTCTCCAGGTGTTCTTGGTTCATATCCTGTCCCTTCATACAACTCATCAACTGGTTCTAATGTTTCTATTTGTCAATTATGCAATAATGAAGGACATACGACCCAGTATATGGATTCAGGGGTTATGAGAGATCTAAGTGTAATCTGTGGGAAAATGAATCATACCACTTAGTACTGCTTCTACAATGAAAATGGTCCTAATTTAATTGATTGGTAATACTAGTGGTTCTTCAGCTACTGCACCTCCTCACATTCAACATCATGCTATGCATACTTTACAAAATACATATTCATCTTCGCAACAATCCTCACCTCAAATATTACCTCCAGTTTGGATTAGTGATTTGGGAGCTGTAAATCATATGACTTATGATTTGTCCAACCTGACATTAAGCACTCCTTATCTTACAACTAACACTGTCCAAATAGCCAATGGTAAAGGTTTGTTAGTATCTCATGCTGGAACTGAAATTATTCCTACGTATACTAAACCAATTAAATTGAATTCAATGTTGTGTGTGCCAAAACTATCTCAAAACCTATTATCAGTTCATTGAATTTGTTTGGATAACAATTGCAGGGTGATTTTTTATGCCTTTTGTTTTTGGATTCAGGACAAAGTCATAGGGAGAATACTGTATAAAGGACAATGCAACAATGGACTCTATCATTTTCCTTTTGTCTCTACTCATTCTGGTCTCTCTCCTCTCGGTTTTCACCCTTAAGCTTATAGTGTTCAATTCATCCTGTCTTCTACTTGGCATCATGGATTAGGGCATCCTACAAATAAGATTGTCAAGTTAATGCTAAACAAAGCAAGTATTCAATGTTCTTTAGATAATGCTTCTGATGTATGTGTTAGTAGCCTACAGGGTAAGTTTTGTAAATTGCCCTTCCATTCTAGTACTCATACATTTGTATCACCTTTTCATATCATACATAGTGACCTTTGGGGTCCTTCACCAAGCATCTCTATTGATGAATATAGGTACTATGTAATTTTTTTGATGACTTCTCTTGGTTTTGTTGGTTATTTCCCTTTATTAATAAAAGTGATGTATGTTCTGTATTTATTGCATTTTATCACTATGTTCAAACACAATTCTCTTATTCCATTAAGATTCTTCAAAGTGTTGGGGGGGGGGGGGGGTGAGTATGTTAACAAATATCTTCAAAGTTTTCTTGCTACTAAGGGTATTACACATCGCAAATCATGTCCATATACACCTGAACAAAATGGTTTGGCTGAACGTAACCATATATATCTTATTGAAACTACAATTACCTTACTTCAACATGCTAAACTGCCTTCTTCCTTTTGGACTTATGCAGTGCATATTGCCTCCTTCTTAATAAATGGAACGTCTTCTGCAGTTCTATTTCATAAGTCCTCTTTTGAACTATTATTTGACAAAATCGCATTTATTTCTCATTTACATGTTTTTTGTTATGCATGCTTTCCACTATTTCGTCCTTATCTACAAAATAAACTACAGCTAAAAACCACTATGTGTGTCTTTCTAGGCTATGCCTCTAACTATAAAGGGTACATATTTTATGATGTCTCTAGGAAACATCCTTATATCTCTAGACATGTTGTTTTCAGTGAAAATGTTTTTCCATACCCTGAGTTAGTCACCAAACTTCAACTCTCCAATACATCATCTATATCTTCTTCTTAGTCTTTTCTTCCTATTGTTACGCCTACCAATGGTGTTGTTATGCCTCCCTCTTCTGCTTTATCCCACCCTAATAATGTTGATGTTTCCTCTTCCTCATACTCTTCTATGTCTATTGCTCCTGCTTTTTCATCTTTCTTATCTATTCCTGTGGCCCCTGAATCCAGTGAAGGTATGCATTTTGACCTTTACCTTTAATAAAACCTTTTCAGCCTGAAGTTATTTCAATTGTTCTTCATATTCCTTCAATGAATGTGCATCCTATGCAAACTCATAGTAAGAGTGGTTTGGCCAAGAGGAAGTCTTGTTTCATCACAATAAAACTTCTACTAATATTGATTTATCCTTGATTGAGCCTTCTAATTACAAAGCTGTTTTGAAAGTTTCTGTTTGGCTCATTGTTATGCAAGAAAAGCTTATTGCTCTTCATTTTCAGGGTACCTAGAGTTTGGTTTCTTTGCCTTCCTATAAAAATTTGGTGGGATGGAATGGATTTTCAAAATTAAGAAGCATGCTGATGGTTCAATTACAAGCCATAAAGCTCGATTGGTTGCTCAAGGCTTCAGTCAAGAACCATGCCAAGATTATGGGGAAAACTTTCAGTCCTGTGGTGAAATCTACTACTGTTAGATTAGTTTTAGCTCTTGCTGCTCATTTTGGCTAGATATTAAGACAGCTAGATGTTAAAAATGTCTTTCTACATGGCATTCGTTATGAGGAGGTCTACATGTCTCAACCTCCTGATTTTGTAGATTCTCACAATTCTTAGTTAGTTTGCAAGCTTCATAAATCTATTTATGGCCTAATTAAACTATTTTAAAATAGCAGACATCAAGAAAATGACCTAATTAAAAAAACTAAAATATTAGATTATTTGTGAAAAAGAAAATTTTAAATTATGATGTCAAACGGATTAATTTTAAATCAACTTGATTCAAAATGTTTTGCTTAGAGTCAATATTGAAGTTCTCTGCTCTCTTTTTTCTTCTACTATTTCATTTTCTTATCCAAGTACAGTCCAACAAACTTGATCAATTACATTTCTTTATTTCTCTTCTTCATAGTTATGATATTAACTAAGATCGGAGCTCCTGATGATTTTGATTTTCCTTTTGACTTATCTGATTTTGGCGTAGAAGTTTTTGCTCCCGAGGCCTTTTCATTATCATTCGAGACTGGAGAGGTAGATGAAGGAAGAAAATTGCCGAGAACTGAGCCATTATGGTTTTCTCTTGCTAACTCGGTGCCTCTTTCTCAGCCAAGAGAGGCACTAGTCGCTTTTTTTATATGTTGTGGCCACAAATAATGGGAGATTTTTATAATACTATATACCAATCATATGTAGGAGTGCCAAGTCTTGGTTGAATATTATATTTTATTTGAAAGTGCCGGTCCCAAATTAGTCGATGGTACGGTGGTTGTGGGCATGGGGCTCTTAAAGCAATTCTAGATTATTTGTTTATTTGTTTTTATAATCTAGACTCTTGATCATATATTTTACTTTCATATTTTTTTTATGTCAGAAAGAGATATTTATTTGCTCGTGTTAGAGAATAATATAAATAATATTATGGGATTTCATCTATCAGTTTAAATTTTTAGATAAGTAGTTTCTTAACATGGTATCAAAGTCTTATTAACCCAACGTTCACGAGTTCGAATCTCACCACTCTCATTCTATTTGATAAAAATCAAGCACAGGGTAGAATGGATCTGTGTTCAAGTTTCAAGCCCAAAGGTCTTTCACTTGAAGGGATGTGTTAGAGAATAATATAAATCATATTCTAGACCTCATTTATTAGTTTAAGCTTTTAGGTAAGATGGTTCCTTAACCGCTTGGAGTATCTTTGTATATATTAAAATTTGTAAAGATGTTTCCTTCAGCTATTATTATACATCCTGCTGTGGCTTTTCTTGAAAAAGTCCAAGTAAATAATGATAGATGACAAACTATCTGGAAAAAAAAAAAAAAGCACCAAGACAAAACTATACATCGCTCTCAGGTTTACCTGGTCTTCAAAACCAAAGTAGAAGAAAAAAAATCAAATTGGGGAGGCTGTTTTGAAGGGAAAGATAATCAGAGCACCCAAGTTTCATGTGTACTGCCTGCTTCGACAAAAGACAAGACACACACGCATGTTCACGAGGTCTTCAAGGCCGAAGTTGGAGCATAGAAAATTTCAACTTCCAATCAATTAGAAACACGTTCAATAGTTATAAAAGTAAGAGTAGTCAACCATCTAGTCTAGTATTTGTGTTGAACTAAAGAGTTTATTTTTTAATTTCAGGTTTGAATATTATGGTTATTAATATAATAATAATTAAAAATTATTATGGTTATTAATTTTAAAAATTATATAATTAGTTAAATTACATGTAAATGGACTTGAATATTAATAAAAAAAGAAAGAGTAGAGGAGTGCTATCAGACTGCGTGTTTGAAGTCTAATAACTGTTTTTTTTTATTTGTTTTTTTATCAAAATGAAGAATAAATAACAAATTAGTTTATTATCTTCATTTTTCAAATTTTATTTTAAGA
The DNA here is from genome assembly GCA_025169955.1 of Salix arbutifolia. Classification (NCBI taxonomy): domain Eukaryota; kingdom Viridiplantae; phylum Streptophyta; class Magnoliopsida; order Malpighiales; family Salicaceae; genus Salix; species Salix arbutifolia. Next base: position 13,336,649 of record CM045917.1, on the reverse strand, counting down.
AACAAAAATACCTCAAATTAACAAGCTCCAAAACTTAAATTTATCATGAATCTTTCTCTTTTATCTTGGGCTCTTTTGGTTTGTACTTGGAGAGCAATAAGTTTATTTTTTCTACTTGTATATTTATTTAAGATATTAAAGAGAGAGAGAAAAAAAAAAAACGTTTAGAGCACCAGAGACATGTGTCGAAGTCTGCATTAACCTCATGTGTTATGATAAGATGGGCTGAATCAGGTTCTCTCGGCTTTGCTGGACCGGACGATGTAATCATGCTTGAGAAAGTTCATTTAATCTCGAATTCTTTTGACATGTACTACTTTTGAAAGTCTTTAACCCTTTTGACAAAGTTGGCAACTTTTTTTTTTAAAAAAATCATTTATAAGGAAAAAGCAGTACAGTTTCTCTCTCTCTAATTTTAATATTAATAAATTAAAATTATTAAACAAAATACATAAAAAATAATAATGTAATATATTTTTTAATAAATATAATTTTAAAAACAAAAAATTGTCATGGTACTAAATAACCACTAAAACCTGAAAAATTCACGACCATTTATTATTAAGATGGAAATCCATAGATTTCAAAACTTTTCAATTTTTTAATGGTTACTTGTTGCTAACTATTTTTCTATTTTGAAAATCTAAACTGAGATATCATTTTGTGTTTGATAGAGAGATATATAACAGGGAGTCATCATGGATCCTTACATGGCCATGGACAGTCGAGAGGCTTAGATTAATGAATAGACATCATCTTTACCAAAGAATCTAAAATATCAGGTATGGACAGTCTAGAGGCTTAGATTAATGAATAGACATCATCTTTACCAAAAAATCTAAAATATCAGGTGTTTTTTTTTTTTATTATTTTATTAGTGCTCTATCATGAGATTATTTTGTCGCAACTTGCACATAAAATTTGCATGTAGCTGGGCTGAAATTTTGATGTTGGCCTCGAATTAAATCTCCAAAATTGAGTTATTCTTAGTGGGAATATTGTGACTTGGTTTACCATATAACCAAGTAGTGGGCTGCAAGTGACTAGATAGAGATAGCATCAATTTAAATAAATTAGATGATCCGTTTCACAATTACAAAAAGAAGATTTTCTAACACTTACCCTATTCATCAAATCTCAGATCATGCAACTAACATTAATAAAGAGATTCATGTCATCTTCATCCTTTGCACTTGAGAATGATGCATCATCAACCTAAGCGAGTGGATGATATAGTTAATATCCCAGGGCTAATTACAATATCTGATTTTGCTGGCAAAATTATTACAAGCGAGATGGATATGAATTAACAGGGAAGTAAGAAGCAACAATGGGAGCTCCTGATGATTTTGATTTGCCCTTCGACTTCTCTGATACAGGCGCTTTCACTTGTGGAGCTGAAACCTTTTCATTGGAGACTCGTGATGAAGAAGAGGGAACAAAGCAGCTGAAAATTGCTGAGAACTGAGCCATTGTGGCTTTGTATTGCTAGCTTGACGTTTCTTTCTCCGTGAAGAGAGGTGCTTGGTGTTCTCTCTAGCTGAACAATTAGGAATTGCCAGAAAGTAGGAGAAGGCACACACACTGGAAGCTAAGTTTATGAATTGTATCGCAAAAGAACCGGCTATTTATAATCAGATAAAAATGAAGTGTGTGAGAGAAGTTCATGCTTTACTTGGAGAGAAAGGAAAAACACTTTTCTGTGGCTGCTGCTTTTTGACCACGGAAACTAGTCACGCCAAAATTCATAAGTGGAAGATTATTATTATACTTGGAGCTTGCAGAGCAAGGAAGATCTTAATAATATATACCTCATGTGTCCAAGTCATAGTTGTATATCTATATCTATATCTATATCTATATATATTATAACAGCCAGAGAACAGTCCAAACTTATTTTATAATATGGTTGTGTGGCCCTTTGGCTTTTGAAACAACGGTAGATAACTGTTCCTTTTTTAACGTTGACTCTTGAGCATATATTTGCTTTCAAATTGCGTGTCAGAAAAAAAATGTTTATTTGCTTGGAACATTTTCTATTTGAAAGAAAGTTCCCTTTCAGCTATTATCCAGCCGAGTCTTGTTTTCTTGGCGAAGTTCAATTGATCTTTGCTTCATTCTTTTAGAGAAGTTTTTGTTCGTGTTTTATAATGTACTTGTCATTTTCTAACTCCCGTCAATAAAGAATATATTGTGGGATATACTTGATCTAAGCTATAAAACAACAAGTTTTTCAATTTTAAATGTACATGTTTTTTAAACAAATAAGTTAAATAATGGTTATTTATGTTTTATTCTAAGGACATGTTTGATATTGCTGTTGCTGTTGTGGTTGAGTTTAAAAAAAAATATTTCATAAAAAACATTTTTAGTTGAAATTCATAACTGAAATTGAAGTATTAGGTTAAAACTGTGGTTGAATTTGAGGTTTAGTAAAAAATAGTTTCGTGCATTTGGTTACCATGTTTTTCATAGTACTAAAAATAAATTACTTGAAAAAAAGCATTCATTTTCTTTCAAGTATTTTCTTCAAGATTTCTTAAAAAAAAATTAGAATAGAAAATTTTACTTGAAAAACAAAAATGGATTAGATAGAACAATTTTATTCTTAAATGTAATATCTTTTTAAGAAAAAATATATAGACTGTTAGATTGAAGAGATATGTTAAATTTATTAAATAAATACAAGTTAATTGTTTATATGTGCATTGACTATTTGGTATTGCAAGTGATGTCGTTTTAAAATCATATATTTTCATTCTGATAATGACCTTCAAGGAATTTTTTTCCTTTATCTTTTTTTAATTAATGTTAATTTTAATATTAATGCTCTTTGCATTTCAATTTTCTTCTCCAAAAATATTCGATAATGTCTAAAACGGTTATAGTTTAATAGTAATTATTTTTTAGTGTTTTTTATTTAAAAATAAATTTAAAAAATATTTTTTTAAAAATATTTTTTATAATCAAAATATTTAAAGGATCTGAAAAAATATAAATAAATAAATTAAATTAATTTTTTTATTTAAATAAAATGTAAAAGGGCTCTAAAATAAACATTTAAACCTTTAATGCATTTTCCATAAGCCAATAACTTTTTTAATTGAGTTATAGTTTTTTTTTTATTTAATAAAAAGGGTGTTTTGAACTATATATTAATAAAATAATTTTTTTAATGTGTTTTTATATTTTTTTGATAAATTTAAAAATTTAATAATTTTCAATATTTATTCTATGATTTAAATCTAATTAAAAAATAATAATAATTTTTTTTTAATTACAAAAAATAATAAGTTTTCTCAAAGGAAGGCGTTATTTTGTTCCCAGGGAGTGAAGCCCCTCTTTCCCGGAGCGGCAACTTTCTTTCTAGAAGTAGGAGGTTGCTTTATTTTATTTCACCTTTGGAGATAACAGACGTCGATGTGGATCTTCTTTTCCAATTAAAATATTTTGAAAGATTAAAATGTATTTTTAAAAATTTTTAAAAGCGTTTTTGAAATATAATACCAAACAAGACTAACGTCTATTCTCTAATCATTAATGGTCTCTTAATCTTCTGAAATCTTAAATAATTTTACTTATCATATTTTGATTGTTTCGTCCTTCTCCAATCTTCCATTCACTTTAAGAATCAAACTCAATTCTTCCATCTATGTTGTATGGAAAGCTCAGACCCTAACCTCACTTCTTCTAATTTGTGAGTCAAGAATTTGTTAGAGAATAATATAAATCATATTCTGGGGCCTCACCTATAAGCTTGAGCTTTTAGGTGAGATGGTTCCTTAACATGGTATCAGAGCTTTATTGACCCAGCGGTCACGAGTTCGAATCTCACCACCCCCATTCTATTTGATAAAAAAATCAAACACAAGGTAGTGTGGACCTGTGTGCAAGTTTCAAGCCCAAAGGGCTTTCACTTGAGGGGGTGTGTTAGAGAATAATATAAATCATATTCTAGGGCCTCACCTATAAGCTTGAATTTTTAGGTGAAATGATTCATTAACAGAATTAATCATAACAATTAGTCCCTTCAAACTAGTGCTTTAGTAAACTTCGCTTCTTAGCACCCCAGCAACAACACCAATCCTCTAATTCTCATATGACTGTTGCTATCAATTTTTATCCAATTTGTTTTTTTTAAAAGAGTAAAAACTACCAAAAAATAAATTTATTTACATGAATAAATACTATCCATCAAAATGTTTAAAATCACATCAAAATATATAATACATCTTACTTTAGATAAGGTGTATTAGGGGAGCTAATACCTTCTTACAAGTCTCCTATCTTTGAATATCTGATTAGACCAATGCAATTAGGTTTTCCGAACGATTCTCAACAACTAGGTTACAATTTCTCTACACCGATAAGATCACTCCCAGGATGCCGTGCGGATATGTGCGACAATGACTACTATTTTTCAACATTCCAACTATAGTCGTGGTATCTATCGTGGAAGAGGATGTAGTAATCGTTTCACCTTCCATGCTCATGGTCCTTTAAACTCGGGGCATCCCAACACATAACCTACCTATCATCTCACAAATGATGGGAGCAATATTCGTCTTCTATATTTGAGGGTTGACAGACACGATCATATTCAAGTGGTTAATGGTGCATGTCTGAAAATAGTACACAAAGGAACTTCCACCTTTTCCTATTCTTCTTCTTTAAAGTCTTTTGTACTTAATTAACTTTTGCTTGTCCTAGATATTCCGAAAATTCTTCTCTCTGTTCATCGTTTTTGTCTAAACGATAATGTTGTCTTTAAATTTCATGCTTCTTTTTTCCTTGTGAAGGATTACTTGTGGAACATCTGCATGGAGGACCACTCAATAATGGTTTTTACCCTTTCTTAACCTTTCAATAATGGTCTTCTTCTTTGTTAACTGATCTTTATGTTCAGTTCGTGACAATATGGGAGCTACTTACTTGACCAGTAATCCTTTATTTTATTCTCGCACAAAACATATTGATATTTTTTCTCACTATGTTCGTCATCAAGTTCAACACGATCAACTATGTTCAATTTGTTACTAGCAAGGATCAGTATGCAATGCACATATGAAGCCACTATCCTCTAGTCAATTTCTTCTCCTGCGTTACAGTCTCAATGTTGTTCGTTCGTTACCTTTTCAACTGTGGGGGAGTGTAGTAGAAGAACAGGTCAATAAGACCAATTCAAATGCAAAAGACTCCTCCTTAATTAGAGAAGTACAGATAACTAGTATTGTTTCAATTTTAAATGTGTAAGTTATTTAAGAAAACAAGTAGGATAGTAGTTGCAGTTTTGTTTTATTCTAAGTGTATGTTTGAGAATAGTATAAATCATATCTCCTGAGACCTCACTTAATAGTTTAAATTTTTAGGTGAGATGATTTCATGACATGATATTGGAACCTTATTGATCCAGTGGTCACGAATTCGAATCTCACCACCCTTATTCTATTTGATAAAAGTCAAGCATAAGGTAGAGTGGGTCTCTGCAAGTTTCAAGCCCAAAGATTTTTCACTTGAGGAGGTGTGTTAGAGAATAATATAAATCATATCATGGGACATCACTTAATAGCTTATGTTTTTAGGTGAGATGATTTATTGACAATATATTTGTAGAGCCCTTGTCTAAGTATAATCAGGGAAGAAAGTAGAAATTTAAAAAATCTTCAAACTTTCTTTATTTTAAGCCTGCATCTTTCGTAAGCACTTGCGTAAGTTCTTTTGTTCATTCTGTACAGTTGAATTACAGACCTGAAAACCATATATTGATACAATACTAATTTGCACGATGGAAAATGGAAGGTTCCTGGAAACTACTCTCATATGGTATTACTTTGAGTATTGGTTAACAAAAAATAATTTCCCATTTCTTTCTAATATAAACACCAAACTATATGTGATTTTGTATTCATTCTTTGTTTTCTTTACAGGATAAGTAATTCTTGCAATACCTAGCTAGCTAGTGCACCAAATCAAATGACATATCAACGATAAATAAATAAATAAATAAATCAGAACCGCACAGGCTACCGCCTCATGCTGAGTTGAATAAACAAACAATCATGATATATATAGCATTTCCGCTACGTACTTCTAATTGGTACAAATACTTCAACGCCAAACGTAGCAGCATTGCCGTCCTGTCATACGGATGGTCCATGATTATACTGGCATGGAAAGAATCACATGGCCCTTCTTCATCTTCCAGGAACCGAATTTGCTACAAGCGAGAGAGATACGAGTTCATGGGGAAGTAAGAAGCTACAATTGGAGCACCTGATGATTTTGATTTGCTTTTGGGTTTCTCTGCCTTATCATGGGCTTCATCTGTAACCCTTGAAGAAGCTGATGGAACAAAGCAACTAAAAATGGCTGAGAAATGACCCATTTCTTGCTTTCTCTCGTTATCTGAAACAGTTTTCGATCAAGTATTGGCGAAGACACTGTAGGCCAACCAGTTATCTTTCTTTAGCTGAAAATAATGATAAGCGGGAGTTGCGTGATGATCTTCAAGGGAATCCTGTCTATTTATAGTTAGAAAATATTTGGAAGTTGCTTTGATGGTGCTGTGCATTCAAATACAAAGTTTCTTGGTTTGTGGCTGCTTTGACTAATAGCTAAAACACTGGTGACCCCACGTCTCGAGTAATTTTTTTTTTTTTTTTTTGTGATTGCTTCGAACACCAGCACATACGTAGTTATTAAGTTCATGACAACAACTGTTTACCTTCTTCAATCTGTATCTAGTCATGAAATAATAAGACAAGAAATTAGTCTTTAACTCGTCACTTTCTATTGAAAATTAAGCCTGTGCTGCTAGACAGTTAGACCGTCGTAGCAAACCCAGGATCACACGCGCTTTCAATATTCAACGTTAGAGAGCTTTAATTTAATCTAAAAAAATATAAAGAAAATAAAATAAGAACATGTTAAATTTACCATATCACTTGGAGGGTATACTAATAAATAGAAGATCATGTAGATAAAATTAAGTGAAATGCATCATGATCAACAAAAATCACTGTATTTTACCCCGTGTGTCCCATGTTTATCAATTTAGTTTATGCCTAATGAGATAGTCCTAGTTCATATAATAGTTTCTCTATGTTAGCCTAATTTCATCAGGGGTGTGGTGGGGGCGAATTTGCTTCCTAGACTTGGGCGTGCCAAGTCTCAGTTGAATATTATATTTTATTAGCAAGCGAAGGTCCCGAATTAGTTGATGGTTGTGGGCATATGGCTGTTAATGCAATGCTAGATTATTTATTTATTTATTTTTATAATCTTGACTCTTGATCATATATATTGAATGCTGATAATTTACTCAATGTCAGAAAGAGGTATTTATTTGCTAGGAGCATTGTATATATAATTTGTAACGATGTTTCCTTCAGCTGTGGCTTTTCTTGAAAAAGTCCAAGTAATGATCCACCTATAGTGTATTTGAAAAAGTCCAAATAAAATAATGTTTTTTTAAATTTTCCAAACACATTTCCATTTAGACTGGAACCTATAAAATAATAATAATAAAAACACCAAGAATAAAATATACATCGCTCTCAGGTTTACCTGGTCTTCAAAACCGAAGTAACATACGACCCTTCCTTTGAGAACCCTGCAAGAGGATGAAAAAAAAACGTTTTCTTGGCTTGAGAAGAAAGATCAGAAAAGTATGATCAGACCCGATGTGTGTTAAAAAATAAAATTGTGCAGGCTGTTTTGAAGTAAAAGAAGCTACTATTTTATTTTTCTGATGAATTTTACATGAGCAGATAGCAGTGCAAACTTATATAAAAAATACATTAACTAGTTTTCTGTGTATAACCCAGGCAATTCTCATCAGTACATTTTTGGATGATCTGCACATGGTGTATCAAGATTATAATTTTGTTTTTGTACATTCTTTGAGGGCAGACTTTGATTGATATATGCATTCACTTCTATAGCTGTTATTAATTTCCTTATCGAGATTTAGACAACCATGTTGGCTAGAGTTTCTTGCCTTTTGAACCTTTCTCCCCCCTAACATTTTTCAAATAATATAGGCCATGCCGCTAATCGCAGGATGTGAGAATTAAGCTATGTGTTGTTTCTCCCATAATTTTGAGTCACCTTATCACTCCATTTACTGACTTCATGATTATTATCATCATGAATCATGATACTATGTGTTGTTTCTTAGCACAAGACCAGGAGATAATATTTTTTTGAGGAAAAATACAAGAGTATCCAGTGGTGGAACATCTAGTAGAGAGGCAACATGCCTAATCTAAACCTTGTTCGGATGGATAAGCTAAGCTATCAATAAATCTATATTCAGGAATAAATATGCTAATTAAACAATAAAACCAAAGAACGTGGAGCTTGTTCAATTTCATAGAGAATCTTCTGCAATTTGCAAATATATGTTGAATGTTGTGGATCGGTCATTCCCTAGCCTGTGGTTGCAAATATATCAGTGATGTTACCATGAAAGAATACATTTTTTAAATCAAGTTGTCAAATAGGCCATCAACCTTGAACTATTGCTTTAGTGATAATCATTCATGTAGTTCCTGGTTTGACAATTGGAGAGAAGGTTTGAGTGTAGTCAATCCCATCAATTTCAGGTTTTAGTTTTGTCTTGAACAACAATTTAGAGTCAAGAGTTCAAATTTAATTTAATTGTATATCAGCAAGTTCTTCTTTCGTTGCAGCTTTCCAACCAGGATGAATGAGTGCTGATCGACAATATTATGGATTCCAGTATTCATCGTGAGAGGAAATGAAAGTTAAAACTTGAATATTAGGTTATTTCTAGCTAGCCAAATATTCCATGCAATGTCATATTGATGTGGAGGTCTTGTTTTCCTCTGAAATTTCTCTCTAACTAGGAATGACCAGTGGAATAGTAGCTGGTCCATAGATTGGGAAACACACCAACCCACACCCTACTATTTAAGAAATTTTACCCATAATGTCCAAGAATAATTGATTATTATTAATTGTTTTCTTAATTCGATTATAGAACTGATGAACTTTACAGGCTAAGTAACTATTTGGTACAAATCAAATAACATATAACAAAAAAATCAGAACAGTAACCGCTATAGACATATGATGAGTTGCACAAACATCACACATGAAATAATCATGAGATAGAATTTCCGCCATTGCTGCAAATGCTTCAACGCCTAACGTTGCAGCACTGCTACACTGTCATACAGCTGGTTTTTGTCGTGAAAACGGCCGAAGATGGTCCATGGTTATTGGCATAGAAAGTACCACATGGACCAGCTTCTTCATCTTCATCTTCATCTTCATCTTCATCTTCATGGAATTTGCTACAAGCGAGAGAGATACGAGTTGACGGGGAAGTAAGAAACTACGATTGGAGCACCTGCTGGTTTTGATTTGCTTTTCGGTTTCGCTGTCTTATTACGGGCTTCATCTGTAACCCTTGAAGAAGCTGATGAAACAAAGAAACTAAATATGAATGAGAAAAGACCCATTTTTTCTTGCTTTCTCTTGTTATCTAAAACAATCTTCGATCACAGTATAGGTGAAGGCCAGCTAGTTATCTTTCTTTAGCTGAAGAATGTGAAGTTGGATTTTCAATGGAATCCTGTGTATTTATAGTGATCAAATATTTGGAAGTTGCTTTGACAGTCTTGTTGTGCAAGGAAATACAGGTTTCTTATTATGTGGCTGCTTTGACTAATAGGCAAAACACAGTTGACTCCACGTCTCAAGTAACATCTGTTTTTTGTGCGTGCTTTGAATACCAGCTCATACTCAGAAATTTCATGGCAACTTCTGCTTACCTTCTGTATTCTGCATCTGGCTATGAAATAAGACAAGAAATTAGTCTTTCAATTGTCACTTTCCATTTGAAAATTAAGCCTGTCCTAGCTCGTTAGACCGGTGTTGCAAACACCGTCTGAATACACGGTTTCAGGATTCAACACAGGCTGAATACTCGGTCTCATGTTTCAAGTTGAACTTTTTTGATGGATTTGAGAGGCCGATTGTATTTCTATTGTGGCAAGAGCGAAGAAAAATACTGATTCAATGTCAAAATAAATAATTATCAGATAAGTTTGCTTAAGTGTAAGAGCATAATTAGATTTTGATAGTTGAATTTGATTTAATTATGGGTCAAATTAAAATTTAATTATGTTTAGGAATTAATTTAGGGTCCAATTGAAATTTTAATTAGTGTAAGGACTTAATTATATTTTAAATTAATCAAATTAATTTTATTAGAAGCTTAATTGCTGAAAACAATAAGTTTGGAACTTAGTTTAGACTTAATTGAGAGATCAAATTTTTTGAATCTTACTATAACTAACATGCAATTAATCATTGCAAAGATAAGGTTTTGAACCTTTAATACTTTTAAGGTTAGGTGTCATATGTTGATTTGAACTAGTATAAAGAAACCAAGCAACAAGAGTAGCAATAGAAGCATTATTATATGTTAAATTAGCAAGTAGTTAATGTTATGAAAAATAACGATAGTAACATAAAAGCAAACACACACACAAAGGTTTACGTGGTTCGCAAATTGCCTACGTCCACGGGAGCTGTAAAGGATTTTATTATGAATTGAGAAAACAATACAATGCTAAAGTTCTTGACAGCCGCAACATTAACATCTATTCACAACTAACATACTCTGCATATATATGTGTGTGTCATGTGACATAAACCCTAGTAGTTTACGTAGAGCAGAGGAACTCTAGCAATTTACGCAAACCAGTTAGTGATGTGCGTGCAAACCAATCTTTATTTGATAATGATGATCCAGTTATCACAATACTCAACAGTTAATTGTGTGAAGATTAGAGGGAAGAAGATAATCTAACTGAGACAGAGGGAGAAGGAGATACAGGGAGAAGGAGAGGGAAATATCTAGAATTCAAATTTTCTATTTCTTACTTGCTATTCTGTTACACACACAGAATTGTTAGAGGTGAAATGTACTTATATTCAAAGGGAAAGTCTTACGTATGCATATTCATTCATAAACAAACTGTACTCTATCATCCCCCTCAATCTCTGGCTTGAATAAACCAAGCATGAGATTGCGATAATGAATGTGAAACAATGGAGAGCTTAAACCCTTAGTAAGAATATCTGTAAATTGCTCATGAGAGGAGACAAACTGGACAATGAGCTAATTATCGGCCACTCATTCGCAAACAAAGTGCACATCAATCTCTATGTGCTTAGTCCTCTGGTGATTAACAGGGTTGAATGACATTGCAATAGCTGAAAGATTATCACAAAGGAGCACGGGAGGCAGGATGAGTGGAACATGTAGAACCACAATGCTGTGAATGTAAGGTATTGGAGAGCTCCCACAATGCTGTGATATAATGATGGATTATCATACACCACACCATCACTCTTCAGCAATCTCTGATATGGAAGGCAGGGGGTAGCGTAAGGCTTGGCATCCAACATATCAGTTTTAATGAGAAGTTCATGAATATAATGAGATTGTGACAGAACCAAACCAGCAGCAGTGTGAGTAATATGAATCCCTAAGAAAAAACACAAGCATCCCAGATCCTTAACCTCAAATTCAGATGTAAGAGATTGTATAACCTCCCCAATAGCACACGAATCACTACCACTGATGATGATATCATCTACATACACCAGCAACACAATAATTCCAGCAGCTAGTGGTTTAACAAACAAGGAGGAATAAGAGTATGTATGATGGAACCCCAAGGATGGTAAAAATGATGTAAACCTATCATTCCATGCACGTGGTGCCTGCTTTAGACCATAAAGGGATTTGTGAAGTTTTCATACCAATTCAGGATGACTGATATCAGAAAAGCCAGGTGGATGAGCCATAAACACTTCCTCTTGTAAAACACCATGCAAAAATGCATTTTTAATATCAAGTTGTCTCAAATCCCAACCAAAATGCGCAGCAAGAGCTAAAACAATTCTGACAGTAGTGGATTTAACCACAGGACTGAATGTCTCACCATAATCAAGTTCAGGTTCTTGAATGAACCCTTGTGCCACCAGCCTGGCCTTATGACGTGCAACAGAGCCATCAACATTCTTCTTAAGTTTAAAGATCCATTTACACCCCCACCAAGTTCTTATGAGGGGGAAGAGGAACCAAGGTCCAAGTATCCTGAGATTTGAGGGAATCAATCTCCTCTGCATAGCCTGAAGGCACACAGGGATGAGCATACCAGCCTTGTAACCTGAAGGCTCAAGCAGAGATAAATCCACAGAAGGATCTTTAGCAGCCACAAAACATACCTTTCTCTTGACAATACCATTTTTGCTGGGACTTTGCATTGGATGCATATTCAAATTAGGGATATGTAACACCACTGAGATTGCCTCAGGATGAAAAGTATCAGCAGATGGCTCATTCTGTACTGATGAACTTCCAGAACTGGACTGAGGCTCCACAGGATTTGATAAGGTATGCAAAGGAGTAGCAGTATTGGACTTAGAGGGTGACACATCTGGACTCAGGACTGGAATAACAAGGGGCAGAGGGAGACATAACAACAACATTATTGTGATTGACAACAGGCATGATCAAAGAGGGAGTAACTAAAGAAGATGTCTTAGAAATGGATGATAAGATATCTTAGAACTAGATGATAAGATATCATAGGGAAAGACATGTTCATTGAAAACAGACATATCATTTATAACGAGATGCATATCCTAAGAATACACATATTATAGTCTTAGGTTGTAACTTATTGCTATTATAAGGACGCAATAAAGGAAAACAAACACAACCAAAGATACGCAGATGGGTAATGACTGGGAGTGTTTTGAATAAGATTTCATAAAGTGGTTTGTGATTCAATACTGGGGAAGGCATTCGATTAATGAGGTATACTGCGATATGAATAGCATAAGACCAGAAACTGGAAGGCAATTTAGCATGATGTAGTAAGGTAATAGTTGTTTCAACTAGGTGTTGATGCTTGCGTTCATTAAGGCCATTCTGTTCAGGAGTGTAGGGACAAGATTTTTGATGCATAATTCCTTTAGGGGTAAGAAACAATTGAAAGGATTTACTCATGCACTCACCACCTCCATCACTTTGAAGAATTTGAATAGGATGTGAAAACTGAGTTTGAACATATTGATAGAAGGCAATGAACACAGAACACACATCACTTTTATTTATCAATGGAAACAACCAACAATATCGTGAGCATTCATCAATAAATGTCACATAATATCTATAGCCATCAATAGACATACAAGGAGAAGGCCCCCATAAATCACTATGAACAATTTGAAAAGGTATTACAGACTTAGTAGAACTAGACTGAAAAGGAAGTTTGGTAAATTTGCCTTGTAGACAACTATGACACATACTCGAAATAGAATCAATAGGACACTTAACAGCTGCCTTATTTAACATCAAGGTAACTATTTTATTAGTAGGATGCCCTAACCTGCTGTGCCAAGTAAAGGATAGAACTAATTGAACCAAATAGGTTTGAGGCTGGTAATGGAGAATAGGCAAACCAGAACTGGATTCGGGAACAAATGGTAAAGGGTAGAGTCCATTACTGCTGTATCCTTTGTAAATTATCCTCCCTGTGGCCTTGTCCTATATCCAAAAACAAAATGCATCAAAGATTAGCCGATAATTATTGTCCAAACACAATCTGTGCACTGAGAGAAGGTTTTGTGTCAGTTGTGGAACATATAGTACTGACTTCAGTTTAATAAGAGCAGAGTTTGTGGGAATCACAGAACTCCCAACATGAGACACCAACACACCTTCACCATTAGCAGTTTGCACAATATCATTAACAGGATAAGGAGCTGCTAGAGATAGATTGTGTAGTTCAGAGGTCATGTGATTTGTAGCTCCAGTATCAGCCAACCACACTTAAGATGAAGACTGAGATGGATGCATTGTTGTATGCATAGCTTGCATGTCATGGGATGCACTACTAGACTGAGATTGAGCTGAATAATAATTGGTAGAACCACTAAAATTTGATCCACTGTCATTGTAGAAATAATACCAAGTGGTATGGTTTGTTTTACCACAAATATTGCATTTGTTTCTCCCATCCCGTCTGAATTCACAAATAGGAGCAAGATGCCCTTCATGATTGCAGAGTTAATACACTAGCACACTTGAGATAGATGCATAAGGAGGGGATGAACCAAGAACACCAGGGGTCATATGTGCAAGTTTTGTGACTTAACAGAGTATTGAGGTCTGTGATGCATATTTCACAGTCCTTGATTAAATCTACCCTTGCCTCTACCTCTATTGAATGACTTATATCCCCCATTGTCATAGGAGTTATATGTATGTGCTTTATGATGCTGTTGACCAAATGATGAAGGTGACATAGTAGATTTAGAGGTATGCATAGCACTGAGATAAGAGGGAGTCTCAAGAACAATTGTTTCCACAATTTTCTCCTCAGCAAGTAATTGAGACCTAAACTCTTTTAATGTAATAACACTCTCCCTGCCTCTAATTACACACCGAAAAGTGTTATATTCTGATGGAAGACCATTCAGTGCTAGAATTACAATATCTTCATCAGTAAAGTGTACTCCTATAGCAGTCAATTAGTCTCTAGCCTCTTTAATCTTAAGTAAGTATTGACTAATAGTATCTGTCCCTTTCCTAATATTCTGTAAATTTAACTTCATTTCAAAATTACTAGTTTTAGATACTGTGGAAAATTGCTCAATCAACCGATTCCATAGGTCTCTAGAACTAACACTGCCAATTGCACACGACACAGCAATTAGAGACAATGTAGTAGTAATTAACTGCATAAGTGCTTTATCATGCAATTTCTATATCAATACATCATCACATTCAATCGAAGAAGAAGAAGGAGAATTATGTGTACCACATTCATCCACTGTGACAAACAAAGGGCAGAGGTGAGTTCCATCCACAAACCCGATGATTCCATTGTTGTCTAGGAGCAAACGCATTTGGAAGTGCAAATTCAGATAGTTTGTATCATCGAGCTTCACATTCACTAAGGTGGAGATTGTTGAAATTAGGGTTGTAATTGGTGATTGCAAAATCTGGAGTTGAGCTGCTATAACCATGACTTCAAGATTGATAACTTCACGAATATCTTTGATCAAACACTTGATAAGTTCAGTGACAACTTCGAAAGAGAATTTATGAAGCAGAGAAGAGGATTTGTTTTTCAGAGGATTTTTTAGAGAATTTGAATTGTTGATTTAAGAAATTTGAATTGTTGATTTAAGAAGAGAGGTTGCTGAAGCAGTGAATTTGAATTGTCTGCGCGAGCATTTCTAGCTCTGATACCATGTGAAGATTAGAGGGAAGAAGATATCTAACTGAGACAGAGGGAGAAACAGAGACTAAGAGGGAAATATCTAGAATTCAAATTTTCTATTTCTTACTTAGTGTTCCGTTACACACACAAACCATATCTTTTATATTTATATTCAAAGGGAAAGTGTTACGTATGCATACTCATACATATACAAACAGTACTCTATCAAATTGGATAAATTATTGAGATGAATGATCAAAACCATAACATAATTGACTTTTCATAGATTAATTATTGGACCATTGATTTAAAAAGGAATTAAAAAAAGGAGATATGAGTACCATATTGGCAAAAACTCTATCTAAAACCATAACCATTACTTTCATGTGTTGTTGTTCTTATTGTTTCTCTATCCACCATAAAAACACATTACCTAACACCATGGTTCTAATCGTAACTACTTTCATTAAAGCTCAAAAAACTTCCCTAAGAACGGTAGGATTGTCGTTGAGCAAGAAGGCTTAAGGAGATTGAGTAGATGTTGGTAAAAGAGGAGCAGTTGGTGAAGATCGAGAGACAAGATAAAGAGAACTTTTATGGTGGAACACATTTGTTAATAAATGACTGTAAAGACCAATATAGCCTGATTGAATGGCTAGTTACTCAGTATTTAAACTCTCATACCACCCCTCTAAAAGTTAAATTCCTCAAATGATATTGATCTCCCTATAACACTTAATTCATCAAATAGAGACTTAATTTGCTTTCTACAAATAAGTATCGACTATATTATTGCCTTGTTGTAGCTCTTGAAAAGAAGCATAGAGTTGCATAATTCTAGAATTAGGTGGAGAAACAAGTTTGATCCATTTAGAATGCTTGCAGTAATTTGATTTTCAATGAGGTGGAAACCAGTTAGAATGATATGTTTATTATTCAGTTTCCATAGGGTTGCAAAATGTTGTGATGGAAACTTCTTGCTATTATGGCATATATAGACCTACTAAGATCATCAAATGGTATTCTTATATGGAAAAATAATAATATAGAATGTGTCATGAATCATCATGGATTCAATTCGTCCTCCTCAAGGTATGCCTAAGTGGAATGTAGCTGCATTTACAAGTAGCAAGGCTCGACTTTAGGGATTGGGGGTGTTCTAAATATCAAGGAACTATTTCACCTAAAAGCTTAAACTATTAGGTGAGATCTTAAAATATAGTTTATATTATTCTCAAGCACATCCCTTGAAGTGAAAGCTCTTTAGGCTTGAACAGACCCATACTACCTTGTGCTTGATTTTTATTAAATACAATATGGGTGGTGAGATTCGAACTCGTGACTGCTAGGTCAACAAAACTCTAATACCATGTCAGGAAACTATCTCACCTAAAAACTTAAGCTATTAGGTGAGATTCGAACTCGTGACTGCTAGGTCAACAAAACTCTAATACCATGTCAGGAAACTATCTCACCTAAAAACTTAAGCTATTAGGTGAGACTCCAGAATATGATTTATATTATTCTCTAACACTAAAAGACCATGAAGAAAAATCCCTTTGTATAGTTTCAATGTTTGGACCCGTTGATCATTCAATGCAATAACTTGGATAAGAGTAAACATTGTCGTAAGATTGTGGCCGTTAATTTGAAGATGATTTTAATGACATCTTCAATGCTTGTCTCATGTGAATTTTACATATATTCATGGAGAAAGTAATAGTGTAGGAGATCATTTGGCTAAACAGAATGTTCATAGATAAGCTGATTTGATTGCTTGAGTATAGTTCTTTTTCATAGATTTATATTTTGCTTGATTTGTTTGTTTTAAGTGAGTTACAAAGAAGTCTTATTAATTAAGTTTGTTTGATTCATGTTCTTTTTCTTGATTTTTTGACTTGTCCTTTGTTACCTTTTTTCTCATGTTTAGCCATATTTCTAATATCTAAGTGGTCATTTGGTATTGTGTTTGCAACTGAGTTTGAGGGAAACCAATTTGATTGTCGTTTGGTTATTGTACAACCACAGGTTGGCTGTGATGACGGAAGCCTTGAATTAGTATTTTTTTTGTTTGGCTGCTTTGACATATGACAGAAGATGGCCATACGGGTGTGGATGTCTTGTTTTCCTCTGAAATTTCTCTCTAACTAGGAATGACCAATGGAATAGTAGCTGGTCTATAGATTGGGAAACACACCAACCCACGCCCTACTATTTAAGAAATTTTACCCATAATGTCCAAGAATAATTGATTATTATTAATTGTTTTCTTAATTCGATTATAGAACTGATGAACTTTACAGGCTAAGTAACTATTTGGTACAAATCAAATAACATATAACAAAAAAATCAGAACAGTAACCGCTATAGACATATGATGAGTTGCACAAACATCACACATGAAATAATCATGAGATAGAATTTCCGCCATTGCTGCAAATGCTTCAACGCCTAACGTTGCAGCACTGCTACACTGTCATACAGCTGGTTTTTGTCGTGAAAACGGCCGAAGATGGTCCATGGTTATTGGCATAGAAAGTACCACATGGACCAGCTTCTTCATCTTCATCTTCATCTTCATCTTCATCTTCATGGAATTTGCTACAAGCGAGAGAGATACGAGTTGACGGGGAAGTAAGAAACTACGATTGGAGCACCTGCTGGTTTTGATTTGCTTTTCGGTTTCGCTGTCTTATTACGGGCTTCATCTGTAACCCTTGAAGAAGCTGATGAAACAAAGAAACTAAATATGAATGAGAAAAGACCCATTTTTTCTTGCTTTCTCTTGTTATCTAAAACAATCTTCGATCACAGTATAGGTGAAGGCCAGCTAGTTATCTTTCTTTAGCTGAAGAATGTGAAGTTGGATTTTCAATGGAATCCTGTGTATTTATAGTGATCAAATATTTGGAAGTTGCTTTGACAGTCTTGTTGTGCAAGGAAATACAGGTTTTCTTATTATGTGGCTGCTTTGACTAATAGGCAAAACACAGTTGACTCCACGTCTCAAGTAACATCTGTTTTTTGTGCGTGCTTTGAATACCAGCTCATACTCAGAAATTTCATGGCAACTTCTGCTTACCTTCTGTATTCTGCATCTGGCTATGAAATAAGACAAGAAATTAGTCTTTCAATTGTCACTTTCCATTTGAAAATTAAGCCTGTCCTAGCTCGTTAGACCGGTGTTGCAAACACCGTCTGAATACACGGTTTCAGGATTCAACACAGGCTGAATACTCGGTCTCATGTTTCAAGTTGAACTTTTTTGATGGATTTGAGAGGCCGATTGTATTTCTATTGTGGCAAGAGCGAAGAAAAATACTGATTCAATGTCAAAATAAATAATTATCAGATAAGTTTGCTTAAGTGTAAGAGCATAATTAGATTTTGATAGTTGAATTTGATTTAATTATGGGTCAAATTAAAATTTAATTATGTTTAGGAATTAATTTAGGGTCCAATTGAAATTTTAATTAGTGTAAGGACTTAATTATATTTTAAATTAATCAAATTAATTTTATTAGAAGCTTAATTGCTGAAAACAATAAGTTTGGAACTTAGTTTAGACTTAATTGAGAGATCAAATTTTTTGAATCTTACTATAACTAACATGCAATTAATCATTGCAAAGATAAGGTTTTGAACCTTTAATACTTTTAAGGTTAGGTGTCATATGTTGATTTGAACTAGTATAAAGAAACCAAGCAACAAGAGTAGCAATAGAAGCATTATTATATGTTAAATTAGCAAGTAGTTAATGTTATGAAAAATAACGATAGTAACATAAAAGCAAACACACACACAAAGGTTTACGTGGTTCGCAAATTGCCTACGTCCACGGGAGCTGTAAAGGATTTTATTATGAATTGAGAAAACAATACAATGCTAAAGTTCTTGGCAGCCGCAACATTAACATCTATTCACAACTAACATACTCTGCATATATATGTGTGTGTCATGTGACATAAACCCTAGTAGTTTACGTAGAGCAGAGGAACTCTAGCAATTTACGCAAACCAGTTAGTGATGTGCGTGCAAACCAATCTTTATTTGATAATGATGATCCAGTTATCACAATACTCAACAGTTAATTGTGTGAAGATTAGAGGGAAGAAGATAATCTAACTGAGACAGAGGGAGAAGGAGATACAGGGAGAAGGAGAGGGAAATATCTAGAATTCAAATTTTCTATTTCTTACATGCTATTCTGTTACACACACAGAATTGTTAGAGGTGAAATGTACTTATATTCAAAGGGAAAGTCTTACGTATGCATATTCATACATAAACAAACTGTACTCTATCATCCCCCTCAATCTCTGGCTTGAATAAACCAAGCATGAGATTGCGACAATGAATGTGAAACAATGGAGAGCTTAAACCCTTAGTAAGAATATCTGTAAATTGCTCATGAGAGGAGACAAACTGGACAATGAGCTAATTATCGGCCACTCATTCGCAAACAAAGTGCACATCAATCTCTATGTGCTTAGTCCTCTGGTGATTAACAGGGTTGAATGACATTGCAATAGCTGAAAGATTATCACAAAGGAGCACGGGAGGCAGGATGAGTGGAACATGTAGAACCACCAACACTTTTTTAATCTAATCAAATTCAGCTGTGGCAGAAGACAAAGCCTTGTATTCAGCCTCTGTGGATGACCTGGAAATAGTTTGTTGCTTCTTAGATGATCAAGAGACAGGATTTGAACCAAGAAAAATAACTAATCCAATCATGGATCGTCGATCATTAGGATCACTAGCCCAATCAGCATCACTATAGACTGTGAGGTCTAAGAAGCCCTTTGTATAACTGATTCCAAAATGCAGGGTACTCTTAAGATACCTAAGGATCCTCTTAACTGCTGTAAAATGTGCAACCATAGGCTGTTGCATGAACTGACACACCTAATGGACCGAAAAAGCAACATCTGGTCTGGTGAATGTAAGGTATTGGAGAGCTCCCACAATGCTGTGATATAATGATGGATTATCATACACCACACCATCATTCTTCAGCAATCTCTGATATGGAAGGCAGGGGGTAGCGTAAGGCTTGGCATCTAACATATCAGTTTTAATGAGAAGTTCATGAATATAATGAGATTGTGACAGAACCAAACCAGCAGCAGTGTGAGTAATATGAATCCCTAAGAAAAAACACAAGCATCCTAGATCCTTAACCTCAAATTCAGATGTAAGAGATTGTATAACCTCCCCAATAGCACACGAATCACTACCAATGATGATGATATCATCTACATACACCAGCAACACAATAATTCCAGCAGCTAGTGGTTTAACAAACAAGGAGGAATAAGAGTATGTATGATGGAACCCCAAGGATGGTAAAAATGATGTAAACCTATCATTCCATGCACGTGGTGCCTGCTTTAGACCATAAAGGGATTTGTGAAGTTTGCATACCAATTCAGGATGACTGATATCAGAAAAGCCAGGTGGATAAGCCATAAACACTTCCTCTTGTAAAACACCATGCAAAAATGCATTTTTAATATCAAGTTGTCTCAAATCCCAACCAATGCGCAGCAAGAGCTAAAACAATTCTGATAGTAGTGGATTTAACCACAGGACTGAATGTCTCACCATAATCAAGTCCAGGTTCTTGAATGAACCCTTGTGCCACCAGCCTGGCCTTATGACGTGCAACAGAGCCATCAACATTCTTCTTAAGTTTAAAGATCCATTTACACCCCCACGAAGTTCTTATGAGGGGGAAGAGGAACCAAGGTCCAAGTATCCTGAGATTTGAGGGAATCAATCTCCTCTGCATAGCCTGAAGGCACACAGGGATGAGCATACCAGCCTTGTAACCTGAAGGCTCAAGCAGAGATAAATCCACAGAAGAAGGATCTTTAGCAGCCACAAAACAAACCTTTCTCTTGACAATACCATTTTTGCTGGGACTTTGCATTGGATGCATATTCAAATTAGGGATATGTAACACCACTGAGATTGCCTCAGGATGAAAAGTATCAGCAGATGGCTCATTCTGTACTGATGAACTTCTAGAACTGGACTGAGGCTCCACAGGATTTGATAAGGTATGCAAAGAAGTAGCAGTATTGGACTTAGAGGGTGACACATCTGGACTCAGGACTGGAATAACAAGGGGCAGAGGGAGACATAACAACAACATTATTGTGATTGACAACAGGCATGATCAAAGAGGGAGTAACTAAAGAAGATGTCTTAGAAATGGATGATAAGATATCTTAGAACTAGATGATAAGATATCATAGGGAAAGACATGTTCATTGAAAACAACATGTCGTGAGATATATGTATATTTGCTAAGAACATCAAAACAGACATATCATTTATAACGAGATGCATATCCTAAGAATACACATATTATAGTCTTAGGTTGTAACTTATTGCTATTATAAGGACGCAATAAAGGAAAACAAACACAACCAAAGATACGCAGATGGGTAATGACTGGGATTGTTTTGAATAAGATTTCATAAAGTGATTTGTGATTCAATACTGGGGAAGGCATTCGATTAATGAGGTATACTGCAATATGAATAGCATAAGACCAGAAACTGGAAGGCAATTTAGCATGATGTAGTAAGGTAATAGTTGTTTCAACTAGGTGTTGATGCTTGCGTTCATCAAGGCCATTCTGTTCAGGAGTGTAGGGACAAGATTTTTGATGCACAATTCCTTTAGTGGTAAGAAACAATTGAAAGGATTTACTCATGCACTCACCACCTCCATCACTTTGAAGAATTTGAATAGGATGTGAAAACTGATTTTGAACATATTGATAGAAGGCATTGAACACAGAACACACATCACTTTTATTTATCAATGGAAACAACCAACAATATCGTGAGCATTCATCAATAAATGTCACATAATATCTATAGCCATCAATAGACATACAAGGAGAAGGCCCCCATAAATCACTATGAACAATTTGAAAAGGTATTACAGACTTAGTAGAACTAGACTGAAAAGGAAGTTTGGTAAATTTGCCTTGTAGACAACTATGACACATACTCGAAATAGAATCAATAGGACACTTAACAGCTGCCTTATTTAACATCAAGGTAACTATTTTATTAGTAGGATGCCCTAACCTGCTGTGCCAAGTAAAGGATAGAACTAATTGAACCAAATAGGTTTGAGGCTGGTAATGGAGAATAGGCAAACCAGAACTGGATTCGGGAACAAATGGTAAAGGGTAGAGTCCATTACTGCTGTATCCTTTGTAAATTATCCTCCCTGTGGCCTTGTCCTATATCCAAAAACAAAATGCATCAAAGATTAGCCGATAATTATTGTCCAAACACAATCTGTGCGCTGAGAGAAGGTTTTGTGTCAGTTGTGGAACATATAGTACTGACTTCAGTTTAATAAGAGCAGAGTTTGTGGGAATCACAGAACTCCCAACATGAGACACCAACACACCTTCACCATTAGCAGTTTGCACAATATCATTAACAGGATAAGGAGCTGCTAGAGATAGATTGTGTAGTTCAGAGGTCATGTGATTTGTAGCTCCAATATCAGCCAACCACACTTAAGATGAAGACTGAGATGGATGCATTGTTGTATGCATAGCTTGTATGTCATGGGATGCACTACTAGACTGAGATTGAGCTGAATAATAATTGGTAGAACCACTAAAATTTGATCCACTGTCATTGTAGAAATAATACCAAGTGGTATGGTTTGTTTTACCACAAATATTGCATTTGTTTCTCTCATCCCGTCTGAATTCACAAATAGGAGCAAGATGCCCTTCATGATTGCAGAGTTAATACACTAGCACACTTGAGATAGATGCATAAGGAGGGGATGAACCAAGAACACCAGGGGTCATATGTGCAAATTTTGTGACTTAACAGAGTATTGAGGTCTGTGATGCATATTTCACAGTCCTTGATTAAATCTACCCTTGCCTCTACCTCTATTGAATGACTTATATCCCCCATTGTCATAGGAGTTATATGTATGTGCTTTATGATGCTGTTGACCAAATGATGATGGTGACATAGTAGATTTAGAGGTATGCATAGCACTGAGATAAGAGGGAGTCTCAAGAACAATTGTTTCCACAATTTTCTCCTCAGCAAGTAATTGAGACCTAAACTCTTTTAATGTAATAACACTCTCCCTACCTCTAATTACACACCGAAAAGTGTTATATTCTGATGGAAGACCATTCAGTGCTAGAATTACAATATCTTCATCAGTAAAGTGTACTCCTATAGCAGTCAAGTAGTCTCTAACCTCTTTAATCTTAAGTATTGACTAATAGTATCTGTCCCTTTCCTAATATTCTGTAAATTTAACTTCATTTCAAAATTACTAGTTTTAGATACTGTGGAAAATTGCTCAATCAACCGATTCCATAGGTCTCTAGAACTAACAATGCCAATTGCACATGACACAGCAATTAGAGACAATGTAGTAGTAATTAACTGCATAAGTGCTTTATCATGCAATTTCTATATCAATACATCATCACATTCAATCGAAGAAGAAGAAGGAGAATTATGTGTACCACATTCATCCACTGTGACAAACAAAGGGCAGAGGTGAGTTCCATCCACAAACCCGATGATTCCATTGTTGTCTAGGAGCAAACGCATTTGGAAGTGCAAATTCAGATAGTTTGTATCATCAAGCTTCACATTCACTAAGGTGGAGATTGTTGAAATTAGGGTTGTAATTGGTGATTGCAAAATCTGGAGTTGAGCTGCTATAACCATGACTTCAAGATTGATAACTTCACGAATATCTTTGATCAAACACTTGATAAGTTCAGTGACAACTTCGAAAGAGAATTTATGAAGCAGAGAAGAGGATTTTTTAGAGAATTTGAATTGTTGATTTAAGAAATTTGAATTGTTGATTTAAGAAGAGAGGTTGCTGAAGCAGTGAATTTGAATTGTCTGCGCGAGCATTTCTAGCTCTGATACCATGTGAAGATTAGAGGGAAGAAGATATCTAACTGAGATAGAGGGAGAAAGAGAGACTGAGAGGGAAATATCTAGAATTCAAATTTTCTATTTCTTACTAACTGTTCCGTTACACACACAAACCATATCTTTTATATTTATATTCAAAGGGAAAGTGTTACGTATGCATACTCATACATATACAAACAGTACTCTATCAAATTGGATAAATTATTGAGTTGAATGATCAAAACCATAACATAATTGACTTTTCATAGATTAATTATTGGACCATTGATTTAAAAAGGAATTAAAAAAAGGAGATATGAGTACCATATTGGCAAAAACTCTATCTAAAACCATAACCATTACTTTCATGTGTTGTTGTTCTTATTGTTTCTCTATCCACCATAAAAACACATTACCTAACACCATGGTTCTAATTGTAACTACTTTCATTAAAGCTCATAAAACTTCCCTAAGAACGGTAGGATTGTCGTTGAGCAAGAAGGCTTAAGGAGATTGAGCAGATGTTGGTAAAAGAGGAGTAGTCGATAAAGATCGAGAGACAAGATAAAGAGAACTTTTATGGTGGAACACATTTGTTAATAAATGACTGTAAAGACCAATATAGCCTGATTGAATGGCAAGTTACTCAGTATTTAAACTCTCATACCACCCCTCTAAAAGTTAAATTCCTCAAATGATATTGATCTCTCTATAACACTTAATTCATCAAATAGAGACTTAATTTGCTTTCTACAAATAAGTATCGACTATATTATTGCCTTGTTGTAGCTCTTGAAAAAAAGCATAGAGTTGCATAATTCTAGAATTAGGTGGAGAAACAAGTTTGATCCATTTAGAATGCTTGCAGTAATTTGATTTTCAATGAGGTGGAAACCAATTAGAATGATATGTTTATTATTCAGTTTCCATAGGGTTGCAAAATGTTGTGATGGAAACTTCTTGCTATATGGCATAGATAGACCTACTAAGATCATCAAATGGTATTCTTATATGGAAAAAAATAAGCTGATTTGGTTGCTTGAGTATAGTTCTTTTTCATAGATTTATATTTTGCTTGATTTGTTTGTTTTAAGTGAGTTACAAAGAAGTCTTAGTAATTAACTTTGTTTGATTCATGTTCTTTTTCTTGATTTTTTGACTTGTCCTTTGTTACCTTTTTTCTCATGTTTAGCCATATTTCTAATATCTAATGGTCATTTGGTATTGTGTTTGCAACTAAGTTTGAGGGTGTTAGAGAATAATATAAATCATATTATGGAGCCTCACCTACAAGCTTAAGCTTTTAGGTGAGATGGTTTCTTAACATGATATCAGAGCCTTGTTGACCTAGCGGTCACGAGTTCAAATCTCATCACCCCTATTCTATTTGATAAAAAATCAAGCACAAGGTGATGTGGGTCTGTGCAAGTTTCAAGCCCAATGGGCTTTCACTTGAGGGGATGTGTTAGAGGATAATATAAATCATATTATGGAACTTCACCTACAAACTTAAGCTTTTAAGTGAAATGGTTCCTTAACAAAGGGAAAGCAATTTGATTGTCGTTTGGTTATTGTACAACCACAGGTTGACTGTGATGATGGAAGCCTTGAATTAGTATTTTTTTTGTTTGGCTGCTTTGACATATGACAGAAGATGGCCATACGGGTGTGGATGTCTTGTTTTCCTCTGAAATTTCTCTCTAACTAGGAATGACCAATGGAATAGTAGCTGGTCTATAGATTGGGAAACACACCAACCCACGCCCTACTATTTAAGAAATTTTACCCATAATGTCCAAGAATAATTGATTATTATTAATTGTTTTCTTAATTCGATTATAGAACTGATGAACTTTACAGGCTAAGTAACTATTTGGTACAAATCAAATAACATATAACAAAAAAATCAGAACAGTAACCACTATAGACATATGATGAGTTGCACAAACATCACACATGAAATAATCATGAGATAGAATTTCCGCCATTGCTACAAATGCTTCAACGCCTAACGTTGCAGCATTGCTACACTGTCATACAGCTGGTTTTTGTCGTGAAAACGGCCGAAGATGGTCCATGGTTATTGGCATAGAAAGTACCACATGGACCAGCTTCTTCATCTTCATGGAATTTGCTACAAGCGAGAGAGATACGAGTTGACGGGGAAGTAAGAAACTACGATTGGAGCACCTGCTGGTTTTGATTTGCTTTTCGGTTTCGCTGTCTTATTACGGGCTTCATCTGTAACCCTGGAAGAAGCTGATGAAACAAAGAAACTAAAAATGAATGAGAAAAGACCCATTTTTCCTTGCTTTCTCCTGTTATCTAAAACAATCCTCGATCACAGTATTGGTGAAGGCCAGCTAGTTATCTTTCTTTAGCTGAAGAATGTTAAGTTGGATTTTCAAGGGAATCCTGTGTATTTATAGTGATCAAATATTTGGAAGTTGCTTTGACAGTCTTGTTGTGCAAGGAAATACGGGTTTCTTAGTTTGTGGCTGCTTTGACTAATAGGCAAAACACAGTTGACCCCACGTCTCAAGTAACATCTGTTTTTTGTGCGTGATTTGAACACCAGCTCATACTCAGAAATTTCATGGCAACTTCTGTTTACCTTCTGTATTCTGCATCTGGCCAAGTCTTTCAATTGTCACTTTCTTTTTGAAAATTAATCCTGTGCTAGCTCGTTAGACCGCTGTTGCAAACACCGCCTGAATACACGGTTTCAGGATTCAACGCAGGCTGAATACACGGTTTCAGGATTCAACGTAGGAGAGCTTAATTTAACAAAAAAAAAAAACTAAAATTAAAAGCTGCTATGTTAGCCATGAAAATGATTACGCTGCCTGAGTCTATCATTTTACTCATAGAGTAGATCAATAAATATAATAAGACAAATAGATAAAATCATGTGGAATTCATATACTATCAATGTGGACCACTATATTTTACTTAATACATCATGTATTTACAACCTAGTTTGATGTGATAAACTTAATTTTAGTCTATATAATAATCCCAAACAGCCATAGCCTAGCAGGGGTGTACAGGGGGCGAAAAATTGATTTTCTTTTCCTAGAGCATATATGATCTATGGTAATGGATTTCTGGCTTCGTTTAAAAGAAATACCATAGATGTTCCATAGATGTCCGATAGTAATATTTTTATATAAATAGATGTTGAAACAGAACAGGGATGATATTTTTGCATATTTGAGCCAAATCTAAAGATCCAGGGAGGCAAAAGGATTTTGTACCGTAGTTGTTACTTTACAAAGATGCTTGAAACAACTTCTTAAGCCTATCTTACTTAGAAGGTTGTACAAAGATTTTGCTGTTATTCATTTTGGTACCCCACATATATATATACAGCAAAATCTTTGTATATATATAAAAAAATGCTGAAAAAAATACATACATATATATACATGAAGAATGCCCCAAAAAATTATAAAAGATTAGTTGGAGAATGTCATAACCCATTTCTGGGTTATTCCCACAATTTAGTCAAAATAAAAATAATAAAATAATAAAAAGGGGTTGACATGGTGGACAAAACAAGTTGAAAATTTTAAATAGATTTAAGAGCCCGATTGTACTCCTATTGTGCCAAGAGTGAAAAAAAAATGTAGTTTCAATGTCAAAATAAATAATTATCAGATAAGTTTGAATAAATATTAAGTCTAAGAGCAGAATTAGATTTTAATAGTCGAATTTGATTTAATCATAGGCCAAATTAAAGATTAATTATGTTTAGAAATTAATTTAGGATTCAAATAAAAGATTTAATTAATTACAAGGACTTAATTATATTTTAAATTGATTTAATTTATTTTATTAGAGGCTTAATTGCTGAAAACAATAAGTTTGGAAACCTAATTTAAGCTTAATTGAAAAGATTGAAATTTTTTAACCTTACTATAACTAACATGCAATTAATCATTGCAAAGATAAGGTTTTGAACTTTTAATACTTGTAAGGTTAGGTGTCATATGTTGATTTGCACTAGCTAGTATAAAGAAGCCAAGCATCAAAGTAGCAATAGAAGCATTATTAAATGTGAAATTAGCATTAGTTTGTAAATTATGAGTAGTTAATTGCATACATTATTGAGCTGAATGATCAAAACCATAACATAATTGACTTTTAATAGATTAATTATTGGACCATTGATTTAAAAAGGAATTAAAAAAAGGAGACATGAGTACCTTATTGGCAAAAACTCTATCTAAAACCATAACCATTACTTTCATGAAAAGTGTTGTTGTTGTTATTGTTTCTCTATCCACCATAAAAACACATTACCTAACACCATGGTTCTAATTGTAACTACTTTCATTAAAGCTCAAAAAACTTCCCTAAGAACGGTAGGATTGTCGTTGAGCAAGAAAGGCTTAAGGAGATTGAGCAGATGTTGGTAAAAGAGGAGCAGTCGGTGAAGATCGAGAGACAAGATAAAGAGAACTTTTATGGTGGAACACATTTGTTAATAAATGACTGTAAAGATCAATATAAGAGAGATGATCGACCCTGGTAGAGGCTAGTTACTCAGTCTTTAAAATCTCCTTCCACCCCTCTAAAAATTAAAGTCCTCCTATGACATCCATCTCCGTATAACAGTTAATTCATTAAACAGAGACTTAATTTGCTTTCTACAAATAAGTATCGACTGTATTATTGCCTTGTTGTAGTAATTACCCGTGCGCTGCGCTGGACTTTTTTATATAGAAAACTGATTGATTTTGTGCATGTTGTAATTGGTTACCTTAATATTTAATTAATATAATTATAATAGATTAAATTTATTAGAAATGGATTTTTTTCGCCTAAAATGAACAGTTAAAACAAAAATTAAGAGCGTATATATATAAATATCGACAAAAATAGAGCCTATTTAGAAATATATCTAAAAAATAAAAGAATAAAAATAAAGAATTAAAAGTATATGGGCTGAAATGAAAACAAAATATGTAAATAATTTAGATGGAAGGATTAAATTAAAAAAATTAAAAGTGTTGTAAGGAAAAAAATAAAGAATTCTTTTATTTCTTGATTTAGTTTCGATCCCTTTATTTTTTCAGTAATTTTGGTATAAATTTAAATAATTTGTTTGTATTTATGTATCTATATTCTTAGTTTTGACTTTTTATTTTTATTAGAATTTATCTTTGTATTAAATGTAGCTTTGTTTAAAAAACAGAATAAATTCATCTTTGGTGGTGTGAAATGAAAGTAAAACCCTTTCTTATGCATGTATAGTTAATCTTCAGTTGTTAGTTATTTGTTATATTTTTTAAGATGTTAATATTAAACAAATATTAAAATATATAATTATTTTTAAGAGAAAAAACCTTTAAAATATTTTTCTCATTATTTAAAATGCATTATTTATAATAAAATGAATATATTAAAAAAAAAGTCTTGTAGATTGATTGTTTCGCTCTAATGTATAGCATTATTAAAAAAATCAAGAACCATTAACATTTTTCGACATATTATAAAATTTGGTTTTGTCTGATATATTTTGTATTTGTAGATAATTTGACAAAAACATTTCACCAATTTTGTTTATGTGCAACTTCGTATATTTTTTATTCATGTAATATTAGATCTGAAATATCATATATAAAAAAGTTATAGAAGTCAATTTTTCACAAACACAACATTGATTAATGCATTATATTGATTATTATTCTTATTGTTATTATCATGATTGTTAAATTGTCACAATTATTATAGTTGTCATTATAACAATTATTATAAATAATTAATATTCTAATCATTAATGACAATATTATTGTTGTCACTATAATTATTGTTATAAAAAGAAATTCATTTTTTTACAAAATAATCCAAAATTTGAACCCTCTAAGAATGCCAAACCAACGACCGCCGGTACTTTAGGTAACACCAAAACTTCAAGTTCTAAAACATATGATATTAAGTGTTTTAAATGTCAGGGGCGAGGATATATAGCCAGCTAGTGTGTAAACAAAAGGTTGATGATGATAAACACCCAAGGAGAGCTTGAGTCGGAGAATGAGGAAGAAGCAGATGATGATGACATGCCACCTTTGGAGGATGTTGATGATGAGCAAAGTGTTGTGGTTGGAGATTTATTGGTAGCAAGATGAGTTCTCAATATGCAGGTTAAGGAGGAAAAAAATAACCAAAAGGAGAACTTGTTTCATACTCGGTGCTTTGTAAAAAACAAAGTTTGCAGTGTCATTATTGATGGAGGGAGTTACACAAATGTAGCCGGTACTTATTTGGTGGAGAAATTGGCCTTAACTACCTTGAAACATCCTCACCCTTACCGGCTTCAGTGGCTGAATTAATATGATGAAATCAAAGTGACAAGGCAAGTATTGGTGGCATTATCCATTGGTAAATATGAGGATGAGGTGCTTTGTGATGTAGTTACTACGCATGCATACCATTTATTGTTGGGAAGACCATGGCAGTATGATCTGAGGGTTACTCACGATGGATTCACAAATAGGTATTCTTGTGCCAATGAATCCAGAACAAGTCGGGGAGGACCAATTAAAGTTACAAAGATCAAATGAAAAAAAAAAAAAAGAGAAGGGATTTCAGCCATAGTGAGAGCGAGGAAAAATTCAATTACATTGCAAAAAAAAGTGAGATCAAGAGAGAATTATTTTCACACCAGCCCCTTATTGTGCTCATGTACAAGGAGGCTCTTTTATGTACTAATGATCTCGTCGGTGCTTTTCCGAGTGATATTGTTTCTCTTTTGCAGGAGTTTGAAGATGTCCTTCCCGAAGAGGTACCTTATGGATTACCTCCAATCTGAGGGATTGAACATCAAATTGATTTCATACCAGGTGCATCAATTCCAAACCGACCTGTTTATAGGAGTAATCTTGAGGAGACCAAGGAACTTCAAAGGCAAGTAGGTGAATTATTGGAGAAGGGGCATGTGCGTGAAAACATGAGTCCTTATGCGGTTCCAGTGCTATTAGTTCCTAAGAAGGATGGAACATGGAGGATGTGTGTTGACTGCCAAACCATCAACAGTAGAGTGGTAAAGTATCATCATCCCATTCCTAGATTAGATGATATGCTGGATGAATTGCATAGTTCTTGTGTCTTCACAAAAGTGGATCTTAAGAGTGGATATCATCATATTAGGATGAAAGAAGGTGATGAATGGAAAACTGTTTTTAAGACTAAATATAGTTTGTATGAGTGGTTAATGATGTCTTTCGATTTAACTAATGCTTTGAGCACATTTATGCATTTCATGAACCATGTTTTGTGTGCATTTATTGGAAGATTTGTCATTGTGTATTTTGATGATATCCTAATTTATAGCAAAAACTTGAAAGAACATGTAATGCATTTAAAATCTGTCTTGGAAATTCTTAGGGAAGAAAAGTTGTTTGCTAATCTCAAGAAATGAACCTTTTGCATGGATAAACTTGTGTTTCTTGGTTTTGTTGTTAGTAAGAAAGGAATTAAGTTGGACTAGGAAAAGGTTAAGGCAATCAAAAAGTGGCCAACGCCTCCAACAATCTGCCAAGTGAGGAATTTCCACGGCTTAGCTAGCTTCTATAAACGGTTTGTGCGTGATTTTAGTAGCTTAGCCACACCTTTTATGAACTCATCAAGAAAAATGTGTCGTTTAAGTGGAGAAAGAACAAGAAAAGGCATTTAATCTGATAAAAGAAAAGTTAACTAATACACCTTTGCTTATTTTACCTAACTTTGCTAAATTTTTTGAAATTGAGTGTGATGCTTTAAGAATAGGTATTGGAGCTGTTTTGATGCAAGAAGGACATCCAGTTGCTTATTTTAGTGAAAAGTTGGGTGGGGCAGCCCTAAATTACCTTACTTATGATAAGGAGATGTATGCATTGGTAAGGGCTTTGGAAAATTAACAGCATTATCTATGGCCAAAGGAATTTATGATTCACACAGATCATGAGCCTTTGAAGCATTTGAAAGAATAACAAAAGTTGAACTGATGCCATGCCAAGTGGGTGGAATTTATTGAAACATTTTCTTATGTGATCATATACAAGCAAGGTAAGGAAAATGCGGTAGCTGATGTATTGTCCCGAAGGTATGCTTTACTTTCCATTTTAGATACAAAATTACTTGGCTTTGAATACATTAAGGATTTGTATGCACAAGTTTCTGATTTTGGTGATGTGTTCAATGCATATGAAAAAGTGGCATTTGGTAAGTTTTAT
Organism: Salix arbutifolia; assembly: GCA_025169955.1. Taxonomy (NCBI): domain Eukaryota; kingdom Viridiplantae; phylum Streptophyta; class Magnoliopsida; order Malpighiales; family Salicaceae; genus Salix; species Salix arbutifolia. The sequence goes on along the minus strand of CM045917.1, from coordinate 13,304,207 downwards.
AGGCATGAAGGATTTTTGTTTCGGGAAAATAAATTGTGTGCGCCTATGTGTTCTTTACGTGAATTGTTTGTGGGAGAAGCTCATGGTGGTGGTTTGATGGGTCATTTTGGTGTAGCTAAGACATTAGGAATTTTGCATGATCATTTTTTTTTGCCTCATATGAAATGTGACGTGGAAAGATTCTGTGAGAAGTGCATCACCTGTAAATAGACCAAGTCTAAGTTGAAACCCAATGGTTTGTACACCCCTTTGCAATACCTAATGAACCTTGGACTGATATATCTATGGATTTTGTTTTGGGATTATCTACGACTAAGAGGGGGAGAGATTCAGTTTTTGTGGTGGTAAATAGATTCTCCAAGATGGCACACTTCATTGCTTGTCATAAAACTAATGATGCATCACATATAGCTGATTTGTTCTTCAAAGAAATTGTTAGGTTACATGGCATGCCTAGGACCATTGTTTCTGATAGGGATGCAAAATTTATGAGTTCTTTTGGAAGACTTTATGGGTAAAGTTAGGAACCAAGTTATTGTTTTCTACTACTTGTCATCCACAAACGGATGGTCAAACTAAAGTAGTGAATAGAACTTTGTCTTCTTGTTACGTGTTATCATTAAAAATAACTTGAAAACATGGGAAGATTGTTTGCTACATGTTCAATTTGCTTATAATAGAAGTATACACTCTGCAACTAAGTTTTCACCATTTGAAATGGTTTATGGCTTTAACCCTTTGTCACCTTTGGATTTAACTTCTTTACTTTTGAGTGAACGTGTGAAATTAGAAGGCAAAAAGAAGGCAGAATTTGTAAAGATGATTCATGTAAAAGGCACGACTGAACAATCAAAGGAGGACTAAACAATATGTCCAACAAGCCAATAAGGGACGCAAGAAGGTAGTGTTTGAACCGAGCGATTGGGTTTGGTTGCACTTAAGGAAAGAATGTTTTTCGGAGAAATGACTTTCAAAACTTGTACCTCAAGGTGACGGACCATTTCAAGTAGTGGAACACATCAATGATAATGCCTACAAGCTTGACTTACCAGGTGAGTATGGTGCCAGTGCAAGCTCTAATGTTTCTAATTTATCTCTTTTTGATGTAGGTGATGATTTGAGGATAAATCCTTCTCAAGAGGGGGGGAATGATGCAAACCAAGGAGCTGGACATGTTGATCATACACTCGGGAATGGGGCTGAATTTGCACAAAACTCTTTGTCAATTCCAATTGGTCCAATTACAAGACTTAGAGCCAAATGTTTCAAGGAAGCACTAAATGGGCTAATCCAAGAGATTTGAGCTGATTCTAAAAAGATCAAGATGAGCTCAAATAATCATCAAGGCTTAGTCCACGTCATCAAAGCAATTGAAGAGGCTAATAATTAGCATGTAAAAACGTTACCAGCATGGTCTGACCATCAAAGGACATGAATTTGTTGAGTTCCAAGGATATTAAATAGATGAATGAACTTGGTCTTAAATGGTTATGCTAAATACATTGAATTTAGTTATTTAACTATTTATGGTTGCATCTAGAAGTCCAAGAAGCCTAAAAACATGGGGACTAGTTTATGTTGATGTTTGTGCTGTTTTAAAATTTTAGTTATGATTTTTGCTATTCTTGGAGGGTTGTTCCAAGTATATAGATGGGTATTTCAAATTGAATTATTATTAAACAGGTTGAAGATAAATATTATTATATTTTAAGGCATAGTAGAGATAAGAAGAGATCTAAAACACAATATTATTTTGTTAATTAATTACATGTTTTTATTATTGATTGCGTGAAATTTTAGGTAGTGAGAATTTGCAATTGTGATTTATGGATTTTGATGTGCTTCAATATTTAATTACAATTTATTTTGTTAATATTGTGTTTAAATTGATCATTTTGTGGTTATTAATGTGTTAAAATTTTATTTGTGAGCTGTAGAATTTGATGTGTTAATGATGTTTCTAAATTGTAATTTTTTATTTCTTATATATTTTTCTTGTTAATTTTAATGTGAGAACTTTTTTTTAACTGTGAATATTAGTTATTTTTGAATTGTGAATTTTAAATTTTTTTATTTGCATGTTTTTTTTAATTCCATTGTTTTTTTTTATATAATGCATTTTGTGTAATGTATTGAAACAATTATTGTCTCCAAGGGGGCATGATAGCAGAGAGCTTGCGATCTTCACAACAGGTCTCAAGTTCAAGTCAGGACATGCACTCCTTGTAAGATTCTAGGACAACCAGGATTTTACTCACTCACTTGGGTCCACAAAGTGTGTTTTCCAGTGGTGTGGTTTCCACGTATAAAAAAAAAGTATTGAAACAATTATTACCGTGGAAATGTTTTCCATTATAGAAAAAATATAAATCAATGAGTTCTTTTTTAATTTGTGTGTTTTGTGATATTTGTTTTACTGGATGAGAATATAAAATGGAATGCTACTTTTTTATTTTTTCATTTATTCTTACAATATATTATTTTAATTGCAAATCGGGCCGGATAGCATGACTCTATAAAGATTCATATTACATGAACAATACCTCTAGGAATAAGATTGAATGAGATTCAAAACTCAATTTTTATCATTCATATGGATTCAATAACTATTCTTCTTACAACCTCAACGAAATCATCTTTTTAGGGTTAAATATTATTTTTGACACGTCTCATTTTTAAACAAATAATTTATATTAAAATTTTAAAATCAAATATGGATTACACTTATTTTTTGGCAATTTCAATGAAATTTTTTGTTTTAGAATTTAACATCGACATTTTTTGTTGAAATCTTCTATTTTAAGGAAATGTTATTTTTCTTACATGTCTCTTAATTTTAGAAATCGTTCTCAAGGGGGTGGTGTGATGACAAAAGGCTTGAGATCTGCATTGCAGATCTCAGGTTCGTGTCAGGGCGTATTTATCTTGTAAGAGTTTAGGATAACCAGGGTTTTACTCGCTAAACCTAGTCCCCCAAAAAATACCTAAAAGGGAGTGGAGTTCCCTCGCATAAAAAAAAAAATAGAAATCAACATCAACCTTCTAAATAAATTACGAACAAGCTCAAAACATTATAACATGGAATATATAGAGAAACACAAGTGATGATAACCTTTTATTTGAAGAGAATGTGTGAAAGATATATCTATTTTTTCTTAAACAAGTAATGATATATATTTTTTTCATAGCTATTTTTTTATATTACTAAATCAAGTTAACAGACCATCCAAAAAGCCTGCCACATTTATAAACCACAAAACATCAAAGGAAATCAGACGAGAAAGTCTGGTATATCTGCAGAGATGACAAGTTCACAGTAAAATCATTCAGTGCTCTGATTGATAGATTAACGTTCCGTAGAACTTGCTTATCTTAAATCAAGCATTAATTTGAACGAAGTAGCTACACCAAAAAATCAAACTTTTATATTGCTGGCAGGTACAAGATCATTCATGTCAAGTCGACGTCCATTATTGGAACAATCCTTCTGTGCTTTCTGTGCAGTTGAATTAGAATCATCAGGTCTATGGACAAAGTCTCTTTCATGGTGGGCTGTTCCAAACGAGTTGATGAATTACTGTTTCAATGGCCAGCAATGGTTAGTGGTGGATTTCAGAGGCTAGCATGGAGACCTCTCTCACATGGTATCGCTTGGGGTAGCCATAAATAATTTGATGTACAGCTAGATTTAGGATTATGCTTCTCTTTAACACTCCACTTGTTGTCTACATGGTTCGGTCAAGATTTGTGAAGAACATTTCAATTACACAGGTAATGACTTCTTTACAGGATATCACTTTTTCTATTTTTTTCTTTTTGCTAGTAATATTTCTGTAATGAACTGTCAACATGTTTTGATTTGGCCATTCTCTATATAGCTATCATTGACTAATAATACTATCGATCGATTGTCATAAAAAAAAAAAAAAGCTACAGAACATAATTAAGATAATATATAGAACGGCAAGAGTTTGCAACTTTTCAAATTAAAATACAAAGCATTTCATTACTAGAAAAACACGAGGCTGGAGTTCTTTCATTGAGATTTATCTTGGTAATTAACTTATATAATTAATCAAGGTTTTATTGAAACAGTACAGTATAAGACATCACAAATTTAAATAGGAAACATTCATACAATCGAGCTCACTGGATAAAAGTTATCCTAGTGATTATTATTTATTTATTTATAATTCATTACTAGGTGATATGTATATTGGCCATATACTTTCTCGTCCATCAAGCTATATCCAATCGCTTGAAATATAATGGTACTGGATTAACGGGTTGATCCGCAAGGAATTCTGTAAACCAACGTGCTGAGATCTTCTCTATTCTTGTTAAATTAGACGTATGGTTTACGTACAGCAAACCGAATCCTATGCTAAATCCATCTGTAAATTCGAAAGTGTCGGCATAAGACCATGCAAAATAACCTTTGACTTGAACTCCATGATCGCTGCAAAAAGTAGTTCAAATGTTGAAAGCTTGGTCTTGTAATATATAACTGATTTAAAATATAAAGCCTAGTGTTTTTGGTCAATAGCAGATCTTAAGTGCATGCTTACTGAACTAAGAAAAAAAATCTAGAAAAATAAAATCCCGAAGTGTAAACTCACTTGATAGATGCTAGAACATTCCTAAGATGGGTACAATGATACTCTACCCGTGGAAGATCCATCACGGCTCCATCTTGTAGCTGCACCGTTGTGTTATAGGTTTCACCGTAGCCTGAATAGACGAAAGAAATGGAATCAGGAATTGATGATGAGTTTGGCCATTACAATTTCGACCAGCTTCATATAATTATAGAGCCAAGATGTTTTGTTTTTTCTAGTACCATTTTCGGTGATGTAGATTATTGGATTATTGTATGTATGTTTGATGTGATTCAACAAATATTTCAACCCCTCTGGATAGATATACTGCCATGATATCCCATCCTGCAGTTTGTGATAAGAATATTTTTTTAGTTTCAATTCTGTAAAAAGAATAAAGAACTTGGAAATTGTGTATTCTTTGCACACAAACCTTTGGACCGATGGGAATGTTATCTCGTTCTCCTGAAAATATTAATGCAAAACGAGGGTAAATTTAACCGCCTCATTGGAATTTTTTTTTTTTTTTGGATTAGATCTTTATTTTTGTAGAGGAAAACAAAATCCCTGTAACAAGTGATGGAGTTAAGGGAAGCCTGTAATAATCATCCTTTGAGTGCATGGCTACAATATATATATATATATATATATTTTGTAATATTTTATGAGCATACCTGTAATATTGCTATTAGAATCTGTCTGATATCTAGGAGGATCTGGATACTGTGCAGTATAGTAATTCAATCCAACAAAGTCTAACGATCCTTTGAGATTTATATAATCCAGTGGAGAGAACTTTGGTAGCCTATCATTAACTAGTTCCCGCATGCTTCTCGGATAGTCACCATTTGTTATAGGGTTCAGGAACCTAGAAACATGAAATACATCAGTAAAACACCTACTTACAGTTATATCGAAATAGGTGATAAAAATAATTGAAGCCCTTCTTCATTAATTATGTTTGGAGAAATACATACCAACCAAGCATGAAATCAAGAGATCTTTTGGCAGCATCACGATCTTCTGTACTGTTAGAGTACGGCTCAAACCAACCGGCATTGAGTGTTATCCCAATCTTCCCATTTTGAGATGCCTGCGTTTTTATGTGATGAAAGTGATTCATATGTATATTATCATAATATTGAATGATAATTGGATCCTTTTTTTATAGTTTTGTAATTTAGTCCTTCTAGCCTAAAAGGTCGCAAGTTAGTTTGGTTGCTGATTTCTTTTTTAAATGTAGTTGGCGAGATTGGGACAATTGAAGGAAAATTTTGTGGATAATAATGATTACTTTGTCCTGCAAAACTAACACGAGGATTAAAAACAGGATTCAGTGTTTAGCTTTTGAGCTCAATGGATTGACTAATTATATAGCTGAAGATCATAGGGATTAAAAGATATTTTACACTATCCATTGAAAAAAGAGCATTCAATTTAGTGGATACCCGATACTTTTCCCAATATGTATGCACTGCTGCTGCATGGGAGAGGAGGAGATTATGGGCAACCATGTAAGGCTCAGTGGAAGAGTTCCCATTTATGCAGTGCTTTTCATCCACCCATTTGGAACATCGGGCCGGTGGAAAATTACCGGAATCGTAGCCATAACTGGAGAACATATGTGGCTCATTCAAAGTAATCCAGTACTTCACTCGGTCACCAAATTCCCGGAAGCAAAGCTCAGCAAAATCACGGAAGTCGCTCCTATAAATTAGACGAACAAAAAACTCACTGTGACAATTAATTTGATTCCACAGTTTTGCATTTTGTGAATTAATTATTAAATAAGCTTGGTGCATGCATAATGATGGAGCACAATATGTTATAACCTGCTAGGTGACAACTTACACAATATTATCACTGAGAAAGCCACCGTACTTGTCTTCAAGTGCTTGAGGAACATCCCAGTGAAAGATAGTTACAAAAGGCTGTAAGCCTGTATGTTATAGCATAAAGCATGAGTCTAAGATGATAAATTGTGAAATCAAAGTTTGCAATTCTTTTTTTTTTTAACTAGGAAAATTATCTCTTAACAAACAATTTTGATGATGTTAAGGAACCATCGAGACCCCAAGATATAATTTATATTATTTTTTAACACACCCCTCAAGTGAAAGTTTTTTGGGTTTAAAACTTGCATAGCCTCACACTACTTTGTGCTTGATGTTTATAAAATAGAATGGGGGTGGTGAGATTAGATTTTATGACCATTGAATTAATAAGGTTCTGATAACATGTCAAAGAATATTTTTAGATTCTCATCTACAAGTTTAAGATATTTATAGAGAAATGGAGAAGATTTAAATTACCTTTAGCTATGGTTGCATTGATTAGCTTGTTGTAAAACTCAATCCCATCTTTGTTCACTCCATCCCTTATTCTCCCACCTGAATATAACAAGATTGTTTTTTAAGAGAAATGAAGTAAGAAGAAAATATCAGCCAATAGATACTTACTGGGAATTACTCTGGACCAGGAGATCGAGAATCTGAAAGCATCCATGTTCATGTCCTTCATTGCTTTAAGATCACTCTGTCATAAAGCATGCAAACTTACTTTCATTCTTCAATTTGAAATTTGTATGCATATATGAGTTGTTACGAGTAATGAAAATAATAAATTTTATGTAATGAATCGAATTAAGTAAAAGGCATCTTAAATTCCAATTTCATCAAATTCATACCTCGTAGCGATTGTAGAAATCAATTGCAATGTCTGCGTTGCTGCCATCAGCTATCCTTTCTGAATGTTTTCATAAAAGCCATTGATTCAACAGTACATTAGTCATTCATGCAAAGTATAAAGGTTTATCTCTTATAATTTTATTTATTATTCTTTAAAGTTTGGCCAAAATATTTCACTCATCATTTTGTTCATTTCACATATTAGGATCTAGTTGTAGATTTTAATATTTAGAGATATAAAACTACACTCTATAGTATACCATCGGGTATTAAAAATATGAGGGGGATGATGTTAAAATTTAGACTTTAGAACTATTAAGTTGTAACTTCGTAATGTAAAGACTCCCTCATAAAAAGAAATCTACCTTGAACTTTAGAAAAGACCAACAAATATAAATTTGACTTAGAAAATAATCAAATAACAATATAGCTTAGCTTACATAGAGCGCACTAAGAGTGATGTATCTTCTCCTTGCACAACAAGTTCTCTTACCAAACTTGCATACTATTAAGTTTCCTAGTAACTTTAATATTAGACGGAGACTCCTAAAAATTATAATTATAATTTTATAATAATTATACCAACAACTCCTTTTCCACACCACAGCTTAGGGAGGCTAAATCATCATCACGACACCTCCAATCAGGTTTCATTCTTAAAGGTTGTATATGTCATACAACCTAATAAAAACTGTAAAGCCTTAGTCATAAACTCTATGCAATGAACATAAACACTCTAGAGGAAGAAAAGGTCAAAATAAATGCCACAAAAATAGAGTCTGGAAAGGAGGATGAAGTATTATAACAACTTTACATTCATACTTTCAAAGACGTCTCTGCAGAGACCATCATGAAAAAGTTGGCTAAGGGCGAGAAGTTTCAAAATCAAGTGACCTAGGAGGCTCTGGTGGTGTTTGAAATGTAAATAAGCATTTCTTATCTTCAAGTGTTTTTATCTTTGTTTCTATTTGCTCTTTTTTTCTTGTTCCTGGTTGACAATAAAAGCTAAAGATGTCAACTATGTCTTATCCTTCACTTTTCTTTTAAAATATGGATTTCAATTAAGCCTGGCACATCCCTCTATTTATTTTCTACTCTGATTATAACACACTAGTTATTCTTCTTTATGTAGATAACATTTTCCCTACAAGATCCACAACTACCCTTGTTACAAGCTTTATTCAGTTATTGAGTTGTGAATTTGCAATGAAAGATTTTGGGCTTGTTAATCACTTCCTTGGCATTGTGATTTCTCAAGCTAGCAGTGGTCTTCATTTGTCTCAATCCTACTGGGGCCTGTTTGGGACAGCTGTTGTTGTAGCTTTTCAAAGTGTTTTTCGTGCCGAAATACATCCAAATAATGTTTTTTTATTTTTTAAAAATTATTTTTGACATCAGCACATCAAAATGATCTAAAAACACCAAAACATATTCATTTTAAAAAAAACTTCAAAAGCTGCGGCACGGCTTGAAAAAAGCCGTGCCAAACACCCTTTTACATGGCTGATTGTAAGCCCATGATCACACCTCTTGAAACAAGAACTAAAACTTCTTCCCATTTTGTCCCTTTGGAAGATCATTGCTTTTTTCAAGGGCTTGTTGGTTCCCTACAATAACTCACACGTGTAGATATCTCTGTTAGTGTAATTATGTTTCTCAATTTATGTATACTCCTACTGCTGCATATTTAAAAATGATTCAATGTATTCTATGTTTTTTTCTTTCAAAAACACCATTAATATTGGTCTACATTTTACCTCTTATACTACATTGAATTTTTGTATGTTAATTAGGCAGGATGTCCTACTACTCGACAATCAACAACTAGGTATTGTATCTTTCTTGGTTAGAATCTTATCTCTTGGTGTGCAAAGAAGCAACCTGCAATCTCTTGCTCCAACGATGAAGCTAAGTATCGTGCCACCGAAAATACTGTGGCAAAACTTACTTGGCTAAGTGATTCAAATCAGAAGGCAGGGCATGCAGAGCAAGATCGAGAGGATGAAATCGAGGCAGAACAGGGGATTAGCAAGGTTCCAAATATGGATACAACTGCTGGAGCTTTGGTAGATTATCGTTACAATTGAGACAGATATGGAGATGATTACAACATCAACATAGAGCTGGAGTCTTGGAAGTCTACCCTTACAAGAAGTCTGAATTTAGTTAATTTCATTAATTATTGGATTGCTTTATTTATCTGAATTTATTTAATTTTCCTAATTTGTTGCTTTCCTAGTTAAGTTTGGATTGTCATGCCTATTTAAGATGAAGAATGTAACAGAGAAGGGCACTTGAGATCATTATTTTTCATTGAATAAATTCAGTGTGTTTTTGGAGAGATTCCAATAAGTTGCAGAATGATTTTGCACAAGCCTGGATTACATTTTTGTTGAGATTCTGAATCTGTAATTTACGGCATCACTAAGCTTTATACTTAAAGACTATCCCAGCATCATCCCCTCCTCTTCTCTTCTCTATTGTGACAATCTTAAGGGTTCTCCATATGACTGCTAATGAATTAGACTATCACTCTGTATATGAAAGAGTTGACCTGGATAACTTATCACTCAACATGTATCCTCTACTGATCAAGTTGCTGATTTGTTCACTAAGCCATTCTATAAGCCGTCTATGCTTCGATTTCACTCCAAACTTTCCCTCCAATCCTGAGAGTTTATGAGAACATATTAGCAGTACTCTACAAGTTAAGCACAGCAGCCATGCTGTCACCACACAGCCTCACAACACAACTTATTTCTATGATTGATGATTTAGGAATGACCAATTCTCAAAACCAATTTCTTTTTAAAAATAAAATCCAATCAAATCAAAAGCCTCTTTGGGATGGGTACGGGTTGTTTGGTGCTACACAATAACTATGACTATGGCTGGTCGACCTAGCTAGGTTTCTACTTTATAATACCATTTCATGGGCCCTTAAATGGGCCTTATTAGTTTCATAGCTATTACTTATTTCTTAGAGCCTCCTTAAGGCTGGTTTTGCATAGCTTTTGTAGGGTTTCTTGTTTCTACCCCTTGAATGATTCGTGTGTAATTCCACGGCTCTGCCCCCAAAAGAAAGAAAAAAGAGAAGGATAAAAAACTCGAAAGCCTAGCGTATAACATGTTGCCAACTTCAGTTTTCTAATGACTTTGGTGTACCTTAATGACATCACATTCTAATTTCTTAATGAGATCACATTCTAATTTTACATCCCATATCCCATGTACATTTTGTTAGTTAGGTTGAATGAAAAGTTGAGTAAGAAGGTTTTGAGAATTTATATGAGAATCTTAAATACTATGTGTATTGCTTAACAATGTTTTATGGATTAATAAAACTAGGCTAGATCTAATGTAGGACCTCATCATTCTAGACTAGGTTAATGTTTTAAAGCTACTATAATAGAAAATTTGATCATTGGATTGAACTCAAATCTTTCCATATGATTCTATAGAAAGTTTACATATAGGAAATCACTATTTTTTTCGTTTATCAAACCATTAGATCTCGTAGAATTAGGTCTAGAAGTTGTTTGGACTAATTAGGAAATCACTATTATAACGTTTTTATGCTCCTTGAATGTTTAGAATTTGGTTCACTGTCGAGAATAAGAGATCGGTTGAGCTTGGAAAATAATATTGGAATTACACTACTAGCACCAAAAAGCATACAATAATTTAATATTAAAAAATATATATATTTGCCTCAATTTACATCTTTAAATATATATTCTATGTACTTATTTTTATTTTATATATAGATTTATATTTATTGATAAAGATTATGAACAAATTGGGCAAAGAAGGATGACTAACTTAGAAGAAAATTAAGAAACAAGCCAGAAGGATTTATTTTATTGATTGGATAGGTATTTTCAAATAGAGTTCTAATTTAACAGAAAATTAATCAACAAAAGTTGTTAATTACATGGCAAGAATAACAACTTCCTAATAAAAAGTCAATAAAATAAATTAGCATCTTATTCCTAAATCTTTTTAGTCGATCTACTCCTTAGCAACACTTCAATCATGTACAAGTTTTTCAGGCATTCTTTCAACAATGTGTTTACGTACTAAATGGATCATCAGTACTTCAGGGAAACAACACATTTTAATCGTAATCACTGTAATATGCGGATCTCGAGCGAGACCATGATGAGCACCTGGGGAGGTTACGAGTTGCCGGATGTTCTAGTAATTGTGACTGTTGGGAGTATCAGCAGTAATTCACGGTGGTATTTCTCTTAAAACCTTATTTGTTACTGTGTTTCAAAAATATTTTTAATTAAATATTTTTATGTTTTTAAATTATTTTCTTATATTAATATCAAAAATAATTTTTTAAAAATAAAAAATATCATTTTAATATATTTTTAAATAAAATATATTCTTAAAAATAACTTCACCGAGCTGCATTGGTGTAGGTTTCAAGTAAGAGCCTATCATAAATTTGTACCCAGCAAAAATCTGCTTTCACTAATTATAACCGTGCTCAATACATAGCAGTGGAGTCCTAATCCATAGAGAGGGAAAAGGGAAAATTAAAAGGAGTAATCATGGGACAATACAGAAAAAATATATAGCCTGTTATGTTTGTTTCAGCTTATTAGATGAATAATGATAGTTAGTATTCAGTTTTCAAATTCTGTTACAATCAGTTAGTTGGTTAGTATAGTTACAAAGTCAGTATACCAAATTGTAACTATATAAAGGACTAAATGTTAACTTTTCGGAGTGTGGTGAGTGACTTGAATAAAGTGAGAAGTTCAGGCACCAACATGTGGTATCAGAGCCCCAAGTAAAGGGACTGATTGAGAGAGAGAGAAAAAGACCACAATCGAATATCTGAGAAATAGAGAGAGAGAAAGAAACACGCAGAGATTCAAGAAATCCATGGTTGAAGAAGAAGATACCTGAGATTGAAGACGAGATCAAAGTAGAAGATAAGCTCGTGCTTGAAATCTGCGTGTTACGATCTGTTTACCACCACAGATCGTGACTCTTAAAAGAAAAGAAAGGAAGAAAGAAGAGTGATAAACACAGAGAGAGGTTGAAAAACCAGAGGAGAGGGAAACACGAGAGAAGAGAGGAAAACACGGGAAAAAGAGGGAAACACGAGAGAAGAGATCAAGAATGTCAAACTCAGATCAGTTTGTACAGGCAACCATACCAAAATTTGGGGGTTTTTATGACCACTGGTCCATGATGATGGAGAATTTCCTTAGAAGCAAGGAAATGTGGACTTTGGTGGAAGAAGGTGTTCCAGTACTCACCAGGGGCACAACGGCGAGTGAAACACAGAAGAAACTTGTAGAAGAAGCCAAATTAAAGGACATGAAGATCAAGAACTTTCTCTTTCAAGCCATCGATCGAGAAGTAATGGAGACAATCCTGGATAAAGGAACTGCCAAAGCAATTTGGGACTCAATGAAACAAAAATATCAGGGGTCCACCAAGGTCAGAAGAGCTCAGCTACAGGCACTGAGGAGGGAGTTCGAACTGTTGAGTATGAAAGAAGGAGAGAAGGTAGACAAATACCTCTCTCGAACACTTACAGTGGTGAACAAGATGAAGGTGCATGGGGATCAAATTGAGCAGAAGGTTGTGGTGGGTAAGATTTTAAGGTCCATGACCTCTAAATTTAACTATATAGTATGCTCAATAGAGGAGTCGAATGACCTAGATAGTATGAGCATTGATGAGTTGCATGGTAGTCTTCTAGTCCATGAACAAAGAATGGATGAGCACAAGGAAAAAGATCAATCCCTCAAGGTTGTCTATGATGAAAGGACAACAAGAGGGAGGGGCAGGGGAGCATTCGGTACATTTAGAGGGACTAGAGGTAGAGGAAGAGGAAGGGGAAGACAACTGTTCAATAAAGAACTTGTTGAATGCTACAAGTGTCACAAGTTAGGGCACTACCAGTATGAATGCGATCTGTGGGAGAAGGGAGCACATTACGCAGAACTCGAAGAGGAGGAAGAAATGCTACTTATGGCTCACGTTGACATGCATCATGCAAAGAGGGATGAGGTATGGTTCCTTTACTCCTGCTGTAGCAATCACATGACTGGTAGCAAAGTATGGTTTATTAGCTTTGATTCTGAATTTAGACAGTATGTGAAATTGGGTAACAATTCTAGGATGGTAGCAATGAGCAGAGGGAGTGTGAGAATGGAAGTAGAAGGGGTAACCCAAATAATTACCCAAGTATACTACATCCCAGAACTGAAAAATAACCTGTTAAGTATAGGCCAGCTCCAGGAGAAGGGGCTGGCTATACTGATCAAGAATGGCATGTGTAAATTGTTTGATCCTGTGAGAGGACTGATTATGAAAAGTGCAATGTCAGCTAATAGGATGTTTGTACTGTTAGCAGCAGTAGCATCTAGTGAACATGCATGTTTTAAAACGGCCACTGAGGAAGAAACTCACTTATGGCACTGCCGCTATGGTCACCTAAGCTACAAAGGGTTGAGGACCCTGTATTATAAGAAGATGGTAACAGGATTACCTCTTTTAAAGGCCCCAACAAAATTGTGTGAAGGGTGCCTTATGGGAAAACAGCATAGGGACCCTTTCCCTAAGACTAGTCAGTGGAGAGCCACTAGGAGACTTCAATTGATTCACGCAGATATTTGTGGACCTATAACTCCTAGGTCACATAGCATGAAAAAATATCTTATCACCTTCATAGATGATCACACTAGAAAAACATGGGTGCACTTCCTCTCGGAAAAATCAGAAGCCTTAGTCACTTTTAAGAACTTTAAAGTGATGATAGAAAAAGAAGTTGGGGAAGCCATATGCTGTTTGAGAACTGACAGGGGAGGGGAATTCAATTCAGAGAAGTTTGATGAATTTTGCAAGACGAATGGCATAGGTAGACAACTCACTGCTGCGTATACTCCCCAGCAGAACGGAGTTGCGGAGCGTAAAAATAGATCCATTATGAATCTAGCCAGAAGCATGCTGATTGAAAGAAGGGTCCCAAAGAAATTCTGGCCTGAGGCAATAAATTGGACGGTGTATTTACTTAATAGGAGTCCCACCATGGCTGTAAAGGACAAGACTCCGGAGGAGGCATGGGAAAACAGAACACCATCTGTTTTGCACCTGAAAGTGTTCGGGTGCATTGGGTATGTTCACAACAATGACCAGAAGAGGAAGAAGCTGGACAATAAGAGTGTAAAATGTGTTCATTTAGGGATGAGTAAAGAATCAAAGGCCTACAGAATGTATAACCCAGTAACAAAGAAGATTTTGGTGAGTAGGGATGTAGTTTTTGATGAGAATGAGAGTTGGGACTGGGATAAAACTGAGGTGGAAGCTGAGGATATACTAGAATGGGGGGATACTGAAATTGGAGCTGCTGTTGAAACAGCTGAACTGACAGCTACTGCCGAATCAGTTGAAGAAGAAAATCCTGGTACTGGGGCTGAAATAGAACCTGCACAGCATGAAGAAGTGCAAGGTTATGAGAGAAACATTGAGGCTGCAAGTTCTGGACACTTGAGGACTGGGGCTGGAAATTCTGGAAACCTTGGGACTGCGAGTTCTGGGAGTGAAATCAGAACACAGAGAAGAATAAGCAAGGAACCAGAATGGATGAAAGACCATGTGACTGGAGAGGGGCTGTCTGACAGTGATGAAGTTGAGGACATGATCATGTACACAGAAACAGGAGAACCAAGCTCATATGAAGAGGCTGCAGAGAGTTCCATATGGAAAAAGGCTATGGAAAGTGAAATATTATCCATAGAGAAAAATTGCACATGGGAGTTAACAGACTTACCTGCGGGAGTAAAAGCAATTGGAGTCAAATGGATCTTTAAAATAAAGTTGAATGAAAGGGGAGAGATTGATAAACATAAGGCCAGGTTGGTGGCATTGGGGTATGCTCAAAGACATGGTATTGACTACAAAGAAGTCTTCGCTCCCGTTGCAAGGTGGGATACAATTCGGCTTATACTGGCAGTAGCAGCTCATCATGGCTGGGATGTCTATCAATTAGACGTGAAGAGTGCATTTTTACATGGAGAATTGGAGGAGAATGTATATATTCAGCAGCCTAAAGGGTTTGTCAAGAAAGGGGAAGAAAAAAAGGTCTTGAAGCTTAGGAAGGCATTGTATGGGCTGAAGCAAGCACCAAGGGCCTGGTATAGTAAGATAGAAGCTTACTTCATCAAGGAAGGGTTTGGTAAATGCTCCAATGAACACACTTTGTTCACAAAGTGTGATGAGGCAGGGAAGGTGATAATTGTCAGCATATATGTTGATGATTTAATCTTTACTGGAAATGATGAGGGATTGATAAATGAATTCAAACGCAGAATGAAAAGTGAGTTTGACATGACTGACTTAGGAAGAATGAAATACTTTTTAGGAGTTGAAGTGATTCAGAACAGTTCAGGCATCTTCATCACTCAAAGAAAGTATGCAGAAGAGATATTGAAGAAGTTTGGGATGGAGAGCAGCAATCCTACAAAAACACCTATGGTTCCGGGATTTAAATTGATAAAGGATGAGGGAGGCACACAAACAGATTCAACTCAGTACAAATAAATCATTGGAAGTTTAATGTACTTAACTGTTTCCCGGCCTGATCTAATGTATGTAATGAGTTTGGTGAGCAGGTACATGGAGAGGCCCACGACATTACATGTGACAGCAATAAAAAGGATATTGAGATATCTGAGGGGAACAACTGAGATGGGAATTTGTTACAAAAGGGAAAATGGTGATAATGAACTAATTGCTTACTCTGATAGTGACTATGCAGGAGATTTGGATGATAGAAGAAGCACATCAGGCTATGTGTTTACAATGAGTTCTGGAGCAGTAGCATGGAGTTCGAAAAAACAGGCAGTAGTTACTCTTTCGACAACAGAAGCTGAGTTCATCTCTGCATCTTTATGTGCTTGTCAGGCAATATGGATGCAAAGGGTTCTAAGTCATCTGAAGTGGAATCAAAGGAGTTGTGTGATATATTGTGACAATAGTTCCACAATCAAATTGTCCAAGAATCCAATTATGCATGGGCGGAGCAAACACATTGGCATTAGATATCACTTTCTGCGTGATCTATCAAAGGAAGGAGTGGTGGAGCTCAAATATTGCAGTTCTCAAGAACAAATTGCAGATATTATGACCAAACCTTTGAAGCTAGATACATTTGGGAAATTAAGGGAGCAACTTGGGGTATGTGTAATTCCTAAAGTGTAAACTGATTACTGTAAGGATAATCAGTTCAAGGGAAGGTTTGTTATGTTTGTTTCAGCTTATTAGATGAATAATGATAGTTAGTATTCAGTTTTCAAATTCTGTTACAATCAGTTAGTTGGTTAGTATAGTTACAAAGTCAGTATACCAAATTGTAACTATATAAAGGACCGAATGTTAACTTTTCGGAGTGTGGTGAGTGACTTGAATAAAGTGAGAAGTTCAGGCACCAACATAGCCAACATAGATATAGCATTCATGAATATGCAATAATCATTCAAATAGGAGAGTAATTAACATCTTCCAGATCCATGTTCATGTTCAGAAAACAGTATTTGCCTTACATCACAAGGAAATCCATTCACATTATTATCTACTTTTACATATTTTGAACATCAACTCCAATTCAGCATAGCAAACAATACAGTCTTCAGTCACCTGAATCAAAAAGGCTTCGTCAGTACTTAAAGGGTAAAATGTAGACTACATGATTCCAGAATGAGAAATAACGAATAGGGTTATAATATATGTAAAACATCGTGCTTTCAGAAAATGGATCTGATAAAAGATTAGAAGAAGAAGAAACGCATCCATTATACAGAGAGACATCTACTGTAATTTGTGAAGCCATTTCAAAATATCACTGAAATTCCTTAATAAATGACAGTCAAAAGAAGAAATTCCATAGTTTGATATATCCTTGTCGAATATATTGATTCACCATAGTCAGTGCTTATCCTTTATCTTCAAATCCACAAGTCCAAAGTGGGTTGATGTGGGTGTGCATGCTGGTTTTCAAATCTTCCTTCTTTAAGTGAGAAAAAAGAATAACTCAGTCACATGTCAGACCGAAGTGCAGGTTAATTTATATATCTCCTATAGACAACATAGTGTTCTTCCCACGCAGCATTTCATTTCATCATACTTTCCTCTCTGTAGGCTGTAATTTTAAATGGATGTTAAAGATAATCCTATCACAAGAAACCCAGTTGAATAAAACAGAATCTGAGTGGATTTTGTAAAAGACATCCATCCAAAAACTCATCCCAACATGTTGTTCTAACTCAAATAACAAGGTGCATCACTTTATATACAGCTACGAGGTCCACAAAATTCTCTTATTTCCTATCTTGTAAATGCAATTTTACTGGCATCTTACAGGTTTTAGTTCCAATGACATCTTGAATGGCTGTTAAGCATTCTTTTATCGTATCACAGGAAAGAAAACAAGAAAACAAAAACCTGACCTATGTTCCTACAACAGAATCATAAAGTGAATCAAGCCGACCGCAAAACATGATCTAAATAATCTGAAACTTCCAGAGTTGAGAGCATAATAATTCCTTAAAGAAATCAAAGGCAGTTAAATATTACATATACCTATCTAGGCGCTCGAATCAGAAGGAGCATCCGCAACAAGCTTGAATTCCTGAACCTCCTTAAAATCCAGCCATGGCTTCACCCACACCTTGGCTTCATACACTTTCTTGTGACCCCCCTCAGTTACCTCCAAGGTAATATAATAAATTGTCCCAGCCACCACCTGCTCCTTTGCATTCACCACCCTCTTGAACTCCAGCACTGAATTCTGCACCAAAACAAGAATTGGGTCAAATTGAATCAAAAGAATAATACTTGAAAAAGAAATTCTTCTTGGCCAGGTAATTTTTTGGATTTCAAGAAAGAACCTGTTTCTTGTTGTAGTCATCGACAGCAAAACGAGCAAGATTGTCGATCTCAAGACGGTTAGCTGTTCCCTCCACCTCCTTAATACCACCTACTGTTGCCATTTCTTTCTGGGAGTCTCGGCTTTTGTTGTCAAGAAAAGAGAGGAAGACGAAGATGTTTTTTGAAATTTCATTGGAGTGGATTGGAGGGCTTTAAATAAAATATTTTTAGAAGAAAATCGTTATCTTGTTTGACTTTATTCGCTATCTTGTTTGACTTTATTGTCGATGTTTTAGTCAATTTTGGCGCACCGTTTCCATGGATGATAAGATTGGCGCACACAGATAACTACTTCAATTCATACCCAACGAATACTCTATTCTAATACCGGATAATTAATTACCTGTTCATTGTCAAACTAGTAGTTATTCTAAGACAGGAGCCTTGATCGAGGCAAGAAGATAGGATCTCCGGGCAAAGACAAATGAGCTACCAGCCGAGTCTCATATCTTCAACTAGTACCGTGTTTTCCGAATATATGTTAAGATGGTAATCCAAACTTCCTATTTCGACATGGAAAAAATAACGATACATCTTATAAAAAAAAATTGTGATAATTTCATCCATTGCGTGCAAAGATACAGTTAACCTAACGTGTTGAAACAGCTGAAAGCAACTTCAATGTTCATGGTCATATGAACATCGAAGTTTGTCCCTTTTTCTTCTTTTTTTATTTTATCCTCAAATTTTATTTTACCAGAAGCAGATTTTCCAAAGAAAAAAACACAAACCCGCGAGATTCATACTCCTTGAGATTTACTAATCAAAAGTGACAAGACTCTTGAGTTGCAGCAGGATTCAATTATCTAATTGCAATTTTACTGGCTAAACTACAGCCCTTGAATCAGATATTGATAAGGACTTGAAAGCATATAATTCAGAGTATAGGGGTGCTAATGACAATGCACACCAATCGTTGCTTTCATGCGTACAAACAGCACTACCAGTATTAAATGTTTTGTCGATAGAATTTTCTGTTGTTATTGTAATGTAATTTTCCACTGTAATTATACAATAAACTAAAAGAGATCAGGAAAACACTGTAGCTTGTGAGTGAAAACACTGTGGATTTCAATAGTGTTTTTTTTTTTTTTTTTCGTTTGGTTCGCATTTCATACTATTTATATATTCTGTCACAGGAAGAGAAAGAAAAGCATGTAGCTCACTGGCAAACGGACGCGCCTGACTTAAGAGGGCGGGGGTTCGACCCCTGCCTAGCGCGAAAATTTTGCTTTTATTTTGTTTTTCGTTTTTTGTTTGCTTTTTTGATTTGTTTTTCACTTATGATTTTTTATTTATTTATTTTGATTGTTTTTTTATTTGTTTATTTATTTTGACGTTTTTATTTATTTATTTTAACGGTAATTGTTTTTTTCACTTATGTTTTTTTTTTAAAAAAAAAAAATATTGAATTTTTTTTTCTTTGATTGAATTTTTTCCCATTATTAACTCAATAATAAAAATAATATTAGTTTTCTTTCTTGCTTTTTTTTTATGTTTTTTATTTTTTTTATCGTAATAATTTAATAATTTTTATTATTTTAGTTGTAATAGTAATAATATTCTTAGATATTAAGATTTCGATGTTTTCATTCCGGCTCTTATACTTTTAATTTTGGATTTTAATCCCTTTATATTTAATATTCATTTTAGCCCTATTACTTTTAATTTTTTTATTTTAATCCCTTTATTTCTTTTTATTTCAGGAATAATCCTTACTTTTGTCCATATATATATATATATATATATAAATGTGCTTAGCTTTGATTTTTAATTTTTGTTATTTTCTTATTTGTTGGGCTTGTATATTTTTTTCAAAAAAAATAGTTCTTAAATTTTATTTTATATCTATGATCATTTGGAAATTGATATTTGTATTTTTTTTGTTATTTCTTTTAGCTTTTTTTGTTTTTTATTTTTATTTTTACGTCATATGACTTTTGTTTACCTAATAATTTTTATTTTATTTTTTTGTTTGATCTTTTGTTAAAGTTTTTATGATTTTTTTAGTCTTTTATTTTTTTTCATTATTAGCATAATAATAATAATAATAATAATAAAATATTTTTCTCTTACTTACTCTTTTGTTAATGTTTTTTAGGTTTTTTTCTCTTAGGATAATTTGATAATTTTTATTCTTTTAACAGTTATACAAACTTTTTACTCAGCCCGCAACATAGTGTGATATTTTTTTTAAAAAATTTTCAGGTCAAATTATTTTTTTCCAAACAATAATTTTTTTTTGTTTTTTTCATTTATTTTATTTTTTCATTTGCTCTTTTGTTAATGTTTTTAGGTTTTTTTTAAGCCTTTGATTAATTTCATTTTCTTCCCGTTATTAAAACAATAATAATATTAATACTAAGAATAATAATAATAATTTTAGTTTTTGTTCTTACGTGCTTTTTTATTAATATTTTTTTTTGTTTTTCTCTGAGATTTGTTGAATAATGTTTATTGTTTTAACAGTGATGGTGATGATAATTTAAAAAGTTAAGACTTTGATTTACTATTATTATAATAAAGGATGTTGATCTTTTTCATTATATTAAATTTTACATATTGAAATATTATATTTTAATCTCAACAGTTATAAAGATTATTTGTTCCGCCCGCAACGTAGTGCGGGCAATCCAACTAGTTGTTTTCTAAATAAATACACATCCGTACAGATAAATTCTTTTAACTGTAATGTATATATGTAAATATTATCTCATCTTCTCATTCTCTAACCGAACAGATAAATTCTTTTAACTTTCATTTCCTTTCTTAGAATAAAATCAAGAGATCGAAAGACCTTACTTCTTAATCGAGTTTATAAAACTTAGGGATGAGTATTTTTGGTTTGGTTCGGTTTTTATCAATAAAAGTAACCAAACCGAAAATTGTATTTTAAAAAAAAAAAAAAACCGAAACCAAACCGAACCTGTTAAAAACTGATCATTTTTTGTTCAGTTTGGTTCGGTTTTTATTATTAAAAAATTAGAAAAACCGCATTTTTTGGGCTTTCTAATGGGCTGGGCTTTCTAATGGGCTTTTTTCCACTAAGTATTTAGCTATATTAAATTATTAGTGTTTATATTGTTTTTTAATAAGTTCTTTTTGCCTTTGTAATAATATTCTTTTGTTTTGTTTAATTGAACATGAATCACAATAATTTAATTACACGTGAACAATTTAAAATTTAAATTACAAAATGTTCAAGGCTTATCACTCTGCTTTAAGCTTGGTGCTTGTCTGCTTGACCACCTAAAGTTTATCAAACTGCTTTTTCTCCTTGACAAAAATTAACATCTGCCTCTGCCTGACAGGATGTAATTGACTTTGCTAACTCTTCTTCCTACAATTATAAAAAAATGCTCAACATGATATAATAAGGATTCCTCATAGGCTCTGTGATTTTCTTTTGGGAAATTCAAGTAGTTTAAGAGTTCTAATATGTACAAAATATAGTTCTTCAGACAAGGGAAGATCAACAATACCTTGGCTTTCAGGTGAATCAAAATCTGGTTGCTAGCTTCATCAAAGTTCTCTCTCTCTTCCCTGGCATTGTGAATACGTGTCCGTGCCAAATTCAAAGTGCTATTGACCTACAATAATGCCAAAAATGGTTATTATCCCAGAAAAAATAAGATAGAGATACTAAAGAGTTGATTTTGCAAAGTGAACCAGTTCTCTCATTGACATTACCAATTCAACTCACAGTTTAAGCACACACAAACAAAATTACAAGATCCAACATCCTACACCAAAAACCCAGTCTCGCCATGTGAACACCAAATATGTAAAAATTACAATTTTAACATACAGAAGATACAAATTGAAAAGTGGAATCAGAAAAATCAAATTTACCTCTTCACCATAGGTCAAGAGAGGAATTTCAGGAACAATAGAAACGGAGTCGAACTCAAATGGTGTGGTAAACCCAGAAACATTGGATTGGGAAGACAAGTGAAAAGCAGAAAAAATTTTAAAAAAAAAAGAAAAAAACACTAAAAAAGAGATGCTGGTGAATTGTAGAGGGAGGGGATGAGCGACGAGTAGAAATAAGAGAGGCTGGTGAATTGTAGAGGTAGGGGATGACTGGTAAGGATGCTTTTCTTGGTTTAATTCATGTTCATTGAATGCACCATGCAAAGTGCAGAGGGAGGGAGGGGGTGGCGGCTAGGTTTAGGAAAGACTTTGAAAGTGAGAAAGTTTTCTATTTATAGTGCAGTGCATAATTGTGAACCGGTTCGGTTTGGTTTGGTTTTTTTGGTTTTTTCCTTACAAAACCGATACCGAACCAAACCGGATATGTTTAAAAAAAAATTAATCTGTTTAATAGATTTTTTTTATCGGTTATTTTTTTTTTGGTTTTCTCGGTTTAATCGATTGACCGGTTTTTTTGCTCACCCCTAATAAAACTCATCAAATTTAGACCTGTCATATTAACAAGGTTGGAATGTTCTTAACAAGGAAAGGTAATTATTCAACCACTTCGAGGGGGCTAAGCCTCCAATATAGAGTTCTAGATAATACTTTTGATGCCTTTCATTAAAATAAATGAGACTATAAATAGATAGTACAAATGACAACTTCTAGATAATAACTGCACTACTCCCACTACTCCAATACATAACCCACACAATAACTCACTAGATAATAACTGCATTACTCCCTACATAACCCACACAATAACCCACTAGATAATAACTGCACTACTCCCACTAACATTACCATGCAGACATGTTCTGCATAACTTCCCAGACCTTAATCACTCAACCCAAGGTCCATAACAATTCCTCCCCCATCAGAAGACCTTGCCCACAAGGTCTGGAAACTCTTTGGACAGTTGTCTATATTCCACCCACGACGCTTCATCAACTCCAAGCCCTTTCCATTTGACAAACAACTCGTTGACTGCTATACGACCTTTTTGCGCATCCTAAGCTATAGAATCTCATTTGGAGCTGCTTTGAAGGCTCCATTGTCATCGCAAGGAGGAAGGGTAGTGTTCAGCACATTCTGATTCTCGAGCTTCTTTTTTAAACAGGACACATGGAACACATGATGCACTAGAGAAGTTAGAGGAAGATCCAGGTGATAAGCCACATTACCAATCCGTTCCAAAATCTTGAAGGGTCTAAAAAATCAGGCTGACAGTTTCAAATTGCGACGTTGAATAACTGATTGTTACTTATATGGTTGCAGACACAGGAAAACCATATCCCCAACTTCAAAATTGTGTTTAGTACGCTTAAGGTCCGCAAATCGCTTCATACATTCCTGTGCAGCGTGCAAATTTTCCCATAAGCATGGCAATATTAAATCCCGTGAGTTGAGAACATCTTTGACATATTGCACAGAAGTAGTACCCGAAGTATGAGCCAACAGAGGTGACGGTGAATACCCGTAGACTACTTCAAAAGGTATCATTTTCGTTGAAGCATGCTGATTAGTATTATACCACCATTCAGCCATAGGTAACCAGGTCGACCACTCTCTTGGTTTGTTTCCTGAAAAACACCTCAAGTAATGCTCCACACATTTGTTCACTATCTTCGTTTGGCCATCAGTTTGAGGATGATAGGCTGAGTTAAATTTGAGTGCAGTGCCTTGTAACTTGAATAATTCTCACCAAAATTGACTTGTAAAAATTGGATCTCTGTCACTCACAATTGAATTAGGCATGTCATGCAATTTAAAAACATTGGCAATAAACAACTAGGCAATTTTAAGAGTTGTATATAGATGAGACACCGGTACAAAATGAGCATATTTAGTCAAACGATCCACCACTACAAAAATCACATTGAACCCATGGGAGAGGGGCAGCCCTTCAATGAAATCGAGTGAGATATCAATTCATACTTTGTCCGGAATAGGCAATGGTTGAAGTAAGTCAGCTGGATGTAGAGTCTCAACCTTATGCCTTTGACAAACATCACAATCCTTAATAAAATTCCTGACATCTCGTTTCATACCTATCCAAAAATAATTGGATCGGGCTCGATGTAACGTTTTATGCATACCGGAGTGCCCAGCTTGAGGACTGCCATGAACCAATTAAAGTAATTGATTCTTGAGAGCTTCTGATTGGCCAATAATTAACCTATCCTTGTAAAACAATAACCCATCCTTTTTCTTATATTTGCTTATGTCCAGCATGCCTTTGTCATATTCAGCCCACAATTTCTGCAATTTTGGATCCTCTAAGTAAGATGCCCGTAAGTCAGTAAGCCAACCTGTTGTTGGCAGAGAAAGTGCAGCCAATAATTTTATCCTAACATGATAATTTCATCCATTGCGTGCAAGGATACAGTTAACCTAACGTGTTGAAACAGCTGAAAGCAACTTCAATGTTCATGGTCATATGAACATCGAAGTTTATCCCTTTTTATTCTTTTTTTATTTTATCCTCAAATTTTATTTTACCAGAAGCAGATTTTCCAAAGAAAAAAAACAAACCCGCGAGATTCATACTCCTTGAGATTTACTAATCAAAAGTGACAAGACTCTTGAGTTGCAGCAGGATTCAATTATCTAATTGCAATTTTACTGGCTAAACTACAGCCCTTGAATCAGATATTGATAAGGACTTGAAAGCATATAATTCAGAGTATAGGGGAGGTGCTAATGACAATGCACACCAATCGTTGCTTTCATGCGTACAAACAACACTATCAGTATTAAGTGTTTTGTCTATAGAATTTTCCGTTGTTATTGTAATTTTCAACTGTAATTGTTTTCTCAATAAATACATGGACTAGAAACATCTGTTGATAAAATAGGTAAAATAGTTGTTGTTGATTTAGTTTATGTCGGTGACTCTATTGGCCTCACTAACAAAAACACCGACTACCGACTGTAATTATATCAGTAAAAAAAATTAATTAGCATTTCCGTATAAATTGATCGATTTTCTAGTAGCGCAGGGAAGAGGTTTCTCATTGAGTTCTTAGATTGTACTGTACAGAAATTACATAACTTATAAAACCAAACTTTCACTTGTAACAGAACTCTTGGTCTGTCAGCTAAAAAATTTCTTAGGCATACTTTTAGGTTAGATGGTTCTTTAATATGGTATCAAAATTTTATTGACCCAGCGGTCACAGATTCGAATCTCACCATTCTCAATCTATTTGATAAAATTAAGCATAAAATAGTATGGGGTTGTGTAAATTTCAAGCTCAAAGAACTTTCACTTGAGAGGTGTGCTAGAGAATAATATAAATCATATTTCTAGGAACTTACCTTATAATTTAAGTTTTTACGTGAGATGGTTACTTAAGAAATTATATAACTTGTAAAACCAAACTTTCACTTGTAACAGAACTCTTGGTCTGTCAGCTAAAAAAATTCTCAGGCATATATATTTAACTTTCATTTCCTTTCTTTGTATAAAATCAAGAGATCGGAAAGTCCTTGCTTCTGAATCGAGTTCATAAAACTCATCAAATTGAGACCTGCCAGATTAACAAGGTGCACTCCGGCATAGAATTGGAAAAACTGATGAAGTGCACTCAATAGCAGTGATGACGCCCTAATCCATACAGCGGGAACAGGGAAGATTAACAGAAGTAATCAAGGGACAATCAAGAGCATATGTCATTCATAAACATGAGAGTAACACCTTCCAGATCCATGATCAGAGATTAGTTTCTGCCTTAAATCACAAGGAAATATACTCATGTTATTATTTACTTTTATTTTGAGCATCTACTCCAAGCATAGCGAGCTGTACATTCAGTATCAGTCATCTGAATCAAAAAGGCTTCATCAGTACTCAAATTAAAGCATGCCATCATCATGCTGAAGTCGATGACAATGAAACAACAAAAGTTTTAGCTAATTTACACTACTGTAGGTGTTTTTCTGAAACAATGACGTAATTTAAAGCGTAAATTGTCGACTACAAGATGCCAGTATAAAATAAAAATGATATAAACTAGAACACGAAAAAATGAAGAAAATGGTTTCGTGTCCATCTAGGGGTTGATTTGGTGAATGAATCGCTATTTAGATGCCAATTTCTATCATAAATGTTTACGACGAATCACTCTTTTAAATCCAGTTAGACAAGATGCACTTAAAGAACACCACTCCCTGGAGCTGCAGTCATGTTGGACATATCTCATTATAACAGGAAGAACATCAAAGTTGGACAAAGCCTAGCGTATATGTGATTTTTAAGTTGAGTAGACAAAAATGCTTCTGATCTCTAAACATCCAAGGCAAACACACAAATGCACATTCCACGAGAATTCCTTGCAATGTGATTTTTAAGTTGAATACCTCAGAGCACTCCTTGTTGGAGTTAAGCTGCTGAGCTGGATTAACAAAGAAGCAAGCGCAGAAGACTTGGTGGAAGTGTTGACAGTGAAGAAGAAACTGAAGATTGATATTATGTAATAGTTAGTTAGTTATGTTTTCTGTTAATTGTAACGAATTAAGAAGAGAAAAAACAATTGAATACTCTTCTAAATGCTTTGTAGTTGCAGGCTGTCAAGAACACACACAGAACGTGTGTTCTTCCCCATAGTGTATAAAAGGGGACTTTTGTCAAGCAATTCATATGTGAAAAATATATACAAGAACACTTACCTTCTTCTGCAATTTTCCTCTATTTTTCAATCTTCTGTTCTCAGTACAAAGTTCTTCTCTTTCTCTCCCAAATCAACAAGCAACCTGCAAATCATCAAATAAACACAATCAAACAAAGAATCAAAACTTCAACACTCCTGTGGCCTTACAGTTGCTCCCGATGAATCCAACGATGACCATCTTCACACACATCCCAAATCGTTGGACTAATGGCTGCGGTTTGCTTAATGCACAATTAAAAATAATTTACAAATCAAATGACCTACACACAAAGGTTGTCAAAATCGTTATTTTGACACGACATGGGATTGGTTTTTGAACTCGAATCGTAAAATCATAAAATTGTACGTAAAATATTTCCGTACAAAAATCGTAAAATCACAGCTAAAATCGTTTTGATAGAAAAATCATAAAATTGTAAGTAAAATATTTCTGAATACAATACAACACAATTATGACCATAAAACTTCACTAGTTAAGGTTCATACATGACTTAAAATAACTTTAAAATACATTACAAAACAATTATGTCCATAGAATTTCATTAGGTAATAGCTTCATTTATGATTCTAACCATTTTTTACTGAGTCTGATCTAATTTTAACAGGGTTCGATTTTCTACCTGATTTTACCAGGTTTATGCATTTGACTCGTAAAATTATACAATTTAACGAGTCAAAACACAATTTTAACAACAATGACCAGAGCCTCTTCCATAATAACCATAACATGATCGGCCACCTAGGTCAGGTCCCCAACACCTTGACTACCCCAATGGTGCGAGAAATTAACATATGTCTGCAAATTTAAATCAAGAGAAAGTCAGCACAATGATATTGAAACAAAATAATAATGTGTGAACAAAGAGAACAGTTTTGAGCATGGCAATAATTGAAAACAAAAAAAAACAATTATCATCTCAGCAGTTTAGAATGGTTTTGAAACTCTTACTGTTCTAAAATGAAGAAAAAAAACTCTAAAGACAATCATCACATAATTTAGTAGATGTTGAAAAACAATTGACAAATTTTATCAAGTTAAATTATAAAATTATAAAAAGCAAAGAGATGGGGGTTATAGGGGACACCATGGACATCACATCAGTATCTCTTCTCGACTATTGGGAAAATCTAACCCTTCCATTTCATGATCCACCATCAAGAGCAAAAGTATAAAAAATATGTAAGCTGACTGACCGAATATTAGCCTAGGATCATAAAATCGGATCAATTCAATTTGATTTTATGATTCTGACCAATTTTAACAAGTTTGTTCTGATTTTAACGCGGTCCGATTTTTGTACCCGATTTTACCAGGTTTGTTCTTTTAACTCGTAAAATCGTACAAATGGCAATTTTGACAACAATGCCTACACATATGTCAGTTGCCACATGAAATGGATAGGGAACCATAGGGGGTGTTTGGGAATGCATTTGGAAAGCGTTTTTGAAAAAATTTGAATTTTTTTTATTTTTTATTTTAAAAAAAATGATGTTTTTAAATCGTTTTTATATGTTGATGTCAAAAATAATTTTTAGTGTGCTGATATTAAAAATAAAATAAAAATTGAGATGAGCCTGCAATTTGCTGCTCCAATTAGTCTGGGCAGTACTTGTGCATATACAGAACCACCAAATAGATAATGTGTTGATATTAAAAATAAAATAAAATTTTAAAATAATATTATTTTAACTATTTTCAATAGAAAACCACTAACTAGATAATGATGGGTTTTTTTAATCAATATTTAGAAACTCGTTAACTCATTAAAATATAAATTGTTTGAGTACTCTTTCAATGTCAATCATATTTTTTTTTTCAACTAAAGAATATTTTAATTTGATTTTTTCGTGATATAAAGTATTAATTACATGCTTTTTATCTATTAAAATCAAATCAATTCATTAATTTATTTAAATTTAAAAATAAAACACACAAAATATTAAATACTATAAAAAAATCAATATTAATTAATTTTGATTCTGTTCGACTGAGTTTTTAAAATTAATCAAAATATCAAATAATTTTTTTTAATGCTATCCGTTACAGCGCCTGGATAATTTTACAATCTTTTAGCTAAGACTTCAATTCCCAAAAACATGGCCAGTAGAGTTTCTGTCATGGCATCATATATATATATATATATGATGCCATGACATTAGGTTACAGAAACTCTACTGGGCAGGGAAAGGGTGAAAAATTATATATATATATATATATATATATATATATATGATGTGTGTGTGCAAAAATATATATAAAAAAACTCTACTGGGCAGGGAAAGGGTGAAAAATTATATATATATCCTTCCCTGCAAAAATTGGCTGTTCTTCGATGAATGTACAGAGCCCGAGTCAGTGTAGGTAGTGAAGAGGCAATAGAAAGTGACAGGACCTAAGCTGCTTCGAAACTAGTAAAGGTCATGGGGTGGACACTAATATTATTTCCTTGTTTTTAAAATAAATTTTAATTAAAAAAACGGTTTTTAATATTAGTGTATAAAAACAATATAAAATTATTAACAAAAATCAATTTAAAATAACATTTTATAAACATAAAAAGAAAGATACTCATGGTAGCAGCATTGACTGGGCAGACGCGGAGAATGGTGAGGAGAGCGAGCAACGTCCATGCCTTTTTGAGCTCTGCTTCTTTCTTTATTTTGTTAGAGACAACGAGAGCCGTTGATTCCATTCACACGAAGTCAATGGCCCATCTAACCCTCCAGAGTAAGACCCATTTATTACTTCTATTAAAAATAAAAAAATCATGGCCATTGGATTTATAGAATCCATTATCAAGAACCATTTAATTAACGGAAGAAATTTAAATTTAATAGAAGAAAATGGGATGACAAGTTGACAGCATGCTCTCTGACAACACCGTCCACAGAGCGAAGGATGAAAGAGTCTGTATTGTTTTTGTCTCGCTGAACAAAAGAAAATCTCAAGATAGATAGCGCTGCACTAGTAGACAAAAGCCACGATAATGATTTCCATTGTTAAATACATATTTAAATGATTTTTTTTATTATTGTTTTGATGGGATGGTGTAAAACTAAATTTAAATAATAAAAAAATATTATTTTAATATATTTTTAAATACAAAAACTCGTAAACTTGGAAAAAAATAATTAAAAAAGATAGGGTTTTTTACTTTAAAACTTGCGTTAATCTAAAAACTGTCACTTCCCTTCCTTCCTCTCTACAAATACTTCTTGCCAAACCCTCTCCATCCTCTGCGCAGCCCCGGTTGCTAACATACAAGCCCTACCTCTCCTCCACCACACAACACAAGATTCTCACCAGCATTTCCTTTTCTGGGTCCAATAAAGTTCACTTTTTTATCATCTGGGCTGACTTCATCAATGCAAAACTAGTTTTAAGGAAAGAAACCAATAAACATGGCGATTCCTTATCCTCATCTCAATCCTGTTACTTCTGAGAAACCAGCTATGGAGGTGCTTTCTCCATCTCCTGTGGTTTTGACCCAAGATGAGCTTAAAAGAATCGCAGCTTACAAAGCTGTGGAGATGGTGGAGTCAGGCATGGTTGTTGGTCTTGGTACTGGTTCAACAGCGAAGCATGCTGTGGATAGAATTGCGGAGCTTTTGCATAAGGGGAAGCTGAAAAAAATTATAGGTATACCTACTTCAACAAAAACACATGAACAAGCTTTGTCTTTAGGAATCCCTTTGTCAGATCTTGATTCACACCCTGTTCTTGACATTGCAATTGATGGGGCTGATGAGATTGACCCAAATCTTAATTTAGTTAAAGGTAGAGGCGGGTCTTTGTTGAGAGAGAAAATGGTGGAGGGTGTTTGTAAGAAGTTTGTGGTTATTGTTGACGAGTCTAAATTGGTTGAGTATATTGGGGGTAGTGGTTTGGCTATGCCTGTTGAGATTGTGCCTTTTTGTTGGAAGTTTACTGCTAAGAGGTTGCAGGAATTGTTTGAATATGCAGGTTGTGTGGCAAAGTTGAGGACTTTTGCTAGTTCTAATGGAATGGAGAATGGCGGGTTGCCCTTTGTTACTGATAATGGGAATTATGTTGTTGATTTGTATTTTACGAGAGATATTGGGGATTTGAAGGCTGCGAGCGATGCAATTTTGAGGTTAGCTGGCGTGGTAGAGCATGGAATGTTTCTTGATATGGCGACTACTGTTATTGTTGCAGGGGACCGAGGGGTCACCATAAAAAATAAGATTATATGTAGTTAGAGATTCATGTAGGAGTTAATTTATCATTTTTGAAGATGTGGCAAGACGAGCACTGTTGCTGTTCATTGTTTCCATAGGGAAGATGTTTGGTCTCCTTAGCATCAGATTACATGATTCGTGAGGATGATTCTCCTCGAATTTTGATATCGTCTCCGAGTAAGAGGCTTAAATCTTGGAATGGGAGGTTGGAAAATATGGTTATGTCAGCTGAATGATCAAACACTTGTATGCCAGCTGGATTATGATTTATTTAATATAAGAGATGCTTCATTTTTATCACAATCCAAAATAGACTGGCGCCTTGCTAGAATTGCCTTCTTTTTCTGTTGGATACCTTGGAATGAATTTGCTTAGATGTTTTCTAACGGGGTACTTGCTGGTTCCACTGCGTAAACATCACTAGGATATTTAATAGAAAATTTGTATAATAGTGTGGATGGAATTAGTTTGCTTGTATTTTTACTTGTACATCAAACGTTTTGTTTTAGCTAGAACTGGACCATTCTTGCATTAAATTTCTTTATTTAATGTTGTCACTGGTGCTTCAAGAAAAGAACAGTGGTGGTTGGCTTATAAAGAAATTTTGGATTTGTAAGCACATTATTTACAATCATCCACTTTAGAAATTCTTCACGCATGGTAGTCTCACAGGGGTTCTAGCTTCCAGGCTCTTTTATATCTAGCAGGTTGCAGGGCAGGGTGGAGCGCAGGTTAATTTGTTTAACTAGTACATTTAAAATTCTGGGATTTTTGTTGGGACTTGTTATTTGAGTCATCCTTCTCGAAGCTAATGGTTTTGTTGAGATACTACTTTCAGATAGAATTGCAATGTCTTTGTTAATAGAGTTGCCCTTCTCCATGCTGATGAGATTGGCACAATACTGCTTTCTGATTTAAACTTTTGAGAAGTTAGAATGTGATGTTTGGATGTTAAGCATTTGCCCTTGCCGCTTGTGTGCTTGATAATTTAAACATGGATGTACATGTCTAAAGGATTATAACATTTTGCCATGAATATGCTTGCAGGCAAATCGAGAAGGCTTCCTGTTCGCTGGTATTTCACTTTATATCATCATCTCTCGTGAATGATCTTACTTCAGAAGTGAAATGTTCATGTCTAGTCATATATTTTCTAGATTGCAACCATAATTTGCTTCCTTAAGAGTTTGTTTTTGCATTTCAAAAACTCTTTTTAAGTTTTTATCTTTTTATTTTATATAACTTCCTAAAAGTGCATAACATTTATGTAGCTTAAACCAATGTGTGAGTCAATTGCTTCACATTCTCTAAGCCATTTATAGTAAATATTTTGATGGAATACTTGGAGAGCAACCAATAAGATATTATCTTATTAGTAGAGTAATTTGTTAGTTCTCTAGGAGCATGGTAGAAAGATAGATGAGCATATTTAGCATTTGTAAAAGAAGGCAGAGGAGCATAACAAGAAGCTTGACCAAATCAACTCATAATTTAAGGCTATATAGGTTATTCTAAAGACAAACTTAGAAAGCTAAAAATTCAAAAGAGTTAGCAGAAATTTTTATTTGGGACAATTTCCAATCAAAGAATTAATCAACAAGATGACAACATTATAAGTCAACAAGATGGTGGTATTGGAATTCAAGATGCACCAAGGGTAGGGAGTAGAATGATGAGTCAAAGAAGGAAAAGAAGGGTGATGTTGATGAAGTGCCTGTTTGGGTGTTTGAGAGTGTGATTGCAGTTGTTTTTTAAATTGTTTTTTTGTTTAGAAATGCATCAAAATGATGTTTTTTTATTTTTTAAAAATTATTTATGATATAAATACATCAAAATGATCTAAAAACATCAAAAAATTTTAATTTAAAGTAACAAATAAAAATAAAAAAAATTATTTTTTTTTAAAACACCCCTGAAACTAAGTAGGATGATGAACCAAAGAAGGAAGAGGATGGTGATGTTAAGGAAAATAATGAGGTATGCTTCTAACTAAAAACGTTTGACCAATGTTTAAGAGGATTATTGTCTATTAAACTTTTTTTTTTTGTTAAGGGTAACCTCCTAAAAAACAGGGGATGGGTGAATTAGGTAAACTACAAATGAAAAAAAATAAAATATTAATTTAACAAACATAATTCAAATGAAAGATGAATTAATTTTCAATTATACAATACAAATACAAAATCAAATAAATATAATTTCAAAATTAGAAATATCTCTAAAATTCCAAAATATTGTGAAAGTAATATTCTAAAATAAAAAAAATATAAATCAAAAATCTTCTTTATCAAATTAAACTGCCTAGCTCTAGCAATATATAGTAAATAATCAGCCTCCATTTGGATTCCACTGACTCTACATTCCAGCAGTGATGAGCTCCTGTACAAAAATAAATGTTGTATATGCAAAAGGCTTGTTTTCTGCAAAATATCTATGGCAAACTACCTTTAAGGTCTAGTTTCCCAGCACTTACATTTTACCTTTCATTAAACAAAAATCACCATTATCTTCACCTGAAACCAGCACCCTATTTCTACCCGCAAGCTTCTCTACATATTTTATAGCATCCCCAACTCTGACATGAATTTCACAATCTTCCAACCCAAAATACTGCCTCGCAACCCTCAAAACCTCCTCATCCATCTCCACACCAAAAACTTCAAACCCCAATTTTGAGTTTTCAGAAAACTAAGTAAGGCTCCACCACCAACACCTAAACACAAAGCTAACCGATCATCGATATAAATACTAGAGAATAATATAAATTATATTATGGGATCTTACCTATAAGCTTAAGTTTTTAGGTGAGATGGTTTTTTAATATGGTATCAGAACCTTGTTGACCCAGCGGTCACGAGTTCAAATCTCACCACTCTCGTTCTATTTAATAAAAATCAAGCACAAGATAATATAGGTCTGTGTAAGTTTCAAGCTCAAAGTGCTTTCGAGAGGTGTTAGAGAATAATATAAATCATATTCTGAGACTTTACCTATAAACTTAAGTTTTTAGATGAGATGGTTTTTTAAACAAAAATCAATCAAAGAAAGACTAGCTACAATCGGTATCAAATATGAATGCACCAGAACCTTGGTGTCAGTCATAAAAAAGACCAGAAGCCTTAAAACTCCTCCTGATGGTTTCTCTGGCACGGCACGGCGCGGCTCGCTTCGCGCAAATGAAGCCATCATGTTGTCTTCAAGCAGAGATCAATTCAAAGCAAGAAGCGCAACTTTCGCACGATGATATTTTGATGACAGAAGGAAGGAAGAGCCAGACGTCGGAGAAACTACATGCAACACCAGGTCCTCACAATAGCAACGTCAGCTCCAGAGTGCCTGTGTTTGTGATGCTGCCACTTGGCACGGTAACAATCAGAGGGAATTTGAAACAAGCAAAGAGCAATGAATGCTAGCTTGATGGCCTTGAGAAGTGTAGGAGTTGAAGGAGTAATCGGTATCAAATATGAATGCACAAGAGAAGTGTTAGGGATTTGATATTTTGAGTGAAATTGATTTGGGGAATGGAATGGAGGGGCGCCGGGGCGTTAAATTAATTCATTCTTTTTTTAATTTTTTTCATGGCTGAAATGGCGCATGCGACATGCTTCCGGCGTATTTCGGCCGGAATTTGATGGAAAAATCAAGAATAGACTGGAATTTAATTCGAGATAAAAAAAACACTGTTTTATCTTATTTTTTTAACTCGTACAAAACATTTTAGCCATTTTAACCAAAATGAAACTAAATTGATATCCCTAGCTCTATGAACTTTGAATCTATATACTCTGCTCTACTTCACTCTGGCATTTACATTTGAGTAACGTACTACAACATGTAATCCATCACATATGAAGAAATAAGCTAAATCGGATCAGTGTTTTACCATAGAAAAAACATTGTAGCAATGTAACACAAATTATTATGGATTGTGATAGTGAAATTATTATTTTATTTCTCTATACACAGTAATTTTAGCCTTGGACTCAGGGGTATTTTAGATTTTTTACATTTATATGCATAGTAAAATAATCATTATACCCTCAAATAAGAAAAAAAAAAAAACAAGATTTGTCGCTAGGGTATCACTGTAATTTAATATTTTCATTGCACAGTAAAATAATTATTTTAACCTCAAATAAGACAAAATGCAAGAGTTGCCAACGGGGTGTTTCGGGCATTTCACATTTTTGAAAATGTATAAATATGGATATGCCCCCATATAAGACAAAATACAAGAGTTGAATGTAGGGGTGTTTTGATAATTTACCATTTGTTTATTATTATTTTCTGCCGAATACTGTTGGCGTGTCTGGAAAACGCGTCGATGGTATTCAGTCTCACACCCTCTTAGGGCAACGCATGCAGCATTGTATGATGGTGAAAAATGTCCTTTTTGTGTCTCATCAGATGCGCCATCATGTTTTCTTTCTCATAGTGATACACATGGTGTCCTAGAGATGCTCAAAAACATGACGATGATTGGTTGATTTTTTCTCTCATTCTCGAGCATTTGTGTTGTATTAGTTTGTATACCCGATACAAGGAACAAGAAGGTTATGGTCTTGTGTGTTGTGATTTTAAGAAACAGTGGACGGATATTAGTCTACAAGTGTTTTAAATTGGATAAGATAGCATATTCATATGCAAATTTCTCTAATTGTAGAGGTATTTTAAATTTTAGCTATTAATTTATAATATAAAAACATTTTATTTCATAACAAGTTTGTGATCATTCTGTTTACAAGCTCGTTTTATCAAATAAAAAATATTTGTTTAAAATTATTTTATCATGAAAATAAAAAAAAGTGTGAACCAAATGAGTTCTAAATCAATTCTTACAACTTTCCCGTCACAAACTAACAACTATTTATAATTTCTCTCGTTAACATTTACTCTACAATATCGGATTTTATCTATATATATAATCGGCATGCCTGTTTCATTGTTCATCTAAACACAGTTCATTGTGGATTGCTACAAAAAAATTATCATTTTGTCACTAGGACCGAAAACTTTTAACCCCTGGGACCGAGGGTATTTTAGAAATTTTCACGGGATATGGATGGTATTTCCGAATTTGTTGCACAGTAAAACTATGAAATTAGCCCCCGAAAACGATAAAATATTAGCCCATGGACCGGGGGTTATTTCGGTTTTTCCAATATATTTGCATAGTAAAACGACTAAAATAACCTCCGAAAAAGACAAAACAAAGTACAGTATATGGGGGTAGTGTTGTATTTTCCTCACAGGTTTTTTCGTGATTATCGTTGGGTGCAAAGGTATGTAGATAATTGACCATATTTTTTTCTGAAACACTGCAGGCATGTCCTTCGAAAGGGCACACGCACTTCGAGCAACGCGTGCAAGGCTTTCAGGCGATCAAAACTTCACTTCTGTCGTGTCATCTAGTGCGCCGCCCTATCCTCTATCTACCAGCACGGTGCGTTCCGGGCTTCGTTGTTCAAGTAAACGTCGGTGAATGATTTTGTGTCTTTTATCCGTTTTCTCTCTCTTGTCGCCGCAACTTCTGTCCAAGTCCCTCATATATGTAGGGTGTTTAGTTTAGTTCCTGAGGTTTTAATTTCGTTTTTATTCCTGATTTCTTTAATTGAAAGTTTGATTTTTTTTTCAATTGTGCCCTTCAATTATAACTGATTATATGTGATGGTTTCTATTTTAGTCCTTATTCTTTTGATTTTTGATTTCTTTTTGGTTCCTTTAATTTTTTTGGTATAGAGGTTTTGATTTGTATTAATTTTGTCCTCCAATTGAAATTGGTCATATATGGTACTTTTCATTTTAGTCCTCCTTCTTTTAATTTTTTAATAAAATTACACAACAATTACCTTTAGAAATGCCATTATTTATTTCGGTCCCAAGATTTTTATTTGTTTCAACTTTATCCTTAAATTGGTATTAATTATATATAAGTTGTTTGAAGTTGTTTTAATTGTATCCTCCAATTGAAATTGGTTATATATGCTACTCTTTATTTCGGTCCTTTTTCTTTTAATTTTTTAATAAAATTACATTGTATTTTTTTATTGAAAATAACTTTATTTGCTTCAGTTCCAAGGTTTTTATTAGTTATAATTTTATCCTTCAATTGATATTAATTATATATCTTTTGTGTTAATTTGTTTTGATTGTGTCCTCAAATTGAAATTAGTCATATATGTTACTTTTTATTTTGATCCATATTCTTTTAATTTTTGTGACAAAATGACACTGCAATTTTTTTAAAACATAATTTTATTTGTTTCGGTCCCTGATTTTTTATTTGTTTCAATTTTAACCTTCGATTGGAATTAATTATATATTTTATTTTTCATTTCGGTCCTTATTCTTTGAATTTTTATTTGATATTAATTCCTTTGGTTTTTTTATCATTCTTGGACAATGTTTATTTTTTATCCGTATTTATGTATCTATGCTTTTAGTTTTTGTTTTTAATTTTTGTCTTTTTTTATTAGGGTTTTATTTTTAATTGGTTCAATCCTAAAATTTAAATTTATGTTGCTGATCATTTTAAAATTAATATTGCTCTCTTTTCCCCCTTGTTTGTTTTTGTATTTTCTGTATTTTTATTTGTTCTTTGGATCATATGATTTTTATGATTTTATTATTGATGCAATAATAATAATAATAATTTTAGTGATTATTTTTTTTATAAAAATGTTTTGCTTTTTTTTTTATAATTTTTCGGGGCAATTTAATGATTTAATTGTTTTGATAATAATGTTGATAATAATTTTAACTGTTATAGAAATGATAATGACGGTAACGTAAGGATGAATTTTCAATTTATGTTTTTATCTTTTTTTGGATAGAAAATTAACTACTTATTTTTATTATTTGATTATTGCAGGTATTTTTACAATTTATATTTTGTTTTTTTTTTATTTAAATTGAATTATAAAATGACCTAATCTTAATACAGTGAATTCAATAATTCAGATATCTGAATCTACTTGCTTTTTTAATGATAATGATAATTTTATGCTGGTTATTTCGTTAAAAACTACTAAGCAAATAAATTTATATTGATTTAAAATTTATATATTTTATAAAAAACTTGCACTTAACAGGAATTCTGCACATATTTATTATTTTGTCTAAATTTATATTATAATAAAAAAAACACAATTAATATTTTTTGCATTGAAAAAAATATGGTGTCGCCCGCGATGAGACGCATGGGCATTGACTTAGTGTGTGTGTGTATATATATATATATATATATATCCACTGATATATTAACAATTATAGAAATATATTTTTAGGATGGAAACAAATTAAAAAATAAAATCGCACATATCTTTGCCTAAAATTTATGTTGGCAAGTTGGATCACCCACCTCTCAAGGAGCAGGTTTTCTTGACATTCTTTGTATCCTCAGCTAGACCAATAACATAAAATGCCTACTTGTAAGTAAAGTTAAAGTTATTTTTAAAAATATTTTTTGTTTATTATATAAAAATAATTTAAAAATATATTTTTTAAATTTAAAATAATAAAAAAATCATTTTTTTTCCAGAAATACTTTTGAAAAATGTTGCAGCCAAATACATATGATTAAAACTATAATTGAAGTTGATGTTTAGCAAAAAAAACACAAATAATATCCAAAAAAAATAGTTAAAATTAATATTAACAATAAAGTAACCAAAAAAGATATACATTAAAAAAAGGAGTGAGGCTATTTTGATCTTGTGCATAGCAACGGTCATAAAAAAATAAATCAATGAAAAGCAGAGAAAAAGTATAGCAAAAGTATATGAAAATAGCTTTGTATAAACTCAATTTATAAATTATTTAGGGTTTGTTTGGCACGGTTTTTAGAAAGTATTTTTGAAAAAATTAAAAGAATATATATTATTTTTTTTCTTTGATATTTTTATATTATTTTGATATACTGATATCAAATATATTTTTTTTAAAAACAAAAATTAATTATTTTAATATATTTTTTTACAATTTAAAAATAATCTAACTCCACTTATAATAATACAGAGAAACTTGGTAGCAAAACTTGTGCTTCATTTTGCAACCAAACAAAATAAAATTATGGTTGAATAAAAAAATAGTCCCTATGAGCCTGTTTGGGAGGACGGTTGCGGTTGTTTTTTAAAGTGTTTTTTATTTAGAAATACATTAAAATAATATTTTTTTTATTTTTAAAAAATTATTTTTGACATCAGCATATCAAAATAATTTAAAAACACCAAATTTTTTTATTTAAAATGAAAAAAAAATCAAATTTTGAGAAAACATCGGTACAACCGTCCTCCCAAACAGCTTCATAAAACTAAAATTACAATAAGCTGCTTTTCATGTTTTTGTTTTTAGAAAAATATTGAGTATTTTTTTATGACATCAAACAAGAAAATGACAAGTGTAGGGTTTTGAAAATAATTAAAACTTAATTCTAAATTATTAATTTTTTACTTTAAGTCTTCCAAAACTGAAACCGGTTTTGTCTGACGGACAACAAGTGTTACAAGACTTGTCTTGTCGTTTCCATCTCATCGCTATTTGAATGGCAGAAGAAGTAAATAACTACAAAACGAAGCGCATCTTTCGAAACTCAAAAGCGAAGCCCCTCGCCCTTTGGCGCGCAGTATCGTTTCCGGCGCCAAAAATTAATTCTCTGAATAAAACCCTAAAACCTTAAGCCGTTATCTGATAAATGAAAAGAAAAACCACCCTCTCTCTCTCTAGAATCCAAGAATAAGAAGAGGAAGATGTTTTATTCACAGACGTTCTTAGCAAGGAAGGGTCCGTTAGGGACTGTTTGGTGCGCTGCTCATCTTCAGCACAGGCTCAAGAAATCTCACTATACCTCCACTGATATCCCTTCCACTGTCGGTCTGTTATCTCTCTCTTTTTTTTTAAAAAAAAAAGACTGATTTTTGGGTATTAATTCTGTGTTATTTTTGCCTTTTATGATCTGGGATGTATTTATTTTCATCGATTTAGCTATTTGGTTGCATAAAGATCTCTTCTTTTTCTTGTATCTTTTGACTTTTTTAATGCATTGAACTGCATTTTGTGATTTGGTACACTGCTTGTAGTGTAAATGAATCTGCATTACATTGAGAAAATGAAGGGTTTCTTAGATGTTGATTTTGGAATATTAAAATTTTGCAATTTTGTTTTTTCAGTGGTTGGAATTTAGGGTTTTTTTATTTTTCTTTCAGTTTTGTGGTTTTATTTTTCAAAGAGAATTAATAAATTTGTCTAATTTGTTTCTTTGCTTAGCAGGTCTAAATTCCCCTCCTTGATTTTCTTGAATTGTAATGAAGATTAATTTGTGAAAGAAATGATCCTTGCTTCTTCGGTGAAAAAATATAGTTTCATAGTGCTTATTTATACTAGTTATTTTGATGCCCTTGTCTGATTTCTATTTTTTGATTAGTTGGATCTTCAAACTTTTACTTAATCAATACTTTTTTTCTTTATAGTTTTGATAATTGACCTCATTTACTGACGGGAGTTGTTGTCTTGTTGATTTTTTTTTTTTTATGAATGTGTTTTTAGATCGAATTATGTTCCCGGAAGTTCCGATTGCATTGAGAATGTCAAGCCACCTTTTGCTAGGTGTTGTTCGGATATATAAAAAGAAAGTTGATTACCTTTTCCAAGATTGTACTGTTGTTCTCGTTGGGCTTAACAAGGCTTTCACAACTATAGAAGTTAATTTGCCAGAGAACGCCACAACAGCAACATTCGAGTCTATCACTTTGCCACCAACCCTCAGCCTTGATGGCTTTGACATGAGTGATTACTTAGATCCCGAGGGGTAACTTCAAAATATTTCAATTTTTGTGTGCATGTTTTTGTGTTTTAAAATTTATTTCTGATGCTATAGATGTGTTGTTAGGTCCCCGGATAATCATCTCAAGAGTTACGAGGAAATCACATTGACAGATCAAATTTCTCCTTACATCACCGTACATATCGATGAGGTCCACATTATTTTCTATGGTTTGGTGATGATTTTGTACTTTGATATGACTTATCGTAATGCATTATCACTTACATGAAATTTTTGTGTAGGATAATATCTTTCCATCAGTTTCAGAACAGGATCTTAGTTCAGAGGCTACACCAGTGGATGAGTATGCCCCAAATTGCATTTTAAAGATGCACTAATTTTTTTTGTCATTTATATGAAGATATCCATCTAATATCCTTTTTATCACTACAGTATCCATCCACCACCTCCAGTCAATGATGACTTGCCTTCTCAAGATACAGATCAAAGGACCCAGACAGTTGTGAATAACGAGACTTTACCTGGTGCAAGTAATCAGACAGATGTGCTTGTGGACAATATGGATTTTCAAGATACTGGTCCAAGTAATCAACCAGAAGACCCAATGGATACTGGGGATTTTCGAGATCTTGATCCAAGTAATCAGACAGAAGTTTTAATGCACACAGGGGATTTTCAGGATCCTGGTCCAAGTAATCAGACATTTGTACCTACTGAGACTCTTAACCAAAGTCTTAATGAAGAAAGTTCCCCTCCAGAAATTGAAGTTATGCGTGATGCTGCCACTGATCTGGGCTCAGAAAGCTTTCCTCCATTGAGTCCAGCTAGAAGGGATGATGCAACTGAACAAAATAGATCTGTAGATGAAGTTCTAAATGAGAAGGATTTTCTTTCTCCAATAATGGAAGATGCTTTACCTTCTCTAGAGAAGTCTTTACCATTTCAGCAGCATTCAAAAGCACCTACTTCTGCTACTTCACAA
This sequence comes from Salix arbutifolia, assembly GCA_025169955.1. Lineage (NCBI taxonomy): Eukaryota > Viridiplantae > Streptophyta > Magnoliopsida > Malpighiales > Salicaceae > Salix > Salix arbutifolia. The sequence goes on along the minus strand of CM045917.1, from coordinate 13,262,415 downwards.
GATATTCCTGATATTTTTGACACACATGGTTCATTTGGTGAGAGCATACTTCTTATATGCTTGGGTTGTAAGTGTCTTTAGGGCTTGTATGTTTGCTTTTACGAGCTTCGTTTTTATTTCAGGGAATGCATCACCTCAGTTTGCCATTCGTTCAACTCCACCTGTTCAGCAGCCACAACCAGGGCCTCCACCTGCTCAGCAGCCACGGCCAAGGAGAAGGAGGAAGATGCAATTTGATGAGGCCACAGTGTTGACTAACAGGTAAGATTTGTTATTGATGCATGTAGAGCTACTGTTTCCATGGCATTGCTTACTGATAGAAGTATATGAAACTTTTCTAGGTTCATGAAGACAGCACTTGAGGATTCCAGTGATCTGCTACGACAGAAGAGGATGAAGTCATCCTCTAGTTTGGGTATATGGAGGTTGAACAATAGTTTGAGAAAGGATCAAATCTTTTATGAGCCTTTGATAACTGGTGAGTGGGTCTTACTTCTGATGAATTTTTCTTGCTCATTACCTTTAAGGTTGTGGAATTGATTTTCAAGAGAATTTTGATGTTTTTCTATTACCAGGGTCTTGTGAAGATTTATGCAAACTTTCTGAGAAGGATTATATTACTACAAAACCTCATATAACTCTTGAACAGGGAGGTATTTCAGATCATGGGATTACATCTCCTGGCCCTGAAACTGAAGCCATCCCTGAGTCTAGGATGGCAAGCTCTCCGGCTCCTACAGCCGAACCCATCTCAGAGACTGTGATTGCACAATCTCCTGTTCCAGGATGTCAATCTAGCATGGAAAAGGAGCGACCCCAACAGGGTCTAGGCTGTCATGACCACAGTGTTTTACCTGAAATCGATATGGAAATTGAACGACTTCGAAATGATGGAGGTCATGATGGCAATGACTTTTTATCAGACCTGCCTTCTCCAGCAATACTCATGCCTTCTCCAGGAAGATTCATGCCTTCTTCTCTTAGAAGTGATGACTTCACTCCCATGCCAATAAGCAGCTTTGAACCAGGAACAGTACCTCAGGAAGGAACATCTACAACACTGAACACGCCAGAGTTTTCAGCTTCCCCTGGAACTTCTCAGTTAGGTGAACAGAACACTGGGCTCTCTGATATTCCTGAATTAATGAAAACTGCAGAAGATGATGTAAGTCGTTTGTTTTCTAGTGATTTGAGAGCGTACACTCTTTATTCCTTTTGTTACATGGTTTTTCTTTGACAGTTTCTATAATTGTGTTTCTTTTTAAATGTAATTGCTGCTACTTCTGCATGGCCCATATCACTCTTAGAGCGAAAACATATGAAGCTGTTGATTTGAAAGTAAGGCATATACATGATATTTCATACTCCACTTCTCAATAAATGCACTTGTGCTTACTATTTTTTCATTATTGTAGATACATAAACCGTAAAACCCATGCCTTATTCCTTGTGTGTCGGAACAAACCTTGTTCTCACACCTTGTCTTCTGAGCTACTTAACGAAGTTAATGATACACCTGACTCCAATATTATATTTTTGTAGGTCCTTGCTAGCATTTTAGAAGCAGACAACACACCAGTTGGTAAGCTGATATTTTCTTGTTTCCTAGGAATTGAAAAATATCAAATGCTCACAATTTCAACAACTTTATTTATAATGCATGATATGTGGATGACATATTTATTCTTATTGCAGGATCCCTAGGTACTCGAGACATTGACTCGTTGCCTGTGAGGACAAGGTACTTTCTTTTTCTTTCTTCCCCATGCTTGGAGGATATTATTTCCAGTTGGTTCAAAATTATCAGTCCCTTTTAGCTGCTGCCTTTTTACTTGCTTATGCTGGCGTACAGGGGTGTGGCTAAATATTTAAAAGAGCATTCTCCTATTATCCCATTGTCGGAAGAGTCATCTGGAGATATCAGTCTTGCTGGTATCTTAAAAGGAAAAACGAGAAAGTTATGTGCTCGGATGTTCTTTGAAACAATGGTAAGCTGCAAAGTCATTTCATGCATAATGGATCATTTGTCAATTACCACCAACCTCGACCTATTTGTGAAAGACAAACCATGAAGAAAAGAAAGTCTCCATTTAAATAATGATTGTTTCAAGTGTTATGAACCTGTCATTGTTCTCTGCTCCAATTTTTGTTAACATGACAATGAAGCATATTAGGCATTACTTGGTCTTTTATTATGAGGCCAAAAAGCAATGATTCAACTATGAACTTTGAAACTTGAGCAAGAAGCTTGTATTGTAAACCAAGAAAGATGAAATGACACTATTGAGTCCCAAGACCTAATGCTTCTTAAGCTGTCATTTTTTATAGCAAGAATGCAGACTTTGTGATGCAGTTAGCCTCAATTCTTACGGTGGCTTTTTTTATTATTATTCACTTCAAAGCAGAAATAAATACAATTCTATTTAGAAGGGCAACTTAATTTCAGCTTATTTTCGGAGGTCTTATAGATGGACATACGGTGATTTCAACATGATTCATTTGCTTGTTTCCTTGAAAACGCCAATCTTGTTCAGAAATGAATTTTGCCCACCTCACTTTCTTTTTGCGCGTTGTTGATCCTCTTGTTATCCTTTCTTCTAACCACCCCACCAAAAATTGATTTTCAGTATCCTTTGTACTAACCACCCAGCCAAATATTGTATTTCTGTCCATAAATTTGAGAATTCTTATAAACCAAGCAAATTGGTATTCATCAACTTTGTCAGTGTTTACCTTGTCTATCTTAGGAACCATTTTTTCTTCTCAAAAGCCAGTCATTGAACCTCTTTCCTTGCTTTCCCTCAGTTTTCATCGATATTTGTACTTTTTAACATACCAGGAAACCACTAGGTTTGTGTTTTATCGGTGAGATCAGGTGCAGTGTTTAGGCCTGTGCTGCAGACTTGACTGTTACACTTCATCAAAGATATGTTCCTTTATTTGTTTTCTTTTTAATTATTTTTTTTGATTGCCTACTAGTAGTTTCTTCTTTTGGAGACTTAAATGTGTTTGTGCATTCACTAACTAATCTTTTTCCAGAGACTTATTTTGCCTGACAACACAATCACTTCCATAGTGTTTTCGGTTACATGACATGTAGTAATTTTCAAACACCGGCTTGTACCTGTATTCTCTTGTCTAACTTTTTGGCTACAAGCATTCACGATTCATGTCTGTTTCTGCAGATAATAGGTTTATGTTACCTGAGGTATAGTAGAACTTTTCTTAGTTCCAACATGGTGGCTTAGTCCTGAAATTTGTGCTTTATCAAACAATTTTATCATTAAGCAGGATTCTCATTTTGATGATTCTTACATATTTTCATAAGCATTAAAAATGCAACCTTTTTTTCCTCTCCATGCTTGTTATTATGTGATCCTTTATGATGAATTGCAGGTTTTGAAGAGCTATGGACTTATTGATGTACAACAGGAGGAACCTTATGGTGACATTGCTTTGAAGTTGACTTCAACGCTATCAAAGGCCCAATTATGAAATTATAGAAGCTATTTAAAGTGCCTTGCAGGCCTTATGTATAGGTATGACTAAGAACTAATATTAACCACAATTTTTAGAAATACATTTCTTTCTTGGATACCTATTGAAAGTGATGGTGATAATTTAGAATTGCTATTGTCCTGGTTTAATGGCCAGTTTACCTGATTACTGAAAAATGAAACAGGTAAAATATAAGTCACCCTCTGAATAATGAAACCAATTTACACACAAATGGCTCGCAATACTTTGAAATATCAGCTATTGATTCGTTCTATTTTATGAATTGCAGTGAGTTCCAAGCAAAAGAGAAGGTTAGAGTGAAGAAGGGGGTTGTACAGAAGCAGGAATACTAGTGTGGAATTTTGTGAAGGTGAATAGTAGTCGACATCACTATTAGGAACTTAGGATGATCTTTCATACTAGGTTTAATTTATAGGGAGAGAAAAAAATGCATGGTGATAAGAGATTTTGCAAGTCACATGGCGAATGGGTTATGCAAGTTGGAACGACATGCCAAATCATTGTAATTAACCTGGCATTTTAACTGAAGCAACAAGGTCTTCTACGTCTCTCAATTCGTTAATGGATATTGTAGAAACAGTGAAAAAATAAAAAAGGTTCAAATCCCTTAGTTTCGCGCTTAGATCGTTCTATTGAAGAGGATTTGCATTACTACTTTCTTACCAACATGTATGGCGGATCATCTTCTTAATTTTCAAATGCCAAAACTAAACACTCCCATCAAGAGACTCAAAACTATTGCATGCATAGTTTGCCAGTGTATTTTTAAAAGTATCTTTGAAAAAAAAATTAAAAAATTATTTTTTTATTTTTTATTTTAAATTAATTTTTTTAGTATTTTTAGATCATTTTAATATATATTGATAATTTAAATATATATATATATATATATATATATATATAATTTTAATATATTTCTAAACAAAAAAATATTTTCAAAAATAATCATGCTATTGTAGATAATCTCTCAATGGTTCCAATTCAGATCACTGATTTTCGTCGACTGCAGAACTATAAAAACTATCATCTACCAAAGACACCAAATTTCTCTTACAGTGACAAATAAAAAAGTTAGAAGATATTCTTGATTTCTTCCTCTGAGCAACTTCTTGGAACATCGTATCATCAAGAAGCTAATTATGTCCTTTTGGGCTTGAATAGCTGCACTTTATTTTAATAGGTTTTCACAAAGACTTGAAAGCTCAAGGTGCAAGATAAACATGCTACACTTGATAGGGTAGATGCTCAGATAGACCTACTAAGATTATAGGATTTCCAACCATCACATAAACTGGAAAAATGCCAAGCTAATTCCCAGAAACAAGGGCATTGATTTTGGGTTCAAGGTGAGCTTCATAGTCCTCAAGGCGACCTTTGACTGCATCATTCTCCCAGCTGATCAATGTAGGAACTCCTGTGAGCTTGAACCTCGAGTCCACTCGCCATGGGTGCTGGGGATTCCTCCATGTTGGTCTATCTCCAACATAAGCTCGCAGAAGCGCCACATCATCTGGCAATGCTTCCAGCTTCTTCAATATTACAGGTTCAGCTCTCACACAATCTGGTTAGACATGTCAAAAAGAAATCACTGTATTAAATACCAGATTCAAATATTGTCATATTTCTCAAACCAAGTGACTCAGACCTCACAAAATCCACAGATGTGTACCAAAAACAGCACATTTTTTATACATCAAATAAAAGATTCCAAGTTCTTCACTCAAAGGAATAATTCATAATAGCCACTCAAAATATAAAGCTAAAGATGGCATAAGATACCAACAAAGTAATCTTAAAAGCAGAGCTGTGAGAGAATAAGATCTTGTTCCACAAGAATAATGAACCAAAAGTTGAACCAAAATGCCTTTCTAACTCTCAGTACTGAACCATAAATGATGCAAAGGCCATTCCAAATGAGTCATTTCTATAAGAAATTAAAATAGTTATATCCATGGCCATTTGAACGGTAATAAGGACATATCAAATCGCACAAATTACAAACTAAAGAGGCGGAGGAGATGCTTTGCCAGCATTTCAACTGAGGGTATCTCTTCTAAAGCCCTTCATTCTCCATTTATGTTCTAGCCTGCTTGTTTGGCCTTGATGTTGTTAGGTGTACAAATTTTCTTCTCTAATGGGCAACCCCAGTACCCCACTCTATCATAACTAGCTCCCTAAAACATTGAATAACTCATTCAAGAAGTTCAGCAGTAACCAATGGCGATATTATCTTTAAAACTATAACAGTACTTGAAGACTAAGCAGGAGGAAATCTTAAGACTGCAAACTGAAAGTGTGCTCTCACAAATATCTAATTCTGGTGAATTCAGTTTTTGTATCATGAGAAAACAAATGTTCACAAACACATGTACACATAATATTCCTAAACCAAAGGCTTCTTGAACCACTCAATGCTCTTCCCTTATCTTTACTTGAACTTTATCTCTCTAATCTCGGATAACATTTCTTCATCAATAAAAGTCTTTTATTCAGAAGAAAAAAAAACATGAAATAAAAAAACACAAACATGTTTCAAGTTATATATGACATGGTGCTGTTTCTGGAACCTAAATTCTCTGCAATTTCACTCTGAACATCTACTAGTTTTTTAAAGAAAACAAGACTCATATTCCCAAAACCTAAATATATAAACTTTTCTCGCCATTAATTTCTTTTTTTATATATATATATATAAAAAAAACAGCAATAATCACAAAGACCGTACTTAAAAATGTTGAAACCAATCACAAAAACGTAAATCTTATAAACTCGAAAATACACAAAAAAAGAAAGGAAGAAGGCAATCATGGTCTCACTGTTTCTCTCCACAATTCAATACAAGATTAATAAAAACCCAAGCTTTAAATTGACCACTGCTAAAACACACAAAACTAAGTATACTCCAACACAAAAACAAAAACCCATTAAAACAAATTTCAAAAGATGATATCTTTCACAAGAAAGGTAAATTAAAAAAAAAAAAGGAAAGAATAAATTACCAGGGCACCAACTGAGTTTGGTAGAAGGGTCATTATCAGCCAGGAAAAGGATGAGATTAACTTTGTTTTGGGGTGCTTCTGCTTTGAATTTCTCAAACACACTCCCAAAGCTTGAAATGGTTGCATCCACCAACTTTACTGTCATTTGTTCTTTCTCAGTTTATCAATATATTCGAAGCCTAAATTATTATTTTTTCTGGCCCTCACGGTCAGTCGGCACTTTTATAGGACTGGTGTGTTGTGTCCTCATAGCTATGTATGTACATGGACGCCATCGTAGGTACCATACATTTTACCTGCACTAGTATTTGGTATTCGTGTTGTTTTGTTGTGTTAATATGATAAGATATTAGAATTGGGGTTTACGAGGCTTTAAATGGAAAGGCCTATCAGCCCACGGTTGTTTAATACAGTACTGTAAAAACAGTATTTTAAAAGTGTTTTTTAAAAAAATTAAAAAAATACATGTTTTTATTTTTATTTTAAATTAAATTTTTTTAATTTTTTTAGATATTTTTATATGCTGATGTCAAAAATATTTTTTTAAAAAATAAAAAATATATTATTTTGATATATTTTTGAAGAAACAAAACCATTTTCAAAAACAATTTCAATCAAATAAGGAAAATGATATGAAAATGATAAAAGATTAATTTAAATTAGATTCTCGAGAATAACTGAATTTTTTTATATACTTTTAAAGCATGGAAAAATAACTAAATTGCTCTTAAAGTAGAAATTATTGAGGATTTTTTTTGTATTTCTATTTATTAAAATCATGCTAAAATGATTAGATTATTTTTTTAAGTAAATATTCTTTAACGGTTGTCTAGAAGTTTTCCTGTATTTTTATTTTTATTTTTTAATTATAATTAAATTGACTAAAAGACAATTTTGTATTTTAGTACGCGTAAAAAATTATTTTAATGTTTTAATTTTTTAAAATTATTTTTGATATCAATACATAAAAATAATTTTAAAATATTAAAATAAAATAATTTAAAATAAAAAAAATCAAAAACACTTTTAAAATCGTCGAAACCTTGTAAACAATGAGATTTCCAAGTGTGAGTGGTTTGGATCAAGTTAGGCTCTGTGTGGCCTTCCTGTCCAATGTCAAAGGCTGCAGCTGGCTCAAGGGCTGGTTATGGTCTATCATGGACCTAGATTCCTAATCCCTTGCCAGGAAAAAAGCCACAGAAATCCCCCAACTGTTGTACGAGCCTTTCTCTGCCTTAAAAGAAGCAATAAATTAGCGTAATGTATCTTAAAATACAGGAATGGTTAAACAAGCTGACTATATATGCCTAGGGAAGCTAATATGTAATCTAACATTCAGCAAATGCTGTAGAAAATATATTCTGGAGAAGAAAGGGAACCTACCAATTTCTGCCTAGTCTGTAAGGATGACTACCACTTAACCCTAAGCTCCCTAGTCGCTACCATCAGCTTCAATAATCGCTACCTTCAGATTTGTATTTTCCTGCAAGGTTCTAAAGCATAGAGGATGTGAGAAGCCATATACAGCAGAACAAAACACTAGCCAGTAACTTCAGTCTTCTTCATCGTAATCTTCGTCCTCGTCTATTCTTGCATTTAAGTTTGCAAGTTGAATGGGATTGATATCCATCTTTTCAATGTCTTCAAGAGACCATCCAGGCACTTCCTCATGCTTCAATTCAGGAGGTGGTTTTGTTGAGGAACTTGCAGGGACAACAGTGTCAGGTTTTGTTAAGGAACTTGCAGGGACAGCAATGTCAGGTTTTGTGGAGGAACTAGATGGGACAGAAGCTAGCACTGGTTGTGTTTCTCCATTCTCATCCAAGTCCACATTCAGGTCAAAGTCACGTACTGGAGCTTGTAAATTTGAAATATTATCCTTCGAGTCTTTAGGCTCATAATCTATGTCTAGCCTTCCAAGTTTTGGACTGTGCTTGTCATTTTGATGACCAATGCCCGGGTCATCTTCAAACTTCCCATGCTGTGCAGCTGTCTCCTTCTCCATGGATCTTGTCCCCCGGCCACGCCCTCTACCTCTGCCCCTACCTCTTCCTCTGCCACTGATGCTTGTCTGGATAATCTCATTCTGACAACAAAATTTTAGGGTTGAGTTCTAGTGCAATATATTGTTCAAAAACATAAAATGCAGAATAAATCCATAGAAGCTTATTTTCTACATCGATTAAAAGTTTCCATAACATATGCCTTGTAGTCAATGGAGCATAGAAACAATCTGCAGCAGGTGATGCAATCTAACTTGTTGCACAAAAACTAACACCATTTAAACTAAGAGCATGGTTGTAGACATCAGTCATAAATAGTTCAAACTACAAGGAAACATGAAACTTAACTTCCAACTATAAGGATAACATATAAATGTTGATATCTAAATTCATGCAAAACACTTGTATAGTTTTCTTTCTCCATTTTTATATAATTCAAGAAATGGAAACTTACTGTTCTGTTTCTACTGCACTCCTCATCACTGTCATTGTCTTCATCATCAGCAACTTTCCTAAAGTTGAAGCATTAAGAATGTCAATAGTCATAAATCAATCTAATGTCCAAACTTAAACGAAGATATAAAACTAGATATCCCAAACCTTCTTTTGGAAACACCACGTTCATCACCAGCAGCATCTGGACCACCAAGATCTGGAACCTTGCTCACAATTTCCCTCAGAAAATCAAAAACATTAAAAGTCTGTACACACTGTTTCCTGTAAATTTCGTAGCAAAAGTCAGACCACCTCAATTCACTGATGTTAGGTGTAGAAATGCAAATGTCTATTGCACACACGAGGACACATGTACATTAATGTGCTCATCTAAGGAGTGTGCGTGTGGGGTACATGTGAGTACATGTGTGGGCATGCCCCTGCATGCGCAAGAGAGAGAGGGGGGGGAGGGTGCATATATATAAAGCTAAATCTCATTTGTTCTAAGAGTCAGGGCCAGACCAACATGTATAAGATTGACCATGATCCCAAACTCAAAGATCTAATAGTAAAAGTAGGCTTTCAATATATTGCCATTCAGCGCTTGAAGCATCACGAGGTAACTGGGTCTGGAAGGTTCAATTCTAAAGGCCAAAATAATATACGGTCCACAGCTTGGCACCCATAAGTAGATTTGTAGCAGCAACAACAATAGAAAAATCTTACTTACAAATGAAATGAATTCAACGTCTTGGCTCCCCTTTTCAGAGTTATTTCATATGTTCGGTCACATAAGTCTTGCAAAAAAAGTTCCAAGGCTTTAGCTGCACATTTCAACACAAATTGAATTAGTACTGAAAATGAAACAAAACAACCATAAAGAAAAACAAGTACAAGAATAAAAATGTAGTACATGAAAATATATGGTGGTGAAGGGAAGAGGATTTCCATGCATGGTAGGGCATAGCATGACTTTATGAAGATCATGTAGAAATGGGTGGTATGGAAGAAAATAGAAAGGGGCCGAATTTCCTTTCATTGCATAAGCATGAGTCCATAATTATTTACTTACAAACAAGAAGAGGTACAGCCATGGCAATCTTCCCAACATCCTCATCAGTTTGCATAATCTTCTTGATTCGAACCTGTCAAATAATACCCAGATAAAGTAAACAATCAAATGCTAGAAAAATAAACATTGTAAAAAGAAAATCACTTGACAAGCTAGGGGAAAAAGTCTTCTGCAAGAATTCAAATGATATCTGTTAATTGCTCATAGCTCATTCAGACTCAAAGCATTGAATGGGGCCAATAAAAGGTTGAACCACTAGATTCTCCTTGATTTGAAACAAACTCAAGCCTAAAGTTAAGAGTCCTTGGCATGGTACATGCCCAAAAGAGTTGATACAAAGGCTCTATCAATTAAATCATCATCCTTTGACGAGTTAGTGAACAAATGCAAGATGAGGCATGATTTATTTAAATTTGTTTCCTGTGATAAAAGCACAGGAACAAAATTAATGAACACAATCAGGATTACTTAACAAAATGCTATCCCACTATGCACAAGAAAGGTGAGATTTACAATTTGCATGTCAAGTGATTAATATCAAAAGGAATGTAATTACAATGGAGAGTTGAGTAGGTTCTATCAATGAATTTTTTGAAGGACAGTAAATTGAACCAAGCAAAACGGTCATACCAGAAAAAATAACCAATCTAAAATGTCAAGGTTCGGTAAAATCTCTTTCAGTGTGGCAAAGTACTACTGTTGTTGTACATAAATGGGAAGACTATAGAAGGATGCTTTACCCACTAAAGTTAAAGTTTTAGTTTGGTCTAGCAAATCAGTGCCAACTAATTGTGGCAGAAAAAGAAGGCATCACAAGGCATTACCCTGCTCTGTGTGGTAATACCTCTTGTACCATTGTCAGAGGCCAGGAGCCTTTCGGTAGGCTTTTTACAAAGGGAAAAATGATGGCATCAGAAGCAGGGCAAGATAAAAAAGGGGGACAGAGAGGAAGGGGTTACTCTTTGGACGAAACTTCCAATTCCTATTCCAAACATGCTGTTGAGAACAGTTCTTTGCTCTTTTGGAATTGAACCACCTATTGCTGTTCCAAAATAATGTTCTTGATCACAAACCTTCTTCTTAAAGAAAAAATTGTGGGGTCACATTAAAGGAAGGAGAAAAAGAGCTGAGACAGAAAAGGGTCTCAAATGAACAGTAAGCTAGGGAAAATTTGCGATTCATAAGGATGGGGGGCTGACAAATAAAGAAGAGAAAAGGTTAGAAATTGATAACTTTATATCCATCATTCAGTACCTAAAAGATTTGATATCAAGAAATGGTGTAAAACTAAAAACTCTTTACTTTGAGCATGACTGCACGTGTTTGCACACACCTGCAATAAACAATTTTTTTTGCAGCTATGTTATTCTGTCTAATGGGTTATCACATCTATGTGGCTAGGTCTCAGTTTCCACTCAATTATGCACACTCCTATTACTAGTTGAGTTTAAAGACTAAACTTTCTGTTCCATACTGAAAAATGGTTTATGTTTCACAGAACCAAACTACCATACATCCATCATACATCACGTGAAAAGAGCAAAATAATCACTTAACAGGTAGTAAAACCGCAACAAAAGGTAAACACCGCTTGTAAAAAGAACTGAGCTCATTCATATTACAGCAAAGTCGCACCAACAACCAAAAAATTACAAAAACAAGTAATTAGCACTGAAACATGCTAGTATTAATGTTTCCATCCGCTTCCAATCAATAATCCCTAGGAAACCCTATAAAACCTGGTAGTAGGTGAAAAAACCAATCCAGCAAAGTGCCCCACATGCGAAACAACAAAGCAATGAAATAAATTCAGTAGCCCGACAAGTACATGTAAGAAAGAGGAAAAGCGCAAGCTATTGAAGTCTATTAGGAAGTGCCCTACATACAGGTTATTCGTTAACCATAATCAAATGGTCCTACCTCAAATCTAACTAAACAGAAACAAGTGTTGGTCCACTTATTTATTTATTTATTGCTATTTCCGTTAAGTAAATTACATAAAAACATAAAACATCCAACAAACCGCCCCAGATGGACGACAAATTCAGCAGCAAGCGAAAGTCAATGTAAAAATAAAAAGAGAGAGTAAAGGGCAAGAAATATTATGGAAAAAATCAAAATCTAAAACTCAATACAGATTACACACTGCTTTAAATATTACCAATTCTCTAAACCCATGTTAGTATCAGCCATAAAAAAAGGGGAAAAAAACAGTAGCAGAATCGTTAACCATGAAAAAGCCAGTAGTACAATAAAAACAAAGACAACCCACAAATTTGTTTATTTATTTAAAAAAAAATGAAACATAAAAGGAAGAACTTACGGCAGGGAAACGAGTGTCGAGTTTCTTTTTCATGCTGTAATAATCCCTCTCTTCTTTTCTCTTGAGGATAAGGAAGGAAAAGACAACGTGGATGAATAGAATATATTCTTAAAAATAATACAAAAAGAGAGACGATGGAGGAAGAGAACAGTTTGGCCGGAATAAAGCAGGGAAGGTTGGGGAATTTATTTAAATTGTTTGAAAGTTTAGGGTGATTTTTTAATTTAATTATATTTATGGGCTTTGACTGCCACCAGCTAATCTTAAAAAGGCCCGAGCTGTGACGTTACGCTTCTGCTGCCTCCTTGGTTTCCTTTGTTTTTTCTGATCTCTATGGCTATTGGCTAGACTTCACTTTAATCCTTGTGAATTTACTAATATTCTTCTTGAGCCCCTAGAAGATGAATTTTTTATAGTGCTGCCATAGAAGATGACACGTTTTCTTCTTCTTTTTTTGTTGAATATATATATATATATATATATATATATTATAAAAAAAAAACTAAATAAACTAAACGACCATTATTTAGCTGTACTTATACTTTAAAAAACTTTAGTATGGAGGGTTTTTTAGGAATATATTAGCCTAATTCAAATTATTTTATAATTTATTTTAAAGTAGATAAAATTAAATATTATTTTTTTCACTTTTTTTATTAATAATATACCACTCCATGCATGAATAATTGGCTAGTTACCATTAAAATTGAGAAAAAGTCACTTTTTTAATATTTTTTTCTTATTTTTCCTTTTGGATTTGTATATATGAGAATATTTCCATTGAAATAAAATTTATAAGGTTCACAAGAATCAAAATCATTACTTTTAAAATGATTTTAAAAACACATTATCAAATATCAATATGAGATTGATGAGTTTCTCAAATCAAAATCATTACTTTTTGAATTATTTTAAAAACACGCCATTAAACATCAATATGAGATTAATGAGTATTTGCTTCATCATGTGAAATAAAGTCATTAAATTAAGATTCTATTATTATTTATTTGGAGATTTTTTTGATAAATAAATTAAAATCAATTCATAAAAAAATCAATTATTTCTTTTTAAAAAATAATATAGAATTGCTTGTTAAAGCACAAAGAATAATTAATCCTGGTATAATTATCTCTAATTCCTCTTTTATAGTTATTCAAATATTTTTCTTTCTTGTAGAGAAAAGATTGACCTATTTGCAAAAAAAAAAATTATATCCTATAAAGGTAAAATATTTTTTATCCACAGTCCCATCATTATAGAATATCTTTAATTCATGATCTCATTATGATAGAATATATCTTATCAACAGTCTCATTAAGGGACTCGATTGTTGTTTGAGCTCAAATATGATGGGTCTAGCAACCTATCAGACCCATAAGCATTTGGGCTCGATGATTAGTTAAGTCTATGGATAATGGATCATAACCCTCTCATGGTGAGACTTTTGGAGAGAAATTTCAAACAAATTAAAACAATGTCCATTAGCATAGCTTCCCAAATCTTTGGGTTTAATATGTAAGAGTTTGAAAAGCCTTTGTCTATATTAGATGAGATCTTTTTTTTTATATATCCCATAAGATTTTGAAAACTCGACACATTTTGGATCCTCAAGTCCAGATAACTTCTTTCTATGAGTCTATATTAGACGAGACCTTTTTTTATATATTTCCCATAAGATTTTGAAAACTCAACATGTTTTGGATCCTCAAGTCCAGATAACTTTTTTCTACGAATAAGAGGTTTGCCTTTGGAAACAAAACAACAATTAACATTTAATGTAGTACTTGAGCAACTTTTCTTGAGATAAGTGAAGATACAAAAAGGTTTTTTCATTTGAAAGCGGGGATGTAGAGATTTTTTTTATAACCCTAGTTGTTTTTACTTTTGATTTCCTTTACTTTACACTTTGTTTGATTTGTAAAAAAAGAAAGAGAAATATAAATACTACTCTTGCAGAAAAGATCAATTGTCATGTTTTCCTTGACTTGAGAAAAAACTTGGATGAAACATCCTTAAAAATATTAAATGATCTTCATTTTTTAACCAAAATCAATGGAGCTCATAAACACTTGATGAGGGGTTCAGATTTTGACCAAAATCTAAAAAGAGCAACAGGGGATATGGCCCCTTAAATTAGACACAAGGTTCAAAGGGATGCCTTGTTGACATTGTTCTCTAGTAAAGAGTACCTTTAACCTGACTTTTTATTATTATTTAAAAAAAATCCAAAACCAACTAGCAAAAAAATTTATGTATTTGCGTTGTTTTTGGCATTTTCAACGTCCTTTTAAGAGAATTAGAATTTCAAAATTTTATTTTCAACTTGCTTGGTTTTTAGCATGCTCATTTCAAAATCATTAAGCAATTTTGTTGATTTAACATTGACATTGCCTTTTTCAAAAATCTTAAAAACAAAAAAAATGTTTGGATAAATGGATCAAAAGTGCATAAAAGGAAAATAAGAAACTAAAATGTTTTTTAGTTATATAGGGACCAAGCAATTGGGAGAAAAATGACAAATTTGTATCGACTATAAATTGGTAGTTGCACCACGCATAAAAAGAAAGAAATTTTAGGAGAGATCATTAGCCAAAAAAATAATAATACACCCAATACACACACACTAAAAACATCATGTCTAAAAAAACCCTAAAAGATATATCTTTTTTTTCTCTAAGAGACATTTCGTTAACCATAGGCTAAAAAATAATAATTTTCCTCATCACCACCACTAGCAACAACCTTATATCTAGTCAACCATTAAACCAACCTCCAATCAATACTAAAACAATCTTAAAAAATCCATTTAACAACCTTTTTTTCTTTCATATTCCTTAACCATAATTCCCTCTTCATGATGCCACCTTCACCTGGGAGAGAGACTATTTGAAACCAATCCTCATAAAGTCTATTTTCTTCCTCTTTTCACACTTCAAAAAAAGATCTATTTCAAAAACAAGAAAAAAGTAGGCATCTTATTTAATCTTCACAATCCTCTCCTCATTGGTTAATTTACCAACCATCATGAATAGTCATTTACTTTTCATCAATCGATTCTAATAATTGTATGATTACCTAGCCTATGCCACTATTTATTGTGACCTATATAAGCTCTATCAAGACAACATTCAATCTCTTATCAATCGGTGCCAACAACCTTTCCACCTCACTTATAAACCCCAACAATATCTCATAGTTAACCTCAACCATCAACATTGCTAACAATTTCATCAACAATTGATCTAACCATCTTCAAGTCCATCTAGCCAAAATAACCCATTACAACTATATACCCGAAACAACATTTTCCAATAACCATAAGTTATTTCTCTAACAAACTTAATTGTCATAAACTCCTTTCAATAGACCAAATCAACTCTAAAAAGCTCAACCCAAAAATATCCCAAATGACCTAAAAAAACCAAAACCATAGAAGAAATGTTGAAAACAAAACATTAAATAAATAAAAAAAGACAAAACTAACTGTTGTTGTGTTTTTATTTTTCTTTTATAAGTGGGGATGAGATTTATCAATGGAATAGAAATAAATAAAAGACAAAGTAACTCGTGAGTTTAAGCACCACCAATGACGATAACAAGAAAAACCCACAAGTCTTGATTGTTCCTCCACTTCCAGATTTGGTCCTTTATTACAGAAGCTTCTCCAACTTATCCTCAACATTTTCAAGGTGTATTTTGAAAGTTGAATATTTTTTAATGTTTGTCTTTTAAATATTTTTGGATTTTTTTATGGTTTGTAAATATGTGTAATTTTTAGTGTTGTGTAAGTAAAAATAGTTTAGAAGAGGATGTGTGTGATGTATTGTTTTATATTTTTTTAGCATGTGATAAATAAACAATTAAAAAAAACACCCTAAAAATTGTTTTATCATTTGTTTTTCTTAAAATTTATATATGACCAAGTTTCTCAAAAATAAATTATATTTGCATATTTTAGCACATTAAAAAAATCATAAAGATAGTCTTTTTTTTATTTTTACAAGTATTTTTAGATTTAATAATTAGTTTTTTAAAGTCATGAGAAGTTGACCTACATTTCAAAAATACATAAAAGATAATTTTTTTTCTTTTAATATATGAATTATGAACTTAAATAAGACTTATTCATGATATTGAATAAAAGGAAATGTCTTTAAAACTTTATGTTTTGACTTTAGAATGGTCAGGCTTTAACTTGATAAGATAAGCATCTCTTTACCAAGAATGATTTTTCTTAAACCTTAGACATACCAACAAATAGAAAACACAACATCAACTTAATGTATACTAGACAAGCAAACAATGCAGTTTACTCTAGGTAAGGTGTACTCGTGGTGATATATCAATCATATATACAATCAATCCTCTTATTCAGACACTTAGACCAGTTAGGGTTCTTATTGACCAAAATATTAGGTTGCGACATCTTCCCTTTTTCATTGATAAGAAATAAGAATCTCCTGTTCTTTTCACCTATCAACAAAGAGATCTGGACTTAGGAGGATGATTGCATAATGTCACACTTGTGCATGGATAATAGACTATTATTTTATAATATAATTTAAAATAAACCAAACCAAATATTATTGCTTTTATTTTTATTAATAATTTATCACACAATGCATGGATAATTGGCTAACTACCATTAAAACTGAGATAACTCATCGTTTTCTTATTAATATTTTATTTTTCCCTTTTAATTTTAAATTTATATGAGTACATTTCTATAAAAAAAACATTTTAAAACTTAAAGTTCTTTGTTAGTAATAATTTAATGTGTTTGGTATTTTGGTAAATGGTATTTTTATAAGTACTTTTTGTTAAATATTTTATGAAAATGATTTTTTTTAACATCATCACATTAAGATCATTGAAAAACACTAAAAAACATAAATTTAAAGATTTTTTTCAAACCAATATATTTTAAAAATGCACTTAAAAGTAACTCGAATAATTATCAAACACACTCTTAGTGGTATGTGTTAAAATGCATTGAAGACTAAAATTTTCCATTATATAACAAAGGCAATGACAATGTATTCCACATTTCTTTATGAAAACCCATGTGTAATGGCCATAAATAGCTAAGCTTTTAAAATAAATCATAGAGCTAGCACTATGGAGTATAAAGATATCTTCATTGATCTAACCCTAAACTATAATCCATTTGATTTTCCAACTGTAACAAATAAAGAGGGGCAACTAATTGAGACTATTTTTGGAGGGATAACATGTCTTAAGAATGTTGGCCTTGAGGTTATGAGAACTCTAGACCATTCTATTAAACATCCTCGCAATGTTTGATGAAAGCTTTTATCGCTATTTTGCTTTAATAAGACAAATGACTTTCAATGTAAGAACAAAACATCTTGCTTTTTAATTTTAGTTGAATGATTTTTTTTCTTTTAACATTCTCCCTTGACATGTATTTATAATGTGTGCCCACTCATAGAGGCATTGGGTGATATAAAAAGGTTATATAAAAACAACCTTTAACTGTTTTTTGAAGAAAAAAAATATTATAGAGGTTGAACTGTAAAACATCAATGCGACTTATTCCAAACTAAAAGACCAAGTGCAGAGTCTTGCCCTTGAGTTGAGCTCTTGTAAGAAAGTATCTGAGGCTTTCTATAACTAAGAGGGGAGCTTTTTCAAGTTAGCGACTTCCAAGTTAATTTGTAGATTGAACTCACTGCTGCTAAAAACAAGAACCATGTTTTTTGGACAAAGATAAAGTCTTTAAAGGATTACCCTACGGTAAATATGGAGTCTTTAAAGGATTCTCTTGATGAATTTCAAGATTTTTTCAAGGGCTTAACAACTTTTACACAAACAATGAGAGAATGTTTTTAGCTTTGTCCAACTTGTATTTCTTCAACCTCTCTAGAGGATACATGTGGGTTTTATCATAGCTTTCCATCCAATCCTAGTCATGGACTTTGCAAACATCTTTCTAGTGAGGGTTATTGCAACCTAGCGAGGGGGTATCCGGCTGAAGAGCCTAAGATAGATCTTTATACCCCTATCTATATATATGTATTTTTCCTTTTGTATATATTGTGTTTTTATAATACAACTCTCTTTTTTCCCCACAAGTTTTAGTCTTTGTGTAGAGTTTGGTTCCAACATTAAGTATTTTTCAGTCCAGCACCCATAATTAAATAGAACATTTATGAGTTCAACCCTTATACTTAATAAAACATTTCTAGGTCCAACACCCATACTTAATAAAACATTTATGGGTCCAATGACCTGACTTAATCAATAATTTCTAGGTCTAACACCTATACTTAATAAAGCATTTCTACATCCAATGGCCTTACTTAATAAAGCATTTCTATGTATGGGCAATAAACGATCTAACCTTTGTAGGATTTTATGGGGAAAAGTGTATACATCCCTATTGCTAGTGTAGGATTCATCATTTTCTTGAAGAAATGCATGATCGCACTAGAGATAACATGTCAATCCTTTCCAAGGTAAATCATATCGTAATATTATATAGACATTCATTACTTCCAAAGTAAATATGTTATTGTATTAGGGAGAGCAAATTCATCCCATATTTGGAAGATTTGATGGGGAGAACATATTCATTCTAGTTGTTGATGTAATGTCCATCTCATCCATTGAAAAAAATATGATTGCATTAAGAAGAACATGTGAATCCTTTCCAATGTAAATTATATAGTAACAATAGAAAGACATTTGTTACTTATGAAGTAAATGTATTATCGCACCGGGGAGAGTAAAATCCATCATTGGAGAAATGTGTGATCATAATAGGGAGAACATGTCAATTCCTTTCAAGGTAAATTGTGTCGTGGAACTAGAAAAACATTTGTTACTTACAAAGTAAATGTGTTATCGTACTAAAGAGAGTAAATTCATCCCATCTTTGGAAGATTTGATGGGGAAAGCATATCCATTTCTGTTGCTGATACATCGTCCATCCCACCCTGGGAGAAAGGTGTGGTTAAACTATAAAGAACATATTAATTCATTCAAAGGCAAATTGTGTCGTAACACTAAGAAGATACTCATTATTTTAAAAGTAAATGTTTATCGCACTAGAGATAATAAATTCATCCCACGTTTGAAAGATTTAAAAGACTTGGGATCTTATTAGGTCTGTCGACTCGGTAAAAGTCCTTGGTTAGCAATGACTCTTGAAGTTACATAAATTGAACCAACAATATATTAATAGTTGTTAAAGGTTTTTTGAAAACTCAAAGTTTCAACTTTGATAGTATTTAAGGATAATAATAGCAATGAAACCCATGATTTGCAATAACTTTAGAAACTACATGGTTTGAATCGATATTCTGTTGGTATATGTTGAAATCTTTTAAAACTTTAAGACTCTAGATCCGATAGTAATCAGGAATATTGCACAGTCATCTTTCTTCTCTTTTTATAGCCACCCAGATGTTTTTCTGTCTTGTATCATATGTCCACAAAAATATGTATCATCAGAATAAAATATCTTTAATCCACGATTCTATTAGAAAAAAATATTTTCGATTCATGGTCCCATCAAGGGGCTCTGTGCCCGGTTGAGCTCAGGGACAATGAGTTTGGCAACTCGCCAGACCCATAGACATCTAGGTTCAATGCTTGACTGAGCCTAGTAACAATAGGTCACAACCCTTTTATAGTCAGGTTTTTAAAAACCTAATTTCAAGCAAACAAAAAACAATAAATATCAATCCATCAAAAAACTTTCCTTCAGTAAATTCTTTTAATTATGACCCTAAAGTTTGGATCCAAGAATTCAAGAAAAGAACTCTTTTACTACCAAACCAACAATTGACGTTGCCTGGTATAAGCTTGATGTTTAAGTTGAGTTGAGTTGAGTTGAGCTGAGTCCAAAATCTCTAAATCTAAACACACTGCAATTTGCAGGTCGAGGTGCTAATCAGCCATTATACAAGCAAAACAGCCTAAATTTCTGTTCATTGTAAACTAGCGAAAGGGTACCCTTGAAAATCTCAAATGCCAATCTCAGAAACACTACTTTTCTCAAGTGACCATGATTCATAGATTTCATCTATATGGTATCTACATAAATCCAAATATATGCACTGTATTTTTTTTCTTATCAATGGATTGTTTCATGCACAACTCAACAAATCATCGGAAACTTCAAATATCTGCGAAAAACAACAAATGGAAAGGGAGCATTTCACATTTTAGCACAAATTGATTGCCAACATTAAATTTCACTTGCCCTGTATTAAAATTTTATGCAATAAAATTCAGTAATCAGCTTGTGCAGTTAAATTAGCTTCTGAAAAAGCCAAAATATTACAGGGCTCTGATAGTTGTACAAAACTTTCTTTTTTCTAAGAAAAAAGGGATGAAAACCTATATTGTGAAATAGATGAAGACGACTTTCATTTGAAAAATGTATTCATTTTGGACAATGAACTGAGGATGAATCTTCCATATGATAACGTCACCTGTTTTCATGCACATGCTTGTCTAAGAAAGCTTTAGCCAGATTACTGAAGTTTACGTTTACTGTTTCGGCTGCAGCATACCTCTTGATAACATCTATAACTTCTGGCTTTAGAATCTCTTCCTTGGTAGATGAGTTACAGAGATAGTAAAGAGATCCAAGAGCATAGTTAACCTGCAATCAAACAGAACTCTTAATCAAATTAAACCATACAAAAAACTGCATAATTATGGTTCATAGATTCAAGGTCAAATACAGCTTCAAAGCATCCTAAAGAATTGATCCAGTAACGAAGGAAAGTTTTCTGAAAGATCAAAGAAATGTCAAAGCTATAAAGCACACTCCAACATGAGAATGGTAGCGTAAGGAAAACAGAGAAGGGGGTAGGGCCAGCCAACCACATCATCCTCAGGATGAGCTAAACCAGTTATGAAGAGGGGGGGTAACAATAAAGAATCGCAGGCTTTTCCACTTACAGTGTTTCTTACTGGGCTTGATAGACATTGGATAGCAAGGAGTATGCCACCGGACTGAATGATGATAGCAGCATTTGCTGGATCTGTACACGAGTTTAGAAAAATAATAATAATAGCATGAAAAAGGAGGCTGAATATGCAAAGAAAACAATCTTTGCAGCCTATATACACGGGGTCAGCAGTATTTCCAGATCTAGCAGAAGGTACAATTTGATGGACTTACCAACACAAGAATTGCATATTCCTCCAATCCCAAATTCCACAAGCTTCTCATTTGGTTCTGTTATGCAATCAAGAAATAGCTCCAAAACATTTAGCTGTTTAGACCAAATTCAAAAGTTGTTACAAGGACGATTTATATGAGATATACCTTGGCTTATAATTATAAACAGATACGTCTAACACCAAAATCAAAAGTATTAACCTGGCGCAAGAATGTATAGTTATAAGGATCATAAGCAAAGTTTGCCAAGTTAGCAACTATCCTCTCTTTTCTTTCTGCAACAACAAGAACAGAAATATGGTCAATAAAAGTTTTATAGGCAATGTTAGTTTTAAATGGTTTCGTCACATTACAAGACATGGTGTGAAGTGACATTTGCAAAACTGCAGACAATTGAACTAGGCTACCATTACAAACAGACACATTTCAATCATGGTCTCCACCGTCATAATCCCCTGCACGTCCTCACAATGATATAAATTGACACTACACTTTGAATTTCCAGACCAGACACGGAAGCAACATGCACAACACCCGAAAAGAAAACAGAGAGAAAGAAGCACGTCCTCTGCTACCACCCAAGTTTCTATATTTGCTTAGGCTGCATATTGCACAGATATCCAGTGAACCTAGATTGTGCAAAAAAAGGGTAGATAAAGAACACAAATAAAGGGTAGATAAAGAGCACAGATAACAAAGCTAGGATGCATGATAGCTAAAAAAAAAAGAATGATATTGTAAACTGCATTCTACAGCCATGAAGAACATAGAAATCAGTTTAGTATTTGAAGACGGGCTAGCTTTGCATATTATAATTTAGTCATGTAATGGAAGATTTTCGAAATCAACAAGGGTTATTAGGAAAGTAAATTCATAGCCAACAACACAATGAAATCAGGCAAAATGCATGAGTTCTAATAATCTGATCAAGCTAAGGGATTAATCAGTGATTAAGGGGAATAAGCCTTCAATTAAGTGCTTGTAAGTTACACCACATGTATATAGATTGACCTAACCATACTTAAGAAAACACCACGAGCAAATTTTAAAAGTACCTTCATCCGCTGCATTCTGAAACTGGTTCACCAACTCCTGTAAATAAAAAAAGGTCATTTGATTTGCTGGATAGCTATTATTTTATAATACAAACAATTAAACAAAATCAAACAAGGAAGAAGAAGAAGAAGAAGATACACAAACGCCTTTCAAGAAAAGAAAGAATACCTGAAGGTATTGGAGTCTTGGGGTTCCATATTTTCCAGTTCTTTCTTCTTGTCTTTGATTATTTGTAAACATGTCTGCTGTCTTTGTCAGATAAAAGTAACTTCACTGATCCCTCGGAGCCATGACTTGCCTTCCTCGTTTCTTACAAACCATATGCCTGAAATCGAAGGGCTCTTCTGTTCCTAGCAAGGTTGTGAAAACCGTTTCGGCTGCCGTTTCGTTTTTTCTATTGATACAGAACGTTTTGATTTCGGAGTGCCATTTCGGGATTGTACTGTTCATATATAATTAATTAATTATATATATATATATAAATATATATATATATATATATACGAATTTAACAAACATAATTAAAATTCAAGATAAATTAACTTTAAATTATACAATACAAATATAAACTCAAACAAACATAATCTCAAACCAAATTTATAACATCTCTAAAATTCCATAATATTGTGAAAGTATAATGTTCTAAAATAAAAGAAATATAAATCAAACATCTTCTACATCATTAATATAAAAATAAGGATCTTGTTCCTGCGGTGGAATGTAAGGAAAGTCATCAACTAGACATTCCAATAGTTGGTCATTTCCACCAAGCTCATTCTCTTCATTAAATCATATCTCTTCATCTTCTAAATTTAAAATGGACAAAGGTGCTTCAATATTCTCCCAACTTATATCCTCGCCATCAAGAAGATTGGGTTCTTCACAAATCCATTCATTTAATAGATCAATGTTATCAAGGCTAATGGGATCTAAAGTATCTCTTGTTTTGCTCAAATTCCTACAAAGAATAAACATGAAATAAATTAAAAAATTAATATCAATGTAATAGAAAATAATTACTTTTTTCAATTTTATTATTAATATAATAGTATTTATATTTTACCTCTGTTGAATCCTTAGATAATAACGAACAAATACTAAATCTTTTAATCTCTTGTGCTCAAGCCTATTTCGCCTTTTGGAATGGATGAATTCAAATACAATCCAATTCTTTCGCACCCATGTGACAAATTAAAGAAACCCGACAAAAACACAGAACATAACGTACAGTTTTCTCTACTTTGTTTTTCAATCTGCAAAACTGTCAAGATCTGGCAAAATTCCAAAACATAAAACTAAATGCATTTGTATTTGTATCATGCCCTCTCTACGCACTACACAGTATCCACCCCCTGTCCTGCAATTATCAGAGTAATTCTGTCCAACTCTTTATCATTTTTTAATCTTTAAAACACAAATAAAATGATTATTCGATTCGCGTTGTTGCTTACGTGATTCACAAGTGATTTTTTAAGGCAGTGTGCACTACCAAAGTAGCCAAAATCTCAGTTTTAAACAGAGCTAACTTCAGCAAAATGGTTGCAAATCAATCGATTTGGAAGAGAGCTTATAAATTAACGGGGTGTTTGAATCAACAGAAAGTAAAGAGAAAATCAGAAGAAAAGGTACTGACCTGAGGAGTCTGAGACTGCGTTGCTGAGGTGAGGATTGAGGAAGATGAGTCTGACTCTGACGAGGTGAGGATTGAGGAAGATGATTCTGAGGAAGAGTTAGGAAGGTTGAGTTGAGAGAATATTGATCGATTGAGTTGAGACTTGAGAGAGCTCGATTGAGTTGAGAGAGAGGGCTGAGGAAGAGAAGAGTTAGGGTTTTTGATTTGGGTTATGGTGTTTTTTTTATTGTTGTTGTTGTGGTGGTGGTTGTTTTTGTTTTTAGTCTTCGTAAAACTTTGGTTTTGAGTCGGTGTATCTAAGGTGTTTGTGGTTTTGTCTCTATGAATACCTTTGTTCTGATAGCCGAAGATTCTATTGCTTCGGGGAGATGACGTGCTGTGCACTTAAAATTATTTTAAAATTTTATGCAAAAACAAAATAGTATTTTTAGAAGAAAATAAAACCACTAGGTCAAAGACAGCTCACCGCCACATCAGAACGGAATTGCTTTTAAATTTTTTAAGAGCATTGAAATTGATATATGCAATAGGAATAGATTAATTCATTTTGTTAAACTATAAGCATTACGTTGTCGTTTACTCTAATGAACCCAAAATTGCTTTAGCAAAGCATAAAAAACCAATTTTATAATATGCACCGGGGAAGGTTTGGGTCACTTGTTAAAGGGTCAATTTTAATTATTTTTTTTTTAAAAAATAAAAATAATATTACCTTATTCATTTTTCTTTTTAAAAGAAAATAATGGGTTGAATATCGGGTTTTAATTGGATCATGTTTAGATTGATTAAGATAATATATCAAACTGAGTTTTTTACTACATAACTATGAAGCTGTTTGGCGCGGCGTTTTACCTGTCGCGCCGCAACTTTTCAAATTTTTTTATTTTAAATAAATATGTTTTGGTGTTTTTAGATAATTTTGATGTGCTGATGTCAAAAATAATTTTTAAAAAATAAAAAAATATCATTTGGATATATTTCGGTACGAAAAGCACTTTGAAAAACTACCACAACCGCCCTCCCAAACAGGCTCTATGTTTCTTTTCCAACCCGAATAGTCTAGGCCCTAGACTAATCGAGTTCCGAATTCACACTCCGAGTTGATATGGTTTTATAACCATAGAAAAAAGTTCAATTTATATATTAAAATCTCAAATTGATTCCTAAAACGACTTGTAAAATTCAAATTTAGAAATTTAAAGTTAAATTTTATTTATTGATTTGAGTTTAGAAATAATTTTTTATCCAATGAAGTCCCATCCTGGAATAGTGATG
Source organism: Salix arbutifolia (assembly GCA_025169955.1). NCBI lineage: Eukaryota > Viridiplantae > Streptophyta > Magnoliopsida > Malpighiales > Salicaceae > Salix > Salix arbutifolia. The sequence goes on along the minus strand of CM045917.1, from coordinate 13,236,940 downwards.
AAGAGAGGTCTCAATCCAAACATTCCGTAGTTCATGTATTACATTCAAGAAAACAAAAATTACCGGGGGTGTCAATGAAAAAAGTATAACTTGAAGGGCCTTTACATATTTTAGCCAAATCAATAGAGTACAATAGTAGTTTTGTTTTTAAGAAGAAAAAAAACCGACAGCTCTAGGGCCACATCCATCCATTAAAATATATACCGTAGAAAAGCAGTTCATTTTTAAAATTTATTTTTCTCAAAAATCAATAAAAACAAAAATCAAAATCCCTCTTTTTCCTCTCTCTCTCTCTCTCTCTCTCTCTCCAAAAACCCTAATTCTATCGATTCGGTTTCACCCTCGATCAATCCTAATCTCCGCCGTCCGATCGATCACACCGCCCTCTCTCTCTCGCTTTCTCTCTATCTCCACAGGTCTGCCCTCCTCCCTTCCTCCTCCTCCTCCTCCTCCTCTCTCTAATTCTTTGCACTCAATTTTGATTTTGATTTTGATTTTGATTATCATTAATTGACGGAATCTCAATCGAATTATGGATTTGAGCTCAATTTTACTGCTCATTTTAAGACTTAGAATCTCGATGTTTTGGAAACTTTTTTATGGATCTACAATTTTGACTATTATCAATTGAACGATAATTCTGTCATCTGTGATCATAATCAGTTGTTTCTAAGTTATTTAAGGATTGAAATTTACCTTTTAATACTTCTTTTGCGGCAGTTTTATTTGTTTCGAGGAGAGATTATTTTTTAGTGTCTCTAGGGCTTGGTCTTCTTATGATGAGATGGAAAATTGAGACTCGATTAGGATGTGAATTCATTGCCAAGTTTTGGTTAGTTTTTATCTGCGAATCATTTCATTGCTTTCGATTATGTTGCTGTTATAGTGGTGTTATATCTGAGTTGATTGTTAGAATGTTAGCTCTTTTGGAGAAAAATTTACCAGAAATGTAGAACAATTAATTCAGATAAAAAAGTAATCATACAGGGATACACTATTGTATTTGTGTTGAGCTTTGTTAGAGATGTTACATAGGGTAACAGTGATTGTTTGGCTATAAAAATCTTTGTGGATTGTTGTTGGGAAAGTTAGGATGTTATAGACAGTTAGGTTGAGTACTTGGGTTGATGTGGTTCCTTGTGGTTGCTCCTCTCAATTACTCTGTGTGGGATTGCTTGAAGAAATTAAGCTTCTAAGGGTGATTGAATCTCAAATTCAACAATGCTTTAATGCTCAACGATTTTTTTTCTTTTTGGTTATAGAGAAACATAAATGACACTATTCTGTCTATGGGTGTGTTTTTCTAAACTGCATTTGGAAATGTGGATTGAGATTCTGTAAGGCCAGTAGCTTTTGAATTCAATCTTAATGAGTGATTGTGTGAAGATTGGAATAACATTGTTACTTAAGTAGTTGGAATTGAATTTTGTTTTTATTTCTTACTGCTGATGTAGTAATGTACCTGCAAGCTTATCCAACATCTATAAAATAAGCCTAGACAATTTATTCTCTTCAAAGGATCTATCAGGCTTGCTTGGATGAACAATGCAGTTTTTGAGTTTTTAACTTTTAAAAGGTCCTAGTGATACTGAATATTTATGCTTGTGAAGAAGAGGCCTTGTTTGTGGAGATTGTTCACTGCCATGCTTGTGGTAAGGACAACCCTAGCTCTTTTGATGACTTTTTAACATTTAAAATCACATCATTGGATGATATTTGGACCTTTCAAGTGATTCTCGACTGTTTGCATCACAATAAATTTTGAAACCTTGCTATAGCCAACAGGGGCACAATAGAGCTGAAGGATTGGAACAACAGTTAAAGGCACAAGGGCTGGCAATTTAGCTGTTCAAATGCTTCCATAGTAGTTTTTCTTGCAAAAAAGGTGGTGTGCTGGAACAAAATTATAGGCTCTTAGTTGTCGACGGATTTGGCTGATCAAAATTTTCGAGTATGGCTTGTTAAGCAATGTGCTCCTTGGAGGGTAGGCAAGGATATGGCCTGTTTAATAATGGAAGAAGTGTTGGGGTTCCTGGTTAACAATGGCCTCCTTATGAGTGTCAGATCATCTGTGTTTAGAAGCCAGAAGCTTTGCTCAACTAATCAGTTTCAACAGTTTTAGGTTCATGACTAGTGTGAAGAATTTTTTGATGCTTTGTTAAATAGGAGAGCTATATATAGCGGGCAATCTTGTGATTCGGTAGTGATGCGTAGCTTTATTATTACGGTATTTTGTAATTTCCTTGATTGTTCTGAGATTGACATGTATGCGTTATCATTAAAATCAATTCTCGAACTCCACGTTCCTGATGTATATAGTCTGCATTTTCCTGTATTATGATTTGGAACAGACTTTTCTTGCAAATTAAAAGGAATGATATTAGTGGTAGTTAATTTCACATGAAGAGATTAATTTCACCTGTATTCTGCGATATATAAGTGTATTTTTGCCAAATGAAGAGCAGGGAAAAAATGGTTATATATACATTGCTGTTGTTGTCTGAGAAGCACGCTCAATATGGACAACATGTCAGAATGTGCATTTATGAGTTGACCAAACTAATACTACCTATGTACTCTATACAATAATTTAGTCTCAGGGCATTGCAATTTGTAATGAACAGTTTTTTGAACTTCTTGTTCTTTTTGTATACTGGTGGTGCTCTTTTTTCAATTTAAAAATCTGCAACAGTCATAACTAAAACATCTTTTAAATGAGAAGGTCAGTTGGTGTTTAGGCCCGTGTTTACTCTATACGTTTCTGTTTTTGCAGATATGAGATTTTTGTTCTGTAATAAATAGCATACACACGACTATCTGCATCCTTTAGCATAAACTGACACTTGTTTTTCTGCTTCCATATAAACTTGTATGAAGATATTGTGGTGGATGCTTACTGGTTTTTATACTGTCTGATTTAATGGTGATCCACCTGACTGAGTTATTTGTCTTTTTCCACAACTGTATACTAAATGTCTTAATCATTATTGTAGACATTACAGGAACATATTTTCCTTTTGAGATGTCTCCAGCTTCGAAATCAAAGTCAAAGGACAAAAAGGCTGGCAAGGAACCCCAGAAGGCTTCATCAAAGCTTTCAGGACCTGCTAATGCAGGAAGTGGTATCTCAGCTAGTGCATACAACCCACTGTCTGGAACATTTCATACCATTGAAACAGTGCCGGCATCATCTGCATCACCTCTACACGATAATGGTCGTTTCCGAAACATTGACGAGACAGATGATCATCTTGGAGGCTCGCTTGGAGCTGGGGTTGAGTATGATTCTGTATCGAATAATGGTAGCTGGTCTGGCGAGTCAGAAGATCAAAAAGAGAAGACTTCTAATCATCCAGTACGGCAAGAAACTGTACCGGGCACTGAAAATGATAAGCGGGAAAAAATACGCCAGAAGAATGAGAAAAAGCATCAGCGTCAAAGGGAGAGGCGAGCACATGAGTTGCATGAGCGGTGCACTGGTTATCTTATGTCGAGAAAGCTGGAAGCACTAGCTCAACAGCTTGTTGCAATGGGATTTTTGCGTGAACGGGCAACGATGGCTCTTATATTGAATGAAGGCAAGTTAGAAGAATCTGTAACATGGTTGTTTGAAGAGGGTGAACATGCAGATAAGCACAGAGATCAAAACCTTGGTGGGGGTGCTTTGAAAATTGATATATCAGAAGAGCTTGCTCGGATTGTAGAAATGGAAATCAGATATAAGTGCACAAAGCAGGAGGTAGAAAGAGCTGTGGTTGCCTCTGAAGGTGATCTTGAGAAGGCTGTAGAAAGTTTAAGACAACTGAAGCTAGATCCACCTTCTTCTCCTCCAAAACCTGATGAAAATGGTGATCCTCCAATGTCAAGTAGTGAAAATGGCAAGCCTTCTTTAGCAGGTAGCCAGAATATGGTGAGACCACAACCAAAGCTCAACCTAACTACCATGGTACAGCAAAGAAGAGATGATAAAGATTTTAACTATACAAAAGCAGCTGTTGTGGTGGGAGGATCTTTGGAATCAGGTAGTAAAAATGTGCGGTCCTTGAAGAGAATACAACCGAAGTCGGAGTGGCCAAGACCTCAGCCAACTCCTACACCAACTGACAAGAGATGGCCACCAAGTGCGGGATCAAATCCTTCTGTCTCTTGCTCTTTGGCATCTCCTTTGCATGGGCCACCTCCACCTGCCAAGACAGAAACCTGTTATGTTGCTGTCGGAAGTGAATATAAGAGCCTTCAGCCTGGAACCATTAGAGAACCAGTTATTATGATGCAGCGGCCTCAATCTGTAAATTCAAAGCAGGTTCCAACTGCAAGCATAAGCTCATCTCCTCCTGGAACAGCCACTGGTTGGTATCCCACCAATAGTGTTGATGTCATGAGGTCAAATGGCTTGATGCCTCACATTCCTAGCACAAGAAGCCCCAGCCCAAACAATCTGAGTTCGAATCAGATGTTCCACCAATTTCATTATCAACAACCGCAGTATTTTGTCCCCAGCAGTGGCCCAGGGGATTCTTCTGGAACCAGCAAGGTAAATGGCTTATGGAGTAGAGCTGGTGCATCACCATCACTTGCTGCTGCTTCTTCCCTCGGACTTTTCTCCGTTCCGGGCTCAACAGGTTCATCAGGGGCAACCTCTCCAGTTGATTGGAGCACTTCTGGGTCAATGGCGCAGATGGATTACACCAGCATAGACTGGAGTTTGAATCGAGGTTTACAATCCCCAGGGCCTGGCGGATTGTGGCTAGGACCAGGTTTAAAGAGCAGTGCTCAATCGTATGTTTCTACCGGTGCTTCTGGCTTTGGTGCTAGATTGGCAATGAGATCAGCTCCCAATGGCAATGGTGTACCCATTCCGGGACTGCAGGATGGCGGTGTGGCGAATTCAGAAACATCCACCTCCGGTTCCCATGAATGGTCCTCTCCATTTGAAGGGGATGATATCTTTGGCTTGTCTAGACAGTTTGTTTCGTCTCCTTCGCTGTAGGGCGGCGGCAGGGAATGATTTCAATGAATGAAAAAGAAAAAGAAAGACCTCAAAATGTGTTTGAATTTGATGTTGGTTCCTTTTGTTGATTTTTGGTGAATATCATTCCAGTTTCGCAAGTCCTTTGCACTCCATCTCCTCCCTTTGCCTTGATTTCTTATCCGCTCAAAGTCATTATTCGAAAAAAGCAACAAGTGAGAAAAAATAAAATAAAATAAAATTGATCAAGGGAAATTAAGTTCCATCTACTTGAATTGGCATGAACCAGATGCTATATCAAATCCGACTTCACCAACCAGGCCTTCATTTTTCGTTGATTTGACATTTTCGGCACATTCATTTTATTGATTAAACATCATTTCATCAAGAAATAATTAGATAGACTAAGAATCTTATAAAGCAAGGAGTAAAAAAACAGTCGGCAATGGATGAATATTTTATAGACTAATCGACCTGACTTTTTGCCTTAACCTGATCAAAGTATAACAATTAGCTTCTAATTCTGGTCGGTATCAATTGGACAAATTTGGTGAAATTGTCATCCTGGAGTACAAAAATTCACACATGATGAATAATCTTTCCATCCATTTTATCATTCAACATGATGTATATTCCGATAATACCCCGTCCCATCAACATGTCTATAGCTTTCTTTATTCCCAGCTACATAGCTTCAGAAAAAGGTATTACAGCTGCAACTCAGCGAGATTTTGACTCCAAATTGTTTGGATGTCTTTCCCTATCCAACCTAGCATTTGCTATTATTCGTTCTGATTAACAAAATCTGTGAAGACTACCACCTCAATGAATGATACAATTATAAAGATGTGACCATTGTTTTATACAAGAGAATAATTCACTCAGTAGAACGGGAAAATTCAGGTGGAGAGCTACAAGTAGTTGAAGCAGGTTGTTGATACCACTTATTTGCTTCACGAGCAAGGAAGCTGGCTTCTGCAATTAGAAAGAATGATGCGACAGAGTCAAATTTACAAATTATACCAGGAATGTGAAAAGAGATTTCTTCTTTCATTGAGGGGGGCTTGAGTTTTTCCTAAAAGAAGAATACTAGAAGACTAGTTCAACTGAAATTAAAACAAAAAAATGCTAAACAGTAAAAAAAATCTTCAAGGAGGTTATGAAGCAATCAGGTATTGACACATGTATATCTTGAAGTTTTTCTAGTTGTTTTTTTCATAAAGTTTAGCATTAGTCTTGTTTAAGAATTTTCACAAGTTCTTTGTGCTAACACCCCATCATGCCTCTGATTGTGTACCTTAATCCCTCTTGCTTTTAATGCATTTCCAAGTAAATGGAAACCTACTTCAGTGATATTAGGTATTTTCTCTTCAAGCTTCAGGAATTCCGGTGAGGCATTTATGAAATAGGAAGCTAATGGGTGGGACTAGCTTTACCTGACACAAAAACATCCTGGTACTCATCGTCATCGTATATAAATTGCGGAGGATCTGGTGAGCCAATCCCAACTATTGTGCTTCCACTGCATGAAATATATGGGAAATGGAATTAGGATTGACGTACAATGGATGTCAGTTCATGTCAATCCCGGATGTTATCTTGAATGTTCTAACAACAACATGTCTTCTTTTGACATAGCAACATTAAAGTATACAACTATGCAAATAAATTTCAGAAGCTACAACTCTCCTTGCACCATTAGAGATCAACTTCTAATGCTCAATTATTAAGAGGGGTGAAATAAATAAGATCATCTTGTAAAACTTGAAAGCGAGCACAAAAAAGAGAACCTTGAAACCATACGAGTGATAAGATTTTTAACAGCATACACATAGTAGGGCATGGCATTCAAAGAATATGATAAAGATAGCAACACTGAATCAAGGCTTGCACCACCTTACATTCAATCACAGCTCATTCAAGGCAAACAGGCTGAATTTAACAGTTAAGAGACACTTCCAAGGCAAGAATAGGACCTCACTCCATCCTAATTTCAATGCTGGTATGAAATGTTCATGCACGTGAATAATTACATTAGAAATGAGCTTCAAATGCTTAAATTCAGCTGAAACAGGTTGCATTAATGAATATTTAAGGCAGCTAAGCTATGCCATTTGAGTTGTTGCAGATAGGTTAAAGTTTAAAGAGGGTATAGGGTTTGGAAGTGGAGAAAGGACAGCCTTCTTCTGAACAATTGAAAAACTTGCACTTGACATTGCAGTATTAGAGAAGTTGAAATATCAGTTTCAACCTCTCCCTTCTCAAGGAGAGAAGCATTCAAGTGTACTCCAGTTGGGCAACAGCATATTGAGCTATAATGATCATTAGGATAACTGCTGTGTTACAGAAAATTATGCAGCCTGTATAGAGGATTTGAAGGCCTACTAGACAACATGGTTACTCAAAAGACCAGCATTTAACTTGAACCTAAAACTATCGTAGTGAACATGGGTTTTTACACGCTGATATCAGAAAATTACAATGACAAGGTACATTAAAGAGTTTATCACTTACCATTATCATAGCTTACAGTAACGCATGCATTGAAGTGCAAAAGATCAAATCTCATTAAAATTCATCAGAAATAAAACAGTATCAGACCATTTTGTGGAGTTATGCCAAATGTTGATTAAATATGAAGATTCAAATTGCAATCCATCATCATACCTCCCAGACATGAAAACAGCATCATATTGTCCACGACCAGCTGCAGCTATACGCTGTTTTAATCTTTTGAGAGAGGGGAGAACTTCAAAGGCAGGAGGTTCTGCAAGAAAACCATTCTATAACATATAAATATATGATTGGACCAGCCCTGGCTATCCAAGAACTACTATGAGCATAGCAGGCTCTGAATGATAAGGGAGTCTATGACCTGCAATACCCACCCTTTAAGCCTTAAAAAGTGAGGATAAATGGACAAAGGAACAACTCCAGTATTGATGTGAGAACACGGTGCAAACAAGCATTAGGGTTACATTAAGGGTCACCCAGTCCAAAGCCAACTAAGCATTCATAGAAGTATCATCCTCTATTTCTGACTTTTGTTGTGCAATTATCCCATCATTGTCCCAACCATAAAAATGGCATGTTTAATCTCTCTGTCACCTTTTACCACCATAAATATCATTTGTCGTAGAAAAGGTGTCACCAGTACTCCCAGCAGCAATTGATATTTAATTCCCATGATCTGGTGGTCTAGATTTGGTGCGCAAGTAGTGGTGATGATGGTGGCAACATGGCAAGAGCGGCAGTGGTCCAGATTAGGCCCAGTTGCTTCTTCGTTATATTGACCTAGAGAGAGTGTTATTGTTTTGTTTTTGTAACATTTGATTATAAAACTTGGAGGTTTTTAAGAATTGGGACACGAGTCATGCATCAAGCATGATACCAATTCAATTTTGATGCAGTTATGGATGGAGGGTTCTGATTGTAAAATGGAAGCATAATAGAGGGACTCTGTTAATCAAATTTGTAGCTGAGGGAACTGATTAATCAAACTACAGAGTACAGGAACCATGAGTGTAATTGATCCCACATTCAACAACCAGCCTGTGTGATAACCAATAAATCTAAAACAAACAAAGGTTTTCATGCAGGTTTACCTAATTTGGAAGCAAGGGGGTTGGAGAAAGAAAGAAAGAAAACTTCACATTTCAGAAAGGAGAACAAAAGGATGGCAAGCTCAAGTATCTGTAGATTCATACCCAAATCATTGATACAGACATCTTGTGATATTCCATTCATTGAGATCTTCTCCAGCAATGTTAAGGGATCAGCTTGACTGGTTTTATCCAATTGAAAGCGCTGAAAAATTAAAAAAAAAGTTTTCTTATCAAGAGATGAGCTGATATTAAAGAAACCCAAACAATTTGCTATTCCATAATACTAATACCAAATTACCTTGTAAACTTCTGCAGTTGAACATGCCTGCGGGGGCTTCATGAGAACCATTGGAATGCCTGAAGGTACTGGTGAAGGAATATCTTGAACAATCTAAAAAACCAGAGCAAAAACTTCAGCAAGTTCTCTAGCAAAACAGAATTGCATTTTCAGACATGCATGCACATTTGGAGCAGGCATCTATAATGGCAAATGGGTGTGCATGTCCTTCTAAAAGTAACTGAGAAATTAATTTAAGCAATTCATATTGTTTTGTTGAGAAAAGGTTGCAACTTTCCCACTGCCTGCCTGATTTTCAAATAATTTCCTAAATGCGTGATTTGTGTATGACTCGTCCTAACATTTGCATGATCATTTTATGCGCAATACTACCTCAACTATTAATTACACACAGGTTGAGGTTGGGGCATAAATATTTTACCTTCATCCTGCCTTGTCTAGAAGCCTAAACTAGTTTGTTTGGTACCAAACAACAGCCACACTATCTATGCATGATATAACAGCATCACATCTGAAGATACTAACAGAAACACCACCTAAACACCATAAGTGGCTCTCCACAGTCTTCCAGACTAAACTAAACCAGCCCTTAGTCCTCCAAAAACGGAATGGGTTGCAACTATACTTGTGAATCCAGCTTATTATTCATAGCGAAGGCAAAATATAAAAGGAAGGAAATTGACCTTCTCAAACGAATGAGGGAAATCTCAATCAAGTCTGTAATTGTACAATCACCCTCCATTGGCAATTGAGAGCATGAATGAAATGTGGAATGAAACAAGGAAGGTCTTCAAATTGATTGTTAAACCGGAATTCATACATACCTCACCACGACCAGTACAGTAGGCTGCTCCATGAGAAAAAAAGAAAGGGATATCTGAACCAATCTCACTTGACCATTCTTGGAGTTCCTTCTCAGTAGCAAGAAAACCACTGAATTGATTTGCGGCCCACAGGGCAGTAGCAGCATTGCTGCTCCCACCACCAAGTCCTGCTCCAGTGGGCACCTTTTTGTCTAAATGAATCTGCCAACAAATTTCAAATATTCAGTGTTATTCTTCAATTACTGTGTTCATATCCAGAAACGGCTTTACTGTGTTCATATCTAGAAACGGATCTTCAAATACACTAACCAATAGAACTTCTTACCCAAAAGTAATTGTCAGTGCCTGTCTTTTTCCTGTAAAGGTTAAGGGCTTTAATTATCTGCAAGAAGAAAGTTGAGAAAATAAAAGTTCACAAGCAATACACCCACAACACCAACAGCCAGAACAATATAATTTATGCCTTACCAAATTATCTCCGGTAAGAGGTACACCGGACACATTGGTAGATAATCGATCAATACTTTTTGATGGTGACAAAGAGAACTTAATTACATCTCCGAGACTAATCACCTGAGGGGACAGAAGGGGTAAAATATGAACTTCTGAAATTCAAATGACGGAAAACCCTAAAACCAAACACAGCATTAAAAAGGAAAAATGCTATAAACCAATCAGGTTTCTTTTTCCGATTTCACTTTGGTATACTAGTGTGCATAAATCTAACAAGAGAACAAAAGGCATTCACTGCTAGAATTTGTACAAGCTTACATGAAATAGAGATGCCAAATCATGATACCCATCTTCTCTCTTACTGGTTATTCTCAAGAAAACATTAACCTGCACCAAATAAGAATACCAAAATGCACATACATTTATTAAGAAAACTAAACAAACCCAATGATCATAATGGTCAAGCACAAGCAAGGGATGGGAACACTAACAAACAAACCTTGCAAGGTGAGAAAAGAGTGAGCCTTGAAAGAGGAGCCTGTTTATCCACCTCATCTGCCAACTTGTTTAGCTTTTCATCAGGATCATACACCAGCTAAATTACCCCACAAACAAAAAACCCCAAAAGTTCACAGCTTGAATTCAAAGCATAAACAACAAACTATGCTAAAATGAAAGCAAAACCAGAAAAATAAAACAAACACAAACAAAAAAAAATGTTCAAAACTTTGAACCCAAAACACAAACAACAAAGGATTCTAAACTAAAAGTGCACACCTCTACTTGTTTTCTTGTGGCTTTAACAACTGGGGTCCTTCGAAATTGAACTTTTTGACAAAAAGAAAAGGACCCTCTTGGCTTAAATGAAGAGGTGTTGCTTTTACTTGAGAGATTGCTAGAAGTTTGAAAGGGAAAAGTATTGCAGAGAAGATGAGAAGAAGCCATGGATGGTTGAGTTTGCTCTTGGTATTGCTATCACAGGCACATAAACTCAGTGTTAAAATAGTGAAATTCAAGTCCCCAATTGTATAGTTTTGGTATGACTGCTGGGCATGGATTCTCGAGTGTGTTTCTCGCATAAAATGTTTATACATTTGTTGACGTTTTTCTGTGGATTTTTTCTACTGTTTGGGCCACAGTTACTGTTACGAGTGTGGTTAATTATGACTTTAAAAGTTTTTTTTTTTCAAATATATTAAAATAATATTTTATTTTTATTTTTTAAAAATTAATTAATTCTTTAAATATTTTTTTAATGAAATAACAAAAATTGAATCCCATATTGACAAAATTATAATTTAGTCATCGTGTTTAGTGGCGTGCTTAAAATCTTACTAATTAATTAATTAATTAAAAAGGTGTATTATATTATTACAAGAAATTAAATCTTGTGGGAAGTAATATAGATATGCCTTAGATTAAAATGGTATTTTATGAAGTTAATTGTCATTTTTTATTTGTTTAGGGCATTAATATTTTGTTAATATTTTTTAACAACTATAAGTTTATTTTATTAATCTTAAAAATTTAAATCCAAAACCTATGCTACATTAGTGTAATAGAAATTTTATTTTCCAATAAACAGTGCAATAACTTAGTTATCCAAACCAGGCTTGTTAATTCCGTTTCGTTCAGGCCGGAATGGCCGGAACGTTCTGTGCCATTAAAAAAACCGAGACAAAACGATGTCGTTTTCCTCTCGGTTTTAATTTCGGTCAGTTCCGGAAATTCCGGCTAAATTCCGGCCGGAACGCCTCGGCACCGTTCCGGCTCAAAATCATAATATTTCCTTCATTTTAGAACATTTTACTATCATAATATTTTGGAATTTTAGAGATGTTTCTAATTTTGAGATTATGTTTGTTTGACTTTGTGTTTATATTATATAATTTAAAGTTAATTTATCTTGAATTTAAATTATACTTGTTAAATTAATATTTTAATTTTTTCATATATATATATATATATAATTATATATGAACAGTACAACCTCGAAACGGCACACCGAAACGCTCCAAAATCAAAACATTCCATTCCAATAGAAAAACCGGAACGATGATCAAAACGATATTGACAACCTTGATCCAAACCATCCAAAAATTTTAGCCTTAAATTTAGGGCTTGATAGTAAATTCATGATAGTTTTTTTGTTGTTATTAGTGTTTAGTCAAAAAGGCATTTTAGCTTTTGTACAAATAAAAAAATTGTTGATGTGTGTTTGACAAGAGTCAACTTATTATCTTTTTTGTCATCTTTGAACGATGCTTGTGGCTTACTCCGATAATAATAATCATGCTTCTGTCATATCATTTAATTCATTCCAACCTTTTGTTTTCTCTCTAGATGACATGTGTATAGTGATTTGTTTTTTAATTTTTTTTAACATTAAATTAGTTGTTGATTGATTTTCTTAATTAAACCAAGATATGAGATCTCATGAGTTACAATATTTTTTATTTATAATTTTATTACTTAACATTAGATTGATTGAGAATTAATTTCCTCTATTAAGCCTGAAAATGAGATTTCATAAGTTCTTAATTTCAGAAAATTAATATAATAATTTATATATAAAGAAAAGAAATTAAAAAATTCATGTTTTAAGATAAATTAAATTTAATAATAGAGAGGTAGGGATTGAATGGTAAAAAATATGCATTTGTGATAAAAAAAAATTTATCTTGTATTTTTAATAATGTAAGCTTTTAACTTTGTATTAGTATAAATATTTTAGTTGAGATATGATTGGGTGAATTATTTATTTTATTATTAAATATATTTGAATATTGATAATATCTTTTTAGGCCCCGTTTGTTTGCTGGAAAGTGGTTTCCTTTTGGAAAGTGAATTCCGAGGAAAGTGAATTCCTGAAAAGTGAATTCCGATGTTTGGCAGTGTTATGGAAAATGAACTGGAAAACACTTTCCAGTGTTTGTTTGTGTTATGAAAAATGAACTGGAAAATAATTTATTAATAAATTAATTTTTTTTCAAGTTTATTAAAATAATGAGGAACAAATCTTACAAATTAAAAAGTTGAATGAGAATGAAATTGAAAAAAAATATAATTTCATAAATTATCTCAAATAAAATAAATAATAATCAAAATAATAGAGATTAAATCTAAAATTTTTTTTAAAAAAAATGAAAGGTGAATAAATTAAAATAATAATAATTAACATTTCATAAATTATTTCAAATAAAATAAGTAACAATAAAAAAAATGAGGACCAAATTTGATAGATAAAAAATTTCAATAAAAAAATGATAAGAAAAAAGCAAATAGCAATTATAAAAATAAGGACCAAAATTAATATAAAAATTAAATTTTAAGAGATGGAATTGAAAAATAAATATTCAAAAACAAATTATATATAGCAATCAAAAGTTTGAGGATCAAATTTGATATAATCAGCAAATAATGACATTTCTAAATTTTTCACAACTTCCAGAAAGTGTTTTCCGCCCAAATTTTCTGGAAAACACTTTCCTGAAAACCAAGCCAATTTTTTCTTTGACTGGAAAGTATTTTCCGTTGACCAACTTTCCGGAAGGCAAACAAACACGGGAAAGTTTGGAAAGTGGTTTCCCGGAAAGTGAATTCCGGGAAACAAACGGGGCTTTAATAATGAATTATCTCGCTTAAGATAACCACGAGTATATTTTACTATTTAAAATAAATAAAAATAAAGTTCTACCAACCACATATATGTTTTATCTTTTATTTATTTCACCCCTTCCATTTGGATGCTCTCCTTTATCTTTCAACCTTGCTACATAAGCAATGGTCTATTATTATTATTATTATTATTATTATTATTATTATTTCGAGGAAATTTTATTTTATTTTATTTTATTTTAAATATTTTTATGAATTTATGTTAAACAAATAAAATTTTAATTATTTTTAATTTTTACAAGGTAAACACAATTCAACTCAAAATTTATAGGGTAAATCTCAAATTCTTTACCGTACATAGTTAAGTACCTTCAAAGCCCGAGTTCACTTCTAAGCTTGAAACTACTGTTAGATTGATTAAGCTACTTCAAAGGCAGAATTCACTTCCATACTAGTGTGCATCTACTGCCCTGAAACTATTTTTCATGATAAAAAAATTCTAGTTGTAAAAGCTGTATCAGTTGAGTTGAGATTTTAAAATATAAATATATATTTTCTCATGGTTGAAAAATCCAGAGCAGCTTGATGGATGAACCTGTTGCTGGACTCGTATGATTTAATGGGGAAAAAAAATTCCTGGCAGACCCGATCGCAAAGCCTTATTCATCTTCTTCTGTTGATCTGATCTACTCGACCCGTCATTCAGGTCTTGTCCTGAAAGATCGGGTTATTACGTGTCTGTTTAAGAGTATGATTTAAGTTATTTTGAAAAGTGATTTTTATTTATAAATTATCAAAATAATATTTTTTAATTTTTTAAAATTATTTTTTACATCAATGAGTATACATGTATGCCTTGTGTACATTGTAAAGGAGGAGAATGCAGTCAAGGTTGGCCCACGTTATCTTGATTTTTGTTGCCTTGTTATCTCCCTCCTCTTCACTCTCCTTTCCTCGCCAGGAGGAGGCAGCAGAGCAACCAGCACAGGCTAATAAAATTATAACAATTATATATAAAACATGATGTCGCTGTCTCTGCCTCTGCCTTCTCGTTCTTCGCAAATTCGAACCCTTGCAATAACCCCGCCAAGCAGAAAGCACAAATTCTTGCAAATTCCACTACAATGGACATCATCAAGACCACTTCAACAATCACACACAAATCACCAATATTATTTACCAAGAAAGCCCTTTCAATGCATGTCTCGAAGCCAACAACAAGAATATGAAGTTGAAAGGCTTTTTTCTAACCTTAACCAGGTCACCCTGAAGAGAGAACCTGGTACCCATCTCTCTCTCTCTCTCTCTCTCTCTCTCTCTATATATATATATATATATATATATATATCATTTTAAATACTTTCATCCGTTCTCTTTGTTGCATGCAATTCTGTCTTCATGTTGTTCCTCTGTGTTTTCAGGAAGTTTATCTAGTGCAATATTTCTGGTTGCTGGCACTACGGTATATGTGTATTCTCGTTGTATGTGTTTATACGCAGTTTTTTACTTTTAGCGTGGCTAAGTATCTCCATTATCTAGATAGGTGCTGGGATCCTGGCAATTCCTTCCGTGACTCAAGAATCAGGATTTTTGGCCTCTTCGGTTGCCTGCGTTCTTTGCTGGATCTTTATGGTAACAATCTTTACCAAGATTTATTCATCTACGATGGCATTCTAGGATATAAATAATTCTACTCAAATTTAATATAAGATTTTGATTTTGTCTCTGTGTCTAACTGTAGCTATTCTGGGCTTCCATCGCGTAGTCGTTTATGGCCTTAGTTTGGTGATTTTTGCTTTTTATACTACTGTGTAGGTTACTACGGGATTGCTCCTTGCCGAAGTAAATGTGAATACAATGTGTGAATTGGGTTCAGGTGGTGTGTCATTGGTAAGTGCAGTCTAGAATTGAAATTAATCTCTGCAGTTTAATGTTTTGTATTTCTATGAGAGATTTGAGATAAAATTAGGATGAGATCAGTAACTGCTGTTTGTGGGCTCTCTCTCTTTAAATCTGGCTCGATCGAAACTCTTCCTGTCATCCGTGCTGAAACGAGATTTGAACACTTCGATTATATTAAAACCAGCTCTGGATGTTTGTCATGGCAATGAAAAATGTAATCGAAGTTTGAAGATTTGCAAGCCATGGTGTAAAAATGAGAATCTGTGCCTGTATGTCCATGATCAAATGCTTGATCTAACTAGCTCCATAATCAGCGTCATATACTAGAGTAGAGTTTTCTTCAAAAAGAAGGGAGTACAATATTATTTAAGTTGTATGCTGATATTTTCTATTTAGCTTATTGTTTTTGTTTCTCTGGTGGCTGATTTAAGGTGTCAATGGCCAAGAGGACACTTGGGGTGGCAGGAGTTCAATTTTCTTGGTAGGCTATTAAGTCATTTTTGTGCCTTTATCCTTTTAGGCCTCTCATTGATAGTATTATGTACTTTTAATGAAATGGGATATTGGAAGAAAAGATTTTGTTGGTTATCATTTCAGACACTCTGCATATTGTTGCTTACATTTTAAATTATTTTGACTTGAATTGACCATATAGAACATTCTTTGTGATTTGTTTTGCAGTTGGTCATACATATTCATCCATTATGCCCTTCTAATCGCTTATGTGGCACGTTCTTCAGATATTTTGACAAGCTTTCTCGGCATTCCACTGTACGCGCCATAATTCTAGCTTTTTAATGTGCCTAAGTGTTCGCCCTAATTTTTATGTCTCACTTTGTTGTTTCATCAGCAGTCTTTGCCAATTAATTTTTGTCAGCAGATTTTGCATTTCGTTTGTGCTGACAGGTTGCTTTGTGTTTGCAGATGGGAAAGTGCAATCTTATTCTCTTTAGCGTTTGGAGGCATATGCTACTTTGGAAGGTTGGTTATGTGTTCCATATATCCTTAGCTCGAGGAATCAGAAGCACCATGCATTGTTTCATATTAAAACTGATTGCTGTGTAACTGGAATCATTAATTTCTGCTTTGTTCTGTCTTGTCTGAATATGGAGCTCCCTGCGCTGTACAAATTTCAAATCTAATTTTAGAGCGACTAAAGTTTGCCATTTTCTCAATTGCACTTTCATACCTTGCCGTGATGAAGTTGTCAATCTAGCTCTTCAGATTCTACTTTGAACAGGAAAAGAATGAAAAATTGATGAATAGTATACTATATGATGATGTATTAATATGGAGATAAAGCTTAAATTTATGCCTCAAGTTTTGTTGGAATTCACTTTAAGTTGGTCAGTTGTAATTGATGTATGTAGATGTGGTGTGGCATACCATATTTTTTGCAATTTGGTATAAATATATGATGATATATGCATGTCTTGCATCTTGAATTCTGGCAGGCTTTGTAGAGGATCAGATTCAGTTCATCTTTCTTTTGCAAACATCTCTCTCTTTTTTTCTGTAAATTGAATGAAGAAAAGTTAAACGTCGAATCCATTTTTATTACAGCCAGCGCTTCATTGGTGCAGTCAATGGAGTTCTATTATTTGGAATCATCATTTCTTTTACATCTCTTGTGGTAATTCTCTTTATGAATCTATTAACTTCACCTTTTGTGTATATAGACAACTAAAGATTATATGATCTTCACTGCTAAATAAAACGCTATAGTTGATATTAAGAAATATTAATCCATTGATGACGTTAATCATGTGCATTCCTTGAACAATCTTCTTGGATGGTCTAATGTGAAAAATGTGCAGATCATGAAGGAGAAGTATTGAAATCGTCAATCAGATTTAGACATCCATATTTCTTTGTTAAGTAAATTGTTGAGGTTGCCATACTACATATTTAGTAGAATTATCTCATCAGTAAGTTATAGGATAGTTTGGAGTAGCCTGGCTTCTTCATGGTAAAACTGCTGCTATGACATAACTACTTTCAAAAACATCTGTGAACAGGATTTCTTTAATGTTTCTTGATTTTTTTTTTAAAATTCAAACAGCATCTCAAACATGGAACTTGATAACTTCATTTCTATTCTCAGCAAGACTCCCACCGGTCCATCCAGACTAACTGACTCTAGGATAATCGTTAAACTTTTACCTCTTCCCTGGAAAAGTTTGAAAATGGAGGGAGAAAAGGGTGGATTAGATGATTTTCTGAATCTAAAGTCTCGTATGTTTGCTTTCTCATCACTCATATGCAACTAGTTCAATCAAATGATATTGTAATTAAAGTGGTGAATGTGCTTCTTTGCATGTTATATGCGATGGGAAATTAAATTTTGTTTTGTCAGGTGGTTGCAAGTGGAGACCTGCATTTAGACGCTCTTTTGAAAGTCAACTTTGCAGCTGTTCCTATGAGTATACCCATAATTGCTCTTTCATTTGTTTATCAGGTAACATCACTGACCTGTAGTGTTTCCACGTGGAAGCAGTTGTAACATTTTCTATCTGCTTTTGATCAGAATGTAGTACCTGTTCTTTGCACAAATCTGGAAGGAAACCTATCAAAAGTAAGGTGACTGATCTTATCATCATAATTTTGATTGTTACTAATCCGAGTGTGTATTTCTTGGACTAAATAAATCTTCCTGGTAATCTTATTTGTGTTGTCATCAACAATTCAAACCATTGCATTTTTTATTTATAAAATCCTCCAAGAATGAGAATGAGAATAGATGATTAGTTGCTTCAAACAGTTGATTACTTTGTCAGGCATTTCCTAATATGGCAAGGTAGTTTTGTAGCATGACAGCATTGACAGACTCCACAAAGTCGGTTTTTATATAAGGTGGCCTAAAGTTCTTGATCGATCGAGGAATCATGTCATTTCATTATTAGATTTGTCATAATTCCAAGGGATATTTATTGTCTTTCAATTCATCTTTCTCGTTCTGAAACTTTAGCTGGTGCTCTCTGATGAAGGCAAGACTAGGGATTTAGTTTGTGCGGTACATAGGTTATTGTCAGACTTGTAGTTTTCAACCACATGCAGTTGTCAACATTCAAGATTTGTTGACGTTCCTTCAACTGCCTTCATTCTGGAAATTTTGTTTAATTAATGAAATTTTATAAAGGGACTTGAACTATAGCATACAAGCAGCTGGCTTCTTTGCCTGACTGCCTGTCATGATCTTCTTCTTGAATTGTTGTACACGGTGAGTTCATCAGGTTTTCTATTTTCAGGACTGCCATTGTTCTAGGCACAGCTATACCCCTTGGTCTGTTTCTTGTATGGGATGGTGTTATTCTTGGATCCGTTTCAACCCCTGAGATGGCTGAGAAGATTGCTGATCCATTACAACAGCTGCTATCTACCAATGGAGTTGTGGGAGTAAGTGTATCTGAAAAACTGTTAAAACCTCATAAGTTCTGCTTCCAGACTTGCAAAAGGTATGGGAAGTAAAAACTATGGTTTGTTTCATTTACTGTTTCTTTTCATCCATTCTGCAGCCCATAATACAAGCCTTCTCATTCCTTGCAATTGGAACATCTTATATTGGATTTGTTTTGGGACTTTCCGACTTCCTCGCTGACTGTGAGAGAACCTTCCTCTAATAATTATGACAAACTATAATCATATGCATATCTGATCATGTTAAGTACATGATCAAATGTAAAAGGTTTCTTGGATCAAAGTTGGCTATTTTTCTGTCTCTTTTTTACAATTTCTGAATTTGTTTGTAAAAGCATAATATAACTAGTTTGTTATTTTTGTTAATATTCAGTGTTAAAGCTCCCAGCTGGTGAGAACAAGCCTCTGCCCTACATCTTGACTTTGATTCCACCACTGGTGTTAGCATTGCTGGACCCTGAAATTTTCTTCAAGGCCCTGGACTTTGCAGGGACATATGGAGGTATGCAGGCAAAATATTCTCCTTTTCTCAGTGTCCTTTATGTTAAAAATCCATGGTTTGTTTCTGGCTCACCTCTCAGAGAGCCACAAGATTGTCTGAAATATTCTTTCTTTACTTGTGAAGCTTGGCATTTGTATGATTATTCATTCAAAGTTTTAAGAACTTAATATGGACTGACATGTCTAGTTGTTGCTCCATGTGATTGTTAGTATTGGTGCTCTTTGGAATTATTCCTGCTGCAATGGCATGGTCGGACAGGTACTCAAGTTCAACAACATCTATCAAACTACCACGACTGGTTCCTGGAGGAAAAGTTACCCTTTCTCTTGTGATGGGAGCTTCTGGATGTATCATTCTTTCTGAAATACTTGAGAACCTCATGCACCTTTAATTTGGCTACAACTTTACCCCCCCTCCTCCTATTTTACTTCCAATTTGGCTAATTTTTGTACAAAATCACTGTAAGGTTGTCGGTTTTGACAATCAAAATCTTTGTTTTGATATTGATCTTCGAGGTCTAGCAATAAACAGCTTCTCATTTGATCATCAATGCCATTTGTCCTATGGTAAGGCAACAGTCATAGCAATTCGGAAATGCTCCACGAGCATTCAAGTATCAGTACAAATCAAACTGAAAAAACTACACCTGATGTTTAGTCAAGCATTTCTGCATAATGCAGTGATATTCTGTTTCCAGATTTTTCTCTCCGCATTCTGTCACACTTCACACTACTTGTGGAGCTCCTACTGAAATTTGCTGAATTTAATGAACTTACTCGGCTTTCATCGTCTATTTCTACGCTGAAGCTGTCTCTTTTAAATGATTTCTCATACCTTCGAGATCCATTGAATTCAAATGTGCTGTTGAAGTAAGATTTGGCTGCATCAAGATCTTGAATCACTTGGGATGATTTTCTCTCTGTTATGCATTCTAGTGCAGATACCACCTGGAAGGAAATAAGTAGATAAAATATATTTTAATTCCTTGCATAATTATCAGCCATCTTTTGTCATGCTGATTCCTATGTATGATTCTTATTGCGTTTGGATTTCATTGACAAACTCCAAGCAATTACCTTATCCAAGGCTAATCGTTTCTTAGGATTTTCACAGAGACATTTGTTTGTCACTCGACCAATCGAGTAAAGCTGTTCAGAATCAAGGGAGTTGGCAATTCGGGGGTCAATTGTTTCACGAACCTCTTGTCTTTCAGAAATGGCCTTTCCTGTACAAGAATCTCTTCGGAAAATATGTAATTAATTTCAAGCATGATTACTTTGATAAACAAAATTTCCGCCCACATTTCACAAGACCTTTCATGCTACTTGTTCTCATGTTTCCATGAATTATGTTGTTCTTATGCAGGTAGTCTAAACCTCTAGCAGCACCCATTGCTACCTTCATCCTTTCTGTCCATGTCAAAGGTAAGGGGCAGTGCTCTGCATCATGCAAGAGATTTTACCTAGTTTTCTTCTTAGAATTATTAAATTTCAGGGATAAAATGAAATTAAGTTTCTGTTTAAAGATTAAATTGCATTTCATGTTGAATAGATTTTACTTACTTGATATGTGTTGATTGACTGAACCATTGCATGGATTCTCATATACAAGCAGTTCTTACGGGATCCCAGTAGCATGAGCACATTGTCATGTCTAGCTTTCTTGAGCAGATGGACTGCTGATTTGAAATTCATCTCTCCTTGATGGCTCGCAGATTTGTGTTGCTTGACAGCAATTTTCAGATTATTTCTTAGCTCACCCATGGAAGCAATACCAATCCCACCTTCATATTAAATTAAAAATAATTTAAATCAACCTGAGTTAACGTGTCAAACTTAAATCCTAGTTATAAGATCATAATAGTCTTACATAAAGTAAATTAAAAAAAAAAAAAACATTGCTCAATTCCTAGAAATCCAAAAATAAAAAGAATGAAATAAAAAAAATCAATTAATAAAAAAACCTAAGAAATTAAAACATCAACAAAGTTCTTGTGAAACCCTATGAACTAGATCTTGTGAACAAGATAACCTAAAAATAAAACTATGAAACCTAATTTTCAAATAAACAAAATATTAACATGATAATATATATATATATATATATATATATAATCTTAAGAAAAAAAAGATTCTAGTCAACTCAAGATAATTTATCAAATCCAATATCCGAGTCATAAAACTAAAACAACCTCATAGAAAATAAAACAAAAAAAATTCTCAAAATGTAATATCAATAAATCTAATGTAGTTTAGAAATAATATGAGGGCATTTGAGATAGCAATAACAACTATTTTTTAAAATGTTTTTTTATTAGAAAATATATTAAAATAATTTTTTTATTTTTTTAAATATTTTTAATATACCATATCATAAGGATAAAAAAAATTAAAAATTTAAAATATTCTAATTGAGAAGCCTAAATGGATGGATAGGATGATGTCTTGTGTATTGATTTATTGAAAGAGAGGAGATGGGCCAAAGCTAAACAATCCACCACACAAAGCCAACCCACCATTAAACTAAATCATTACAAATTCCAAAATTTCTAATCTAGGGTTTCTCCCCCTCTTATAAACTATCACTACCACTCCCTCCCCTTGCATTCTCACTGCTCATCGCTTTCTCTCTGTCGCCCCCATCTTCCTCGGAATAAAAAAGAGAGATCCATACCCTTCTCATCATCATCTTCAACAATGACAGTCACTTTCTCAGATCTCCACACAGAATCAGGCCTCAAATCCCTGAACGAGTATCTCTCAGGGAAATCTTATATCTCCGGAGATCAGATTTCCAAGGATGACATCAAAGTTTACGGTGCTGTTTTGGTGAATTCTGGTGGTGCTTTCCCTAATGCTGGCAAGTGGTATGATTCTGTTTCTTCACAGCTTGCCTCAAGGTAACAATTTTTCACTTTTCAAAGTTCAATTTCGCATCTTGGGTTGATTTTGTTTTGATTTGGTTGGTGATTGATTATGGTTTTTGTGTTTTGATTTATAGCTTCCCAGGAAAAGCCTGCGGTGTAAGAGTTGGTGCCGCTGCCGCTGCTCCGGTTGAAGCTGCCCCTGCCAAGGTTTCTTTCTTTCTTTACAATAATTTTGCTTAATATCTTAATAATGATTTCTGGTTTTTGTTTATAATTGGGAATCTCAGAGTCTGGATCTTTTGCCATACGTATGTAGTTTATACACTGTGTGATTTGATTAGCTTTCATTGCGTATAAAACCATTGCCAATTGGGAGTAAAATAATGTAATCGATATAGAAGGTCAGATCTTATTAAGCAGTAGCGCACAGATAGGGCAGCTCTTACCTGCAAATTTATCGTGGCAAATTGAAGACTTCTGCCCTGGAACCTGCGAGAGTTTAGCTGCTCCTGTCCTATGAGTTTAAATTTAAAGCTTGACTTGTGTTTCTCACTGGTGTGTTAGAGGTAGGATTCAATGATAATGCGTTATTTTAATGCAGACAATAGGTTTTTGTGCTGTTTTATTACATGTTGGGGATGACTATTCCGTGGTCACAGTGATAGGTCTAAGAGTAATTTGCTGGTGATGCACAAATCATGCTGAATTTGCTATTTGGTACTGTCCTTTAACTTCGAATTAGGAATGTCCAGTACTTTGGTTGCGTAGGTGCAAGTCACATGGCAAAGATATTAGAGACGCTTCTTGACTTTCTTGCATTGAACTTGGGTGTTTTTCCTGTTCTTTTTCAGGCTGCTGGTGACGATGATGACGATGACTTGGATCTTTTTGGCGATGAGACTGAAGAGGACAAGAAGGCAGCAGAAGAGAGGGAGAAAGCTAAAAAGCAATCCTCCAAGAAGAAAGAGAGTAAGCTTTCTCGGTCCCCTTTCTACTTCACTCTAAAGTCTCGTTCATGCTCTTGTATAACATGTGTCAACTGCGACTAATCATTGCATTTGCCATGGACTTCTTTGGCAAAAGTCAATTTTATTAAAATCTCAAGTTGCAATAAAGATAATATTTATTTATTTATCTTTTTTTTTTTAGTTAACATTTAATTAGATAAAAAGGATAGATAAATAAATAGATATTATCTTGATCACAATAATATTTATTTATTTTTAAAATATTCTCTTTTAAAATTAAATAAATATTATTTTTATCTCAGAAAAAATCCTCCTTCTATGACTGCATTTTATATTCTGTTATGTTGATGTTTCCACACTTCTAGGTGGAAAATCTTCTGTTCTCATGGACGTGAAGCCATGGGATGATGAGACAGACATGGTGGCGTTGGAGAAGGCAGTTAGGAGTATTGAGATGCCCGGTCTTTTATGGGGAGCATGTATGATTTGTCTTGACTAAGTTTTATTTATTTATTTATTGTTCTCACACATGATAGTGTGATGCTAACCCTTGTGTGTTGGTTTTGTTAAGCAAAATTGGCTCCAGTTGGTTATGGAATCAAGAAGCTCCAGATCATGCTTACCATCGTCGACGACCTTGTATCAGTTGATTCCCTCATCGAGGAGTATCTCACAGTCGAGCCCTGCAGCGAATATATTCAGAGCTGTGATATTGTTGCCTTCAACAAGATCTAAGACAGCTTACATTCTACTGGTTGTAGTGTGTGTAGCCATCTTTGGCAGTAAGTTTTGTTGGTGTCTTTTCCTTTGTGAAATATCGTGTCCTGGTAATCTTGTGCTTCTGTTCTCCAGATCAGTGAGATATGAGATGCCGAACACTTTAAAAATTAAATTCCTCTTCGTCTGTGTTTGGCTGAATGCCCCCATTTGATCTGTTTTTGTGTTATCTTATTTGTTCCGGCCGTGTTATCGACCAATGCTGGAAATTTGATTAGCAGAAGTAAAACTCTCCATGCTGGAAATATTTCCACTAACAACAATGGTTTATATATTTTTATATATATAAAAATAAGTATATTTTGTTGAATTAGTAAAATTATTTTAATATCCTTAGAGAAGATTAACTAAACTCTTTTAGGGATCTGTTTGATACTTTTGCCATTTTTATTTATTAATTTCAAGGTTATTCAAGATCATTATTTTATTTGATCATATATTAAATATTATAAAAAAAAACCCTATTGATATGTGTGCTACACAAGAGACCATATGGGCAGCCCGATGCCATTTAGATAGTGTGTACAAGGCTTTAAATTCACTAAACGTCATCTTTCATGATAGTGTTTGAAAAGTCTCATAGCCCTCTCTACAATAGGGTGCCATGTGTCCCAAATGCATCTCTGATTTGGTACCAACAAACATTTTTTTTCTTCTCTGCACCTCAAATTCTATAATAATCCCTTTAAAACTTCATACCATCCTTTTCAATTTGTTTTTTCTTAACATTTGGTCACTATTTTTTTTTAAATTATTTCTCTTATGTTGAATAATCTATGAAACTATAATATTTTTTTTTCAATTCTAACCCCTTTATATTTTATCTTTTAAATTTGGTTTTTATTCATTTGATTGCTATTTGTTTTGTTTGAGCTCATTATTTACTTATTTTTACATTTGCTTTTACTATTTAATCCTCCTTAAGTATATGTTTCCTATCAAATTTTAGCTTCATTATTTTGATTGCTATGTTTTTTTTTTTTTAAATATCATCACCTTCCATTTTTTTTCCTTTTAAATTCGGTATTTATTCTTTTGATTACTATATGTTTTGTTTGTGATAATTTTTTATTTTTTATTTACAATTTCATCCTCTTTGAGTTTATTTTTCCCATCAATTTTGATCTCCATTCTTTTTTATTGCTGTTTTTTACTTTAATTTTTTTAAATTGATATTTTTTTCTGATTTAATCCTTCAAAATCAAATTAATTTGGAATTAAGCTTTTTAATTGAGTATGGATCTATGATTACACGGATTGAAAGTTTTAGAGATTAGCTGTAAGCCTTGGAAAATTATCATAAAAATAGATCAAATTAATACAAAGTAGGGTATTAAATATTTAAAAGAAGTTCAGAAAAACACCACGTAAATTAAATAAAAGAATTGTGGGGGAAAATAATAATAACCCATCCTTTCATTTTATCTCTCAAAGTTGATGACTGGGACATTAAATAAAGGGAGGAGAACATGAAAAAAATATGAAAGAAACTCTTGTACAAATGCTAAAGAAAAAAAGATATTAAGGGTTAGGGAGGGGTCAAACACAAGAAAAAAAACATTTAAGTTTGAGTAAGATTTGTGAAGAAAAAGAGAGTGATTAAAGGAGAAAATGACTAAGATATCAGGTAAAGAAGGAGACTTGAGGGAAATCTAAGCTGGTTAATAAATAAATTTTCAAATTATGATTCTATAACATATTTAGAGTATGTTTTTGTCAATTAGAGTGAAGATTTCTTGATATGCATTAAAATTCTTGCAAAAATTGAATTAGGGTTCTAAGTGAAAATTAGGAGAAAAGTATGTTTTCTTGAAAATGGGTCCACGGGATCATTATAGGTTATGGAATGAATAAAATTATGATGACATGCTAAAGCAATTGAGGGTTTGGTGGGTATGGGTAGCTAGCCATGTATAGATGGGTGAATAGTGATTCTTCTTACTAGTTTGTGTAAACCGTGTTATAATTGTATTATAAATTATGTGAATTATGATAATTTGTTGTTTGGTGATATTTTATACAATGATGATGAATTTGATGAATTAAGAACTTAGTGTAATTATATAAATTGTCATGTAAAAGAAAATGATTCCTAAGAAAGAGGAAAATTATATAAATTAGTAAGTCCATGTTTTCTCTTTTAGCTAGCCAAAAATGATGATGGGAGGGGTCAAATAAGTCAATGTATGTTTTTGTAACCTTTATGAAGAATAATTAACAATAAAGTTATATGGCAAATATGACTACTTTGGGGGGGAAAACATTGATGAGGGAAAGTTAAAAATATTGATTTTTATTTTAAGCTTGTTATGGGTAATGCTAATTAATGAGAGAATTGATTTAGAGTGGATACATTAACAACTATGCCACGAACCCGAGTCAAAGCAAAAGCTTCTAACATAGCAGGTAAGTCCCTTACACTTATAATTTTGTTACATCATATTAATATTTTTAATGTAGAAATTCAATCATTTGTTTCGATATTATTGTGAAAGTAAGGAAATAAGTGAATTATAGAAGAAAAGAAAGTAAGCGACTAACAAATTTGATTAACTACTCTCAAAGAGGGTTAATAATGCCAAGGGACCTTGACATAAATATTAAGAAAAGACAAAAGTAAAACATTAAAGTGAAACTTGAACTATTTTGGGCATCTAGATAACTAAAGATATAAATGAATAATTTTGATATCGTCATTTCATTTAAAGTTTGATTAGTTATTCCAGGTATTTAGATAGCTATTGATATCAATATTTTCATTTAAAACTTGATTAGTTACTCCTGAAATGAGGCGAATGATGCCAAAAGTTTTCTTGATATTGACATTTCTAAACAATGGATTTTAAGATATCCAAAAAAGGTTTAGTTATTTGGGTTAGGAGAACTAATGATATCAATGGGTTATATTGATATCGATATTAATTATTAGTTTTGATTAGTCAAT
Source organism: Salix arbutifolia (assembly GCA_025169955.1). NCBI lineage: Eukaryota > Viridiplantae > Streptophyta > Magnoliopsida > Malpighiales > Salicaceae > Salix > Salix arbutifolia. Next base: position 13,209,797 of record CM045917.1, on the reverse strand, counting down.
TTTTGGTAAAAGAGACTAATAATGCTAATAATATTACTAGCATCAACAAAAAAAGGTTTTGATTGAGTTTAAAAATATTTAAGGTGGATTATATATAAGGAAAGTATAATAATATGTGTTACACATGGACACGCGATGTCGGGGTGTAGATGAAATCTCCACCTAGTTACTTGGTTCAAAGTCGTTAGGAAATTCAAGTGTACTAGTTTTATCAGAGATTCAGAAGGTAAAAGATTGATTATGTCTAAAGAAATTATTAGCAACCTAACACACCCTACCTGATATAAGTTGCATTGTATGATTTGTAATGTGGTTTAAATGTCTTAGCTGATAGACTGTTTATGGCTTAAGATGAAGACTTTTTCATGTGAATAAATCAGACGACTAAAATTTTATAATGGAAGGGATTCGTGTAGGTGTCATAAAACGATTTACCTATCTTGAAAGACAAATGTGTTTTCCACAACTCGTATATTGTGGTGAGAAACACTCCCAATTATTATTGTTAAATATTCATAATAGTTTTAAGGATTTTTTGGTCAATTCAATTCTTGATATTTAAATATCAATCTACTTATCAATCTATTTATAGGTCTAACGAATAAACCAGAATATTTACCATATTAAAATTTATCGGTTATTGAAATATTGACTAAATTCTCATGGATTTAGTAAACTAGTAATTAAATCCTAAAATGCATGCAAATAAATATTTTTGAATGCTTATATGGAAATACTAAATAATATGAGAGACTTGGCCATATACAATTTAGATAAAATCTATTTGATGTTTTACATATATAGTTTGCATCACAATCAAACACTCAATATACAAATCCAAAATTTAAACGAACACCTTCTCGACAAGTTATCCTAAACACACACACGCAACGCAGATTTATATAAAAATTGCTGTAAATGTATTCAAAATTCGGACACTTGATTACCATGTTTTTGTATCCTAAAATTCATTTTTTTTACAAGTTGATCACTAGAATCTATATCCATGTTCTTGTTTTCACATCCTTATCCGAATTCGATCCACATAAATATAACCTGATCCCACTGTGCTTGCAGCAAAACCTGATTATGGGAGGAGGACAAGCATGTCTGTTCCTTTTACAATCATCTTGAAGAGGTATTTACCTGGAAGTCTAGCATGAGCAAACAGACCTCTACGATCATAGAATATATTCCATGCTACCTTGAAGACATTATAGTTACAGTTTCCATCTCTCATGAACGACGTCGTCTCTTGCCTGTTAAGAATGTTGTTTTGCTGTTCTTCTGATCAGATTCATGAAAAACAGTGCCCTCATGTCAATCTCGTATCTTCCTAAATTTATGTTGTCATCGTCACCTAGTTTCGCTTCCATTGTTCTAATCGATGCTACCACAAAAAAGCCAGAAGAAAATTTCTGAAATATGATAAACCACCCATGGGAATTCCCAACCTTATGTCTTCCTCTTGATACATACATACATACATACATACATACATACATACATATTATAAAACTAAGAGAGCATGTATGCCAGCAAAACTTCATATTATAAAACTAAGAGAGCAAGCCTGAGGACCACTTGGTCTGTGAAAATATTGTATGCTCAAGAGAAGCTTGAGCACTGGTACAGAATGAAAGCCTTCTTTAATTTCAGTTAAATGGACCTGATGCATAAGGAATTCTTGGTAAAGGAACAACTTATCTAGGTTTTACTCCAACTATTCTTTTCCTTACTCTTACCGTCGAGATATTCGGGATCATCCCCTCCACCTGATCAGCTCAGAAGCTAGGAGTTTAGAATTTAGACTCTTGTAAATGAAGTTGTTCATAAGCCAGAAACACAAAGCAACAGACATTTATCAGCAGGAGAAGGAAGCAAGTTTTGAGCAATGATTTGGATAAATTAACATGAAATAATAATAGAGAAATTGAGCATATATGAGACTCAACATGCTTCCTTCTTGCATCAGGTTCTTTCAAAGGTCAACAATGGTTTACATTAGAAATAGCTATAGCCTGCAAACAGTAAAATAGCTTAAATTCAAGCAATATATATGTAATAAATTAAAGGTAATATATTAAAACCTGGAGACAATGAAAATGCATGAGAGCCTGGAGATGAGGAAGGGAATTCAAAAACTACAAAGTAGATAAAAATGCAGCTCAATGATCGATCAAAACTAGTTGAAGAAAAATAAATCTATTCTTCGCCCTCCATGATTTAGGGCATGTTCAGGACAAAGCTTAATCTACAAGCACTGGCCCCAGTAACTGGAAATGCATATGAGAAACTGGAGATGAGGAAGGAAATTCAAAAATTACAAAGTAGGTTCAAATGGAGCTCAATGATTAGACCTTTTTGAAGAAAAAAGAAACCTAAAATCCATCCTCCATGATTTAGGGCATGTTCAGGTCAAAGCTTGATCTACAGGTACTGGCCCCAGTAGCTGGGAATGCACGAGAGTTTAGGGACGAGGAAGGAAATTTAAAAAATACAAAGTAGGTGCAAATTGAGATCAATGATCAGACCTAGCTGAAGAAAAAAGAAACCTATTCTCCATCCTCCATGATGTAGGGAATGTTCAGGTCAAAGCTTAAGCTACAAGTACTGGCTTCTCCAGCTTGATTGGCTTCTCCAGATGATTCTGAATTTGAAGTATTTTGACTAGCTTCTCCTGGTAAAGCTACTTCGTGTGATGGAGTAGCTTTAACTGGTCCTTTCCAGTGACATCTCTTATGACCTCCCAGTGCCTGCCCGGTGGCGAATGTCTTATGGCATATATCGCATTCGAAGGAGGAAATCCCCATTGGAATCGAGCTCTCCTCTTCAATTTCTTCTGATTTTTTAACTTCCATGGAAGAAAGTACATGGCCTTTCACATCCATGGTGGAGTTATAATCCAACAGTGCAGCTCCATCTCCATTGGCAAGGCCTTTTGAAGTTTCAGGATCATTTAACTTGCACATCCAGTTCATCATCGTCTTCTTCTTCTTTTTCTTTTTGGTGATCATACTGTGGGATTCATCATCCTGTTCATCTGACTCCCTCTTGCTCTTGCCTTTATCTTCATTAGACCAACGCGAAACTCCCAATTCACTGTCGACAGCTACAGCCTTTTGATCATCCATCCCGATTTGTAGCTTAAACTCATCCACTGGTTTGCCACTGTTTTTTGGTTTAAGAGATTTATACGTTGTGGATTCGTCATTAATCTTCAGCTTCTTTCTTTGTCGAACTTCCTCAATCGTCTGCTTATGTAATCGGCTACCATCGCGAGATAGTTCTATCAGATTACACGCAGCCTCAACCGGATCCAGATCACAAACAGCCTCAACTGGATCTAAGGTCCGCCCTCGCTTATCTCTCTTGTTCCAGCTTGAGAGGGATGCGAGTAGATCAACACCATCATCTGAACCTCTTTCCATAGCTAAACCAATCTGATCAACCTCTAATACAGCTGCAGATTCAGAAAGGCTAGAGGAGTTACGACTGTGTTTGTCAGACAATGAAGGCGGCTGAGTCCCCTTCCAGCCTCTATCAGGATGGAATCTCATATGGCCAAACAGAGAATTCATCGAAGGAAAAACTTTACCACACAAACAACAGGTTGGTTTTCCTCCACTAGCCACACTCACATCACCAGCTTTGATGGTATTACACCTACTACCGTTACTCTTCGACGATTTCAATTCCTGCTTCTTCGTCTTTTCACGCTGGGTCTTGGTAAGCTCTAATTGTCGAGCTTTCTTGAGATCTTTATCGTTCTTGAGATGGTGTCTCTTATGCCCTCCCCACGCCTTCCCTGATGAAAATTCTTTACCGCAATATTCACACACCCGATAGCCAGGTCCACGCGGGTCAGCACCTGCACCTTCACGATCATCCCCGCTAGGTTTACTGCTGCTAGCTATTTTGATCTTGAAAGAAAATTTCGATCTCGAAGCTAAGGGATCTAATGGTAGTGATGCAACAGGTTTGTCTGCAGTAACCTTGGCAGGATAATGATCCCTTTGGAGAAACTCTCGTTCATGATCATCCATGGGAGACTTGAAAGAAAAGAAAAGCAAAAAAGAAGACTGCAGCACAAGCTTAGCTAGGGTTCTTGGAAGAGGTGCTATAGAAACGATCGTTATGGTGCTAGATAAGTAGGGGGGGGGAGATAATAGAGATTTTGCCGTATAATAAGAAGCTACATTCAGGGAAAGAAGAAAGAAATAAGGGTTTGGATTGGATAGAAGAAATCAAGAAACCATTTTGCGAAGATATCTCGCGAATTTTAGGTGGCATTAATTCTGAATTTATTAGATTCACATAAATATTCATTGCCTTTGATTCTTCAATGACAAGTCCTTTTTGGTAACCTTTCAATACTACAACTCTTCGCTTCAGTTTCCATTTACTACACTCTTTTTATTGGTATGTATGCTTATAATAATCTATCATAGTTATAAAACTCGAATCGGATCGATAAAATCCCGGTTAATTCAAGCCCGGTTAATTCTAGATACGAATCAATTCAGGTTGAATAAACGAGTTAAATAAAACAAATTATAAATCTTAATTTTTTTTTTGAAAAAGAATTTTTTATGTCAAAATAATATTTCTGATTTTTAAAAAATTATATTTTAGAATCGAGTTTCCAAAACCGTGACCCGGCCTTGTTTATGTCGAGTTGCACAACTACAACATTTAGAGTAAAAGAATTGTTATAAAATAAATTACAAAAAATAAAATGAAATAAAATCATTAGATATAAAATATTCTAGTGTTTGTTTTTGATGAAATTTGTACTTGGTGATAAATTTTGCTAAACCACCATCCCTATCCATCCGAGCATATAGGATGTGATGTGGAGTATCGAAAATAAAATTAAAATGGGCCATAAATTTTTTAAATTCCCATACATTTTTTAGAAGAATTTTCCTAATTTTAATTATTCTTTTCATATTTAATAATTAAGGAAATAAATTATTTCCTATTATTCTAGGTTGCCGGGTTAATAGAATCAAAATCTCTCTCTATTCTTTATTTCCTAAATTTTGATATTCTATGCAAAATTTCCAATTATAAATTTATTTCCTTTTAGACCTCACTCTTATTTCATGAGTGTATGCTTTGGATTTTCCTCGTTGATGAAAAATATTTCCCATTTTATATTTTTATTTTTCTACCCATTTGTTCCAATTTTCAATATTCCTCAACGCAAAAACAGAAAACATGTTCATCAATCTAAACCGAAACCTAAAAGGTGTTCAAATATTTTGAAAGATACAACGTTTATTTGCATAAAATTGCTTGGTATTTGAAGATGAAGGCTGTTTTTGCGAGAAAGAAAATCATTAAACAAATGGGATATACCATCGACAACTTCAAACTTGTTCTACGAAAATCTCTATTCATAGCTTAGGGGGGCAAAAAAAACACAAGGAGGAGGAGGAGGAGGCATGTCAATTTCTTGCTGTTAATTTTAAAAGGCTTGTTGAACTCGGCCGAGATTTTAATCCACCAAAGGTCCAGGGTCACCACTTGGAGGTGTTTGTGAATGTGTTTGGAAAATGTTTTTGAAAAAATTTGAATTTTACTTTAAATTAATTTTTTTAGAGTTTTTAGATCATTTTGATGTGATGATATAAAAAATGATTTAAAAAAAACAAAAAAAAATATAATTTTGATGCATTTCTGAACGAAAAACACTTTCAAACAACTTCAATCACATTCTCAAACAGGCACTTGGTCAATAACCGAGGTTGGTATTTTACAGTTTTAAAATTACTTGGATTTTTTTTCCTTGTAGTTTGACATTAATCCAAAAGTGGTCAAATTTGGTGCCTGAAACTCATGATTTGTGATGTCATAAAAACCAGTTTGTCACAAATACAACTTCATTTGTTGGAAATCCAAACATGAACAAGTTTTATAGTATGTAGTTAATGTTTGATGACAAAACAGATGAATTTAGAATGGAAAGAAACGTGTATAGGGTAGAGAAATGGTGATAAATATACACTAAATTTATAATTATTTTAGAGTGAATTTATGTGTTTTTAGTTCTAGATACAATGAACCATTTAATTAAATCAAATCTTTCACATATAAAATAGTAACCTAAAACGAAACCAAGTTCTTAAAACTTCAATTTTAATTAGATATCAATTCAAAGCATAAATCTCTTGTAACCTAGAAAAATAAGACAGAAGAGAATCAACTGCGTCATGTCAATGATGTCACAGATTTGCATCTCACCACATTTTGATCCCAAATTTAAAAACAAAATTAAAAAAATTATTTTTTATCTTTTATTTTAAACTAAATTTTTTTATAGTATTTTTAGATCATTTATTAATATTAAAAATAATTTTTTAAAATAATAAAATAGCATTTTAATATTTTTAAATTAAAAATATTTAAAAAAAAACAATTTTAATTGTATCTTTCAATCAAAAGTGGAGCTTCCATTGCTGCCTCCTCTCGCTGCGTCAAAAGCTCATTTCTCCACCGCCTCCATCAGCTTTCTAGCATAGACAACCTCCTCCGGGCTGCTATTCGTATTATTTCACAACCAACCAAACCTTCCCTTCTTTGCTACAAAATTAAATTTCTCTCTTTCTCCACTAATTAGCTAATTAATTAGTAATGGGTTAGTGTTTGTATTATGTTTGTTGTTGAATTTTGTTTGTTATTGGTGTTTAAGAAATTGAATCGATGGAGAATTTGGATAATTTTGTTTTCTCTTTATATTTATCTATGAAAATTCTTCTATTTATGTGGATTTTGTTTATTTATGAGAAATTATATGTTTTATTAGATTATTTCACCGTGCTACATTGTGGGTCAAATCAATTTTTTTTATGTTAAAAAAATATCTAAGCATTGCTATTCTTTTTTTAGTAGAAAAAAAGTTTGAACCATGTGAAAATTGATTCGATACGACTCGGTTACCTTGACAAATCCATAGACAATCTAGATGAGCAGTAAAAATACAGGTTGAGTTAAAATAAATATTTAAAATAAGATTTAAAAAAAACACTAATAAGATAATATATTAGATAGATTCGGGTCAACCTGATAATCCATATACCAAGTTATAAGATAATGATAACCTCGTAGAAAATAAATAAAAACAAAATGATGAAACTAAATTTTAAATATAGTTTTTTTCACCTGGTCCACATCTAGAAAAATCGTAGTCAACCTCAGACGAGTTAGAAGGTATCATTAAAGCTGACTCTAAAAGAAATCATGAGTCAACGAGTTTGGAGGTATCATTAAAGCTGATCGAATTGCATGAATGTGGGTGTCCACAAGCGCTCACGCGCGCGCGTAGATGACATATCCTAGACTATGATGGTCAACTCAGGCATTTATTTATTTAACAAATTTGCCATTCTTGAAATGGTGGAAGGAGATGTAAAATGTCCATATTTTTTAATGGATCAAGACAGGAAAAACCACACCATAAAAAGAAAAGGTAAATAATAATAAGAAGAAGAAAACACACAATTGAAAAACATTGGAATGGATTGATAAAAGTTTTGAAACGGATGGCCCATTACTATGGCAATGGCAGGATAATGTTTCATGTCTAGTCACCTAAGATGAACACACAGGGTAATTAAATCCAGAGGTACCAAAAACGTCACAAAATCTTAGGGAGCCTTTGATGAATGATAACAAAAGGATCATACAGGTTATTGGAGTATCAAATTTCAATGATGTCAAAGCCAACAAGGCCATCATCCTCACCCCAGTAGCAGATACAACTCATAGAGCACTTGCTAGCGCTCGCTGTTCACGGTTGATCTCCACCAAGAAGCGCCGCTACATCGTCAGTCTGAAAAAATTGGTCATTATGGTATTTACTGCTAGGCGCAAACCAGGTTGAGCCGAGCAAGACATCTGGCCTGTTACAGTTTGTCTGATGGAGAACGTCTCTCGCTTCAACATATGACAGAACCTGATCGATTGGTTCGGGCCTGACATTGTATGCTACAAGAATCACAGGTTCATTAGTAAAACTGGAATTCCCAACAAGTTCATATAATCTTAAATATTCTCACCTTGTTCGTCCGAGGAGCTTCCACTGATCGGGTTGCACTCGCTAAACAATGAGGAAGCTGAATGACCTGAAGGAGAGTTAAGATCAGCATGTAGTTCCCACTCTGCTGTGCAGACATTCATAGGTGAACTATGTGCTCCACTACCAGTTGCGACAAAAGCATCCGAAGTTTGGTGGCCTGGAGATTTCTTTGAGTGTTTCAGAGCTCGTGATTCATAGAGAACTGCCTCCAATAGACCACTACTTCTTGGTGACTGACCATCTGACTTTGTCTCCTTGGTTGGAGGAGACTGAATTAAAGTATCAGCAGACTCAAGTGAAGGCAGCGGGGAAGCAGGTGTTCCCCAGCTATCCTGTTGAGTTTCTGAACATTGGAGTGAAGGGAGCTCCAACTTCATGGCCTCACATATGGGCTCACAAGAAGAAGAAGAATTGCCATTTAATATGGCATGGCTGCCAGGAAGAACACCGCATGATGACTGGTCATAGCTGCTCAAATCACAACCATATGGGGAAGATAACCCAAAGTTCCCTGTAATCTTTCCGTGATGATAATCTGTCAATTGATCAAACTCTGGTATTCCCGTGCTGACACTACCATCAAGACCAGTGAATATAGTCTGTGACTCTCTAAAGCGTTTGGCAGGATGAATTGTTGGGATCACAAGGCCCTGACCATAGGATAAACCTACACCTTGTTTAGGCACGCTGCTTGCAGAAGCATCAAAAAGATCTGTTGAATAAGGCAGGACACCTGGATTGAGTGCCAGAGTTTTGAATTCCACTTCTGGAATCTTAAAATGTTCAGTCAGCATCATATCAGGATCATGTGAGTCCCCCGTTTGCAATTTACCCGTATTTTGACCATCTTTATTCATCTTATATCCTTGCAGACAAACTTCAGGGGGGTAAAGTGGTAAGCCAGCACGTTGCAGTCTCTTTGTTCTTGTATTCCAGTAGTTCTTTATCTCGTTGTCTGTCCGTCCAGGCAACTGCAATGGGAAAGAAATCATAAACACATAAAAATGGAAGCATGATACAGAAAACAAAACTGGGAACTCGAGGTTATGTTTGTTCGTATTAAGAGAAATCTCAGGGAAGAAACTTGTTTCATGTCTCCCATGGTTGCCTAAATGCTGTCATGTATAGGAATTTGCTAAACATATTATGAAATATGCTACCAGCCTACCACACAATGTCTTGTGAGTGGCCAGTATTATAAGAAACAAAAGCTCCAGATTATATTCAATTACCAAATTGTAATTCTGTGTGAACACAGTTACTTCACAAAAACAGAGATAAACTAATACGCAGGTTCAGTCATTGCACATAAAAGATGATACTTCTCCCCCAAAACGAAAACGAGCCTGAGAGTAATTATGAAGGCAGAAAGAAAAACAAGGTTCTGTTATACCTGTTTCAAAAGAAAATAAAGACCTAAAAGATGAAATTAGTTGAAGTAAATAGATAAGCACTTTAACATAAATACAAGATCATATTGTAGCTAATCATGTAGCAGGAAATTTCCATGTCTGTAATATGATGTGGAGTGGACATGGAGGTTTGATGCTTTTGAAGCTTATGCAAAGGCTCACAGAACATGTATTAAATAAACAGCTTCTCTAATACTCCTTCCTGGAATATTTTTTGAAACAATAGTTACTTTAAATACAAAATATGAATCCCTAGGATGGAAACATGATTTTTAAGATTAATATATAAGGTCAAAAACCAGCAATATCTCAGAAAATGGAAGCCGCTCGGGAAAAACATAAAACCAGTGAAGTTACAACCTCTGCAGATATCTCCAAAACTATTTAGAGTGACTCATTTAGCCTAATGAAAAATTCATTAAACTGGAAAAAGGAAATCTTTTGATGTTGTAACTAAGATATCTGAGACAACAAAAAGATTGTGCAGATATGTCTGACTATCAGATTGAGCTCAAGCACTATGCTTATATATCCTATTCCTTTTTTCTGGTTTATTATCTCATTCCAAAAACATCAGAATGATTGAAGATTAATTAAGAATTTGATTTTTTTTTATTTTGTTTCTTTTTTTATGTATTTAATTTTATTTCCAATCATACAAGATGATTTAATTTCTGCCATATCCATGCCACTTGATTTTCAGATTTTCTATACTGTGCAAATCTAAAAAATCCAACATCTTATAATTGCTGTGTTCCATGAACATAGTAAGACAGATCGATACCATCCCCGCAAAATAATTTATAAAGATCAAAGTGATAACACATTTATTTGAAAAAACTTTAAATCAGGAATAAAAGGTTACCAACCTCCGCAGCCATTCGAGCCCATTTGTTTCCCATATTAGCATGGAGTTGAATGATGCGGTTCTCTTCCTCTGGAGTGAACGAACCTTTCTTCAGATCTGGTCGTAGATGATTCGCCCATCGCAGACGGCAGCTTTTTCCACATCGGAAGAGCCCTGAGTGCTTCTGGACAGAATTCCAATTCCCTTCTCCATGCTTCTTGACATAGTCTATCAAAATAGCATCTTCCACAGAGGTCCACGGGCCTTTCTTCAAAGGACTAATCCCACCCACCATTCCCCCACCAATACCTTCATCAGCTGCAGGTGAATCTCGACGATCCTTGGACCACATATTATCCTCGATCCCATTCATCATGCTGCTCATCTCATGAATATGCCTGAATAGATGAAATATGACAGCTTAAATAAAGCTCAAAACAGTTCATTTCAAATCAGAAAAGGTAACTAACATAAAGAGCGAATCAAAGAGAGGAGAGTAAATTGCCGTTTTTAGACGCAACGAAGGCGACAAAACCAAAGGTGAAGTCCAAACAACAATGCACACCACTAAACATTTGCATATACACGCAATCCAACCACACAATCCAGCAATACAAGTAATCTACGCAACTCATTACCAGTTACGAAGTCAAAACCAAAACGCTTTTAATCTGGAGTCTATGGGATATTATTGAATGCACTATAATATGACAACTTTGCTAAGATTCCCTACAAGAATACTGTCTAAAATTAATACATTTGGCCAATTCTTTTGCTAATACATTTGAATTTTCAAATTACAGAAAATTTCTATATTCGATTTATAGAAAAAATTAAAATCAATACAAACATAATGCTCTCGGTTGTCTAGAATACTTCCTACCTTTCTTTCCTTTAATTAAATTGATATCCATGTTATTACAACCAACAGATTTAAAAAAGAAGAAAAAATTAAACTTAAAAGATTGCTTTTACCTGCACAAATTGTTGAAGTCAGGTGAAGGTTGACAAATTCCAAGATCAGAAACCCATCAACCCAACGAATCCCTCTATAATATCACTAAATCTAACATCACAACTCACAACCACCTCCAAAAACTTGAAAACCTTGAATGAAACAATGAAATCAAGCCTAAAATAAAAGAAGAAGAAAAACCCCTTCAAATATTAAAAATCAAAACATTTCGACTGAAACTGCAACAAAATGATGGGATTACAGTTCTTTTATGTTGTTTTTCTATTACATTTCTTTTAACAAGACAGAAATGATAGCTACAAAGAACCGAACTTAAACAAACTCAACACACTGGAATTAAAGCTGCATAGTTACGGAAATAAGCAATTAAAACAGTAAGAAAAAACAAAACATGAAAGTACACAATACTCAGATCCATTACAGCAAAATACATACCATTAAACTCTACCACAAATCAAAAGCAAGTCTAAAGTCTGTCAACAGAAGAGGGTTTTTGTTTATTTCTTGCTTGCAGAGTGGAGTTGCAAAAATGGGTTTAAAATGGAGCCATTAAAACCAAATAAAATAATAATAACAAAGATAGCATGAAAAAGAAACCCAAGTTAATTAAAAATATTAGATGGCAAAAAATGAGTAAATGTAGGAGAGACGAGTCATGAGGAAAAAATAATTCCTCAACATGCCATTTTTTATTTTGCATTTTAATCTTTTAATTTTTTTGGTCATGGTCTTTATGAGATAGTTTTTATTTTTTATTTGTATTTATCTATTTATACTCTTAGTTTTGACTTTTAATTTATATTCTTATTTATCTCTCTATTAAATACAGATTGCGTTGAAAAACAAAATAAATTTAACTTTGGTGGTGTGAAATAAGAGTGAAACACTTTTTTATGCACATATAGTGAATGGTCTGCTGTTGGTGATCTGTTATCCATGTTTTTTTTCATATGTTTTGACATTATCTAATAAAAACTCTGTCTACATTGATTATTTTGCTTAGATATATAGTATCATAAAAAAAATATAGCATCATTAATATGTTTTTTACATGTTAAAAAATCTAACACCATTCTGCCTAGGTTTACCTTCTTCTTTAATATTTTTATTAATATCATTTAAATTATAATTAGTATTATTATCATTATTAATATCATTATTATAATTGTTTTTGTCATTATTGATATTCTTCATTTATCATCAAAGTCATAATTATTAACACCATAAGCATTATAACCATTACAATAAATTACAATTGCTATTATCATTATGATTAGTAATGTCACTATTATTACCATGATTATAACACCTAAAAGTATTATTATTGCTAAAACAATTTAAAAAAATACCCTGAAGAATAATAATAAAAAATATCAATTTTCAAATAATCACTAACACAAATTAAATTTTAAGGACTAATTAAATAAAAACATAACCTCAACAAAAGAGAAAATAATAAACATTAAAAACCAAAACTAAGAACATATACATATAAACTTAGACAAAATATAGAGACAATTTTAGAAGGATTGAAATAATTTAAGGAATAAAGGTCAAAATAAAAAAATAATATATGTTCAAAATTGAAAAACAATAATCCAAGCTTCTATACCGAAAAAATTAAGGGACTTAAAACCAAAATTAAAATTAAAAGAATAAGGACCGAAATGAAAGCCAAATATATACTCAATTTCAATTAAAGAACAAACTTGAAACAAATCAAAACTTCTATAACATAAATCAAGATCAAGCAAAACAATCAAAATAGGAGGGACTGGATTAAAAACACCATAAAGTAAGGGGATTTTCGTGTAATTTAGGCTGTAGGAAAGAAAAAAGGGGGAAAAAAGGAACAATTGACCACCATCACGTTTTCAGTCACCGTGACACGACATGCGCACTACCATGTGAAAGAGGACATGACAGAGCATTTATTGTGATGCTGGATGGATATTTTTCACCACTGCACAACGTCGCATACTCCGCCTAAAAGGAATTTAAGGAAGAAAACCGTCAGCGCATTCGCCTGACGCGCCAACAGTATTATGCAGAAATAAATAAATAAAAATATAAAATTACCTAGACACCCCTACAACCAACTCTTGGATTTTGTCTTTTCTTATGGCATATCCGTATTTGTACTATTTAGAAACATTTAAAAAAACCAGAAACACCCTCACTAACAACTTTTGGTTTTTGTCTTATTTGAGGATAATATAATTATTTTACTATTCGCAGTAGTGTAAAAAATCAAAAACATCCCCGTGTAGTCAACTATTTGTTATCTGCTGATAGGGGTAAAACATAGTTTTACCGTACAAAAAAACTAAAAAAAACTCAAATACCCCCAAACAATAAGAGAATATCGACCATTCCATGGGAAAAGGCTAAAATACCCTCGAGTCTAAGAGTTAATTTTTTATACACCGAGAGACAAAACAATAATTACACTATTACAATCCAAAATAATATGTATCTACTGCTACAGTGAAAAACTCATACAATTTATCTTCTTTTTTAATTCAAAAGGAGATATCAACAGCAAAAAGCTAAATATATATATTTTTTAAAAAATAATAATAATAAAATCTTAACTTTGCCATTTCTTCATGGTGTTCTTTCATGGAGAGAGAAAAGGAGTTTGTATTTTGTTGTTCATAAGGTTTTATAAGGAGTTTGATAGAGTGAGGACTTGAATTGAATCACGGCCCCACTTAACCTTTACTTCTATTAATTATCAAAAAATCATATCATGATAATTCTATTAATTCTGCTAGCTTTTGGTATTTATTTCCTATTAATAAACATTTCATCTCTCATTGATGGCCCAAAAGTCTTCCAAGTGTAGCAGAAACATCCCCTAGGGTTACTAAAATAAGTAGTGATATTAGAAATGGAACTCCATTTTTTCCCCATTTCAAAAAAATAATTAAACTATACTACCAATGGGATTTCATCTTTTACTATTTTTGATAAGTTGGGAGGCATGATTTTTACAAAAATAATTAAAATAAAAATAATAAAAAATATTAATGGTAAATCAAATTGGGCTTCAACCTTAAAAGGGATAAGATTTCTCATAAAATTTATCATTAAACAACCAAGTTTACCACTTATACAAATAGATAGCTATAAGCAAGTTGTTCATAATTGTTTCAAAAGCCACCAAATTCCTCATCTCGATTTGAATGGTATCTTGCTATGTTGAGATGAAATATTGCTCTCCAAGTAACCATTAAATCTTTTTATTTATTATTATTCAGAATCATTAAGCTATACCCGAGATTTGAATGACATTTTGGTGTTTTTAGATTATTTTAATATATTGATATCAGAAATAATTTTTTTTAAATATTATTTTCATGTATTTCTGAATAAAAATCACTTTAAAAAACAACATCAACTCAGTGGCTGTTCAATAGTTGGGATTGCTTTTTAAAATACTTTTCATTAAGAAATATATCAAAAAAATATTTTTTTTATTTTTAAAAAAATATTTTTGACATTAACAGATAAAAATAATTTAAAAATATAAAATAATATTAATTTAAAATAAAAATAAAAAAAACGCAGAAACAAATACTTTAGGAGACCATGCGCCAAGCGAAGCAAAGGGTGACATGGGCTGCAAGTACCAGTCTCAACTGCCTCCTCTCGAGTCTCCCTGCACTTCAAAAAGCATTTGGGACAAAAGCTGATTTCATTCCATTTCCACAAGGACCCTAACCAATTCTAAATGGTACAGAATCTTCATTCATCAAATTGCATGATTTTCAATCTAAATTACATGACTTCTTTTGGAAAGCAATTTACATGGGGATCAAATGATGAAGATATACAAGCAGCACATTACAAGGTGGGCTCTGGAAATTGTTCAAACTGGTTTCAAATTAATGTGTTTAACTTGCTTTTCAATTACTTTTACTTGCGCCTAAAATCAAGAACATGGAAATGGTCTTCTCAGAAAAATAAAATAATACACAAAAATATACAAAAAAGAAGAAGGAGGGAGGCTTTTGCTCAGAGAGCAGTGCCAAGCACAAAACCCACGACAGCTGCCCGCCATCTGGTTGGCGGGTAGGTTTCAGGGAATCCATTGGAGTTGCAGCTGTCGTAATATTTATTTTGCCATTGCCCATATCTCGAATAGTTCAAAGTGACAACGTTGTCACCCGTAAATAGAGGTGAAACTCCAAGGAGGTTGCAGACCAAGCAGTTTGTCTCCTGGAATTTGTTTTATTATCGAATAAAAGGCAAGTGGGGAAGGGAAATGGAAGATGAAACAACAGGTTTTCGATCAGAGGTGGTATATGTTCTGCAAATTGTTCTGTCAGATTAAACATCTGGGGGTTTTAGAATATATAGTTGCACTCATTTGAATGGTAAAAATAACAATCAACACCACCTTGGGACTAAGCTTTTCCAAAATGTAGCTTGCAAAATCAACGAGGTCCATGGTCAGCAGCCTGAGAGACAGGAATGACATTACAAGATGCTCAACTAACTAGGACACTGTAAGTAACCTGGACTCAGCAAGGCAGTCTACGTGCTTCTTAAAGTGTTTTTCGTTTAGAAATGCTTCAAATGATTTTTTTTATTTTTTAAAAATTATTTTTGACATTAACACATGAAAATAATCTAAAAACACACAAAAAAAATTAATTTAAAATAAAAAATAACTAATTTTTTTCATGTGTTAATGTCAAAAATAATTTTTGAGCACACAAATATTTCATTTTCGAAATATGAAAATGAGTGTTCTGCCAATGCCATCCACATTCACAGAGGAAAAGAAGCTCAGTAGGAGGAAGATATAATTAAAAGATCAACGACAACATTCACATTGGCAGATAAATAGCAGAACTTGTTCTTTAACATCTGAAAATTCAGCCATACCCATGAGCAACATTATCCTCTAATATGAACAATTGAACAATAACAAGCTTTATCATAGAATTATGAATGTTCAAGTGAAAAATTATCCAAATGTATTCTTCTTCTTGACGCGCTAACTCGAGATAACAAATTAAGCCTCAGAACAAGGCAGGGTTGAGAAATAAATTGAAGAATGTCATGTTCTGTCTACTGATCAGTAGGTAAGTCCAAAAAGCTGTATGCTAGTTTTTAATTTTCTGCATGTTAACAATCCATGTTGCATAGTAGAGTGGAATGTAATGAAAACAGTAAGGCAGTTTCTCAAATGTTTTAGTATCAGAAACTTCTTCTCAATTTTGTGCTTAATAACCTAACCATGAAGGAGCACGTTGGCAGAACAAGATGATTCTGCAGTAATTTGTTTGTACCCTGACAAGTATAAAGCCTCATAGCATATGGAAAGGCACAATCGAGTCAGAATTTCATTTTGTGTGAGAATTGTATATTTACCTACGAAATCAAGAGGAAAATAATCTTGAAAATAAGTAGCCATGGCATCCCTGTAAAGTATCAAGCAAAGGAGCTGTCTGACATGCATCCTCAACCTCACGGTTCATCCACCTTTTTAGCATAGTTTCTGCAGCAATAGACACCTGATGCTGCAATACAGCAGCACCGAGAGGTCCCACCAAATTCAGCCTCGTCGCAGCCGAAAAAGCATCTCTCAATGTGATGAACATGTAAGCCCTCTGAGAAGTTTCACTATCCATGCCCAGAAGCCCACAGACAATCCCAAAGACAGGAGCATGGTGAAAAGCAGCAATATCAGAACCAAGAGACATCTCTCTCATAGTTTTAAGAGATGGGATTTCCGTAAACACAGCCGCAGCCACTCTCATTAGTGCCGATCCTTGCGAAACCGATGCCTTTCGACTTACTTCATTAGTTAGAGTAGCATCAAGCATCCTATCAAGTTTTCGCCAATTATCAAAATCCGGACACATTGCTGCGGAGTACACATAAGGAAGAAGCAAGCTCCCCGTGTTCTCCAAAACATGAATGACATAAGTTTGGAAGTCTTCTGGATTCAAAATCACACGTGCTTGAATAGCTGCCTCAATACCAAACGAATGAGCAAACCCGCCAGTAGGAAGAATCGAATCGATCAGTTGCCACTGGCTCCATTGCAAAGAATAACTCATGGAAGCAGTTTCCTCCTTTGCTCCATCTATTTCCTTCTTGCTTTCCATTGGATTCTTTTTTGAAAAACCAGCTTGGCCGCAGGCAAATACTTAGAAGATTAGCTATCAAAATAAGAATCAACAGCACAACCAACTCAATGAACAAATTATTTTATCACAACATAATCTCTAGGAATGCAAGAATTTCCAAAATCTATAATTAACCCAGCTAATCTTTATGCCCATTTTGCATATCCTGACAATAAAATTATCAACATCTGTCGTCAACCCAGCACATCAAATCACTTATACAATGTCAAATTCTTTGCAGTTTCAGAAATAATACACAGCGGAGATAACCACAATTTAAATCAGAAAAAGAAGTAAATTAAACAAAAAGATATTAAAACGGAAAAGAAAATAAAACCCAGATACGCAATCGTACGTAGAACTACAGATTTTATGGAGGTCAGCAGGGACTTTATGAAGTGAGGAGAGACTTGCCTGTCTTGTTTTCGGTAACCACGACCTTGCTGCGTGAAAAACTGGAAGCCCAGAAGACGTTGACTCCTTACTTATTTCAAGTGTTGGTTTCAATTTACCCAACTTTCTTTCACTTTGGTTCCAAAACTAGATTTTGTCTCAACTATGACCTTCTTAAATATAAAAATGTTTTGATGACGCTTGTAACCAATATAAATCCCTTGATTATACGCATTCTGTTAATTTAGTACTTCAATTTTAGAAACCTTGTGGCCTAAGGCTAGCTGCTTAACTTCGTAGGCATCCTCATATATAGATTTAATCCGTCATTCAATTTGATACAAATAAGAAGCTGATCGGAGATCAAACTCTGTCAAAATCTAAACCCAATAAAAATCCAAAATAAATACATACTCATGCCCTCTTCACAGTATCTTAGTAACAGACAAGAGTTCTAAGAAAATTAAGCATCTGATGGGATAGGAGGCAATGATGGGGTAGAAGACAGACAAAAGACTGAGAAACCTGTATCTCTAAAATGACAAGAAAGCTAATAAATAGAATAAAAATTCAAGAAAGTTAATTGTTGTGCATCTTTCCCCATTCCTATCTCTATGAACCTTGCAGCACCCTCCTCCGATCAAAACATCTTCTAAGGGAACATGG
The DNA here is from genome assembly GCA_025169955.1 of Salix arbutifolia. Lineage (NCBI taxonomy): Eukaryota > Viridiplantae > Streptophyta > Magnoliopsida > Malpighiales > Salicaceae > Salix > Salix arbutifolia. Next base: position 13,191,274 of record CM045917.1, on the reverse strand, counting down.
CATGGAGTATAAAGAAAAACTCGCCTGTCTCCAATCTGATATACTGCTCTTGATTTCTTCGTCTCTGGGTCATATATATGAACTCAAATTCTATGAATACTTCTCGTCAGCGTCGATATGCCATGTAAGAGCTCCATTTATGAAAACGGTTTGTATTCATTTATCACAATAACGGCTTCCCGGGATATCGTATTGCTTCCAAGTGTAAAAATCTGACCAGGATAACAATTCCCCGTGGTCTATTTATTATAATCTTGTACAGATGATTTGTGAGCTATAGTAAAACCAGACTCGCTGTGTCGAAGCAACGTGCCCTTGCTCCACTTCTGGTCCTGGAATCTCAACGTACCACTACTAAAAGATTTTCGTGACTGTTTGGGAGAGCGGTTGTAGTAGCTTTTCAAAGTGCTTTTCATGCCGAAATACATCAAAATGATATTTTTTTATTTTTTAAAAATCATTTTTAATATCAGTATATCAAAATGATATAAACACACTAAAAAAATTCATTTAAAATGCAAAAAAATAAATTGAAATTTGGCAAAACACGGGTTGCACCGCCCATCCAAACAGGGGCGAAGCAATAAGCAACTACCCAATTCGTTGCGGAAGACCAGCCCACCAAAAGGATGGGTTGTTCAGCCCATCTCGGCTGACCAGACAGCCCACAAAAAATATAAAAAATAAAAATATAAAATCTGCATGAAACAAAAAATATCTTGTTAAAAAAATATATACAAACAGAAATAAATATGTTGTTTTCATGCAAATGATCGAATTTCAAGGTTTTTCCAAGCATATTTTTCGTAACAACAAATATAGCATATTTCTCATGTTTTGAAACAAAAAATGAATATTGTAACTGGTTTACAATTATCTATTGGAATTTGGCCAAAATATCAAAAAAATTACCAATCATTTTGTTTTAGCTATCGCAGTGTAACATTACAGTGTAAAGTACACACACATGTGGTAAAAAAAAGGGTTTCTAAATGTTGTGTAATTTTTTTCAAATTTTAGAATGGTTAGGTTTTCAACCCAATGAGGTAGAGGCTCTCTCACGAAAAGAGGTCTACTTCGAGCCTTAGAAAAGACCAAGAAATAAAAAAAATATGACTTTGAAAAATAATCAAACAACAATGCAGCTTACCTTAGGTAAGATGCACTAGGGGTGAGGCGTCTTTTCTTTGCACAACAAGTCTCCTTATCCAGACTCTCGCAGACCATTAGGTTTTCTTGTGACCTTAATACTAGGTGACGACTTCTAAGATTTATAATCATAATTTTACGATTATAAAACCCCCTTTTCTACACATCGTCTCTCCTTCGGGGATGATAGAGCACGAAGTGTAAAAAAAAACTATATCACGACAATCAACATTAGAATTTCCGTTATTGAGTATAGTGAGCAATAAAATTTTCATTGGTGAGCATCATTGCTGTTTTTTTATCAATATTAATTTCCCTGATTTATTATTATTTTTTAATTAATTATGTATCTTTTGAAAGTAGTAGAACATATTTATTAATATTAACATTTAAAACTAAATATAGTGCAAATACAAATAAAAATAAAATTCGTAATACAATTGAAAATTCAGTTAAACTTATATGTACAAATACATGAGCATACAATAAAAAAAATACAATTATGGTGCTTACGGTGGAAATGAACTAGGATACTATGGATGAGAGTAAGATGAACTAATATATGGTAGTCATAGTTGTCAAAATCGTGATTTTGACATGACATGGAAGGGGCTTCGGAAACTTGGATCGTAAGATCGTACCTGAATTTTTCCGTACAAAAATCATAAAATCAAAGCTAAAATCATGTAGGTAGAAAATCATAAAATCATAAGTAAAATATTTCTGAATACAACACAACATAATTATGGCCATAAAACTTAATTAGTTAAGGTTCATACATGATTCAAAATAACTTAAAAATACATTACAAAACAATTATGTCCATAGAATTTCATTAGGTAAAAACTAATAAATTTAAAATAAATATTTTGCTGATGTGCTCTATAAATTAAAATCAGTCTCATGACCGTTATTTTCCTCGTTATTTTTAATACATTCATCAAAAGAATTACTATTGAAAGGATTATCAGTACTAATATTGGTATCAACACTGATATTGCTAGTACTAGCTCCAACTCCAACAAATTATTTCAACATCAGAACAAGAAAATGATTTAAAAACATCAAAAAAATTAATTTAAAGTAAAAAATAAATAATTTTTTTTTTCAAAAAATTTAAGTATAAATTTTAAAGTTAATAGTACTGATTTGCAAAAGTGATTCCATGATATATATATATATATATAGAGAGAGAGAGAGAGAGAGATTTAATAATTTTTATAAGGTTTGATTAGTTGACTCGCAAAATCGTACGATTTTGCGAGTCAACTCGTGATTTTGACAACCATAATAGTAGTCGAGGCCGAGGTTGATATACTGGTGAAGACATGGGATCCATAAATGCCATTGTATGTGGTGACATGGATGAGGCAGCACGTGGGGGCATTGATGAGGCCACAAATATTGGCATACCTTGACCCATATTTGATGTCCTGCCATAGCATCCATGATTGTTCACAAGATATTCATTAAAGAAATCTATCTCGTGTTTCATTTCTAAAATAAGATCATCTTTTTTCTTCAACTCGTATTTCAACTCCCGATAAGATGACTCCACTGAGTAGGAATATGATGGAGAATTCGTACTAACTATAGATTTTGGCATACGGGATGCACCATATACTCTACCCTTTGTAACCCACCTCAAGCCACACACCAAGATGCTCCATCAAATGAATGATGAATTACCCGATCAATTCCACACTTTGAAACCATCTCCTTTTATAATTTTTTTTACAAAAAACACATGTAATAATAAATTCATTTGAATGTTAAATGATATTAAAAAATAAAAGTACATACAACAACTTTTTTAGACTTGTTGTCTACAAATGTACCAAACTGCTTAACACTCTAATGCAAAATTGGAAACACCTAATCTCATGAAGGTCTTTCCCACCCTCTTATTCTTGCTATCAACATTAAAAAAAATAGAAAAGATAAATATTAAACAATTAAAATTATTTGTATTGAAAAAAAATCTTACCATGCTAGCTCGATATGATTCAAATAATATTGTACCGCCAGAATGAGTGCTTATTTTTTCATCTGTTTTAGTTAATCGATTCATCTTTGAAGATTCTGATCTTCTTTGGAATTCAGGGGTGGATCAAACATCTTTGATCATATTATTCCAGTCATCATTGTTTATCCAAATAGGACTTTTATCAAGACAATCCATAATATTTGTAGTGTTCATATTTGACATTGTTTTCTTGCGAGCTTCTGTCAATTGCTAGTTCAAGACAATTCTAGCTTTATCTTCCCAAGTTTTATCACAGTGATCTCTCTATTTTTTTTAAAGTAATATTATTAATTTAATGTAAACTAAAATAAAAAATAATATCTAACTACTTATAATATATATTTTAAATAATTATTTATAAATACTACTATAAATACATATATTTTAATAATTATTTATAAACAATTATTCATATGCTATATTCGAATTAATCCACTATTATACCATAATTCATGGCTATACTTATACTATCAAACAACATCTCACATCGATGGATAGAAATCTACATCACATTGTACACTATTAAAACCTTCTCATCATCAATTGTTATCAAATAAATTCTTTTATGATTTATTATTACAATATAACTACATATTACATATGAGATATCAACACTAAGCATATATCAAATGTATGATATTTTCATCATCATCCCCAAGTAGAGAAATTACAGAGTATTTTCCTATAATTTAATATTTCTCTCTCTATATTATAGTATAGTAGGAGAAGCGGGCCTGAATTCCTACCTCTAAATGGGCCAACCCTAAACCAAACCCAAAAAACCACCGTGTCAACAGTGACCCCCTGAGGCAGCCAGTCCTGCTCTCTTCTGTCTTGAGATCGAAGAAAACTTTTCTTCTTAAATCGCACTGTCTCTCTCTAGCGCCTACAAAAAGAAAAAAGCACAGCGAGAGAAGTTGAAGAAAACAGAATCATAAAACGATGAGCAGCATAGGAACAGGCTACGATCTGTCAGTCACTACTTTCTCGCCGGATGGCCGCGTTTTTCAGATCGAATACGCTGCTAAAGCCGTAGATAACAGTGGGTCTGTTTCTTTCCGATTCTCTTTGCTTGTTAGTTCCCACTCCAATTTCTTTCCTTGGATTCGCTTCACTAGCATTATAGCAATTAGTTTTTTTTTGCAGTACTGTTATTGGAATCAAGTGCAAAGACGGGATTGTTATGGTATAAATTTCATTCCTTTCTTTAAAAGATTGAGTCTTTTTTATCTGTTTTTTGTGATTGTAGTTGGAATTATAGTGATAAAATGGTTAATTGTTTGATTCTAGGGTGTGGAGAAGCTAATAGCTTCGAAGATGATGTTACCCGGTTCCAATAGGAGAATCCACGCCGTTCATCGTCATTCCGGCATGGTACTGCTTTTTTTTCTTTCTTTCTTTACAATGTTTGTACTAAATAGAGCTCAATTTTGTGTCTTTTCATTGCTGGTTGTTGGGTTTTGGACGGAGATTTATATCATTTGAAATGGATGAATTTATGGTCGTGGATGATTTACATGACATTTTTTAATCTCTTACGGGATTTGAGCTCGGTTTTATGTAGCTGAAGTATTCGTGTGCATGTGTTTTGATTGCTTTTAGCATGCCTGATAAATGGGGTCTTGTTTAGGGTCAGTTGGTCGGCTTAGTTTGTGACACGATTATGGGTTATTGTTGAAACTAACAACAATACAAGCTTGGGTTTGAATGGATTTGAGGTGTTTTTTTTGGGTACATGGTGAAAGCGAATGATTACTGTATCACAGAAGCTTTGGCCAAGTCTGTGAGCTAGAGTTTGTAGGTGTGGTGCTGGAAGTTTGGGTTTTCAAATGAAATTCCACTGGAGAGAGGCTAGGTTAAGCTTAACTGATGGTGCTGGAAGTTTGGATTTTCTAATGAAACTACACTGAGAGTCTAGGTTAAGCTTAACTGGAAGAACTGATAATATCATTTTTTTTTTCCATGTAATTTTCACTTAGATTTCATCTTAACTACCTCAAAGAGAAAGGGTGGTAGAAGTTCCCTTTGTATTTTATACAGAATTATCAGGCTGTAGATAACAGTGTTATTTCAAGGAAAATTGTGCTTTAGGAGGTATAAGGAAAGGTCAAGTCGATGCCATGTTCTGTAGCATTTAATTTACTATACACGTATTCACATATGTTATGAATGAGCACATATATTATGAATGAAGCAGAATATTGCTTGTGTTATCATTTATCGCTAATCTGTTCCTTGAAATCCAAACTACACATATATTAGAGATATCTACATGAAATGAGTTTATGATTCTTGCTCTTAAAATCAATCACTTTGATGATGAAGGATTTTGTAATGTTCGCATGACTTTATAGAAGCAAACAGTAACTCTCTCTCCCCCCCTCTCTCCTCAAATATCAGGCTGTTGCTGGTCTAGCGGCTGATGGGAGACAAATTGTTGCAAGAGCCAAAAGTGAGGCAACCAATTATCAGAGGTTTGTTTTTTGACAAAGGCATGTAGTTGCATTTTTTTTTTACTCTGTAGCCTGCTCAAGTATTAAGTAGAAAACAGTTATTGATACATATCCTAGTTGATTAGCTTTTAGTAGTGGATTAGGTTCTTTTGCCTCAATCATGCCATTCACTGAAAATTCAATACTTCATGCAACTTCGCACTAGTGCCTCCTAATCATGCAGATTGTTCCGTCTGTTACACTTTTTGTTACATTAATTTGAGTCATACAGAACCAAGGGGCAACACATTGTAAAGTGGTGTTTGGACAGAACTTGTTTGGCATGAGGCCTTTGCTACCTATTTAATATTGACAAGTTTTATATTAGAATCTACTGCTCTACGCTTAATTTTCAATTAGCACTGGTCCATTACTTGCCTAAAAGGGGATCATCTTTAAAGCTTGAGTCCTTATCATAAAAATTAAAAATATGCACATTCTCTGAATTTTTCTTTTATTAAAATTTTTTCTTCCTTTTGATATCATAAGCACATGTTTGATTTTGATTCCATGCAGACATTACTAAAGATGCCCATCCTCATCAGTTGTTTTCTATGTACTCATCAGTGCTATAGATTGAACATGGACACCGTAGCTTGATTGAAAATTGCCTTTCTGATTTCTTGCACCTTAAGTTTGCTAATCCTTAGCACTTCATATTCTGATTTTGTAGTGTGTATGGTGAACCCATTCCTATCAAGGAGCTTGCAGATCGTGTTGCTAGTTATGTGCATTTGTGCACTCTCTATTGGTGGCTTAGGTAAGTATAGAATTTACTGGTATTTTTTTTGTTGGTGGGCTTTCTTCAGAAAAAGTACATAACATTGTTGATGCTGCAGGCCATTTGGTTGTGGGGTGATTCTTGGTGGTTATGACAGAGATGGACCTCAATTATACATGGTCGAACCATCTGGCATCTCCTATGTGAGTTGATTTGTTATAGTTATGCTTGTAGTCTTTGCAATGATCCCCCCTTTGTTACATGGTGTGTTTCTTATCTAATGCTGTGTTGTTTGATTTTATGTAGAGATATTTTGGCGCTGCTATAGGGAAGGGGAAGCAGGCTGCTAAGACGTAAGTTATAATAATCCCTTTTGGTTTGGAGAATTTAGATAGCTGTATGATTTTATAGCAAGGATTTGGGACATGATCTGAATTTTAGAAAGTGATCATTAACACTTAAAAGTGGGTGCTAGTTGATTAATTGACACATTGGCTTAAGATGAGAGTTTAATTTTGTTAGCTTTGTTTCGCAGTATAACTGGTTGCTGTATTTCTGCTATTTACATATCCTTTAGCTAACGTTTAGCTTGTGGTCCCTTTTCTTTATCAAATGATTGAATTAATGGCATGTGCAGAGAAATTGAAAAGTTGAAGCTATCTGAAATGACATGCCGAGAAGGGGTTATTGAAGTAGCAAAAATGTGAGTGCTCCATTTTTTTTTTTTAATCCCCTTTTTTTTGGATGTTCTTTTTTTAATTATTATTGCATTCAGTAGATTTTTCTCTGTTTCCTTTCTGAGTCTGGGCCTTTTTGTCCATCAGCAAATGTCCTTGTTTTGACAATCCGTGGCAACCCTTGGCTCCTTTTTCTTTGTTTTTTCCTCCTTCCCATCTAAATCCTTGCTGATGCCTTTGGCAAAGTTTAGATGATGTAATGACGAGTATATCTCAATTGTTGATCTTATTCACTACTTCATGCAATATAGAAATTTTTTGATGAAAAGAACCCGTGTTATTAGACATATTCTATAGTTGTAACTATAAATATCTGTAGAGAGCAAGAGAAAAGAATCATAAAATGGAGGAAGATCCTTCAATCTCTCCGTCACTCTCCAATTGGATACATTCTTTGTAGCAAGTGCACGTGTATTAAAATACTTGGACACTATTTGATATCTTCCTTCTCCCTGGATCAGCATTTACAAGGTACATGATGAAGCAAAGGACAAGGCCTTTGAACTGGAAATGAGCTGGGTTTGTGACGAATCAAAGAGACAGCATGAAAAGGTAATTCCTGTGGAATCTAACTTGCAATTTTAGGATGTGAAGGCCAGGCTTCTCCTGCTGTTATTTATTTAAGGCTTTCTTTTTTGTTTTGAACGTTCTGTAAAAGTGTCTTATTTTATAAGAACATTAGACAATTCTCACTTGATGTTGCAATGAATCTGAATGTTAATTTGTTATTATCGTGGGCATATTAGGTTCCTGATGACCTCTTAGAGGAAGCCAAGGCAGCAGCTCGGAATGCTCTGGAAGAAATGGATGCTGATTAAAAAGCTTAATAGAGCTTGGAATTCACCCCTTGGAGATCACTGTTGTCTTTATGTAATCGGTTCCCACTTTTCCCAGTTTCAGATACCAAGTGGGTTTATGTTTTTTTTTTTTTTTTTATTGAACATGGGAAAATTCAAGTGGGTTTATGTTAGTGTACTGTGTTTTTTCCTGTTCTTATAATTCATTCTTCATGCACGTTAAAAAAGCTCTTGCTCGTTCCAGCAGAAATCTTCGACAAAAAATGAAAAATACTAATTAAAATTAAAGGAGGAAGTTGATATTCTAGCAAAAACTAAAATATAGTTATAAATATTTTACATGGATTGTTTTTTTTTTAAATAATAACTTAACACATTTTTATCCATTGCATCATCATCATCATCAGAGTTGCCTCGTTGTTTGTGGCTCCTAGGCTTTAGTCAACATGCAAGTGCTGATTATCTTGAGACATTTAGTCTTGTTAAACAAGCCACTGTTGAGTTAATTTTCATAGTTGCAGTGTCACGTGGTTGAAAAATCAATCAATTTGTTCCTCGTAATACCTTTCTTAATGGGACACTCGACCGGGAATATGTTTATAGAGGCCATAATAATCAAAGTTGGTGAACATTGAAGATATCTCTGAAAATGTTTGGGTGAATCACTAATATTTTAAATGCGAGCCTACCAATAGATCTAATATTTTATCAAAATATTTACCATATTTTTCTCATGATTTAAAAAAAGGTCGGTTGAATATTTTGAAATATTGGCCAAATTATCAGGGATTTAATAAAGTCATTATTGAAATCCTGAGATTCTAAAAAACCCGAAAAACAAAACTTATTATTTTTTCTGTTAAGACATTAATTTATTTTTGAGATTTTTGGTCGCAAGCAACACACAAAAAAATTATATATATTTTTTAATTTTTTTGCAAGGTTATATTTGATAATAAATCATTTTTCAAAAAAAAAACTACCATACCATACCCAAGGGTGTGTTGGGCAAAAAAAACTACCATAACAAATCACATTATCATTTCTAAACATAACTAGAACAACATATATTGAATAGGAACTAGAAAATCATAACATAATCATACTTTCAAAACCATATTGCTAACTAACACAAAATATGCTTAAACAAAATAATGTCTATAAATTAAAATTTAGCTATTTCTCAGTACCAAAAGCAAACTCTAAAACATTATCAGTTTGCATTTATAATGCTTGGAATGTATAATTAAAATTAGCATACTATAAAGGAAATAATCCTTAAACTAATTAAAGATAGCATACTATATCTAAAACAATACTATAAACAATGAGGTAGAATCATTAGGCATACCATATGAACTCCAACTTCAATGATTTTAAAAGGTATACCTTCTTTGCAATTCTTTTGGATTGACTAATTCTTTCTTCACTAATTTCATATTCCTTTCTCCTCCTTCTCTTCTCTCCTTTTATTACTCCCTTGCTCCTAATCCCTTAGGTTTCATAGAGGAGGTGCATACATTTCCATTGGACCTTTTCTTGCTTGATTTGGATATCAGTAGCACCATATTTAATTGTTTGAAGTTGCCAACCCGATAAATGATGATTTCAACATTGCGGGTGGTCGAAAACACCACATTCAATTGCTTAAAAGTGTATAATACTCATGAAAATGATGTTATTTTGGCTATCCTTAAAAGCCATGGTTTTCTGGTCTTAGAGTTGTTTGTTGCACCTTTCAATTTTTTCAATTACACCATTAATTTTGCAATCTCACCCCTCCTTAAAATTCTATTTGATCCTGGATTTGGGTGCTTTTCTCATTTCAATCTTTGATTTTGGATTTGAACAATTTAGTCCTTGATTTGTCCTTAGAGTTATCTATTGCGATCCATGAAGCTTCGCACGTTCTACAGATTGGTCCTTGGTCTCAAATTTGTTCATTCAAGTCCTTAATTGCCCCCTCTAATTTTAATTTTATTCAATTCATTCCCTAATTTCAATAATTTAGCCTTTTAATGATCAATGTTTGCTCCTCAAGTCTTGCCTTTTGAATTAATACCTTAATTCTTCACAAAACTATTTTCTTCTACAATATAAACCTTTAAGTGATATAAGCCTTTTTTTTCTTAGTAATAACAAGGTATACCCAACCCATGACTATTCCAAAAAAAGAAAAAAAATGTATTAAATAAGATACTTTTAGATATAGATGATACTATTTTAGTTCTCAACTTTTTCTAATTTTAGTTTGTCCACTTCATTTGTATTCGTTTATACTATAATCTATTTCTTTTATTTTCATTTGAGGATCAACTATTGCGTTTTCCTTTTTGAAAAAAAATAATATTAAACAAAACACAATCGGTGATGGTACAAAGGAAATGTATTCTTATTAAACAAAATATAATGATTAATAATATTTTTTTTGATACAATAGTAAAATAATCGAATTAAATTATAAAACCATAATTAAAACAAAACAAAGGAAAACTACAACCATGACTATTTATTCGTATAAAAGGTGACACAACAGCCTTGAATGAATGGGGTGGAGACCAAATTCTGTAGAATTCATACGGAGAGCTCTATGAAACCCCATTTTGCAGATGCTAACAACTTGGACTTTATCAAGGCATTCAAGCATTTCTTGGCCTCTTAGCATCCCGAGCCGAACCATCTTCAATTTTCGACTTTTCATCGGAAGCACTCACAGGACGCGCATGTGGAACAGGACTGTGGGAGTCTCTCCTAAGAAATTGCTTGAACCACTTGACTGAATTTTTAGGATATCGTTTCAAATTATTGGTGTAATCAACATAGTAGAGGCCGAACCTCACAGCATAACCACTTCCCCATTCGAAATTGTCCATTAAAGACCAGGCAAAAAACCCCTTAACATCAACACCATGCTCGCTGCAAGAAATAAATATTGAATCCCAATTAGATGGATCTTGATAAAACAGTTGTTGCTATTAGATTAAAAAATGAAAAGAATTAACTCACTTGATGGATCTCAAAACATTCTTAAGGTGGTCTTTGTAAGACTTTTCTCTTACGGGATCATTGAGGGCTTCCTTCAGTGATGAAGCATTGCTATTTACGTCATCAACCCCTTGAAAAAACCAATAAAATACTTAGTGTTAGAGACTTAGTGTTAGAAATTTAAATTTAGGATAATGCATGATCATCCATCTCAACCATACCATTCTCAGTAATGTAAATTGTTGGACTCCGGTATTGATCTTTGGTGTAGTTCAGCAGCTTGCATATGCCTTCGGGATAAATATAAAGCCATTTCACACCAGCCTGTGGACCTATCGGGATTCCATTTCTCTCCCCTGCCAATTTACAACAAAGTAAATAAAATATCATCCAATTGAAGAAAAATAAAATCCACAAAGAAAAGATATCAATCATTAGTTACCTGTCCAATTAGCGCGAGCATCTGACATGAACCCAACGCTCTTATAATCTGCGTCAATATTTTGAGCATAATATGTTGTGTAGTAATTAATTCCAATAAAATCATACGATCCCTTCAACATCTCAGATTCCTCGGGGGTGAACTTGGGCAATCTTCCACCAACAAAATCATGCATGTTACGTGGGTAGTCACCATTGGTTAAAGGATCCATAAACCTGTCAGCATAAATTAAGAAAAAGAATGAATACCTTCTCTGTTTATATATATCAAGTCGTCTCTAGCTTATTCTTGGAGTTCAGAAGGTACTTTTGAATTTGATAAATATATAAAAAATACTAACCAGCCAAGCATGAAGTCAAGGCTTCTTTTGGTGGCAGTTTGATCAGCTTCACTGTTTGAGTAAGGTTCGAACCAATGAGAAACAAGTGTTATTCCAATCTGTCCTCCTTGACTCGACTGATACTTCTCCTTGTATAGCCTCACCGCCGCAGCATGAGCAAGCAACAAATGATGGGTAACCGTATACACTTCAGTGGCACCCGTGTTTAAGGATCGGTGTGGATCATTTACAACGACAGAAATTCTACCCGGTGCCATTGTGCCCAGGTCATAGCCTTGAACACTGAACATCCATGGCTCATTCAGAGTAATCCACTTCTTCACCCGGTCTCCGAAATTCTTGAAACAAAGGTCGACAAAGTCTTGGAAATCATTTCTGAAAATCAATGTTTTATGTGAGAAAAATTACAGAAATGTTTTAAATTTGACATAGGTCCACAAAGGTCTCCGAAATGACTCAGTAGATTATAATATTTCGAACCCAAAACAAGTTTGGATATTCGAAGCATGATTAGCGAAGGGTTGTTACTTACACAATGTTAGGACTCAAGAAACCACCATATTTATCTTCTAAAGCTTGTGGAGTATCCCAGTGAAAGAGAGTAACGTAAGGCTGCAAGCCTACACATTACAAAACATCATAGAATCAGATCGAGCGCACATATCTGTTAGACTTTTTGCTGTATAAGAATTGAGGCAATATATTATGCTTAATTAAATGGAAGGGAATGGTTCGAACCATTTTGAAGGAGGTCATCAATGAGATCGTTGTAAAACTTGATGCCTTCCTCGTTTACTCCAGCACTTAGCCTGCCATCTGCATTTCCCAAAAACAAATCCAATGATTAGCTATACATCCAATGGAAACTCAAATCCTGCCAAGGTCATCACCACGTGAAGAGCAAAATCCCAAGAACAAGAAAACTTACGTGGCAACACTCTAGACCAAGAAATGGAGAATCTGAAAGCATCCATTCCCATTTCTTTCATTCTTTGCACATCTTCCTGTAACATTTATCAATACTTTGTAAGAACAGTTATAATTAATTAATCAGAATATAGTAGATTACATCCTATAGTTGACCACAGCCAAAATATGATGAAGAACTCCCATACGTACGTACCTTGTAGCGATGATAGAAATCAACAGCTACATCTCCGTTGCTATGATCGCTTATTCTCTCTGCAAACGTGGAACATAATGTTATTTGAAAAGCTAATTGTAATCTGCCTCGGATCATTGAAGTATAATTTTTATTGAGAGAGGCTAGTACGTATACCCGTATGTTCCTCGGTGAAAGTGTCCCATATAGCTGGTCCTCTACCATGTTTGTTTGTTTCACCTTCATACTGTATATCATGATAAATAATAATGAAAATCAATTAACATAATTATTTTAAACAATGTTCCGATGTCCTGATTACTGCACTAGAAGCAGCAAAATTTAGAGCTTGTACCTGGTAAGCGGATGAGGATGTTCCGAAAACAAAATCATCTGGGAAGGAATAACGGGAGAAGTCATCAATGCTTCCCATTGCAGTCTAAGTATCAAAGCTGGCACGTAGATATAATTATAAAGGCGTGGGCTTAGTGTGTGAAACAGAGGTTTCTTTGGATATATAAGAATGTAACGCAAGTTTGTAAATGTGACAGAGGTTTCTTTGTAACGCTAGAGCTAGTATGTATGAAGATTTAGAGATTTGATGCAAGATGGCATTGATGAAGCCACCATTTTATAGGCAGTTCCAGCGTTTAAGGGCAGCCTTTTCTTGACTTTTTTTTCCTTTTATCTTTTTACAGGATTAATTTCTTTGACTTTGACAAAGTTATCTCACAATACTTATCTTTTTCTCTTTATTTCATTTTTTATTGTTTTCGTGAGAAAGCATTCCTTCATAATTTCTAAGAAGTTTCAAATAATCAAAATAAGTTTTTGGGTTTGAGGATAACATGACTTGAATAAAAAAAATTCAAATAAGATGGGTGTTTAGAAGTTTCAAAGCAGAGTCAATATTCAAGGGCATTTGAAAGGATACATGCGTGTCATGCAGACCCTCTTAATGGAAATCCAACTATGGCACATAAACACTTGAGTAACAGTTTTTGCTTACATACACGAATAAAAATTAACTACTCTTGTCATAACCTAATTTCTAGGTTACTCTCTAAAATCTATCTAAAAATAACAAAAATAAAATAAAAAAGGATTGGTATTGATAGAAAAATCACGGTGAAATTTTGAATATTTTCAGTGCTGAATCGTACATCTTTTGTGCCAGAAAATAAGAGCAAATATATATTCAAAGTAAGAATTAAGCCGAGAATCATAATTATATTTATTGTGAATAAAAATTAACTACTCTTATTATTTGACGTTGACCAAAGTCTTGATAAATACTTTTAAGGTTAATCTTGTCTGGATACGTCTCCAACATCTTACGTCTATCCCATAATTTACTTTATTAATTAATTAAGCATTGTCATCTTAAATCTTCAACTCATCGATTTCGAGCATTCAACTAGTTGAGATTGAATCTACGTAATTCAAAAGTGGTGCCTTTGGATAATAAATGTGTTTTTTATACTCTTTGCTCATAGCCAAATTAAAAGCAGGTAAAACGTGAGATTTGGTATAGTAGACTTCTATTTGGCACGTGATATTTTTGAATTCTTCCATTTTATTCACTAGCTTTTGTTTTAGGATTTCAGGAAATGCCATAAGTGTCAGGTATACAGTGATAAGATCAATGCACCTCTGACTCTTCTTCAATAATTATATTGTATTTTATTTATTAGAATTTAACTGTAAATTTTAATATTTTGGGTGTAAAATTACATTGTAAAGTATAACTTTAGATATTAACAGTACAACAATTACAATGCTAAAATTCAGACCTTAAAATTGTTAGGTTTTTGACCCAATAAGATAAAGACTCCCTCATGAAGAGAGATCTATTTTGAGTCTCAGAAAAGACCAATAGAAATCTCAACTAGAAAAAAATAATCGAACAACAATGCAACTTACCTTCGATAGGGTACATTGGGGGTTATGCGTCTTTCCCTTGCACAACAAGTTCTCTTACTCAGACTCTCAAAGACCATTAGGTGTTTTAGTGACCTTAATACTAGGTTGAGACTCTTGACAATTATAATCATAATTTTATATTTATGAAAAAACCTATTTCATGCAATCCCCCGCAGAGGGAGGCCACAGGAGAAACATCATTGCGACAAATATAATGAGATATGTTAATTAAGATCAAAAAAAAAAAACTAATACCAAGTCAAGTTAATGATGAAAATAATTATTATCATGATTTTAAAACGAAATGAAAAGTGGAGACCAAAATTTGGTGGCTTGATGGAGAGAGCTCTATCTTTCAACTAGGAAAACCCAATTTGCAGATGCTAACCAATTTGACTTCAAATCTTGTTTAATAAACTTGACAGATTAATCTAAATTGATTCAAGTCGTTTTACTATGTTGTCATTTTAATATTTAGAAAACAGTCATCGTGATTTTTTTAGCTAAGCTACATTTGTCTGATGGCAATGAAGCAAAGCGAGAGTTGACAGGTTTCCAGCCCAAGAAGAGTTTATAAATGGTAATATATGTATGTTGACCTTTAGCATTCAGACAATACTATTCAAGAATAAACATTAGAGCTACGAAAAAACATTACCAGTCACTTGATCGAAATTTTGCATAAAACAATTTTCAATTCTTTACGCGGAATTCAAATTTACGATCAATCTCTAAGATTCAATCCCAAATTGATAACCATCTCTAAATCGTGCAAGAAATGCTTTCAAGCGATCAACTAGTCATCAGCCTGGAATTCAATCTTACAACTGTCTGGAATTCATTTTCCAAGAAAGTTTTTCCCTGAACTTAACTAGGAGAAGGAAAAAACAATTTGCTTCTATCGGAATTCAAGTATACTCTTCAAGCCTCCATCGAATTCCGTGCCTTCTTTCTTACTTTTATTCGTTAATCTCTTCAACATCCACGAGCTCCATGAAAAATCCAAAACATTTCAAGGGTCATTTCCTAAGGTTTGTGATTTCATCACATGTTTTATATCAATTTTGTTCAATATCCGTTCGTAAACTTATACTGTAATACACGGACTCAGTAAAAAATATCTAATTCTATCCAAAAATTAAAAAAAAAAGAGAAAAAATATTGCAAAATCTGCACTCCAAAAACAAAGAAAGATATTTTGTTTTCGGGAATACTATAGGATTCTTAAATTTTTGTAATCATATTTTCATAAAAAACAAATTGCATCTTTCCGTATATTTTGTTCATTTTTCATTTGCATATTAGGGTTTAGCTATAGATTTTAATATTTAGGGTGTAAAATTACACCGTAAAGTATATTCTCAGCTATTAAATGTTAGAGTATAGAAGAATATTCTAGAATAATGTATTTGTATTCTAGAGTATGAAAGAATGTATGAGAAATGTGTATAAATAGAGAAGTGCACACACAACAAATATATGCAAAACAGAAATCAATACAACACAATTTTAAATTTAGTCTCCCTCTCTTTTCTCTCTTCTCCCTCTTCCCTTCTCTAAACTAATTCTTCTTTCAATTCTGCAAACTCTCTCAATCCTAACATTAAATATACAAAAAAAACTAAAATACATATTGACAGGTTTCCAGCCCTGAAATTTTTATTCGTTAATCTCTTCAACATCCACGAGCTCCATGAAATTGATCTCACCCTTAGCTACTTTAATCTAATTATGAAAATAAAGTGTCATTATTAATTAGGCGTGAGAGATTTTTATTGCATGGATTTATGATTTTCAACTAGCAATAGAATGAATGATATTAGAGTCTACATTACATTTAATAAGAATTTGTATAGAATTAGTACACTATATTGATTGGTGCCTGCAATAAATTTTATGGTTTCAATGCTAAAACACATTCCAATAGAATGTCTAATTTTGCCTACGTTTTCTTATTTTTCTCTTTCACATTTTCCCACGAATCTAGACAAATATTACAATCTCCAATAATCCTTGAACATCATAAAATGTTAAAGAAACATATAATCAAGGTGTGATTTCACCATTATATGACTACTAAAGGAAGGTCCATTTACACTAAAAAAAGTAGTTTTAGTTTAGTTGAGAATAATAGAGGCTTGGCATGTTAGTTAATCAACCTTTTCTATTTATATATGTACAATATTTAGTGAAGAGATTACAACACGAGTAATAATCCTTCCCTAAATATGTACAACTTTATAATTTATAATATACTATAATACACCTCTTGAAACTGAGGGTGGGGATTCAGCTCAAAGTTTGAACCTTAAAGCAGTATAAGAAATAGCAGAGAGAGGTTCTGTAAGAACATCTGCAAGCTAATCCTTGAAAGAAATAAAGCGAATCTGGCCTTTGTAGCAACTCTATCATGGAGAAAATGATAATCAACCTCAACATCCTTAATACGAGTATAGAAGATAGGTTTTGCAGACATATAATTATCACACCACGTTGAAGGCACAAAAGAAGTAGTAATCTTCAATCTAACAATAAATATTAAAGCCATATGACCTCAAAAGTACCATCGACTAAGGCTTTATAAGAAGTCTCGATAGAAAAACGAGCAACAAAATGTTGTTTCTCTAACTTCCAAGAAATCAATGTATGTCCAAAAAGAACAAGAAAACCACTCGTAGATTTACAATCATCAACACTACCAGCTCAATCAACATCTATAAACCATGCAAGAGAAAGGAAGAGCTATGGGTGATATGAAGGCCAAAGGTTAGTTGTACCCTTAAGATAACATAAAATACATTTAACACCAACCCAAAGTGAATCTACAGAAGCAAATGAGAACGTGAACATTACTAAAAGAAAACATGAACCATGAAAAATAAACAAAAAACCTATACTTAGTACACTGTATTGATTGGTGCCAACAATAAATTTTATGGTTTTAATGCTAAAAAACATTCTAATGGAATGTCTAGTTTTGCCCACGTTTTCTTATTTTTCTCTCACACATTTTCCCACAAACCTAGACAAATATTATAATCTCCAAAAATCTAATTAGGAAATATGGACCTTCAAAAATAAACAAAAACCTATATTTATTCAAGCTATCTTCAATAGGAATATAAAATAAATGACATACACAAGAATCCTTCTACTAATCAGGAAAATAATGAGTTATTATTTACTGGGGTTAAATATGAGGGCATGTTATAATCTGATCAAATTACAAAAAATTGAAATAAATTAAGGGAAAAAAGAGTGGAATTGACCCAAATAAAAAAAATCATAGCCCATGGATTGAGTTCAAAAGACACTAAAACATAGAAACGAAGCTGAAGTTTGACATGATTTTAATTAGGAAAAATCAAAGTCTAATTGAGACTAAAATGGTTCACTTTAAGGAAACAGAGAGTTATGTTGAGGAAGAAAAAGCTTTGAAAATTCAAACAAAACAACATTGTTTTGGTCAGGTATCTACAAATTTTAGGGCAAGTCAAGAATGGCCGACTCTTACGCACAATTTAGGCTTATTGTTTTACCATGATTAATTCTCTTAACAAGGGAAAACACAAGAATTGTGTTTACTAATGGGCCAACTACATTCATGCCTCGAAGAATCTTGATATAATTCCTCTAATCCATTTCAAATTATGAGCTAAACTCATAAGCACACACTCAATCAACATCTCTCCCATGAATCAAGCAAAGTGGGATTGGTGATCAACACTTGAGCTAATTTCCAGTCCACATTTGTCAGGATAATCTTTGTCAATATTTAACATCGTGACTACCTTTAAAAAAAGAATAAATACTTGGCATGTTGTTCGTAAAGGAGAAAGGTGTTGTCTAAGAAGTCACGAAATTGGTTACACAAAAGGAAAGATACAATCAAGCTAAGCTAGAATACATTAGTGATTTTATTTTAAATTGCTAGGGATTTGTTGTGTTATGTTAAGGAACCATCTCACCTAAAAGCTCAAGCTTATAGGTGAGGTCCCAGAATATGATTTATATTATTCTCTAACACACCCTCTCAAGTGAAAGCCCTTTGGGCTTGAAACTTGCACAGGCCCACACTACCTTGTGCTTGGTTTTTTTATCAAATAGAATGAGGGTGGTGAGATTCGAACTTGTGACCGTTGGGTCAACAAGGCTCTGATACCATGTTAAGGAACCATCTCACCTAAAAGCTTAAGCTTATAGGTGAAGTCCCAGAATATGATTTATATTATTCTCTAACATGTTATAATATCAATGGTCTAAAAATCGATTATGATCTTCGTGCTAATATTTCTAACTCTAACTTCTATGAATATTCTCGATTATGGCATTGAGAATATCTTAATGAGTTGAAGTGAGTTATCGGTGATCAAAGGTTAGAACAAAGTTTTGGTGAGTTGGAAAATGGACGCATAGGGTTTGAGATACACCTTGTTATCAATGATCGGAGGTTACTAGATCTTTGATAAATCTCAGTTTGACAATGCATTCCTGGAATTCTAGTGAAAAGGATTGTGCCTGAACAGAAGTATCCTTCAAAATATTATTGAGAAAAACGAAGTTGCGCAAAGCAATGGGTGGAGAGCAAATTGTTATTTAATATCAAATTTGGCTAATAATCAATCCATAAAACAATAACTAAATACAAATCAGTAATATTATTACAACAAGAAAAATTTAATTCCTATACGAAAACGTGATAAATTGATGACAAAGATTCATTGGCTGTTATTCTTATATTGAGATCCATCTGGTTTCAAGTAGGTCTTGATCATACGAACATGGCTCCTGCATTGTCAATAAATTAGTTTGATAAGCACGAAAAAAAATGAATTCAATAAGATAATAAAGCTCGAAATGAATACAATACCTTATTACATTTGATGCCAAAGTTTATTCAATTCTCGACTTCTTACGGCTTCTTGCTGATCCCTCCACCATTCGAGGGAGGGAGGGCGATTTGGATTTTCTGCGAGTGCAGTCATATGAGCTAGACGTAAGGTCCATGTCATGAAGATATTGAAATAATAAGAGGAAATGAAAAGAATCCTTACATATCATGGTTTCGTTTAGTTTCGTCCTTGTGCAGAAATTGTTTAAACCACTTCACAGAATTTTTGGCATATCGTTTCAAGTCGTCTTCGTAATCAATGAAGTAGAGACCGAACCTTGAACTATAACCGGATCCCCATTCAAAATCATCCAAAAATGACCAAGCAAAAAAACCCTTGACATCAACACCATGGTCACTGCAAAAGTAGAATTTTTTAGAACAAACGACTGGGAAAAAATTCCAATTAATTCCTTTCGAACAAGTAGTTGTTTAAAAAAGGAACAAAGAACAAGCTCGCTCACTTCATGGATTCCAGAACGTTCTCGAAAATGTCTTTATAATATTGCTCTCTTACGTGATCATTGAGGGCTTCCTCTAATGATGAGGAATTCACGTCATCAACTCCTGAATAAATTAACAGATTACAGAATCAAAACTTCTTGACAACTTAAATCATAAATACATAGAGCATTATTCTAAATATGATGACTGTTAACTCTGATCTTACCATTTTCAGTGATATATATTGTTGGATTTTCATACGCGTCCTTTATGTAATTCAAAAGATGACGAATACCTTCAGGAAAAATATAAAGCCAACTTGAACCAGCCTGCAAATTTGATTGTGTATACATCTCAGTACCGAGGGGAAAAAATGATTCATTATATAATTTTCTGCAAAAAACAATTATTCACCTGTGGGCCTATTGGTATTCCATTTCTCTCCCCTGTAAAATAATAAAATAAAATAGAAATCGATCATCAACATAAGTGAGAAAGTGTAGAGTTTTTATTTATTTATTTAATTAGCAAGTATATAAATTTACCTGGCCAATTAACACGAGCATCTTCCATAAACCCAATATTTTTATAGTTAGCGTCCTCAACATTCTGAGCATAATATGTAGTATAGTAATTGACCCCAATAAAGTCATAAGATCCTCTCAGCATCTTGGATTCCTCCTCACTGAATTTAGGCAATCTTCCTCCAACGTAGTCATGCATAGTCTGTGGATAGTCACCTTTCGTTACAGGATCCATGTACCTGCCAAGGATAGATTAGATTAACTGGTGATGTTTGTTTCTTCTCCATATATAGATTTTAAGAATCCAAAAAAAAGTATAGACTGCTGAATTACAAATCGATCCAGGCATGATTTAAGCTGACTTTAATCTCATGATTCAAGTTTTCATGTACATTCTTGTTGTTTTTCTTCTTAATTATATATATTTATTCAAGCTGACTATCAATTTGATAAAATTATCATCCTTTCTATAGTACTGTACGTAGGAATACCATGATTTCCCATTGCTATATATCCAAATCAGCTAGCGAAATACTTACCATCCAAGCATAAAATCGAGGCTTCGTTTAGTTGCCATCCGATCACTTTCACTACTCGAGTAAGGTTCGAACCAATGAGAAACGAGTGTTATCCCAATTTGTCCTCCTTGACATGTCTGGTGAGAGATTTTGTCAATGACAAAATTAATTAGCACAGTCGCACTGAAAGCATTGGTGAATTAATATCTACAGCTCTAGTTAGCTTTTGCGAACCTGATACTTTTCCTTGTATACTTTCACAGCTGTTGCATGAGCAAGCAGTAGATGGTGGGTTACAGTGTAAACCTCGGTGGCACCAGAGATTTTGGGTTGGCCTGGATAATTCTCCAAAGTTGAAACTCTGCCGGGCGCCATTGTGCCGGTGTCATAACCATTGACACTAAACATAAAAGGCTCATTTAAAGTGATCCAGTGCTTCACTCGGTCTCCAAACTTTTGAAAGCAAAGCTCCACAAAGTCTCGGAAATCATTCCTGTTTACGAGTTATGAAATTATTAGACTGAGGATTTAAATCAAAGTGAGATATTAATATTAATATAGAAACGATTACTTACAAAATATTTCGGCTTAAGAAACCACCATATTTGTCTTCAATTGCTTGTGGGGTGTCCCAATGAAAGAGAGTTACATAAGGCTGTATACCTGTACAAAGAATACGAGAAAATTTTCGAAATTTAAGCAAAATAATATTGCCCCTGCATTCACCGTGGATGAATTAGAGATTCTTATTTAGTCATCGGAATGCTATGGGAAGAGGTTATAACCATTTTTTATGAGCTCATCGATGAGATTGTTGTAAAACTGGATCCCTTCTTCGTTTATTCCAGCACTTAGTCTGCCATCTGATCAAGTCGATAATTGAAAAATCAAATTAAGCAAAAAAGTGGGACTTGGAAAGTCAAGTCGCGCCCCATCCTCATGAATTAGAAAGGAATGAGAAATAGGGTGTGAAAAAAACTTACGTGGTAATACTCTAGACCAGGAAATAGAGAATCTGAAAGCATCCATTCCCATTCCCTTCATTCTTTGCACATCTTCCTACAACATTTTGTGTGAAATATATCAGCAAGTGTGATCGATGGTGATCAGATCGCAACTAAAAGAAAAATAAGACGAGCATCAAACGTACCTTATAGCGATGGTAGAAATCAACTGCCACATTTGCATTGCTATGGTCACTTATCCTCTCTGCAATTTTCAGAATTTAAATATTAATTGATAAAAATCATACTGAACTGAAATTTTTAATATTTGCACGCACTTTCTCCCCCCAAAGTTACAGTCATATATATCTGGATCTGGTTTTCGTTGTTTTAGTTAGGAAATTAAGCATTGTAACGAACCCCTGCATTGAATAAAGAGATACCTGGATGCTCCTCGATGAAGGTGTCCCATATATTTGGCCCCTTGCCACTTTTGTTTGTTTCGCCTTCAAACTGCATGCATATAATTTAAACGTTATCAGAGAACAAATTAACAATTGAGGCATTTCTCTCTTCAACCAGATCTAGTTCTTGAAGCAATGTTGTACCTGGTAAGCTGATGAAGAAGATCCAAAAACGAAACCATCTGGAAAAGAATTACGACTCAACTCGGCGATACTTCCCATGATAAATACTAGGTTTTTTGTTGAACAGTTAGCCTTCAAGAATATCGAGCTATCAAAGCTTGAGCAGTAAAGAATGTTTAGTGAGATAACAGTGAAAAATAGATAAATGAACGTATGAAATATATATTTTTGTAACAACTTCGAACATGGCAGACCCTATTTATAGGCATCGTCTGGAAAGGTTATTCTCCACAATCAAGATTTTTTATTTCAATTGACCGACCAAAGAAAATTCAATTTAGAACTTCCAATTGTATAGGGATATTTGTCATTTGAGAAATTTGTCGTGACGATAGAAACACCAAACTTAAGATTCCGTGCTCTGATTGCATCCCAGGAAGATGTTATAGAAATGAACTAAAACGTGTTCAATTCCTTATATGTTGAATTATTCAAGTCAAGCCCTATACATGATCCCCAGCCGAAAGCCTACGAGAGTAATATAAAACACTATTTTAATATTTTGATCTTTTGATATATCATCGGAGTCTTACTAAATAAACCGTTACAAGTTTTAATATTACTTACTATCTGATTTTCTCTTCTAATAGCAATTACTTAATTCTATATTCTAATTAAAAAATTAATTAATAATATAAAACAATATAACCTTATGCGGATTTTAAATTCAAAAAGTTTTTATTTGAACGAGTGTGTTATGTGTTAGAGAGTAATATAAAATTCACGTAATAACTTGAATTTTTGAATTAAGATGGTTGAAAAGCAACCAATACAAAACCAATTATGGTTAATTTATAAGATGACCTTTCATCAATCCCATATTCCGATTTGGTTTCAATAAAAGATTAAAGACTCAAGCATGAATTTGCCGCAAATATTTACATATGGAACAATAAATTAATTCAATTAGGACACAGTAGAAAAAAAAATAGAATAAGAAATTTTGGGAGATCAAAGACTAAATTGAAATTGGAAAGATCAATTATTCAATTTAGAGTTTAAATTGAAAGAAATTTCAAAACCAAAAATCTTAATTGAATTAAATTGAAAAACTCAAGGATAGGACTATAATAAAAATGATTACATCTATTTAGAATGATTGTGCGTTCAGCGCGCTAATTTTAAAATTATTAATCAATTTTATTAATTTGATGTTGATGTTTTATTATTTAAAAAAGTAATAAAATAAAAAATAAAAAATTCAAAAATCCTGCTCTTTCAAGCCATCTTCAAAGGCACCATATACTAGAAAGAACAAAAAGACGCCGGAATTACCTTAGCCTACCAAAAAAATAAAAAATAAAAATTGAAATGGGTATTTAAGAAAAAAAATGAGTTTCTTGCATAAAAAATAAAATTACATGTTTTTTCTTCAAAACTTCAAGAAAAATACAAAACATTTCAATGGTCATTTCAAAAAGTTTCGATTTCATTGCATGATTTTATATCAATTTTGTTCAATATCAGTTTGTAAACTTATACTGTAATATACAGTCTCAGTATAAAATATCTGATTCTATCCAAAAAAAAATTAAAAAGAAAAAAAATATTGCAAAATCTGCATTTCAAAAACAAAGAAAGATATTTTGTTTTCGTGCATCCTACAAAAATCTAAAAAATTTCTAATTATATTTTCATAAAAAACAAATTGCATCTTTCCTCATATATTTTTTGTTTTTTATTTTGCATATTAGGGTTTAACTTTATATTTTAATATTTGGGGTGTAAAATTACAATGTAAAGTATACTCTTAGGTATTAAAACATTACCAGTCACTTGATCGAAATTTTACATAAAACAATTTTCAATTCTTTACGCGGAACTATATATTCAAGTCAAGCACAAAACATGATCTTTAGCCAAAAGCCTGGAATTCAATTTTACGATCAATCTCTAAGATTCAATCCCAAATTGATAACCATCTCTCTAAATCGTGCAAGAAATGCTTTGAAGAGATCCCATCAGCCTGGAATTCATTTTCCAAGAAAGTTTATCCCTTAACTTGATTAGGAGAAGGAAAAAACAATTTGCTTCTATCGGAATTCAAGTATACTCTTCAAGCCTCCAACGAATTCCTTGCCTTCTTTCTAATTTTATTCGTTAATCTCTTCAACATCCACGAGCTCCATGAAATTTATCTCACCCTTAGCTACTACTAATTAGGAAAATAAAGTGTCATTAATTATTAGGGGTGATAAATTTCTTTTTTCTAGAAAAATAAAGTGCATTGTTAATTAGGAAAATAAAAATATAACATAATCGATATGCATGATACTATTTTTTGTAATTATGAAAATAAAGTGTCATTATTAATTAGGCGTGAGAGATTTTTATTGCGTGGATTTATGATTCGGAACTAGCAATAGCATGAATGATATTAGAGTCTACATTACATTTAATAAGAATTGTATAGAATTAGTACACTATAGTGATTTGTGCCTACAATAAATTTTATGTTTTACCTTATAGAATTATTTACTAAGGTTAAATAAAAGGGCATGTTGTAATTTGATCAGCGAAAAAATTGAAATAAATTAAGGGAAAAAAGAGTGGAATTGACCCAAAAAAAAATAAATCATAGACCATGGATTGAGTTCAAAAGATTCTAAAACATAGAAACGAAGCTGAAGTTTGATATGATTTTAATTAGGAAAAATCAAATTTTAATTGAGACTAAAACGGTATCATTTCACTTTAAGAGAAACGACGAGTTCTTAATATTTACTAATGCTATAATCAGAAATATCCATATTCATCAATGTAAGAATAGAGAACACTCTTAATATTCACTAAAGCTAGAGTTAGGAATATTAGTTATAAGATCAGAATCAATTTTAAGACTATTGATATTTTAACACAACAAATCCCTGGCAATTTAAAATAAAATCAGTAATGTATTCTAGCACAGACAATCTACTCTTCGTGAAAAAGTCTCTACCTCATTAGGCGTCGAAAACCTGACCATTCTAAAGTTTAAGAATATTTATACCGCATTTTAAAAAAAATATATATGTGTGTGTACTTTACAATGTAATTTTACACCGCAGTTAAAAACTTTCTTTTCTTATCTGCCAGTGTACTTTACAAAGTAATTTTATATCCTAATAGATAAAAAAAAGAGTTATTAATTTTTTTGAAATAATTGTAAACTGATTACGATATCCAATTTTCTTTTCAAAGCATGAGAAATATGCAACATATATTTTTTACAAAAAATATGCTTGGAAAACCTTGGAATTCGGCCATATGCACGAAAACAACACATTTTTTTCTTTATAATTTTTTTAAGAAAAAGATTTTTTTAATGAAGACCTTTTTTATTTTTAAGAGAGAGAGAGAGGTAGCTGTCAACTATTGGAGGAGAGAGAGATGACGTTGCGAAAAAGGGAGAGAGAGTTGCCGACGGTGACTCTGTCAGAGATGAGGAAGATGAAGAGTGATTGTTGATAGCTTTTAAGATCACGTGCAAGTTGTTTAGTCTCTACAATTTTTCACTGTATTATCTCCTTCCTTCTGTTTTTTTCTCATCACTGTGTGTCTTTTCTCAGTTTTTCTGTGTTCGTCCTTCTTGCAAACTTTACATACATCTGTGTGTAATTTTCTCCCCCCTGTGCATGGTTTATTTCTCACTATTTATAGGCGTAACTTGCATGCATAGGTGGCTTAACTCCTGCGGCAGCATGCCTGTAGCAATGGTGTGTAAACGGCTACATACCTGCAGAGGTGGCGTGTTGGCAGCGGCATGCCTGCAATGGCGGTATGTCGATAGTGGCGTGCTTGCAGTGATGCGCGGTGTGGTGGGACTGCAGTTTTGGGAAGGTGAAAGTGCATTTTGGTCCCTCAATTTGTAATTGTTTTAATTGCACCCCAATTGGATTTAAACTTGCAATTTTATGCAATTATATCCCTGTCAGAATTTCAACAACAACCTTAGCTGCGTGCCTTTTTTATTTTGGTCCTTGGTTTCTGATTTGAACCTCAATTGACCATTAAACTCTCAATATCTTCAATTTGGCCCCTAACTTCACATAATTGGCTTGAAAAAAATTCAATTCGGTCTCTGAAAATTCTAATCTTCTCAATTGAACCCGAATTAAGCTCATTAACTTGATTTTTCATTGATTAAGCCCTTAATAAAATTAGTTTTGACTAATTTAAAGCATAATTAAGTTCTTGCACTTAATTAAATCCTTCAATTGGATTCAGAATATATAATTTAGTAATGATTCTCAAGCTGATAAAATTTGTGTTTATCGTTTTGTTGTGGGACCTAATAAAGTATGATAATATGTAGTACAAAAGTATGTATAAATAGTGTTAAGTGTAGAGATACGTAAAGTGTGGAAATATATTCTGTTGGAACAATATTCAAAGTTAACTTTCCCTTCTCTCTCTCTCTCTCTCAAAATCCCTAAATATCAAAATTGTTCTTCAGCTTCTTTCTCACTGACCCTTACAATGATTAACATGGTATCAGAGCTAATCAAATGCTCACGCAGATAAAATGATCCAAACTATTTGTTCCCACGATCTGTAGCTTCAAATTTGTGTTCATTCTATTCATTTTCTATGATTTTCTGTTTCTTTTCATATCCTTTGAATCATTGTATATCACTTTGTTATCTTTCATCTTTGAGCTCCTTGAAGGTGTTCTTCTACTAGTTTCTCTTTTAAATCCTCAATTTCATGTTTGATACGAGATTCCAGTTTTGGTGCACTGTTCACTGTACGGCCATGGTTACTGTAGCACAACTCAAAAATCCTGCATTCTCCTTATTTCAATGATTTCTACATCTGTGAATGTGAAATTGGATGATTCGAAATACTTGAATTGGCATTTTCAAATCCAATTGTTGCTGGAGAGCAACAAAATCTTTGGGTTTGTTGATGGCACTCATCCCTGTCCTCTCTCCCTTCTAACTGGTGAACTTGGTACAAATATCTCTCTCTTCCTCTATATAGAATGTGATAAAGTGTTGGTATGGAAAATGCATGATAGGGCAATTATGCAACTCATTACTACAACATTGTCCCCTGTTGCTATGTCGTATGCAATTGGAAGTAGTAGTTCTAATGATCTTTGGTTCCATTTGAAAGAACAATTCTCTACTGTGTCTAAAACAAGCATATTCCAAATGAAATCTAATTTATATAATATTAGAAAAGGAACAGACACTATTAGTCAATATCTCCTGCAAATAAAAAAGGCTAGGATTATTTATTTGCAGCAAGAGTGTATTTTGTTGATGAGAATATTGTTATTCTTGCTTTGAATGGATTGCCTTCTGAATACAATACATTTAGATGTGTTGTTAGGGGTAGAGAAAGTGTTATAAGCTTGAAAGATTTTCGGTCTCACTTACTTGTTGAAGAGAAAATTGTTGAAACTCATATAACTGATACACCTTCATATTTGTCTTCCATGCACATCAATTATAGACCTATTGTCTCATCAAACTCTTTCTCTCAACACTCTCATGACACACATGACATAATAGTTTTACACCATATGATCATGAGGGTTTCAATACAAGTAGGGGTAGAGGTTCAATCACAAAACCTTTCATCCCAAATCACATGCTTATGTCAAGTCAAATACTCTATAAGCCTCAAATCCAAGTGTTCTTGGTCCATTTCCTTCATTTTATGCTTCCAATGTTCAAATTTGTCAATTATGCAATAATAAATGACATATCACCCCCTATTATGGTTTGAAAAGGCATGAGAGGTTCAGGTGTACAATATATGGTAAACCAAATCATACTACATGGAATTGCTTCTCTAATGATAATGGTCCCAACTTTATTGGTGTTGCAAGTTATTCTCCAGTGTATACTTCACCTCATCAACCTATTATGCAAGCTATGAATATTGCTTTGCACACATCTCAGCCAATATCATCTCAAAATTCTTCTCAGGTATGGATTACTGATTCAGGAGCCACAAATCACATGACTGTTGATTTGTCCAATCTGTCATTGAGCACTCCTTTTCCAACAATTGATATTGTTCATACGGCTAATGATAAAGGTTTGTTTGTGTCACATATTGGTCACTCTATTATTCCTACCAATATTAAACCAATTAAGCTGAATTTAGTATTGTATGTTCCAAAATTAGCTTAGAATCTGTTATCAGTCCATCAATTATGCTTGGACAATAATTGTTGATTAATCTTTAATGTCTTTTTGTTTTGGATTCAGGAAAAAAACACATGGAGGATACTTTACAGAGGGTTATACAGTAATGGACTTTATCCTCTCCCCTTTGTGTCTCCAAACATTGGTCGATCAGTCATCAATAATCAATTACAGTCTTATCTTGGTCAGTTAGTCTTCTCTTCTACTTGGCATCATAGACTAGGTCATCCTACTAATAAGATTGTCACTATGATGTCACATAAAGCACATATCAAATGTCCCAAAGATATTACTACTGTTATGTGTCATAGTTGCCTTTAGGGAAAGTTTTGTAAACTACCCTTTCATTCCAATGTTAAAAGGTCTGTAACACTACTTCATATTATACATAGTGATTTGTGGTGACCTTCTCCAACTGTCTCTGTTGATGGATTTAGATATTATGTGATTTTTGTTGATGATTTTTCAAGATATTGTTGGTTGTTCCCTTTGATCAACAAAAATGACTTATATTCTGTCTTCATTAAGTTTTACAATTATATTAAGACTCAGTTCTCTTAATCCATTCATATTCTTCAAAGTGATGGGGAGGAGTATGTTAGCAAAAAATTGCAACTCTTTCTTGTTGATAAAGGCATGGTACATCACAGATCCTGTCCTTACACTCCTGAACAAAATGGACTTGCTGAATGTAAACATAGACATCTTATTGAAACTACTATCACATTATTAAAGCATGCTCATATACCATCTTCTTTTTGGACATATCTTGTTCATATTGCCTCCTATCTGATTAATAGAATGTCTTCCACAGTTTTAGACAATAAATCCCCTTTTGAAATCCTGTTTAAGGATGTTCCAGCCCTTTCTCACTTGCTTATTTTTGGATGTGCATGTTTTCCACTGTTACGCCCTTATCTTACCAATAAATTTCAATCAAAAACCACAATGTGTGCTTTTTTAGGGTATGCTACTCAATATAAAGGCTATATTTGTTATGATGTTCCTAGGACACATATCTATATTTCTAGACATTTTGTCTTTAATGAATTGTTTTTTTCCATATAAAGAACTAGTTACACATACTTCTTATTCTTTAACAACTCCTTCTATGTTTGCCTCACCTATTGTTTCCAACAATAATGAGGTTATACTTCCATCTCCTACCTCACTTAGTCCTGATAGAGGTCCTTTGTCTACATCATCCTCATTGTCCATTACTCCTGCCTCTTCATCCTTTTTCTCCATTCATGTGGCTCCTAAGTCCAATTATGAAGGTATGTCCACTTATTCTTTGACTTTAATTGACTTTTTTCAACTTGAGGCTATCTCGGTGGTGCTTAATATTCCTTCTATGAATGTGCATCCCATGCGAACTCATAGTAGGAATGGTATTGTCAAGAAGAAGATTTGTCTCACCTCTATCATTACATCTCCTTCTGTTGATATGTTTATGGTTGAGCTTGTGTCTTACCAAAGTAAATTGAAAGAGCTAGTCTAGCTGCTGGCTATGCAAGGAGAACTAGTTCCTTTACAGTCACAGAATACATGGAGCTTGGTCTCTTTGCCTGCTAACAAGAACTTGGTAGGTTACAAATGGATCTTCAAGATCAAAAAGCATGGTGATGGCATAATTGCTCGACACAAGGCAAGACTGGTTGCCCAGGGATTCGATCAAGAACTACGACAGGACTATGGAGAGACTCTTAGTCATGTAGTTAAAACCACTACTGTAAGGATTGTATTGGCTCTTGCTGCTAATTTTGGGTGGCTGTTGCAACAGCTTGATGTTAAGAATGCTTTTCTCCATGCCATTCTTGATAAGGAGGTGTATATGGCTCAACCCCTAGGTTTTAAAGATCTTCTTCATCTCAGTTCAGTCTGCAGACTTCACAAGTCTTTTTATGGCCTCAAATAGGCTCCATGTGCATGGATTGACAGGTTTACATCCTTCTTACCCACATTGGGTTTTCAGCACACTTATTTTGATTCTTCCCTATTGTTAAACCACTTGTTATTCTTGCTTTTATATTGCTGGTGTATGTGAATGACATAATCATCACTGATAGCAATTCTAGTGAGATACACAAGGTCATTCAGTCTCTTACAACTAAGTTTCAAATCCAAGATTTGGGTGATCTTCACTACTTCTTGGGTATTCAAATCTCCTCTATCAGTGATGGTTTGTTTCTCTTACTTCTTGATGCCAAGGCTTGTGTTACTCCCTGCCTTCCTTATCAAAGGTTACTGAAGGATGATGGTGTTTCATATGATATAATCCCACCTTGTATCGCAATGTTGTAGGAGCCTTGCAGTACTTAACTTTCACCAGACCTGACATTGCTTTCTCAGTTCATCAAGTATACTAGTTTACGCAAACCCCTATGGTTATTCACTTCACGGCTATAAAAAGGATCCTTAGATACCTCAAGGGCACTATGCATCTGGGTTTTACTTATCTTAAAGGCAGTTTGGAACTCAAAGCCTTTAGTGATGCTGATTCGGCAGGGGATCCCAATGATAGGAGATCAACAACTGACTTGGTTGTTTTTCTTGGTTCTAGTCCCATTTCTTGGTCATCTAAGAAACAACACACTGTCTCTAGATCATCAACTAAAGTCGAATATAGGGCTTTATCCACTACATCTGTTGAGATTGACTGGATCAAGCAACTATTAGTCTTTCTTTGCATTCCACTTGCTCAACCACCAATCCTTTTCTATGACAACTTATCAGCCATTGGTTTATCCTTCAATCCAATGCAACATCAGAAGGCCTAGCATATAGAGATTGATGTGCATTTTATACATGAAAGGGTTGCCAAAAGTGAACTCTATGTGCAATTTGTCTCCTCTAAAGAACAATTTGCTGATATTCTCACCAAGGGTCTTAGTGCTCCTCTGTTTCAAGCACACTGTCACAATCTCATGCTTAGTTTATCACAACATGAGATTGAGGGGGGGATGATAGAGTATGATAATATGTAGTACAAAAGTATGTATAAATAGTGTTGAGTGCATACGTAAAGTGTGGAAATATATTCGATTGGAACAGTATTCAAAGTTAACTTTCCCTTCTCTCTCTTGTTCTCTCAAAATCCTTAAATATCATAATTGTTCTTCTTCTTTCTCACTGATCTTTACAGTGATTAACAGGACCAAGAAGAGATGCCCCACCTTGTATACTGACTCGCTCAGGTTTATAAAATACAAGCATAATCAATTGCGGAGAAAAAACTGTAGCAATTCATAGTGATTCTTCTACCATGCACAGGTAGCTGTGGGAAGTCATCTGCTTGGCCAGAAAAGATTCACAAAACGCATTTTTACTTGCAAAAATGTTAGGGCTTGCAAGTACGAAGAAGCTACTTATCCAAAGGCACCACGTTTGAATTACGTAGATTCAATCTTATGAGTTAGACATAAAATGTTGGAGACTTATCCAGACAAGATTCACCTTAAAAGAATTTATCAAGTACTTCTGTCAACGTCAAAAAAATAAGAGTTGTCAATTTTTATTTGTGTATGTAAGCAAAAACTGTTACTCAAGTGATTATGTGCCAATTAAGACGGTCGTGCATGACACGCATGTATCCTTTCAAATGCCCTTGAATATTGACTCTGCTTTGAAACTTCTAAACACCCATCTTATTTGAATTTTTTTTATTCAAGTCTTGTTATCCTCAAACCCAAAACTTATTTTGATTATTTGAAACTTCTTAGAAATTATGAAGGAATGCTTTCTCACGAAAACAATAAAAAATGAAATAAAGAGAAAAAGATAAGTATTGTGAGATAACTTTGTCAAAGTCAAAGAAATTAATCCTGTAAAAAGATAAAAGGAAAAAA
Source organism: Salix arbutifolia (assembly GCA_025169955.1). NCBI lineage: Eukaryota > Viridiplantae > Streptophyta > Magnoliopsida > Malpighiales > Salicaceae > Salix > Salix arbutifolia. The sequence goes on along the minus strand of CM045917.1, from coordinate 13,158,604 downwards.
AAGTCAAGAAAAGGCTGCCCTTAAACGCTGGAACTGCCTATAAAATGGTGGCTTCATCAATGCCATCTTGCATCAAATCTCTAAATCTTCATACATACTAGCTCTAGCGTTACAAAGAAACCTCTGTCACATTTACAAACTTGCGTTACATTCTTATATATCCAAAGAAACCTCTGTTTCACACACTAAGCCCACGCCTTTATAATTATATCTACGTGCCAGCTTTGATACTTAGACTGCAATGGGAAGCATTGATGACTTCTCCCGTTATTCCTTCCCAGATGATTTTGTTTTCGGAACATCCTCATCCGCTTACCAGGTACAAGCTCTAAATTTTGCTGCTTCTAGTGCAGTAATCAGGACATCGGAACATTATTTAAAATAATTATGTTAATTGATTTTCATTATTATTTATCATGATATACAGTATGAAGGTGAAACAAACAAACATGGTAGAGGACCAGCTATATGGGACACTTTCACCGAGGAACATACAGGTACGTACTAGTCTCTCTCAATAAAAATTATGATCCGAGGCAGATTATAATTAGCTTTTCAAATAACATTATGTTCAACGTTTGCAGAGAGAATAAGCGATCATAGCAACGGAGATGTAGCTGTTGATTTCTATCATCGCTACAAGGTACGTACGTATGGGAGTTCTTCATCATATTTTGGCTGTGGTCAACTGTAGGATGTAATCTAATATATTCTGATTAATTAATTATTACTGTTCTTACAAAGTATTGATAAATGTTACAGGAAGATGTGCAAAGAATGAAAGAAATGGGAATGGATGCTTTCAGATTCTCCATTTCTTGGTCTAGAGTGTTACCACGTGAGTTTTCTTGCCCTTAGGATTTTGCTCTTCACGTGGTAATGACCTTGACAGGATTTGAATTTCCATTGGATGTATAGCTAATCATTGGATTTGTTTTTGGGAAATGCAGATGGCAGGCTAAGTGCTGGAGTAAACGAGGAAGGCATCAAGTTTTACAACGATCTCATTGATGACCTCCTTCAAAATGGTTCGAACCCTTCCCTTCCATTTAATTAAGCATAACATATTGCCTCAATTCTTATACAGCAAAAAGTCTAACAGATATGTGCACCCGATCTGATTCTATGATGTTTTGTAATGTGTAGGTTTGCAGCCTTACGTTACTCTCTTTCACTGGGATACTCCACAAGCTTTAGAAGATAAATATGGTGGTTTCTTGAGTCCTAACATTATGTAAGTAACGACCTTTCGCTAATCATGCTTTGAATATCCAAACTTGTTTTGGCTTCGAAATATTATAACCTACTGAGTCATTTCGGAGACCTTGTGGATCTGCTATGTTAAATTTAAACATTTCTGTAATTTTTCTCTCATAAAACATTGATTTTCAGAAATGATTTCCGAGACTTTGTCGACCTTTGTTTCAAGAATTTCGGAGACCGAGTGAAGAACTGGATTACTGTCAATGAGCCATGGACGTACAGTGTTCAAGGCTATGACGTGGGCACAATGGCACCGGGTAGAATTTCTGTCGTTGTAAATGATCCACACCGATCCTTAAACACGGGTGCCACTGAAGTGTATACGGTTACCCATCATTTGTTGCTTGGTCATGCTGCGGCGGTGAGGCTATACAAGGAGAAGTATCAGTCGAGTCAAGGAGGACAGATTGGAATAACACTTGTTTCTCATTGGTTCGAACCTTACTCAAACAGTGAAGCTGATCAAACTGCCACCAAAAGAAGCCTTGACTTCATGCTTGGCTGGTTAGTATTTTTTATATATATCAAATTCAAAAGTACCTTCTGAACTCCAAGAATAAGCTAGAGAAGACTTGATATATATAAACAGAGAAGGTATTCATTCTTTTTCTTTATGCTGACAGGTTTATGGATCCTTTAACCAATGGTGACTACCCACGTAACATGCATGATTTTGTTGGTGGAAGATTGCCCAAGTTCACCCCCGAGGAATCTGAGATGTTGAAGGGATCGTATGATTTTATTGGAATTAATTACTACACAACATATTATGCTCAAAATATTGACGCAGATTATCAGAGCGTCGGGTTCATGTCAGATGCTCGCGCTAATTGGACAGGTAACTAATGATTGATATCTTTTCTTTGTGGGTTTTATTTTTCTTCAATTGGATGCTATTTTATTTACTTTGTTGTAAATTGGCAGGGGAGAGAAATGGAATCCCGATAGGTCCACAGGCTGGTGTGAAATGGCTTTATATTTATCCCGAAGGCATATGCAAGCTCTTGAACTACACCAAAGATCAATACCGGAGTCCAACAATTTACATTACTGAGAATGGTATGGTTGAGATGTATGATCATGCATTATCCTAAATTTAAATTTCTAACACTAAGTAATTTATTGGTTTTTTCAAGGGGTTGATGACGTAAATAGCAATGCTTCATCACTGAAGGAAGCCCTCAATGATCCCGTAAGAGAAAAGTCTTACAAAGACCACCTTAAGAATGTTTTGAGATCCATCAAGTGAGTTAATTCTTTTCATTTTTTAATCTAATAGCAACACCTGTTTTATCAAGATCCATCTAATTGGGATTCAATATTTATTTCTTGCAGCGTGCATGGTGTTGATGTTAAGGGTTTTTTTGCCTGGTCTTTAATGGACAATTTCGAATGGGGAAGTGGTTATGCTGTGAGGTTCGGCCTCTACTATGTTGATTACACCAATAATTTGAAACGATATCCTAAAAATTCAGTCAAGTGGTTCAAGCAATTTCTTAGGAGAGACTCCCACAGTCCTGTTCCACATGCGCGTCCTTTGAGTGCTTCCGATGAAAAGTCGAAAATTGAAGATGGTTCGGCTCGGGATGCTAAGAGGCCAAGAAATGCTTGATTGCCTTAAAAACAGCATTTGAAGTCCAAGTTGTTAGCATCTGCAAATTGGGCTTTTAAATAGCTCTCACGATGAATTTGGTCTCCATTCCATTCATTCTACAAAATTGGTCTCCACTCCACTCATTCAAGGCTCTTGTGTCAGCTTTTATACGAATAAATAGTCATGGTTGTTGTTTTCCTTTGTTTAGTTTTAATTATGGTTTCATAATTTAATTCGATTATTTTACTATTGTATCAATCTTTTTATTATTTTTTATTATCATTCGTTTAATAATAATACAATTCTTTTGTGCCATCATTGATTACATTTTGTTTAATATTATTTTTTTCAAAAAGGAGAACATAATAGTTGATCCTCAAAAGAAAATAAAAGAAATAGATTATAGTATAAATGAATACCAATGAAGTGGACAAGCTAAAAGTAGAAAGAGTTGAGAACTAAAATAACATCATCTATATCTAAAATTATCTTATTTGATACAAAAAAAGATTTCCCTTTTCTCCATTTTCATTTTCTGCTTCTTACATTTTGCTTTCTTCCTCGATCCCCATGATTATTTAAGTAATATAATTATCAGTGGTTCTGCAAATTCCAGTGGTTCTGCAAATTCCTCCCATGAACTTGCACTCTATGCAGACTAGAAGTTAGAGTGGTATTACCAAGAGGAAATCCTACCTCCAGCCCAAAAAGAGTTTATAATTGTAATATATGTATGTTGACCTTTAGCATTCAGACAAGACTCTATTCAAGAATTAAACATTTGAGCTACGAAAACACATTACCAGTCACTTGATCGAAATTTTGCATAAAACAATTTTCAATTCCTTACGCTGAAGTCAAGCACAAAACATGATCTTTAACCAAAAGCCTGGAATTCATTTTACGATCAATCTCTAAGATTCAATCCCAAATTGATAACCATCTCTAAATCGTGTAAGAAATACTTTCAAGCGATCAACTAGTCATCAGCCTGGAATTCATTCTTACAACTATCTGGAATTCGTTTTCCAAGAAAGTTTATCCCTTCACTTTGTCATAACCCAATTTTGGATTATTCCCCAAATCTACCCAAAAATAAGAGAAAATAAAATAAAAGGGGTTGGTGTCGGCAGAAAAATCAAGGCAAAAATTTTGGACGTTTTCGAGAGCTCGATCATACCTCTTTCGTGCCTAGAAATGAAGGAAAGCGCAGATTCAAGGCTAAAGTAATTTATTATCGGATAAATCTGCATAAAAATTAAGTCGACATATATAATTATATTTTTATGGGCCAGTTTGATTTAATCGTTGACCAATTTAAAAGTGTAATTATGTTTGAGATTTGATTTAGGGTCCAATTGAAGGATTTAATTAAGTACAAGGACCTAATTATACTTTAAATTTGTCAAATTAATTTTATTAAGGGCTTAGTCAATGAGAAATCAAGTTCTTGAATTTAATTCGGGTTCAATTGATGAGATTAGAGTTTTCGGAGACCGATTTGAATTTTTCCAAGCCAATTATGCGAAATTGGGGGGCCAAATTGAACAAATTGAGAGTTTAATGGTCGATTGAGGGTTAAATTGTGCAAATCAGAGATCAAGGATCAAAATAAAAAAGGCACACAAAGTCAAGGCTAATATTTGAAATTCTGATAGGGATATAATTGCACAAAATCATAAGTTTAAATTCAATTCAGGTTGCAATTAGAACAATTATAAATTGAGGGACCAAACTGCACTTACACCTCCCAAAGCAACAAGCAGCGCACACCTTCGCCTGCACCGCCGCCGACAGGCCCCGGCATGCCCCAACTGACAACCATATTTTCAGGCATGTTGCTGCAAGAAGTGACCCACCTTTGCAACAGTCACCTCCTGTGCCTATAAATATTGCAGCCATGCATGACTAAAGGGGGGGGGGGGGGAATTCAAAAAAAAAGAGCAAACCGAAGTGATTCACGTAGAGACAGAGGAGAAAATATTTTACGTAGAGAGGAGAGAGCAGAACGGTGGAATTCAAAAACAAAGATGGACGTTTGCAGGGGGGTTGAGATACAGAGGAGAAGATTTAAAACAAAACAGAGGATTTTGTTTTTAATAGAGGAGATAAACCAGAAAATCATGTAGAGGGGGGGGGAAGAATTTGCAGAGAGTTATAGCAAAGAAAAACAAATAAAAAACGAGAAAATATCACACAAAAATCACACCATCTCCCTCTCTCTCGGTTTGCAGGTCCTTTCTCTCACTAAAACCAGCTCGGCTGAGCTCTCTCTCTCTACTAGTGGAGGCCATTTAACCACCCATATCCACCCTCATTGTGAAACCCGAAAAAAAAAAAACGGGTCAAAAAAAATAATTAAGAGGAAATGGACTATAAATACCCACCTTCTCCCTCAGCCATGTCCAACTGAAAAGAGAAGAAAGAGGGGAGAGATAACCTAAATTTTTCTTCACAAAAACTATGATCAAACACCCAAAAACTTGTAAACCCATAAAAGTCTAGGAATTCTAAAGTGGAGAAACACAATTTGAGGAAGGATTAACAAAAGGAAGTGAAGAATTTGGGGAAGAAAGGATTGACTAGTTCTTGACAAGGAGAAGAAGGCTAAGATTCTTCCAAAGTTGTGAACTAAAGTCAAGATTTCATCCAAGTAAGGAGTTCTAATTCCAATTTCTATGAAATTAACCTCAATTTGATTAATTGAGAATTAGGGTTTTTAAATACAAAATATTGGGGGAATGCATAAATGAGTAGGGTTTTCATCAATAAAGGGAAAAATATGGTTGTGATTGATAAGGAAGCAAGAATTGAAGATGAATTGGTTATGTTTCCTTCAATTTTGCATAATAGGGCAGATTCGTTGGCCTATTTCTTAGGGGCATTTGGACCTGAAAAATACATCATTCCGAGAGGAATACTTCATAGAAGTTGTAGCTGGGAGTGTTAGCTTTCCAACGAGTCCGACCCCGTATAATTTGGAGCTCTGGAACTCCAGATATGGGTAAAACTCTGAGGAGAGGTGAAGCTGTCACTTGTGTTGATAGTTTCGGCCAAGTTGAGAAAATAGCAAAAAAAAATTAACCATGTTAGGGGTAGAAATTGTTCCTTTCCCTTCATAAAGTATGTCTTGATATTCATAAAATAAACGGTGATTAAAAATTGAATTCGTGATGTCCACTTGGACTACAAATGAGTTGAAAAGTTAAAGGATGATAATGAGGAATGTAAGTCAGAAAGAAAAGATTTGGTAAAAGAGAAATGAATATTATTACCATTGAAATTGTTGTTGTGTGTGATATGTCGATTAATATGGAATAATGGTGGGCGTTTGTGGTTTCAGGAGGAACCGCGGGAGGAGGACAACAACAACAGGGGAACGCCAGGCGAACTTTCACAGCAGGTAGGTACTTGGTACCTATATCTTTTTATCTAATAATTATTTCCTTTACTAGTTATTGAACTATAAGTTACAATTTGGGTGGCTTATTGATGAGGAAAAGAAAAGGGGTAAAGGAAATGTTAGGGGATGGAAAAAAATAGATATATATATATATATGTATAGGAAGAAACAAGCTGGTTGGTATCGGCATTACCGATACGTTGGTGGTGAGATATAGACCTTGATCAGCTATTTGGTTTCAAATAGTTAATGATATCGGCGGGTGACGTCGATATCGGCATAATTTATAAACTTGATTAGCTATTCAGTTTCAGAATAGTTAATGATATCGGCGGGTGACATTGATATCGGCATAATTTATACACTTGATTAGCTATTTGATTTCAGAATAGATAATGATATCGGCGGGTGACGTCGATATCGACAAAATTTATAGACTTGATTAGCTTTTTGAGATGAATGCTAATGATGTCAAGAATCCTTGACATCGGCATACTCTGAAACCTCCTAAGGAAATAACGGAACAAAGATTAACTATTTTGGTTTTTTTTTTTTAAATAATAGTTAATGACACCAACGGTTATGTTCGTGTCAACATTTTCATGAAACTGATTAGTTGATTTTAGGACTAGTAACTAGAGACACTATTGGAGGTCATTAGTGTCGACTATAGTCTCTTCGATGTGAAAAAGGGGAAAGAAGCAGTCAAAAGAAATAAATTTTCTTTTCTATAACCTTAAAAAGGGTGTATATGGTTGTGTTTAGAATCTCATATGATTTAAGTAGGTTGATGGATATGTTGTTTAAATTCTTCTGTAAATTGCTAGTATTTACTTAATTGTTTTTACTTATATGGAAAATCAATATTTTGCATGTTCATCCCATTCTCATCAGGAATAGATTTTTAGCCTTAATTCTTTTTTGTATAAGATAAGAACTTAGGGAGTTATGATGAAATTTTGTTATGTAGAAGAACATGTAAATTGTATAGAATAATATATTTGTAAATTTTGTTTCTAGAATATTAAATGTATCAACCTACGCTTTGGATATTAGAAAGTACTAGATTATCTTAGAATATTAAACTGTGTTATGTTCTATGTATATGTATATATGTATCTATATTTTAGATCTTTGTGTGTGAATTGGCTCTTTTAAGTTTTATCTTATGTGTATGATGTAAGATGGAGTTTAGGAATGAATATGGTCCTGAGCATATTCTGGAATGAATTATGCAGCTGATTATATTAAACATGGATGTGATTGTGGATGAGATGTGATTCAAATTGTGTTGCAGGTTGTGTTATTGATAACTTTGGATCTCTCGATATAGGGGAGACTCTGCTGAAATTTTGTTAGAAATGCTCAGGACCACCGGTTGGTCCCCCTCCACACCAGCGACTCGGCCACACTCTCCGGCGAGGCAGCAAAGGCGGTAACAAAGGTAGCAATGAGAGCCCATCAACTTCCAACGCCTACTCCGGCCACCACAGACCACCATTTCCACTGCCACCACGACAGGAAGAACCATCTCGACCTCCTCTACCCAACGGTATTAACAGGTACGCCATTCATCACACTCCAAAATTGGTCATGTTACTATTCATCGTCTCTTTTTTTACATTCACTCCTCGCCCACTGTCACTACGTGGACAGTGGGCTGGTTGGACGGGCTTTGTGCCCAGCCTGGCCCCCTGTTTAAAACGGGCTTCCAGCCCGTCTAGGCTGCCAGCCATCTCGGCTAACAGCCCAGCCTGAGGTAAGGTGGGCTGACAATCCATCGCGAGGTGAGTGGGCAGCTAGCCCACCAAAAAAGAAATAATAAATAAATAAATACAAAATTTGCATAAAAATATCTTTTTATTTATTTATTAAAACAAAGACATGTGTTGTTTTCGTGCATACGGCCAATATGCTAACATATTTTGAACATTTCTTTTTAAAAAATACTATTTTAGAATTTTAAAGAAAAATAATTTTTAGCATGGATTTCGCAAACAAAGAAAAATCATTTTTTGCATTTTTGAATTTTACAACATGTTTGTAAAATCCAAAGGGTATTGGCCAGTATTCCAAAAATATCAAAATCTTATTTTTGGGGATTCATATTATTCACTGTTGATATTTTGGTAAAAAAATCCTAAAGGGGTTAATATCCAAAATATCAGCGGGGATAATTCGTTGTTATTCACCATAAATATTTGGATAAAGAAACCTTAAAGTGGTAAATATCCAAAATATTTTTACGGGAATAATACGTCATCATCATTTAACCAATATATTTTTGAAAGATAAACACCATAGTAAATCATAAGCAAACCAAAACACCAAGCAGTTTACCTTAAGTAGGGCGTACTAGGGGTGCTAAAACCTTCCCTTTACGCAATCAGTCCTTTGCCTTAAAATCTCTGAAAGACTAGTTTAGGTTTCCTACTAACCATAATACTAGGTGACGACGTCTTTTTTCACAAAAATAAAGATAAAACGCAACATGAATTCCCCGCTCACGGGAAGAGTTGCCGCGATGCCGCGCTCTCACGGAGGGTGCGACACACTTGATTAGGAGAGGAAAAAACAATTTGCTTCTATCAGAGTTCAAGTATACTCTTCAAGCCTCCAACGAATTTAAAAATAGTTTTTGGGTTTGAGATTGAATCTACACAATTCAAAAGTGGTGTCTTTGGATAAGTTTAAGTTTTTAGGTGAGATGATTCCTTGACATGGTATCAGAACTTTGTTGATTCAGCGATCACGAGTTCGAATCTCATCACCCTATTTTATTTGATAAAAATCAAGCACAATGTAATGTGGACCTGTGCAAGTTTCAAGCCCAAAGGGCATTTACTTGAGGGTGTGTGTTAGAGAATAATATAAATAATATTCTAAACCCTTACATATAGTTTAAGATTTTAGGTGAGATGGTTCCTTGACATAGATGATTTTCTATAGTCACCTATGTAGTGTAGACGATTCATGTGGAAAAACACTATAGTTATTTTCATAAAATACTATGAATTACTACAGTGTTTTCCCGAAATTGATTATGCTGGTATTTTATAAACCCAAGAGTATCAGAACTTTGTTGATCCAGCGGTCACGAGTTCGAATCTCATCACCCTATTTTATTTGATAAAAATCAAGCACAATGTAATGTGGACCTGTGCAAGTTTCAAGCCCAAAGGGCATTTACTTGAGGGTGTGTGTTAGAGAATAATATAAATAATATTCTAAACCCTTACATATAGTTTAAGATTTTAGGTGAGATGGTTCCTTGACATAGATGATTTTCTATAGTCACCTATGTAGTGTAGACGATTCATGTGGAAAAACACTATAGTTATTTTCATAAAATACTATGAATTACTACAGTGTTTTCCCGAAATTGATTATGCTGGTATTTTATAAACCCAAGAGTATCAGAACTTTGTTGATCCAGCGGTCACGAGTTCGAATCTCATCACCCTATTTTATTTGATAAAAATCAAGCACAATGTAATGTGGACCTGTGCAAGTTTCAAGCCCAAAGGGCATTTACTTGAGGGTGTGTGTTAGAGAATAATATAAATAATATTCTAAACCCTTACATATAGTTTAAGATTTTAGGTGAGATGGTTCCTTGACATAGATGATTTTCTATAGTCACCTATGTAGTGTAGACGATTCATGTGGAAAAACACTATAGTTATTTTCATAAAATACTATGAATTACTACAGTGTTTTCCCGAAATTGATTATGCTGGTATTTTATAAACCCAAGAGTATCAGAACTTTGTTGATCCAGCGGTCACGAGTTCGAATCTCATCACCCTATTTTATTTGATAAAAATCAAGCACAATGTAATGTGGACCTGTGCAAGTTTCAAGCCCAAAGGGCATTTACTTGAGGGTGTGTGTTAGAGAATAATATAAATAATATTCTAAACCCTTACATATAGTTTAAGATTTTAGGTGAGATGGTTCCTTGACATAGATGATTTTCTATAGTCACCTATGTAGTGTAGACGATTCATGTGGAAAAACACTATAGTTATTTTCATAAAATACTATGAATTACTACAGTGTTTTCCCGAAATTGATTATGCTGGTATTTTATAAACCCAAGAGTATCAGAACTTTGTTGATCCAGCGGTCACGAGTTCGAATCTCATCACCCTATTTTATTTGATAAAAATCAAGCACAATGTAATGTGGACCTGTGCAAGTTTCAAGCCCAAAGGGCATTTACTTGAGGGTGTGTGTTAGAGAATAATATAAATAATATTCTAAACCCTTACATATAGTTTAAGATTTTAGGTGAGATGGTTCCTTGACATAGATGATTTTCTATAGTCACCTATGTAGTGTAGACGATTCATGTGGAAAAACACTATAGTTATTTTCATAAAATACTATGAATTACTACAGTGTTTTCCCGAAATTGATTATGCTGGTATTTTATAAACCCAAGAGTATCAGAACTTTGTTGATCCAGCGGTCACGAGTTCGAATCTCATCACCCTATTTTATTTGATAAAAATCAAGCACAATGTAATGTGGACCTGTGCAAGTTTCAAGCCCAAAGGGCATTTACTTGAGGGTGTGTGTTAGAGAATAATATAAATAATATTCTAAACCCTTACATATAGTTTAAGATTTTAGGTGAGATGGTTCCTTGACATAGATGATTTTCTATAGTCACCTATGTAGTGTAGACGATTCATGTGGAAAAACACTATAGTTATTTTCATAAAATACTATGAATTACTACAGTGTTTTCCCGAAATTGATTATGCTGGTATTTTATAAACCTGAGAGAGTCAGTATACAAGGTGGGGCATCTCTTCTTGGTCCCACAACAGATCGATAAACATAAACTTTATCAGCTTGAGAATCATCACTTCCATCATCTTTCATTACCTCTACATTCAATCTGGGTATCTCCCTTGCCAATAATCGACAGCCATTCATGGTCACATTGCAGGCTGACATCCAAAGTGACCTCATTGACTCGTAATTTCTATGAAGTTTCAAGTAATCAAAACAAGTATGTTCTGTGATAAAAATGTGTTTTTTGAATCTTGCCTGGCCAAACAGATTCTATATGAAAAATACTTTTAAGGTTAATGGATTCCACGTTATATGTGTGCATTCCTCGTTTGCCGGTCACTACTACCTATGGATAAACCGTGCATGTATACAAAATCAAGATTCCCGTGTGTTCCACGTTATATGTGTTCTGTGTTTTTTTCACGTTCTTCCCTCGTGTCCTTTTGTTTCCTCCTCCTGTTCGAGTTCCGTCTCTGACGTGCAGTGAGGGTTGCCTTTTCTTTTTTTGTAACGATGTGTTTATACTGATCAGACCACTAATATATTTTGATATCTTGATTTATAATTATTCTAATTGCGTTTCTAATTGGTTTTAAACTTTTAAATTTATGTAATTTTATCCCTACTAAAATTTTATCTCCAATGGAGTGGTAATCTGTCGCAACAATAATTTTATTGCGCTTCGCGCCCACCATCCCTGGAGAGGGAAGAACGGCGTGCGGTTTTTCAGTCTTCATGCATGTTAAAAAGCTCTTGCTCGTTCTAGCAGAAATTTTTGACAAAAAATAAAAAAATACTAATTAAAAATTAGAGGAAGTTGATATTTTAGCAATAACTAAAATATAGTTACTGTTATAAATTTATAATAAATTTATATTTATATATATTGAATGTCCATCACTCTTGAGTTTAGTTTCTTGGATTTCCATAACCTTGGAGTTCATTTCCTTCTCCTATAAATAGACCACTTATATTGTATTCTTTACACTTTGGAAAAATAGAAGAATTCATAATAAGCAAGGTATTTCTCTTCTGTCTCTTTTGCTTATATTTTGATGTCTATGTTCTTGTATGTTCATTATTTATTCTTTTTATAACACGGTATAAGCACGATGCTCTAACCAACTTATATCAATTTTAATATTTTTGCTTTTCATTATTGTAATTTATTTCTAACAAATTTTCTTTCACTATTATTCATAGAAAGAGATTTATAGTTCCCTAAGAACGAGTATTATAAGTTCCTGAAAAATTAAATAAATTAAATACAGTTCTTGAAGAACTGGTATTACAAGTTCCTGAAGAATTAAATAAATTAAATACATTTCCTGAGAGCTAGTATTTCTAAAGCTAAATAAATAACAATCCTAATTCTTTTCTTTTGTTTTATATTCATGATTTTATTTAATAAGTTATTTCTTGTTTTTATAGATAAAGATAATATTAAATTTGACAAAATTTGAATTTATCGCTCTTGATATTTTTAGAAATAATTATTGTCATGAATTATTGACGTCGAGATTCCTGTGGAAGCTATGAATCTTTAAAAGACCATTAAAGAAGGAAATAATGTGGCAAAATCTAAATGAAAGATATGACCACCAAAGTTTATCATACTTCCTCAATATCAATATGATTGGTTGCACCTGAAGTTGCAAGATTTTAAATTGATTAGTGAATATAATTCTGATCCTTTTGAAATTACATCACAGCTGAAATTATGTGGTAAGGATATCACAGAAGATCAAATGTTAGAGAAAACATTTCTACTTTTGATGGCTCAAACATTGTCCTGCAACAACAATCTAGAGTGCATAATTTCAAAAGGTTCTAAACTATTTCCTGAAGTGAATGAAACTTTTGTCCAGTAGACAAGAAAGAATCGAGGATATAAGTATGGATGAAATAAATGGAAAAAGGAGAAAAGATAATCCTTCTAAAAGTAAACCATCATACCACTAGAAGTGGAGACATAATGAATAGTGGTAAGACGTTTTATGATGGAGATTTATGTTTGGTACAGTGCAACAATGCACACAATTCTCAAGGAAAATAAATACTTTGAGTATTTGACATTAACCAAAGCTAATGTCACTACAACATCAGGTCCAGCAGACATGATTAAAAGCTCTGGAAAAACCAATATTGTGTTACCAAATAACACAAGATTGAGCATCAAAGGTGCATTATATTCATTTGAGTCTAGAATAAATTTACTCAGTTTTAAGGATATACGTGCTAATGGTTATCATATTGAAACAACAGATGAAGATAGAAAAGAATATCTTTATATTACTGCACGTATTTCAGTCCAGAAGCTTGTACTTGAGAAACTACCTGCTTTCTCTTCCGGAATTTATTATACGATCATGAAATCTATTGAATCAAACATTGTGATTCACCAGAAGTGTTCCAACCCAAAACAATTTATGTTTTGGCATGATCAACTTGGACATCCAGGATCAATAATGATGAGATGAATTATTGAGAATTCATATGAGCATCCTTTAAAGAACCTGAAGATTCTCTTACCAAGTGAAAATCCATGTGCTGCATGTTCTCAAGGTAAATAAATTACCAAATCGTCTCCATCAAAGGTTCTTAAAGAATCACCATTTTTTCTTGAAAGAATTAAAGGAGATATATGTGGGGTTATTCATCCACCATGCGAACCTTTAAGATATCTTATGGTATTGATTGATGCATTAAGTAAATGGTCACATGTTTTTTTACTTTCCAATCAAAATATTGCATTTGTTATTAATAACACATATTATCAGACTACGAGTGCAATTTCCTAATTATCCTATCAAGAAAATTGGACTGGAAAATGCTAGTAAGTTTACTTCTCAAGCATTTGATAGTTTTGGGAATTGATGTTGAAAATATGTTGCTCATGTACATACTCAAAATGGTCTAGCAAAATCATTTATTAAGCGACTTTAATTAATTGCAAGACCATTACTTATGAAATTAAAATTGCCTATATCTGTCTATAGACATGCTATATTACATACTGCATCACTAGTTATAATTAGACCAAGTGTTTACCATAATTATTCTCCTTTATAACTTGTTTATGGTATACCATCAAATATAATTATTTATGAACTTTTGGTTGTGCGATATATGTGCCTGTAGCACCCCCACAAAGGACTAAAATGGGTCCACAACGAAGAATAGGAATTTATGTTGGTTTTAATTCTCCATCTATTATTAGATTCTTTTTCTTGAACCTTTGACTGATGATGTTTTTAAGGCACGTTTTGAAGACTACTTTTTTTTGAAGAGAACAAACTTGAAGTTCAAAGGATAATTCATTTACAAAATATTGCAAATCAATTACTGGATGTTTTCACGAGTAGTAAAAAGGTAGTTAAATCTTATATTCCTGCTCCAAATGCTCCATTAGAATTGAAATTCCTGAAGGAAAAAGGTCAACATAGCAGCAAATGAATCTATACCACGTCTGAAGCGCGGAAGACTTATTAGAGCTAAAGACAAAAATCCTAGGAAACAAAAACTCTAACAAATAGATGATGGTACTTTTGGAGAGTCCTCATTCATAAAACAAACATCAAATCTTGTATCCAAATCATATCCTAATATTGACCCCCTGAAGAGGGACCTCTTGAAGAGAGCCAGGTACTTGGAAATAATGAGATCTCCATAAACTATGTTCATACAGGAGAGATTTTGGAACAAGATAAAATTATCATAAATGATGTGTTTGCATTTAAGGTTGCTTTTGGCATCATCAGAAGTGATGATAAATTTGAACCACAAATTGTTGAAGAACATCGACATAGAAATGATTGGACAATGTGAAAAGAAGCAATCCAAACAGAGTTAAACTCACTTGCAAATGTAAAGTATTTAGACTTGTAGTCCATACACCTAAAGGTGTTATACCCGTTGGATATAAGTAGGTTTTTGTTAGAAAAAGCAATGAGAACAATGAAATTGTGTGATAGAAGGCACGACTTGTTGCCCAAGGTTTCTCGCAGAGACCCGACATTGATTATGAGGAAACTTATTCTACAATGATGGATGCAATCACTTTCAGATTTTTAATTGGTTTAGCAATTTTAGAAACATTAAATATGCGTTTAATGGATGTAGTTGCAATATATCTATATGGATCATTAGATAAAGAAATCCATATGAAAATCCCTGAAGGATTTACAATGCCTGAAGCCTTTTGTAATGATCCTAGGGTGTTTATTCTATTAAATTATAAAAATATTTATATGGGTTAAAGCAATCTGGTTGGTTTTTGCAATGATTGTCTTAATGAATACCTTTTTAAAAGAGGGTTTGAGAATGACGAGATTTGTCAGTGCCTTTTTATTAAGAAAACAATATCTGGATTTGCTATTATTGCAGTATATGTTGATGATTTAAATATTATTGGTACTCCTGAAGAGCTCATAGAAAATGCAATGTATTTGAAAAATGAATTTCAGATGTAAGATCTCAAAAAGACAAAATTTTGTCTTGGTTTACAGATTGTATATTTTTCAAATGGAATATTTGTACATCAATCGATGTATATAGAAAAAGTCATAAAGCATTTTTATATGGGAAATGCTCATCCTTTAAGTACACCTATGGTTCTTTGATCACTTGATGTGAAAAAGGACCCTTTTCGACCTCCAGAAGAGGATGAAGAAATTCTTGGTCTTGAAGTACCATATCTTAGTGTTATTGAAGCACTTATGTATCTTGCAAATTGTACAAGACTACATATATCTTTTGCAATAAATTTATTGGCAAGATATAGTTCCACTCCCATAAAAAGATATTGGAATGGAGTCAAACATATATTTCGCTATCTTTGCGGAATAACCAAAATGGGGTTATTTTATTGTGGATCAAATTCACAATTTATTGGATATGGAGATGTAGGTTATCTCTCTGATCCTCGTAAAGGGAGATCACAAACTGGTTATTTATTTACCTATGGTGGTACTATGATTTCTTGGAGATCTATCAAACAAACATTAGTGGCTATTTCATCAAATCATTCAGAGAATATCGCAATACATGAAGCAAGTCAAGAATAAATATGGTTAAGATCAATTATCCAGAACATTAAGAGAAAATGTGGATTGTCAGCCATTGAAAGTAGTCCCACAATATTGTTTGAAGATAATGCTGCGTGCATCACTCAACTCAGAGGAGGGTATATTAAAGGAGACAAAACAAAACATATCTTACCAAAGTTCTTTTATACTAACGAGCTCCAACAAAATTGAGAAATTGATATCAAACAAATTAGGTCAAGTGATAATTTAGCAGACTTATTTATAAAGTCTTTACCAGCCTCAACTTTCAAGAAACTTGTCTATAATATTGGAATGCATCATCTTAAAAATTTGTCATAAGACATGTATTTTTGAGGGGAAGTCAATGCATATTGTACTCTTTTTCCTTTGCTTAGGTTTTTTCCCACTGGGTTTTTCTTTGCAAGGTTTTAATGAGACAATTTGACATTGTTTTAATGAATCCTGAAGTATTCATATATGGATCTTGAAGTATCTATATAAAGTCCTCCATTGAATTTTAAAGTACATGGTCATTCAAGGGGAAGTGTTATAAATTCATAATAAATTTATATTTATATGTATTGAATGTCCACGACTCTTGTGTTTACTCTCTTGGATTTTCATAACCTTTGAGTTCATTTCCTTCTCCTATAAATAGACCACTTGTCTTGTATTCTTTACACTTTGGAAAAATAGAAGAATTCATAACAAGCAAGATATTTCTCTCTTGTCTCTATTGCTTATATTTTGATGTCTATGTTCTTGTATGTTAATTATTTATTCTTTTTATAACAGTTACAAATATTTTACATGAATTGTTATTTTTATTTTATACTTTATTCTTGTATCCATGGGAAAGTTTCATGATATAAATTGCCCCTTGCTTAAAACAATTTAACCTGACCAAACATTTTGGGTTTATTCATGGATATAAGGAGTCGAATTTTAATATATAATTGTATTTAATTTAATTCAATTCATGTCTTACAAAATATAAATTTGTTTTTTTTTACTTGAATGAGTTGGATATATCAAACTTCACTAAAAATTTTATAGATATTAAACCTATTCACAAGTTGGGCATATTAATTTTATAATTTTTGAACTCTCCTACGCTTACAGCCTCTTAGGAAACCGTATCAGTCCACCCATAGCAACCCAAAAGTCTTCCTTTTCTTCCCCACATGCATGTTTCTCAAATAATCACACCCCTGGTTCTCCTGTGTTGGTCCTCAACTTTCTGCCAAAGATGCCTCTTCTACAAGCGTTGTCTCTCGGTCTGCCTCTACTGATGGGTTAAATTTGGCTATTCACCTCCCTCAGAGAATATATAAATTATATTGTGGAGTCTTTTCTAAAAACTTAATGATTCCTTGACATGGTATTAGAACCTTGTTGATCCAGCGATCATGGGTTTGAATCTCACCTTCCCAATTCTATTTGATAAAAATCAAGCACAAGGTAGTGTGGGTCTGTGCAAGTTTCAAACTCAAAGAGCTTTCACTTGAGGGGGTGTGTTAGAGAATAATATAAATCATATTTTGGAGCCTACTACTAGTTTATGTCATATTTTGGATCCTACTACTAGTTAGAGGATAATATAAATCATATTCTGGAGCCCAAAGACCGAGCGTTTATGTCATTATTCATTTTGTTTATGGGTGATGATATTTTTTATCTTCTAGTTTATGCTGATGATATCTTGTTAACCGGAAGCAATTCAGTCTTACTTTGCAAATTGATTCATTTGTTGAGCTCAAAGTTTAAACTTTGGGATTTAGAAGTTTTTCATTATTTCGTAGGCATCGAGGTTCATCGTACTACTATGAGTCTCATGCTACAACAGGAAATGTATGTTCTTGACATCCTTCACCGGCAAGGTATGTCTTATTGCAAACATGCATGTTGATACTCCTATTTCTATATCAAAGGTTACTAAAGTGTTTGATTGCTTGTTCTTTGATCCTACATGTTTTCTGCAAATTATCAATGCTCTTTAGTGTATCTTGCTTTTACAAGACTAGATATTTGTATTGCAGATAACAAATTAAGTCTGTCAATATATACATGCTCTTGCATATTCATTTTGGGCTGCCGTTAAGCGTATTTTATGTTATCTTAAGGGTACGACTTCCTTTGGGCTTCATATCACTCGTAGCTCCTCCTTTTTCTTGCATGGTTTTACAGATACTGATTGAGCTGGTAGTGTTGATGATTGTTAATCTATGGGTGGCTATCTTGTTTTCTTTGGACATACACTGATTTCTTGGAAGTTAGGTAAACATGACGTTGCTCGTTCTTCTATCGAGGCTTAATATAAAGTCTTAGTCTATGGTACTTCTGAGGTCACATGGCTTTAATATTTATTGTGAGATTGAAGATTACTACTTCTTCCGTGCCTACAACTTGGTATGATAATTTGGGTGCTACTTGTATATCTCCAAAACCTATCTTCTATACTCGTACTAAAGTATGTTGAGGTTGATTATCATTTTGTCCGTGACAGAGTTGCTACAAAGGCCAGATTCACTTTATTTATTTTAAGGATCAGCTTGTAGATGTTCTTACAAAACCGTTTTCTGCTACTTCTTTTACTGCTATGAGGTTCAAACTTCAAGCTGAATTCCCAACCTTAGTTGGAAGAGGTGCATTATAGTATATTATATATTATAAAGTTGTACATATTTAGGGAAAGATTATTATTTTGCAATCTCTCCACTACATATTGTATATATATAAAAAGAATAGGTTGATTAACTAATAGGTCAAGCCTCTATTATTCTCAAGTCAACTGAAACTATTTTTTGATTGTAAATAGACCTATTTTTTGTAGTGATCTAATGGTGAAATCACACCTTGATTATATGTTTCTTTAACATTTTTATGACATTCAAGGATTATTGGATATTATAATATTTGTCTAGATTTGTGGGAAAATGTGAAAGAGAAAAATAAGAAAACGTGGGCAAAACTAGACATTCCATTGGAATGTTTTTTATTGCAGTCACCAATCAATAAGTGTACTAATTCTATATGAATTATTATTAAATGTAATATAGACTCTACTATTTTAGATCCAAATCATAAATCCACGCAATCAAGCAATAAAAA
This sequence comes from Salix arbutifolia, assembly GCA_025169955.1. Lineage (NCBI taxonomy): Eukaryota > Viridiplantae > Streptophyta > Magnoliopsida > Malpighiales > Salicaceae > Salix > Salix arbutifolia. Next base: position 13,139,379 of record CM045917.1, on the reverse strand, counting down.
TCTATCACGCCTAATTAATGATGAAACTTTATTTTCTTAATTAGAAAAAGATTATCAAGCCAACAAAAAAAAATTGGTCTCCACCTTTCATTTTGTTTTAAAATCATTATAACAAGTATTTTCATCATTAACCTGACTTGGTATTAGTTTTTTCTTTTGTATCTTAATAACAACATCATGTTTTGTGCTTGACTTGAATATATAGTTCAGCGTAAAGAATTGAAAATTGTTTTATACAAAATTTCGATCAAGTGACTGGTAATGTTTTTTCATAGCTCAAATGTTTAATTCTTGAATAGAGTCTTGTCTGAATGCTAGGAGGAAAGATGCAATTTGTTTTTTAAAAGACAACTTCAATTACACTTCTAAACATACTTTTACTGCTTAATATATAACTTTCAAATCCGTTTTTAACATGTTTAAATAAAAAAATTATTTTAATATATTAACCTATCCTCCCCGAAATAAATTTTCTACTCCCATCTTTGTATAAAATTTACGTTCATTATACGTCACATATAATGTAAGACTGTGTATTTATCTCTTCAACGACAGCCATGGATGGATGCATGCATGCATAGCTGCCTTGTCCTCTGCTCTAATATATAATGGGAAAGGTAGAGGCTATGGGTTATGATATATAGTTTATTTAAATAATTTTGACACATGATGATTTTGAATCCAGCCATTGATCTGACACCATCCAGCAATCATTTTACATAAATTAATATATAGAATTTAAACACATCAAGTCATTTCATATTGTTAAGGAACCATCTCATCTAAAAACTTAAGCTGATAGGTGAGACCCCAGAATATGATTATATTATTTTCTAACACACACCCTCAAGTGAAAGTCCTTTGGGCTTGAAACTTGCACAGACCCACATTACCTTGTGCTTGATTTTTTTATCAAATAAAATGGGGGTGGTGAGTTCGAACTCGTGACTGCTGGATCAATAAGGTTCTGATACCATGTTAAGGAACTATCTCACCTAAAAACTTAAGCTGATAGGTGAGGTCTCAGAATATGATTATATTATTCTCTAACACATATTTGCATGGTTTTGAGCTCTCCCTTGAAATAAATAAATAAATTGAAGTCTAGTTATGCATCTTGCCAGAAAAATATATAATAAAAATAATAAATATTTGTTTAGCACTATATTTCAAAAAAATTAATCTCATGTTATTCACCCTGCAATTTGTGACGTTGTGAGAAAACAATTTGAGAAACTTATGCAATTCAGCCCTTGATTGGACCAAATTAACTTTAAAAAATACAATTTTACCACTAAACTTTAATTTCTTCAAATTAGAGCCAAAATTTTACTTTAAAAGGTTTTAGTTTTTTTCATTAAACCCTCAATATATTAGATAAGGCCTTGAAAAAAAATTGAGAAATTTTTTGAAAATGAATTTTTGTGGGCTATATTGTCATCTTGGAAAAATTGAAAATAAAAGATTTTAGGAAGGCACCGAAAAGTTGATGGGTGAAAACAAAGAGTCTATTATTGTTACGGGACCATGTAGAGGCAGCTTGATTTTCTATACATACACGGTTTATCCTTAGCTAGTGGTGATTAGCAAATGAGGACGTATATACCTAAATTGTTCAAATTCCCTCTGCTTTGAAATTTCTGAACTGTCATAATCTATCATAATCTAGCATTTCTTTGGAAAATTAATGATATTTTTGTTAAGGAATTCGTTGGAGGCTTGAAGAGTATACTTGAATTCCGATAGAAGCAAATTGTTTTTTCCTTCTCCTAATCAAGTTAAGGGATAAACTTTCTTGGAAAATGAATTCCAGGCAGTTGTAAAATTGAATTCCAGGCTGATGGGATCTCTTCAAAGCATTTCTTGCACGATTTAGAGAGATGGTTATCAATTTGGGATTGAATCTTAGAGATTGATCGTAAAATTGAATTCCAGGCTTTTGGCTAAAGATCATGTTTTGTGCTTGACTTGAATATATAGTTCCGCGTAAAGAATTGAAAATTGTTTTATGCAAAATTTCGATCAAGTGACTGGTAATGTTTTAATACCTAAGAGTATACTTTACGTTGTAATTTTACACCCCAAATATTAAAATATAAAGTTAAACCCTAATATGCAAAATAAAAAACAAAAAATATATGAGGAAAGATGCAATTTGTTTTTTATGAAAATATACTTAGAAAATTTTTAGATTTTTGTAGGATGCACGAAAACAAAATATCTTTCTTTGTTTTTGAAATGCAGATTTTGCAATATTTTTTTTCTTTTTAATTTTTTTTTGGATAGAATCAGATATTTTATACTGAGACTGTATATTACAGTATAAGTTTACAAACTGATATTGAACAAAATTGATATAAAATCATGCAATGAAATCGAAACTTTTTGAAATGACCCTTGAAATGTTTTGTATTTTTCTTGAAGCTTTGAAGAAAAAACATGTAATTTTAATATTTGCTTTCGTAATTTACAGTGTAAATTTACAATCCAAAATTACGCAAAATCATTGGAAAAATATGCAAGAAAATCATTTTTTTTCTTAAATACCCATTTCAATTTTTATTTTTTATTTTTTTGGTAGGCTAAGGTAATTCCGGCGTCTTTTTGTTCTTTCTAGTATATGGTGCCTTTGAAGATGGCTTGAAAGAGCAGGATTTTTGAATTTTTTATTTTTTATTTTATTACTTTTTTAAATAATAAAACATCAACATCAAATTAATAAAATTGATTAATAATTTTAAAATTAGCGCGCTGAACGCACAATCATTCTAAATAGATGTAATCATTTTTATTATAGTCCTCTCCTTGAGTTTTTCAATTTCATTCAATTAAGATTTTTGGTTTTGAAATTTCTTTCAATTTAAACTCTAAATTGAATAATTGATCTTTCCAATTTCAATTTAGTCTTTGATTTCCCAAAATTTCTTATTCTATTTTTTTTCTACTGTGTCCTAATTGAATTAATTTATTGTTCCATATGTAAATATTTGCGGCAAATTCATGCTTGAGTCTTTAATCTTTTATTGAAACCAAATCGGAATATGGGATTGATGAAAGGTCATCTTATAAATTAACCATAATTGGTTTTGTATTGGTTGCTTTTCAACCATCTTAATTCAAAAATTCAAGTTATTACGTGAATTTTATATTACTCTCTAACACATAACATACTGTTCAAATAAAAACTTTTTGAATTTAAAATCCGCATAAGGTTATATTGTTTTATATTATTAATTAATTTTTTAATTAGAATATAGAATTAAGTAATTGCTATTAGAAGAGAAAATCAGATAGTAAGTAATATTAAAACTTGTAACGGTTTATTTAGTAAGACTCCGATGATATATCAAAAGATCAAAATATTAAAATAGTGTTTTATATTACTCTCGTAGGCTTTCGGCTGGGGATCATGTATAGGGCTTGACTTGAATAATTCAACATATAAGGAATTGAACACGTTTTAGTTCATTTCTATAACATCTTCCTGGGATGCAATCAGAGCACGGAATCTTAAGTTTGGTGTTTCTATCGTCACGACAAATTTCTCAAATGACAAATATCCCTATACAATTGGAAGTTCTAAATTGAATTTTCTTTGGTCGGTCAATTGAAATAAAAAATCTTGATTGTGGAGAATAACCTTTCCAGACGATGCCTATAAATAGGGTCTGCCATGTTCGAAGTTCTTACAAAAATATATATTTCATACGTTCTTTTTCACTGTTATCTCGCTATACATTCTTTACTGCTCAAGCTTTGATAGCTCGATCTTCTTGAGGGCTGTTCAACAAAAAACCTAGTATTTATCATGGGAAGTATCGCCGAGTTGAGTCGTAATTCTTTTCCAGATGGTTTCGTTTTTGGATCTTCTTCATCAGCTTACCAGGTACAACATTGCTTCAAGAACTAGATCTGGTTGAAGAGAGAAATGCCTCAATTGTTAATTTGTTCTCTGATAACGTTTAAATTATATGCATGCAGTTTGAAGGCGAAACAAACAAAAGTGGCAAGGGGCCAAATATATGGGACACCTTCATCGAGGAGCATCCAGGTATCTCTTTATTCAATGCAGGGGTTCGTTACAATGCTTAATTTCCTAACTAAAACAACGAAAACCAGATCCAGATATATATGACTGTAACTTTGGGGGGAGAAAGTGCGTGCAAATATTAAAAATTTCAGTTCAGTATGATTTTTATCAATTAATATTTAAATTCTGAAAATTGCAGAGAGGATAAGTGACCATAGCAATGCAAATGTGGCAGTTGATTTCTACCATCGCTATAAGGTACGTTTGATGCTCGTCTTATTTTTCTTTTAGTTGCGATCTGATCACCATCGATCACACTTGCTGATATATTTCACACAAAATGTTGTAGGAAGATGTGCAAAGAATGAAGGGAATGGGAATGGATGCTTTCAGATTCTCTATTTCCTGGTCTAGAGTATTACCACGTAAGTTTTTTTCACACCCTATTTCTCATTCCTTTCTAATTCATGAGGATGGGGCGCGACTTGACTTTCCAAGTCCCACTTTTTTGCTTAATTTGATTTTTCAATTATCGACTTGATCAGATGGCAGACTAAGTGCTGGAATAAACGAAGAAGGGATCCAGTTTTACAACAATCTCATCGATGAGCTCATAAAAAATGGTTATAACCTCTTCCCATAGCATTTCGATGACTAAATAAGAATCTCTGATTCATCCACGGGCAATATTATTTTGCTTAAATTTCGAAAATTTTAAAAGCACACTTTAATTTTCTCGTATTCTTTGTACAGGTATACAGCCTTATGTAACTCTCTTTCATTGGGACACCCCACAAGCAATTGAAGACAAATATGGTGGTTTCTTAAGCCGAAATATTTTGTAAGTAATCGTTTCTATATTAATATTAATATCTCACTTTGATTTAAATCCTCAGTCTAATAATTTCATAACTCGTAAACAGGAATGATTTCCGAGACTTTGTGGAGCTTTGCTTTCAAAAGTTTGGAGACCGAGTGAAGCACTGGATCACTTTAAATGAGCCTTTTATGTTTAGTGTCAATGGTTATGACACCGGCACAATGGCGCCCGGCAGAGTTTCAACTTTGGAGAATTATCCAGGCCAACCCAAAATCTCTGGTGCCACCGAGGTTTACACTGTAACCCACCATCTACTGCTTGCTCATGCAACAGCTGTGAAAGTATACAAGGAAAAGTATCAGGTTCGCAAAAGCTAACTAGAGCTGTAGATATCAATTCACCAATGCTTTCAGTGCGACTGTGCTAATTAATTTTGTCATTGACAAAATCTCTCACCAGACATGTCAAGGAGGACAAATTGGGATAACACTCGTTTCTCATTGGTTCGAACCTTACTCGAGTAGTGAAAGTGATCGGATGGCAACTAAACGAAGCCTTGATTTTATGCTTGGATGGTAAGTATTTCGCTAGCTGATTTGGATATATAGCAATGGGAAATCATGTTATTCCTACGTACAGTACTATAGAAAAGATGATAATTTTATCAAATTGATAGTCAGCTTGAATAAATATATATAATTAAGAAGAAAAACAACAAGAATGTACATGAAAACTTGAATCATGAGATTAAAGTCAGCTTAAATCATGCCTGGATCGATTTGTAATTCAGCAGTCTATACTTTTTTTGGATTCTTAAAATCTATATATGGAGAAGAAACAAACATCACCAGTTAATCTAATCTATCCTTGGCAGGTACATGGATCCTGTAACGAAAGGTGACTATCCACAGACTATGCATGACTACGTTGGAGGAAGATTGCCTAAATTCAGTGAGGAGGAATCCAAGATGCTGAGAGGATCTTATGACTTTATTGGGGTCAATTACTATACTACATATTATGCTCAGAATGTTGAGGACGCTAACTATAAAAATATTGGGTTTATGGAAGATGCTCGTGTTAATTGGCCAGGTAAATTTATATACTTGCTAATTAAATAAATAAATAAAAACTTTACACTTTCTCACTTATGTTGATGATCGATTTCTATTTTATTTTATTATTTTACAGGGGAGAGAAATGGAATACCAATAGGCCCACAGGTGAATATTGTGGTTCTTAATTATACGGACATCATTCCTGTTTTTTTTTTTTTTTTGGCTGCAAATTATATAAAGAATCATTTTTTCCCCTCGGTATTGAGATGAATACACAATCAAATTTGCAGGCTGGTTCAAGTTGGCTTTATATTTTTCCTGAAGGTATTCGTCATCTTTTGAATTACATAAAGGACGCGTATGAAAATCCAACAATATATATCACTGAAAATGGTAAGATCAGAGTTAACAGTCATCATATTTAGAATAATGCTCTATGTATTTATGATTTAAGTTGTCAAGAAGTTTTGATTCTGTAATCTGTTAATTTATTCAGGAGTTGATGACGTGAATTCCTCATCATTAGAGGAAGCCCTCAATGATCACGTAAGAGAGCAATATTATAAAGACATTTTCGACAACGTTGTGGAATCCATCAAGTGAGCGAGCTTGTTCTTTGTTCCTTTTTTAAACAACTACTTGTTCGAAAGGAATTAATTGGAATTTTTTCCCAGTCTTTTGTTCTAAACAATTCTACTTTTGCAGTGACCATGGTGTTGATGTCAAGGGTTTCTTTGCTTGGTCATTTTTGGATGATTTTGAATGGGGATCCGGTTATAGTTCAAGGTTCGGTCTCTACTTCATTGATTACGAAAACGACTTGAAACGATATGCCAAAAATTCTGTGAAGTGGTTTAAACAATTTCTGCACAAGGACGAAACTAAACCAAACCATAATATGTAAGGATTCTTTTCATTTCCTCTTATTATTTCAATATCTTCATGACAAGAACCTTACGTCTAGCTCATATGACTGCACTCACAGAAAATCCAAATCGCCCTCCCTCCCTCGAATGGTGGAGGGATCAGCAAGAAGCCGTAAGAAGTCGAGAATTGAATAAACTTTGGCATCAAATGTAATAAGGTATTGTATTCATTTCGAGCTTTATGATCTTATTGAATTCATTTTTTTTCGTGCTTATCAAACTAATTTATTGACAATGCAGGAGCCATGTTCGTATGATCAAGACCTACTTGAAACCAGATGGATCTCAATATAAGAATAACAGCCAATGAATCTTTGTCATCAATTTATCACGTTTTCGTATAGGAATTAAATTGTTGTTGTTGTAATAATATTACTGATTTGTATTTAGTTATTGTTTTATGGATTGATTATTAGCCAAATTTGATATTAAATAACAATTTGCTTTCCACCCATTGCTTTGCGCAACTTCATTTTTCTCAATAATATTTTGAAGGATACTTCTGTTCACTAGAATTCCAGGAATGCATTGTCAAACTGAGATTTATCAAAGATCCACCAACCTCCGATCATTGATAATGACAGCTATGGCTTGATAACAAGGTGTATCTCAAGCCCTATGCGTCCATTTTCCAACTCACCAAAACTTTGTTCTAACCTTTGGTCACCGATAACTCACTTCAACTCATTAAGATATTCTCAATGCCATAATCAAGAATATTCACTGAAGTTAGAGTTAGAAATATTAGCACGAAGATCATAATCGATTTTTAGACCATTGATATTATAACACAACAAATCCCTAGCAATTTAAAATAAAATCACTAATGTATTCTAGCTCAGCTTGATTGTATCTTTCCTTTTGTGTAACCAATTTCGTGACTTCTTAGACAATACCTTTTCCCCTTTACGAACAACATGCCAAGTATTTATTCTTTTTTTAAAGGTAGTCACGATGTCAAATATTGACAAGGATTATCCTGACAAATGTGGACTGGAAATTAGCTCAAGTGTTGATCACCAATCCCACTTTGCTTGATTCATGGGAGAGATGTTGATTGAGTGTGTGCTTATGAGTTTAGCTCATAATTTGAAATGGATTAGAGGAATTATATCAAGATTCTTCGAGGCATGAATGTAGTTCGCCCATTAGTAAACACAATTCTTGTGTTTTCCCTTGTTAAGAGAATTAATCATGGTAAAACAATAAGCCTAAATTGTGCATAAGAGTCGGCCATTCTTGACTTGCCCTAAAATTTGTAGATACCTGATCAAAACAATGTTGTTTTGTTTGAATTTTCAAAGTTTTTTCTTACTCAACATAACTCTTTGTTTCCCTTAAAGTGAACCATTTTAGTCTCAACTAGTTTGATGGCCCGCACTTCGTTGCTGGCGGAGCAAACAATTTTTACAACTGTTCAGATTAAAATATAATATTTTAACATGTAAAGTTTAGTATAATAAAACAGAACAAAATACCTGATCATAAAACAGTAACATCGAAGTGTTAACTTCTAAAATTATCATCACTATTATTGTCAAAACAATAAAAATTATTAAACTACTTCGAGAAAAAAACACAAAAAAAAATAAAAAAAGAAAGTAAGAACAAAAACTAAAATTATTATTATCATTCTTAATATTAATATTATTATTGCGTTAATAAGAAGAAGAAAATTAAATCAAAGACTAAAAGAAGTCTAAAAACATTAACAAAAGAGGAAATAAAAAAATAAAATAAATGATAAAATAAAAATAAAAATTATTACCTGGAAAAAAAATTATTTGATTTGAAAATTAAAAAAATTGACTGCACTACGTTGCAGGTTGAGCAAACAATTTTTATGATTATTGAGATTAAAGAAATTAATAGGATTTGTTGGTCCAAAATTAAAATATAATATCTATATATGCGAAATTTAATATAATAAAATAGATTACCACACCCTATTACAAAAATAGCAACATCGAAGTCTTAACATCTAAAATTATCATTGTTATTACTGCCAAAACAATTAAAATTATCAAATTATCCTGAGAGAAAAAACACACAAAAAAATTAACAAAAGAGTTAGTAAGAAAAATAATTAAATTTATTATTATTATTATTATTATTATTATTATTGTGTTAATAATGAAAAAAACAGAAATAAATGAAAGACTAAAAAAACTCCTAATAACTTTAACAAAAGATCATACAAAAAAATAAAATCAAAATTATCAGGTAAAAACAAATTCATCTAAATTGAAAATAAAAAAAAACAATAAAAAAATAAAAGAAACAGCAAATAAAAAAATATAATAGATGATAAAAAAATCATTTGATTTGAAAATTAAAAAAAATATTTGTTCTATGTTGCGGGCTGAGCAAACAATTTTTATAGGATTTGCTAGATCAAAATTAAAATATAATTTTTTTATATGCAAAATTTAATATAATAAAATAGATCAACACACCCTATTATAACAAAAGCAACATCAAAGTCTTAAAATCTAAAATTATCATTGCTATTACTATTAAAACAATAGAAATTATCAAATGATCCTGAAAAAAAAAACACTCAAAAACATTAACCAAAGAGTAAGCAAGAAAAAAAATTAAATTATTATTATTATTATTATTGTTATTATTATTATTATTAACTAAAAAACATTAACATAAGAGTAAGCTAGAAAAATAATTAAATTATTATTATTATTATTATTAAATTATTATTATTATTATTATTATCATTATTATTATCATTAATAATGAAAGAAACAAAAATAAATGAAAGACTAAAAAAATCCTAAAAACTTTAACAAAAGATCAAACAAAAAAATAAAATAGAAACAAAAATTACCAAGTGAAAAATATTCAAGAGCAAAGGTAGAAAAAAACCAGAAAGATCAATTTTCAAATGATTATAAACAGAAAATAAAAATAAAAACCAAAGCTAAGGGCATATTTATATATACATTTACAAAAATAGAGACTATTCTAGAAATATAAAAAAATATAAGGATTAAAATAAAAAATTAAAAGTATAAGAGCCGAAATGAAAATCAAATATATTATCAATTGTAATCAAAGGACAAAATTGAAAAACTCACAACTTCCATACCGAATATCTTAAGGTTTTTTAACCCAATCCGGAAATTAAAAGGAGGACCGAAGTGAAATATTAACATTTAATTAATTTCAATCGAATGACTCAATTAAAAGTGAAGGGACCGAAGTGCAAAGTCAAAACTGGGGCCTCTCCTGTACCATACAGAAAATTAAGAGTTCAGGGATCGAAGTGAAGAGTCAACAAATTTGGGGGCCTCTCCTGTACTTTTGCGTGTAGGAGAGAGAGAAACGGAACAAACTGCTTTAATCGGCCACCGCAGCGTACACGGACACCGGGTGATGAAACGCACCGCACCGGGAGGAAGACCACGCGGAGGCGCATCGACAGAGACGCTGGTAGCCCATTTCTGGCTACGATATAAGCGATCACGCTCCACTTGAACAGGGCATGAGGCATAATATTGTTGGTCGCGTGTCCAACATGCACCGACAGTATTTCGAAAAAAATAAAAAAAAAGTTGGTCAATTACCGGTCTACCCCTGTGCCTAATTCATCAATTTTGTCTTATGGCTATACAAGTATTTAGCCATTTTCAAAAAATATTAAAAAAAGAGTTCGGCGGACAGGACCGGTCCGTACACGCGCAATTACCTCCGCACCCCTCCAGCGTGGAACCGTTTTTTGTCCTTTTCAAGGGACAAAAACGTTATTCCACTATTCATATAAGACAAAAAAAAAGGTAAACATACACGCGCGAAACACAAATTGCAAATGTCCAGTCCACAGTGAAGGTCTGATCTCTTTTAGTATATGTTATAATTAGACTTTGATTTTACCTAATTAAAATCATGTCAAACTTCAGCTTCGTTTCTATGTTTTAGTGTCTTTTGAACTCAATCCATGGGCTATGATTTTTTTTATTTGGGTCAATTCCACTCTTTTTTCCCTTAATTTATTTCAATTTTTTGTAATTTGATCAGATAATAACATGCCCTCATATTTAACCCTAGTAAATAATAACCCATTATTTTCCTGATTAGTAGAAGGATTCTTATGTATGTCATTTGTTTTATATTCCTATTGAAGATAGCTTGAATAAATAGAAAAGAGAAATTTTAGTTTCCTAATTAGATAAGTGTATATAGGTTTTTGTTTATTTTTGAAGGTCCATATTTCCTAATTAGATTTTTGGAGATTATAATATTTGTCTAGGTTTGTGGGAAAATGTGTGAGAGAAAAATTAGAAAATGTGGGCAAAACTAGACATTCCATTAAAATGTTTTTTAGCATTAAAACCATAAAATTTATTGTTGGCACCAATCAATACAGTGTACTAAGTATAGGTTTTTTGTTTATTTTTGATGGTTCATGTTTTCTTTTAGTAATATTCACGCTCTCATTTGCTTCTACAGATTCACTTTGGGTTACTGTTAAATGTATTTTATGTTATCTTAAGGGTACAACTAACCTTTGGCCTTCATATCACCCATAGCTCTTCCTTTCTCTTGCATGGTTTTATAGATGTTGATTGAGCTGGTAGTGTTGATGATTGTAAATCTACGGGTGGCTATCTTGTTCTTTTAGGACATACATTGATTTCTTGGAAGTTAGAGAAACAACATTTGGTTGCTCGTTTTTCTATCGAGGCTTCTTATAAAGCCTTAGTCGATGGTACTTTTGAGGTCATATGGCTTTAATATTTATTGTTAGATTGAAGATTACTACTTCTTATGTGCCTACAACGTGGTGTGATAATTATATGTCTAAAAAACCTATCTTCTATACTCGTACTAAGGATGTTGAGGTTGATTATCATTTTCTCCATGATAGAGTTGCTACAAAGGCCAGATTCGCTTTATTTCTTTCAAGGATTAGCTTGCAGATGTTCTTACAGAACCTCTCTCTGCTACTTCTTTTACTGCTTTGAGGTTCAAATTTTGAGCTGAATCCCCACCCTCAGTTTGAAGAGGTGTATTATAGTATATTATATATTATAAAGTTGTACATATTTAGGGAAGGATTATTACTCGTGTATTGTAATCTCTTCACTAAATATTGTACATATATAAATAGAAAAGGTTGATTAATTAACATGCCAAGCCTCTATTATTCTCAACTGAACTAAAACTATTTTTTTAGTGTAAATGGACCTACCTTTAGTAGTCATATAATGGTGAAATCACACCTTGATTATATGTTTCTTTAACATTTTATGACGTTCAAGGATTATTGGAGATTGTAATATTTGTCTAGATTTGTGGGAAAATGTGAAAGAGAAAAATAAGAAAACGTAGGCAAAATTAGACATTCCATTGGAATGTGTTTTAGCAGTGAAACCATAAAATTTATTGCAGGCACCAATCAATATAGTGTACTAATTCTATACGAATTCTTATTAAATGTAATGTAGAGTCTAATATCATTCATTCTATTGCTAGTTCAAAATCATAAATCCATGCAATCATGCAATAAAAATCTCTCACGCCTAATTAATAATGACACTTTATTTTCATAATTAGATTAAAGTAGCTAAGGGTGAGATCAATTTCATGGAGCTCGTGGTTGTTGAAGAGATTAACGAATAAAAAATTCAGGGCTGGAAACCTGTCAATATGTATTTTAGTTTTTTTTGTATATTTAATACTTGAGAATATACTTTACGGTGTAATTTTACACCCTAAATATTAAAATCTATAGCTAAACCCTAATATGCAAAATGAAAAATGAACAAAATATGTGGAAAGATGCAATTTGTTTTTTTATGAAAATATGCTTAGAAAAATTTAAGAATCCTATAGTATTCCCGAAAACAAAATATCTTTCTTTGTTTTTGGAGTGCAGATTTTGCAATATTTTTTCTCTTTTATTTTTAAATTTTTGGATAGAATTAGATATTTTTTACTGAGTCCGTGTATTACAGTATAAGTTTACGAACGGATATTGAACAAAATTGATATAAAACATGTGATGAAATCACAAACCTATTGAAATGACCCTTGAAATGTTTTGGATTTTTCATGGAGCTCGTGGATGTTGAAGAGATTAACGAATAAAAGTAAGAAAGAAGGCACGGAATTCGATGGAGGCTTGAAGAGTATACTTGAATTCCGATAGAAGCAAATTGTTTTTTCCTTCTCCTAATCAAGTTAAGGGATAAACTTTCTTGGAAAATGAATTCCAGACAGTTGTAAGATTGAATTCCAGGCTGATGACTAGTTGATCGCTTGAAAGCATTTCTTGCACGATTTAGAGATGGTTATCAATTTGGGATTGAATCTTAGAGATTGATCGTAAATTTGAATTCCGCGTAAAGAATTGAAAATTGTTTTATGCAAAATTTCGATCAAGTGACCGGTAATGTTTTTTCGTAGCTCAAATGTTTAATTCTTGAATAGAGTCTTGTCTGAATGCTAAAGGTCAACATACATATATTACCATTTATAAACTCTTCTTGGGCTGGAAACCTGTCAACTCTCGCTTTGCTTCATTGCCATCAGACAAATGTAGCTTAGCTAAAAAAATCACGATGACTGTTTTCTAATTATTAAAATGACAACATAGTAATGAATCAACTTAGATTAATCTGTCAAGTTTATTAAACAAGATTTGAAGTCAAATTGGTTAGCATCTGCAAATTGGGTTTTCCTAGTTGAAAGATAGAGCTCTCTCCATCAAGCCAACAAATTTTGGTCTCCACTTTTCATTTCGTTTTAAAATCATGATAATAATTATTTTCATCATTAACTTGACTTGGTATTAGTTTTTTTTTTTTGGATCTTAATTAACATATCTCATTATATCTGTCGCGATGATGTTTCTCCTGTGGCCTCCCTGTGCGGGGGATTGCATGAAATAGGTTTTTTCATAAACATAAAATTATGATTAGAATTGTCAAGAGTCTCAACCTAGTATTAAGGTTACTAGGAAACCTAATAGTCTTTGAGAGTCTGAGTAAGAGAACTTATCGTGCAAGGGAAAAACGCATGACCACCAGTATACCCTATCGAAGGTAAGTTGCATCGTTGTTCGATTATTTTTTTCTAGTTGAGATTTCTATTGGTCTTTTCTGACTCGAAATAGATCTCTTTTCATGAGAGAGTCTATATCTTATTGGGTCAAAAACCTAACAATTTTAAGGTCTGAATTTTAGCATTATAATTGTTGTACTGTTAATATCTAAAGTTGTACTTTATAATGTAATTTACACCCAAAATATTAAAGTTTACAGTTAAATTCTAATAAATAAAATGAACAATATAATTAGTGAAGAAGAGTCAGAGGTGCATTGATCTTATCACTGTATACCTGACACTTATGGTATTTCCTGAAATCCTAAAACAAAAGCTAGTGAATAAAATGGAAGAATTCAAAAATATCACGTGCCAAATAGAAGTCTACTATACCAAATCTCACGTTTTACCTGCTTTTAATTTGGCTATGAGCAAAGAGTATAAAAAACACATTTATTATCCAAAGGCACCACTTTTGAATTACGTAGATTCAATCTCAACTAGTTGAATGCTCGAAATCGATGAGTTGAAGATTTAAGATGACAATGCTTAATTAATTAATAAAGTAAATTATGAGATAGACATAAGATGTTGGAGACGTATCCAGACAAGATTAACCTTCAAAGTATTTATCAAGACTTTGGTCAACGTCAAATAATAAGACTAGTTAATTTTTATTCACAATAAATATAATTATGATTCTCGGATTAATTCTTACCTTGAATATATATTTTCTCTTATTTTCTAGCATAAAATAGGTACGATTCGGCTCTGAAAATATTCAAAATTTCACTGTGATTTTTTTATCAATACCAATCCTTTCTTATTTTTTTTATTTTTTATATTTAGATAGATTTTGGAGAGTAACCTATAAATTGGGTAGTTAATTTTTATTCTTGTATGTAAGCAAAAACTGTTACTCAAGTGTTTATGTGCCATGGTTGGATTTCCATTAAGAGGGTCTGCATGACACGCATGTATCCTTTCAAATGCCCTTGAATATTGACTCTGCTTTGAAACTTCTAAACACCCATCTTATTTGAATTTTTTTTATTCAAGTCTTGTTATCCTCAAACCCAAAAACTTATTTTGATTATTTGAAACTTCTTAGAAATTATGAAGGAATGCTTTCTCACGAAAACAATAAAAAATGAAATAAAGAGAAAAAGATAAGTATTGTGAGATAACTTTGTCAAAGTCAAAGAAATTAATCCTGTAAAAAGATAAAAGGAAAAAAAAGTCAAGAAAAGGCAGCCCTTAAACGCTGGAACTGCCTATAAAATGGTGGCTCCATCAATGCCATCTTGCATCAAATCTCTAAATCTTCATACATACTAGCTCTAGCGTTACAAAGAAACCTCTGTCACA
This sequence comes from Salix arbutifolia, assembly GCA_025169955.1. Classification (NCBI taxonomy): domain Eukaryota; kingdom Viridiplantae; phylum Streptophyta; class Magnoliopsida; order Malpighiales; family Salicaceae; genus Salix; species Salix arbutifolia. Next base: position 13,124,115 of record CM045917.1, on the reverse strand, counting down.
TTTACAAACTTGCGTTACATTCTTATATATCCAAAGAAACCTCTGTTTCACACACTAAGCCCACGCCTTTATAATTATATCTACGTGCCAGCTTTGATACTTAGACTGCAATGGGAAGCATTGATGACTTCTCCCGTTATTCCTTCCCAGATGATTTTGTTTTCGGAACATCCTCATCCGCTTACCAGGTACAAGCTCTAAATTTTGCTGCTTCTAGTGCAGTAATTAGGACATCGGAACATTGTTAAAAATAATTATGTTAATTAATTTTTCATTATTATTTATCATGATATACAGTATGAAGGTGAAACAAACAAACATGGTAGAGGACCAGCTATATGGGACACTTTCACCGAGGAACATACAGGTACGTACTAGTCTCTCTCAATAAAAATTATACTTCAATGATCCGAGGCAGATTATAATTAGCTTTTCAAATAACATTATGTTCAACGTTTGCAGAGAGAATAAGCGATCATAGCAACGGAGATGTAGCTGTTGATTTCTATCATCGCTACAAGGTACGTACGTATGGGAGTTCTTCATCATATTTTGGCTGTGGTCAACTATAGGATGTAATCTACTATATTCTGATTAATTAATTATAAATGTTCTTACAAAGTATTGATAAATGTTACAGGAAGATGTGCAAAGAATGAAAGAAATGGGAATGGATGCTTTCAGATTCTCCATTTCTTGGTCTAGAGTGTTGCCACGTGAGTTTTCTTGTTCTTGGGGTTTTGCTCTTCACGTGGTGATGACCTTGGCAGGATTTGAGTTTCCATTGGATGTATAGCTAATCATTGGATTTGTTTTTGGGAAATGCAGATGGCAGGCTAAGTGCTGGAGTAAACGAGGAAGGCATCAAGTTTTACAACGATCTCATTGATGACCTCCTTCAAAATGGTTCGAACCATTCCCTTCCATTTAATTAAGCATAATATATTGCCTCAATTCTTATACAGCAAAAAGTCTAACAGATATGTGCGCTCGATCTGATTCTATGATGTTTTGTAATATGTAGGTTTGCAGCCTTACGTTACTCTCTTTCACTGGGATACTCCACAAGCTTTAGAAGATAAATATGGTGGTTTCTTGAGTCCTAACATTGTGTAAGTAACAACCTTTCGCTAATCATGCTTCGAATATCCAAACTTGTTTTGGCTTCGAAATATTATAATCTACTGAGTCATTTTGGAGACCTATGTGGACCTATGTCAAATTTAAACATTTCTGTAATTTTTCTCTCATAAAACATTGATTTTCAGAAATGATTTCCGAGACTTTGTCGAACTTTGTTTCAAGAATTTCGGAGACCGGGTGAAGAAGTGGATTACTCTGAATGAGCCATGGATGTTCAGTGTTCAAGGCTATGACCTGGGCACAATGGCACCGGGTAGAATTTCTGTCGTTGTAAATGATCCACACCGATCCTTAAACACGGGTGCCACTGAAGTGTATACGGTTACCCATCATTTGTTGCTTGCTCATGCTGCGGCGGTGAGGCTATACAAGGAGAAGTATCAGTCGAGTCAAGGAGGACAGATTGGAATAACACTTGTTTCTCATTGGTTCGAACCTTACTCAAACAGTGAAGCTGATCAAACTGCCACCAAAAGAAGCCTTGACTTCATGCTTGGCTGGTTAGTATTTTTTATATATATATCAAATTCAAAAGTACCTTCTGAACTCCAAGAATAAGCTAGAGAAGACTTGATATATATAAACAGAGAAGGTATTCATTCTTTTTCTTTATGCTGACAGGTTTATGGATCCTTTAACCAATGGTGACTACCCACGTAACATGCATGATTTTGTTGGTGGAAGATTGCCCAAGTTCACCCCCGAGGAATCTGAGATGTTGAAGGGATCGTATGATTTTATTGGAATTAATTACTACACAACATATTATGCTCAAAATATTGACGCAGATTATCAGAGCGTTGGGTTCATGTCAGATGCTCGCGCTAATTGGACAGGTAACTAATGATTGATATCTTTTCTTTGTGGGTTTTATTTTTCTTCAATTGGATGATATTTTATTTACTTTGTTGTAAATTGGCAGGGGAGAGAAATGGAATCCCGATAGGTCCACAGGCTGGTGTGAAATGGCTTTATATTTATCCCGAAGGCATATGCAAGCTGCTGAACTACACCAAAGATCAATACCGGAGTCCAACAATTTACATTACTGAGAATGGTATGGTTGAGATGGATGATCATGCATTATCCTAAATTTAAATTTCTAACACTAAGTCTCTAACACTAAGTATTTTATTGGTTTTTTCAAGGGGTTGATGACGTAAATAGCAATGCTTCATCACTGAAGGAAGCCCTCAATGATCCCGTAAGAGAAAAGTCTTACAAAGACCACCTTAAGAATGTTTTGAGATCCATCAAGTGAGTTAATTCTTTTCATTTTTTAATCTAATAGCAACAACTGTTTTATCAAGATCCATCTAATTGGGATTCAATATTTATTTCTTGCAGCGAGCATGGTGTTGATGTTAAGGGTTTTTTTGCCTGGTCTTTAATGGACAATTTCGAATGGGGAAGTGGTTATGCTGTGAGGTTCGGCCTCTACTATGTTGATTACACCAATAATTTGAAACGATATCCTAAAAATTCAGTCAAGTGGTTCAAGCAATTTCTTAGGAGAGACTCCCACAGTCCTGTTCCACATGCGCGTCCTGTGAGTGCTTCCGATGAAAAGTCGAAAATTGAAGATGGTTCGGCTCGGGATGCTAAGAGGCCAAGAAATGCTTGATTGCCTTAAAAACAGGATTTGAAGTCCAAGTTGTTAGCATCTGCAAATTGGGCTTTTAAATAGCTCTCACGATGAATTTGGTCTCCATTCCATTCATTCTACAGAATTTGGTCTCCACCCCATTCATTCAAGGCTGTTGTGTCACCTTTTATACGAATAAATAGTCATGGTTGTAGTTTTCCTTTGTTTTGTTTTAATTATGGTTTCATAATTTAATTCGATTATTTTACTATTGTAACAATCTTTTTATTATTTTTTATTATCATTCTTTTAATAATAATACAATTCTTTTGTACCATCATTGATTATATTTTGTTTAATATTATTTTTTTCAAAAAGGAGAACATAATAGTTGATCCTCAAAAGAAAATAAAAGAAATAGATTATTGTATAAATGAATACAATGAAGTGGACAAACTAAAAATAGAAAGAGTTGAGAACTAAAATAGATTTCCCTTTTCTTCATTTTCATCTTTTGCTTCGTACATTTTGCTTATCTGTCCCATGCTCTCCCACTTTCTTTCTTCCTCGATCCCCATGATTATTTAAGTAATATCATTATCAAAAACAAAATTCATTGTATTATACAATGTGGTATCATACTGATTCTCCACTTCCCCTCTCCCCGTGTGTGTTTCTTTGACTAGGCTTTCAAAAAACAAAAATTGTTCTCGGTCTATCCTTTGATCGATATTCCACGTCCCTAGATCTTACATATCTCATATAATTACTTGATGGAGATGACGAAGTGTTATAAATCATTGAAAATATTTTATCAAATAATAGAGGAATTCCATGTTTTCGTTAATGCGCTCAATATTGTGTGCTTTATTATATAGCAGTTTCCATGTAAGTATGGGATATTGGCCACACTGGCTGTGGAAAAACAAGGTGGTATTCCAAATCTATAGAGCTTTTGCCTGGCTCTGATAGTTCAGGTATGGAAAATTACATGCATGCTGTCATATATATATATTATAGAATGTATAGCATGTATAGGAAATTAATCTGGGATTATTTCAATGTTGTAATCTTAATATGGGATTATTTCAATTATGTAATCTCTACAGTAACTACTGTGTATTGTTTCATGTGGCTTCATGTGTATAAATAGAAAGGTTGGCTATGGCACAACCCAATACACTTTACTATTTCTGACTTGGTATCAAAGCTGCTAAACAATTAACCTACTTTTCCCCAACCTTTCTCACAGCTTCCCTTTTCAATGGAACAGCCGCCAAACACATCTTCCTCATCTGCAGCACCAGCAGTCTAGAATTCTTCTCCAGCAATGCAGACTTCTTCTCCTACAGCGGCTCCTATGCTTCACCACCTGGTTTCTCCTCTACCATGGCTAATGAATAACTCCTTTGCAAAACTTCTACTCCCCTCTTGCAACCCACGTCTGATGCAGCTGCTATCTCTGCAGCTGCAAGCATCATCTCCCTTTCTCACACTTATCAAGTCATCTCCCTCAAATTAACAAACACAAATTATTTATATTGGCATATGTAGATGCTGCCTTATCTGCTAGGCCAAGGAGTTTTTGGTTTTGTTAATGGTTCCAACACGTGTCCATCTCCACATGTTGTTGTCGAAGATGGTATTTCTCTTTAGGTCAATCAGCTCTTTCTTCGCTGGAAACAACAAGACTAGCTCATTCTGAGTGCTCTTCTTTCCTCCTTGTCCATGGAAGTTCTACATCTCATTGTTGGCTGTCAAAGCTCTTGTTCAGCTTGGCTCACTCTTGAGCGAGCTCTCGCCTCCACCTCTAACTCTCGCATTATGCAACTTCACAACTCTCTTCAGGATCTTTGACAAGGTGATGAATCAGTAACTCAGTTTATGCAAAAAGATAAGGTATTGTTTGATAAATTAAGTGTTGCGGGTAGGCCAGTCTCACTTGAAGATTTTAATTTATATGTTTTCCGTGGCCTTCAAGGAGAGTTTAAAGACTTAGTTACCAGTCTTATTACCAAGGCAGAACCTTTATCATATGCAGACCTTCAAATTCATCTCCTCATGTATGAATTTCTTCACAAATCTTCAATTGTCATACGTGCTCCTCTGCTGCCCACACCCTGTACTCCACCGTTTGCTCTTGTTGAACAGCGCCAGCACTTTGGAAATTCTGGGCACAGCAGAGGCCATTTCAGTGGTGGCTAGCATCCCAACTAGTGCAGCAGTAACAAGAGGCACTGTTCTACTGATTTCAGACCTAATTACAATAGCTCCCAAAACTCATGGCAAGGCACTTGGCAGCGGGGCAGAATCCACGCTGCCAACCAGCAGCAATAGGAGGCATTGTTTTATTGGTTTCAGATCTGATTACAATAGCTCCCAAAACTCATGGCAGGACACTTGGCAACGGGGCTGAATCCATGTTGCCAACTATGTTAGACTTTTAGCCATACAGCTCCCCACTGTCCTCAATTCCAACAGTGAGGTTATGGGCAACAGCCTACTACAAATATGGTGTAGCGCAATCTCTCATCAACCGGTTCTGTTGATTGGTTTCTGGATACCAATACAAATCAACACATCACACCTGATCTTGCCACCTTGACTACTTCCAAACCGTATATTGGTAATGATAATTTGCATGCTGGTAATGGTAAGGGCCTCCCTATATCTCACCTCGGTCATACAAAAATATATACACTACATTGTTCTTTCATTTTATCTAATGTTCTTCATGTTCCTACAATCATAAAACATTTGCTTTCTGTTCAGAAATTTTGTCTTGGTAACAATGTTTATTTTGAATTTCACACTCGTGTGTTTTATGTCAAGGATCTTAACACACATGAAGTCCTTCTCTCTGGTCAGAGTAAAGATGGTCTCTATGCCTTGACCAGGTCTTTCGTCATGTCATTTCCTCAAACCTATTGGTCTCCTTGCACTTCTACCTCTGTGGATTTATGGCATCGTCGACTAGGTCATCCTACTTCATGTATTTTTCAATTGTTAGTCTTGAAAAATAAGATCATTTATAACAACAAACATCTTAATTTTCAATGTCAAAGTTGTCTTTTAGGAAAATCATTGTGTTTGTCTTTAGGACCTACGGGTCACAAAACTTCTGCTCCGCTTGAATTAATTTTTAGTGATGTATGGGGCCCTACACCCCTTTCTTCGTCTGATGGCTATTGTTATTTTGTTATCTTTGTTGATGCTTATACTAATATGTATGGTATTATCCTCTCGTTGCCAAGTCTGATGTTTACTCTGTTTTTCATCAATTTCAGACTCTGGAACGACAATTTTCATTAAAAATAAAATCTATTCAAACTGATTGGGGCAGTAAATACCAAAAATTGTCCACATTTTTTCAGACCATTGGTATTCATCATCGTCTAATTTGTCCTCACACTCATGAACAAAATGGCACCGTCGAACGTCATCATAGGCATATTATGGAAACAGGTCTTACTCTTTTAGGGCAATGTAAAGCACCTTTTTGATTTTGGAATTATGCTTTTGAAACCTCTGTTTATCTAATAAATCGCATGCCTACTTGACAAGTGCAAAATACACATCTATTTGTATTCCTTTTACATTATGCTTTTTATCATCTTTCAAGCTTATTTCAACATATTGGAAGTTATTTTATGGGTTTGACATGTTTAAGAGACTTTGTGGATTACTTGCTATAAAATAGGAAATTTTGCACTTTATATTTCGGACATTTGTTGCATGTTTCAGGTTTTAATTCCTAAAGATGAGTTTCAGAATTGGAATTATAGCTATCAAGCTTGCTGGAAAAGTATTGTGGCAGAAATTCAATGCAGATTTTGGCATCCAATTGGAACAACAACGTCAGCCTTGACTCTGTTCGCGCACCAACATTGAACGGGCATATATGGAGCATACGATGTCGACATCAAGTGATTCAAAAGCCCAAATTCATCTACACATTTAGGGATACAACTTTCAGAAGAGACCAAAGTCAGGAAAAATCATCTACAGCACGAAAATACTGGTGCAAGCTGGATGATGGGATATGCTTCCTAATCTGTCAAAGATTAGAGAGATTTTCTCTACAACACTTATCTCCTATTTTTTAGCTTGAGTAACAACATTAGGGTTAGGACTCTTCCAGAATAAAAGGGAAGATACATGCAAGCAAGGGACTCTTGACTCTTTCTCCATCAATTTTTCAGATTCAGCAGCAACCTAAAAGGCATGAGCAGTTGATTCACTTTCTTGGTTCAAAGGGGATAGCATCCATCTTCATTATTGGTTGTGAGAAGTAGCATTTCCATTGTAATCCTTACACTTTCAAGTATTTATTTATCTTTTTTCCAGAATTTAAGCTATTGATTTCGGATTCATGCTTATGGAATTAGTTTGATATGGTTTATGTGCTTTCTATGTTTTTTTCAATCCGTAATTGTTGTGGGGAACAAGAATAAGAAGCAAGTAAATTAATTTGATTGTCTTATCTATCACATTAATTTATTTAATATGAATAGGACGAGTATATGTTCAAGCTTTTGAATGTTAGCTAGGAATAAATTGCCTAGATCTTGATCTTAAAGCTACCGTTGAGTGAAGAAAGATTGCGTCTCAATACTTAATTCGCTTGACGATAAGGAACTAATTAGAAGTTTATTCGGATTAGTTTAGCATGCCTCTAGGTTTCCCTTAGCTTTAATGGAAGCCTAATTTATTTGCTTGTTGTGAAAGGATATTAATTTAACTTCTATGATCAACCGATTTGTAAGAATGGAGGAATCACCCTTTTGAACCGAGTTGTCAAATTCTTGATTAACCTTCATTAAGATTTAACACTTTTATTTATTTAATTCTTGTTGATTCAAACCATCCCCCTTCTTTTCAATTTGGTATTTGTAGGAAAATAAATCAATTTCCCTTGGGTTCGACCTGGTCTCTACCATCATACTACTAAAATTATTATTTCGGTGATAGTAAAATCAGAATTAATTTGTGGAGGTTTCGACAACCGTCACTACTCCTATTCTTGACCATCGATCCCCGTTTGATTGCTTATTTCAATGGTCTCTTGATTATCATTTTTTGCGTACTTTTGGGTGTCTCTATTTTCTTTTTCTACATCCATATAATAATCATAAATTGGATTTGCATTCCTCTCCATGTGTCTTCTTTGGTTATAGTTCCTCGCATCTTGATTATCGATGTCTTGACATTGCATCTCACCGTATTTATATTTCCCATCACGTCTGCTTTCATGAACATGTGTTTCCATTTGATAACTCTGAACATATTGCAAAGCTTTCAGACACAACCTCCACCCAACCCACTACCGTCACCCTCCCTAATCTGCTCCATCACCGGCCACTACCTGCTTCCCCAAACAACCCCCAACACTCAATTTCACCACTAAAAACAACTACCCGACCACAGCCTCCACCCATCCCTTGGCCATCATCTCGTGCTTGTTTATCTAACCCTTATGATGCAAGTTCAGTTCGTCCCTTGGTCTCATATCCTCATGGTCCTGGAGCACTCTCTAATTTTCCCTCTGCTTCACTCTTTTCGACCAGTATTCCAGCAGATTCGGTCTCTACTTACAGCCCCTCCTCCGATAATAGTTCTAGGTTTGCGGTTGCTTCTTCATCATCCTCTTCAACTAGTCTACAACTTATGGTTGATCTATCTTCTTATCAGTTGTCACAGATCTTCTTACTGCCACTATCTTCCCCTGCGTCTCCACCTGCAAGCAGCAGACATCCTATGACTCTCAGAAAGCTGCAATCGAAGATAGCAAATCTGGTTGCCTCAACTGCCACTACCTATACCATCACACGAGTACTACACTCCCACTTCTGAGCCATTTGTTTTATCTAATGCTGACAGGTATGTCATTTGGCATAATGCTATGTGTGATGAGATCGCCGCTTTGTGCTTTAATCGCACTTGGTCTTTAGTTCCATTTCATCCCTTGATGAATGTTGTTGGCAGTAGATGGGTATATCGGATAAAACATTGTGTTGATGGTAGTATTGAGCACTATAAAACGCGTCTTGTTGCTAGAGATTTTACCCAGTAGGAAGGCATTGATTATTCTGAAACCTTCAGTTTAGTTATTAAATAGGCCATTGTCTGATTAGTTTTCTCTATTGCGGTTTCACAAAATTGGAAGATTCATCAGCTTGATATTCATAATGCCTTTCTCAATGGCGTTTTTATTGAAGAGGTCTACATGAAACAGCCTCCAGGATTTGTTGACTCTTCTCTTCCATCTCATGTATGCAGATTGCACATATTATTGTATGGTTTGAAATAGGCACCGAGAGCATGGTACACTCGTCTTAGTGATTTTTTGCTCTCCATTGGCTTCCGAGCTTCCAAGGTTGACACCTCCTTGTTTATCTTATCTAATGGTACTCATATCTTTTATCTCCTAGTCTATGTTGATGATATTCTATTTACGAGTAGCAACCCTATTATGGTTCATCACCTCATTCAGTTACTAAGTTATGAGTTCAAGCTTTGTGACGTAGGTGATTGTCAGGATCCGATTCCCGGATCCGTGACCGGCACATAGGCATAGTCCCCCTCCAAGGGTCCACACCTATGCGAACCTAAACTTGAAAACTTGTCATTCATATTCAGAGTTCAACGCGGCATAATAACAAAATAAACTTATAATATAGTTCGATTGTCTTAATACAAGAGTCGAATACATCTTGTTATAATTATGGAGCGTTAACTAGACATAAAAACAAAAGTGTCGATTACAACCAAATAATAAGTTCTAAGATTTCAACGATAATGATCTACTAACAAGCTACGAGCCTGAAAATAATAAATAATGAGGGGGTGAGTTCAACAACTCAATGAGTAGATAACATATAATATACATATACGAGATAATACAACAATGAGAAATATATTATCGAATTGACTCGGAGTTCTTACAAGAAGCTTCTAAAATAGGTCATAACAAGAATGTAATAGGTAAAGCTCGTCAGAAAATCAGAATGCAATGAGCATGAGGCTCCATACGGTGGGATGATCAGTCCGCACAGGTTGGTGACCCCTCCGACCAACTAGGATTTTAGATACGATGTGCACAAAAGCTAACACTACCGTGTTAGCATGGGTATTCTGACTAGCATGCCATAGGTATATATTATAATCAAACAGACATATTCATATCTCAAGGCTCAACTCATGGCATCAATCAAATGAGGAGCTACCACTTCACAAGCAGATATTGGCTCATATCAAGAATGTATATTCAACAATTGATTATGTTTTATCGTAACAAGAATAGTAATCAACATGTATATTATCAAGAAGCATAATCCAAATACTATCAAATCAAATATTTATAATATTTCTCATGCATATTAAATATTATCCACTCACCTGACTCAAAAGCGATCGAAATTCAAAAGCGGAATACTGATGGAATTCTATTAACGTACCACGAGCAGAATATCAGGATTATCTGAATATATAAAAGAAGACATACTCAAAAATGACTCAAAAGAAGTAAAATATCTTTAGCAAACATATCTAAGAGTTCAACTCATAATCCTATGTGTTTTGAATCAAACTATCTATTTTTTCGCAAAAACTAAAATCAATGGTTTCTTCCGAAGTCTAGTTCAAAATACACAATTCATAAAATTGATAATAATTCATCAAATAAGTTTCAATTATCCATCAAACCAATCTGAAATACTAATTTTTCACCTAGGGTCCATTCTGTAATTTTCTTATATTTTTAGGGTTAAATTGTAATTTTATCAAATTGAATAACTAAATTGAACTCCTCATAAATTCATAACTATACTGAAATTGTGTCCATAATTCATCCTCAATTCTGTCCAGAATCTCGAATTTCACTCCAGGAACCAAACTGTAATTTTCCAAAGTTCGGGGACCAAACTGTAATTTTCATAAAAGAGACCAAAATGAAATTTCGTCATCTTCAACCTCCAGCCCAAAATTCTAGCAAGGGTTTTCACCATTTCTCAACATTTTCTTACTCCAAACACATCAAATAATTTCAAAATCATCTAAAATCAAACTCATTAAACCATTACCCAACACGTTAAACCCTTAACATCTCAATTCATTCATCAATCAAACTCAAATAAAATCTACAAACCCTAATCATCAATACAAGCAAAAAGCTTAACTAATAAACAATATTTTTACATAACACACACTCATTACCTTAATAACTTATTTCTCCTCCTTCCTTTCTTCTCTCTTCTATTTCTCTTCTCTCTCAAATTTTTCAGATTTATTTCTCTTCTTTTCTTTTTCTATTTATATTTACAAGTTACTACTATACCCTTAATTCATTTATACCTAATCCTAAGCTATCATGGGTATTAATGCCTTTTCCTATTCAATTTTTTTTTCAAAACCCTACAATCTCCCCACCTTATAAAAGTTTCGTCCTCGAAACTAAATAAATGTTTGAACACATATCGAGATTATCAAAAAGATAAGGATATTCCTCACGCATCTTTTCCTCAAGTTCCCATGTTGCTTCTTCAATTGAATGACCTTTCCACTTCACCTTCACCGAAGCTATATTCTTCGACCTAAGCTTTCTCACTTGTTGGTCCACTATAGCTTCTTGTTGCACCTCATAAGTCACATCATCTCTTAATTCAACTGGATTCACTCCTAACACATGAGACAGATCCGACATATACTTCCGTAGCATAGAAACATGAAATACAGGATGTATAGTCGATAAATTTGGTGGTAAGGCCAACCTATAAGCAACTACTCCAATTCTCTCCAAAATCTCATATGACCCAATAAAACATGTGTAGCTTCAGGGACCGTAATAGATAACTTTAAGGACAAATCAAGGGCTAAACTTCATAAATTCAGAGGGAAATCAATGTTGCCTTCTCAACAAAGTGTTGACAATACTTTGTTTTTTTAAAAAAAAATCTTTTCGTTTTTATTTTATTTTTGAGATGGAGATTCTTAATTTATTTTACTTTGTTTTCTATGAGGTTACCTCAATATCATGACTTGAATCATAAATTTTATGAGTTAACCCGGATAACTTGAGTTTTTTTTGGTAATTGATTTTTTTAATTTCATCCTTCATCATTTTGCTTGATAGGAATTAAACTTCATAATTTATTTCAATTTGATTTCTTTGATGTTATCTCAGTCTTATTATTTAAGTCAATAATTTGGCAGTTTGGCACTAGGTTTTTTTTTTTTTTTTAATTTTATACTTCAATGTTAGATTGATTGGGAATTAGGTTTCATAATTTGATTTTATTTGTTTTCATTAATTGATTTTTTTCAATTTTATTCTTCAATGTTATGTTACTTAAGAATTAGGTTTCAATATGTTTTATTTATTTTAGATTATCATAATCTTATAACTCATGTTATGAATTTTATATATTAACCTAAATTGACTTGGATTAATCTAATATGACATGTCTCAATTTTTTTTTATATAAAAAGGTCTCATCTTAAAATTTATTTTTAGTGAATTATGTTTTTTTTTCATTGTCCAAGTTACTTTTAAACTTTGTCAAGTTAATCATGTCACATCAGATCAATTTCTACATGATTTAATTTTTTTCTTTAAAATATTTTAGCAATCTTTATATTTTTTAATTTAAAAATAATAATTTAACCAGCAAGCTATGAATAAATATCTAATAAAAAATAATTGAATAGTCTTTTACTATTTATTAGTAATGTTCATGATTAATTTAGTAGTATTTTATTTTAAAAAGCTCTTTGTTCTCATCAATCTTTTCATTGCTTTTTTTTTATTTAAAAAATTTACAAAGCTGAAAATAAATTATAAATGGATATATAACATAGAAATTTAGATACTTATAGCCAGGTGCTTTATTGTTAGGATTAATTAATTAGTATGAGAAAAAAGAAGATTATCTTATTTCCTAATAAAAATTATCATCTTAATAAATAAATTAGAAAAGAATATGGAATTGATGAAGGGTGTGTTCGGAGTGTGTAGAATCGTGATTAAAATATATATAATATTTTAATATATTTTTAAATAAAAATATTTTAATAAACAACATTTACGTGAAACAAGCACACAACCTTACATGACGAAGGTTTCCAATCTTACAAACTACTGGAGGGATTAAGGTATTATTAATTCCTAATATTTTAAAAGAGATCATCAGTGAAAGTAAAACACGAACAAAAAGCCCTGTACCCTTATGCTGGATTTCAAAAAATCTAACAAAACTGCTTGCTTGCTTTCCAGTAAAATCACACTGACTTAGGATTTTCTGCCCTATCAATAATGGGTTCAGGTGCTTTTTCAATCTTATATAATCTAATTCACTTAATTAGCAAAACCCCATATATAAATTCTTTGTTTTGTAATTGCTGCGAATGTATTTTCAGATGCAGATATGGAGGATTATGGGTTCGAATACTCAGACGAAGAGCCTGAGGAACAGGATGTTGATATTGAGAATCAATACTACAATTCTAAAGGTTCCTCTTTTCTTTTCTTTTCTTTTATTTATATTGCATGGGTCTTTAATTTATTATTATTTGTTATTTTTATTGTTAGTTGGAGAAAAATCGAGTGTTTCACTTAATAATCAGTAATGGGTCTAGTTGGTTTTACGAGAAGTTGATGTTGGATGATAATGCTTGTTGAAATTTATTTGTGCAACTTATTGGGTTTTGTTTTTCATAAAGTTGGGTTGGAATTGTTTTTATTAAAAAAAAACTTTTTTCTAGGTTAGGTCAGCAAAAATTTAGGTGTTTTTGAAGTGATAATTTTTAGGATTTGTTTTGGGTACTGTTGGGTTTAAATTAAGCAATTGGTTCTTGAAGAAGTTTCGGAATGATTTTTCCAGTCTTTAAAGGGTAATTATAGTCACTAAGTCTCATCAGCCTTGATGTAGATAAACAAGCGGTTACTGTATGTTTTGTTTTTGTCATTGTTGTATTTCAAATCATGATTTTTTTCCCCTTCTCGTTATTATTTTTTTTATTGGTTGAACAACTTTATTGCTTGATATTTATATTCTTTAGTAGGTAACATTGATGTAGCTTTATCTGCTAACTTGTGAATAGTAGTCTTCATGTAGTTAACTATTAGCCGTTCTCAAAAGGTCTTTGTATCTGTTGTAATTTTCCTTTTTCTTTATTTTGTTTCCCTGCGAAGGTTTGGTTGAAACAGACCCAGAAGGTGCACTTGCAGGTTTTGCTGAGGTGGTTAACATGGAACCAGAGAAAGCAGAATGGTGAGTGATTTTGAATCATCTTGTGAATGAAATTGGATTCATTTTTTTATGCAGAATGCAATTACTTAAATGTTTTTTATACTCCTATAATTATTTTGAACATGCAGCTCTCCATTTTACCTTTCACTCTATCCTGTGCTTTTTAATTCAGATTTTGTAAGAAAAATTATATTCATTAGAAGGATGGAGAAATCCCATGTGCAAATCAAGTTTGCAAACACTTTCTGCAATTGAGTTTTTGGTGATGTGGAAAAATTAGCGTAGTCATGTGTTTTGTTGATCTTGTCCTAGCATGGTGTTACAACTGCACTAGTGAAATCCTATCAAGCTAAAGGTGTTTCTTGTACTTTATCTTACAAGTGAGAATCTTTCTGTAGCATGAACTTTCTGTAGCTAGCAGGCAAGTTGATGGCTTGGCTAAAGAGCTACTTGTTTAAAACTAATTCACCATGCAATCTTTTCTAGAAGCGTTCATTCAAGTAGTATTCAGACAAACATGAGAGACTCTTTTCCATCCAAAGATCAAGTGGGTTCTACTTCTAACTGACTGTGATATACAGGTGCATATATGTCATTCATGCATGTACTCCCTCAATTAATATAAATATATTATTCCAGTTCAATATGCCGCAGTCTAATTAACTTTAGAGTAAGTTGAAAGGTTTTGTTTTGAAGAGAAATGGCAGGAATGGATAACTGGACAGTAACATCTCTTTCTTTGTCTGCTGATATTTGTCAATGCTCTTGATATTTCAAAATACTTTAATAGATGGAGAGATCTCATGAAGGTAGTTAATAACCTTTCATTAGGTACTGCTATTCCAATTGTTTCTTTATTCTTATGAGATAAAGACTGCTTTATATTTTCTTGTCTGCTCCACTAATTTCCTAGTGTTATTTATTTTCTTAAGCTGATGTTTGATAATAAAACAAATTTTCATATTGTTACCAGGGGATTCAAAGCATTAAAACAAACAGTTAAGCTTTATTATCGACTGGTGAAATATAAAGAAATGATGGAAGCATATAGGGAGATGCTAACATACATCAAATCCGCAGTGACTCGAAATTACAGTGAGAAATGTATAAACAATATCATGGACTTTGTTTCTGGATCAGCTAGTCAGAACTTTGGTCTCCTGCAGGAGTTTTATCAGACCACTTTGAAGGCCCTTGAAGAGGCCAAAAATGAGGTTATTCATCATAATCTTCTTAGTGTCCTTTATGTCAAGATGTCTGTTTACATTGTTCTTGTGTTCTACAGAGACTTTGGTTCAAGACAAATCTTAAGCTTTGCAAGATTTGGTTTGATATGGGTGAATATGGGCGGATGAATAAGGTGCCTTGTCAATTTCACTTTCTATATTTCCTTTTTCATTAGTATTAGTTATTTATTCGATTCATTGTACACGACAGATTCTGAAGGAACTCCACAAATCTTGTCAAAAAGAAGATGGTACAGATGATCAGAAGAAAGGTAGCCAACTTTTGGAAGTGTATGCAATTGAGATTCAAATGTATACTGAAACTAAGAATAACAAAAAGCTCAAGGTAAGGGTGTTCCAGTATCTAGTTTGTGTTTCTGTTTGTGTATTTAGAACTGGATATACCGCAATAATTGTTTTGTGCTTTCTTAATCTCTTTGAGGTTTTTATACCACTTAAACAAATATGTAGGTTTGAACTATTTTCTAGCCTTGAGGGTTGTTTTTCCTTCTTCGCTCTAACAACTTTATTGACCATATACTTTTGTGAAGTTTGTGAAATATAGTGCCATGTTAATGTAACAAGTAAATTCATTATTTTTTCACCCGGTAACATGAAATTTTAAATTTGATTAATAATGAGCTTAGAGGAAAGGTAATTTATGAGCTAATGTCCTGCTTTCATAATTCATTAATGTATATTCCTCAAGGTGCATGTTTAGCTTTTAGGAAGTCAGAAAAAACAGCAATGGAAGCACTCCTCAACCTGTATATTAACCTGATTGGGTAGGAATTCATGTTATTTGTGGAACTCGAACACAATTCTATAGTTTTTTGTTATTAGCAGTGCCAATGACAAAATTGTTAGGACTGTAAGTCTTAAGAACAGGATACGATGTTTTCTAAAGATATGGTGTCGATACTAAATCAACATACACATGGCTTGTACCTGGTCTTCTCTGTTAACATAGTTCAATTTTGATATCCTGTATGGATTTTATACTAACTTACATTAGGGATTTCTCATGTAAATATGTAGCTTGTTTTGAATGAAAAATAAAGGATATCGAGATTGCCTGAGAGTCATTATTATTGTTAATATCACTGCTCCAATTTTCACAATGTGCACTTCATTTCTTCTATTTGGTTGACTTAGCATACTTTTTTTGATTTCTCATGTAATTGTTAATGAAAAATTTCCAGCAATTATACCAAAAGGCACTGGCTATCAAGTCAGCAATTCCACATCCAAGGATCATGGGAATAATCCGTGAATGTGGAGGCAAGATGCATATGGCAGAGCGTCAATGGGC
This sequence comes from Salix arbutifolia, assembly GCA_025169955.1. Taxonomy (NCBI): domain Eukaryota; kingdom Viridiplantae; phylum Streptophyta; class Magnoliopsida; order Malpighiales; family Salicaceae; genus Salix; species Salix arbutifolia. Next base: position 13,107,603 of record CM045917.1, on the reverse strand, counting down.
TGAGGCAGCAACAGATTTTTTTGAAGCTTTTAAGAACTATGATGAAGCTGGGAACCAGAGACGCATACAATGCTTAAAGTATGTCTGCCTTTTCTTCTAGTATTTTATTTTATTTTATTGTGTCATGTCATCATCTTCTCTCCTCCTCAAAGTTTTTGTTTGTTTTGGTATCATCTACATCTTGACTCCTTAAAGTCTTCAGTTATACCAGCTCTCTTCATCCTGTTGTTCTATGTATTACCTACAAAATTTGGTTTATTGAGTGAAACAAAATGCATGCAAGACATTTGAAGGACTTCCTCCAGGAAAAAAGAAAGAAAAAAATAATGTCAATTGGAAATAAGCTTTTAAGATACAAATTAGAAAAACTCACCTAAAATCCAGAGTAAAAGAACTTTGCAAGATGCACTATCATGGCTTGCCAACTAATTTGCAGCATCTGAATACAAGTATAAAGTAACAAAATGTGGATTGACAAATGGATTATATACATCATCAATGTGACATGTAATCATTTGGGTGGTTTTCTCACAAGATATGTCTTGCCCTGACATTGCATCAATGAGATCTCATCCTGGATGAGAACTGCTGTTATGCATTTTGTCAAACACTTAACCATCTAAGCTTCACGGTTGACAGATACCTGGTTCTAGCAAATATGCTGATGGAATCTGAAGTTAATCCTTTTGACGGTCAAGAGGCAAAACCGGAAGTACATTCATTGTATTTATTCTTCTCCAACTCATCTGTGCATTTTCTAATATTAATTACTCTTCAGATATAAAAATGACCCTGAGATTTTGGCAATGACAAATCTCATAGCTGCATATCAACGAAATGAAATATTGGAATTTGAGAAAATTCTCAAGGTATGGTTAGTGGACTTTGATGGCAACTTTCTCCTTGCGCGATAGTAAACATTGTTGTTGTCCCTCTGTTTGCATTTAAGCTGCTACTTGGGCTTTTCAGAGTAACAGAAGGACGATAATGGACGATCCATTCATAAGAAATTATATTGAAGATCTGTTGAAGAATGTGAGGACTCAAGTTCTGCTTAAGCTTATTAAACCATACACAAGAATCAGGATTCCTTTCATATCAAAGGTGAGGGCAGTGGTTTCTTCTTATCGTTGCTGTTTGTGCACAATTACTGCAACACTGTTGTTTATGTTTTATTGTTATTATTTTTTAGGATCTCTTAAACATCGACTGGGAATTCTAGCTTGATTGAAATATTTTAGCTATATATTCCCTAGAAACTTCTATTCCCCATGAACTTACAAATCTTGTTGACTGGCAGGAACTTAATGTGCCAGAAAAAGATGTAGAACAATTGTTGGTTTCACTAATATTGGATAATCGTATTGAGGGACACATTGATCAAGTGAACAGGCTGCTAGAGCGTGGTGGCAGGTGAAGTTTCTTCTCCATTCTTTCTGTCCTGGTTACGGTTTGCTACGCGGTCGTAAATTTTAGGCTTTTATTTCTGCCAGCCATCTTCCTCACTGTCAAATGTCTTGCAGGTCAAAGGGAATGAAAAAGTATACTGCCATTGAGAAATGGAACACACAGCTTAGGTCTCTTTACCAAACTGTCAGCAACCGGGTGTATTGAGATTTTAGCAGGCTGTGTGATTTCCCTCAGGTTAGGCACTCTGATTGTATCAGGTATTTTAGTGGATTCAAGAGCAATCTTTTCTTTTCTTTTGTGATTTCCCTCAGTTTGGCCCAAAATGAGTTACTTGTTGAATGACGAAACATTTTGAAGAAAGATGTGAGTGGAGAGTGTATAAATCTATAGCTTGCTGATAATTTTGAAGCTGAGAAAATTCAAGACTTACATGACCGTATCAGGCTATCAGACAGTTTTAGAGCTTTTAATTATTATTTATTTGGCGGTTTACTGGTTTATCTCCTTTCTTAATATCACACTGCTGCTGCTGGCCTCTGATTTGTATATCAGTGGTGTTGGGGACCAATTAGAGGATGTTGAGAATCTCATAAAGCTTTCATGGTTTTGCCGGATTGAGAAGCTCAGGCGGCCTGTGCTCGAGATTTGGACGAACTGGGTACTGTTTTCCATTTCGGGCATGAATATCTTCTTCTTTTTTATAACGTGAGTGTCAGGTTCAGTTTACATTTGTTTAGACTAATCTCGGGGTCCTGAAGTGAACAATCAGTTAATCAGCTTCTAGTTAATATATAAAAATAAATATTTTTAATAGATAAATAGATAAAAATAAATATATAAAATAAAAATTCTAAAAAATGGGAAAGCTTGAGGGTCCTTTACGGGAACATTCCTTCCATTTTGGATCATCCGTGTTGCTTATCTGTGATCCGATCTATAAAATTTAAAGTGTTGTGTGTACAAAAAATTTCATGGAAGAAGACAAGAAATTACAGAGAGCGAGACGTATTTAGTAGAGCTGGGAAATGTATGGCCAGATTTGGGCGGGGTACAAAAATGCTTGGACAGGGCATTAGCTGGCGATTTTTGACAGGCTAGGCATGTCCCCTTTGAGGACTGTTGGGCCACCATGTCTTAAATGCCACATGAATGCCTTTTTGCCGTAGCCAGGCAATGACCTGGCTTTCCATTTCTCCATTAACAATGGTCTTAGGGGAAAACCAGGTTGTCAAAATTGATTTTTTTGACATGATATAGTATTACACAAGCCCTTAGTTTTTTTTCTCTACAAAAGAACTAATCTCGTATATTGAATTATGTTGCAACAACATGTGGATCCTTGTGCATCCAGAAGAGTTTGTACCCACAATGTTTTAAAAATATTTAAAAAAAAAAAAGTAAAAAAAGTTATTTTGTATTTTAAATTAGAATCTCTTAGTGTTTTTATATTATTTTCATGTGCTGATATTAAAAATAATTTTTAAAATATATATATATCTTATTTTGATACAATTTTGAACGAAAAATATTTTTAAAAATAATTTTAACAAGACTTTCAAACTAGCACAGAAACTTTCTTCATTTTCCCTTTCAATCCAGACTAGGGAAATGAATTGGTTATAAAGGAAAATCCTTTTCTTAATCATGTAAGAAAATAAAAATAAATGAATTACCTCCCAAATCACAATTCATAATAGTAAAAGAAAAAAATCCAAAGGCTGCATTTTTTATTTATTTATTTTGCATGGGAGGCCAAAAGGGTCTTGGGTGACACAAGGATGAGAGTAGTCTTCTATTGTATTATAATGAAGATTACGTTTGAGATGAGAGAATATGATTTTTGACCAAGAATCAAACTCAAAAGGTTATTTCTTTTATAAATAATTGACGATAAAAAGGTTATTAGATTGAAAATGAGTGGAGTTAGAATTGTTTTATAAAGATTAATTCAAATCAATTCAAAATTAAAATTGGATGACATGTAAAAATTTTATTTTTAACACATTATGTTTATGTATTGTTAAGAAAACATTGATAAGATGATTCTAATTATGTTTTGGAATACCATTAGACAAGGTTATAATTAGTTTAGGGTTTTGTTTGAGTAATTAAACCCTAAAATATCATAACCCCATATAAAGCTCAAACAAACCCTAAACAATTTTGATCCTTTTGTGATGGTTTTTTAAAATATTTTTAGAATTATCTCATTGAGTGTTTTTATAGTACATGTCAACAATAGAGATTTGATGTATGACCTATTCTTTCTTTTCTATTTTTTTCTTCCTTTATTTATCTCTTTTTTCATATTATCGTATATTCACTCTTATGTTATTATTGACTATTGAATCTCATATCTTGGTTATTTGATCTTTATAAAATTGAGCTTTTATACATGTTAATTATTTTACATGAGACATGAATTTTGTCTTTTGACTAAACAATTGTTATTCTCAATAGTAGTTGTATACAAAACCAATATTCAAAAATATGATTGTATATAAATTGTGTTGTTTTTCAAGTATTTTTCAAACTTGTGTTATTTTCCTAAAACTTTTACTAAATTGTCTTAGAATGGTAAAAGACCATTAAACCATGTTAAGATTTATAATTTAACACAAAGTACTTTAACATTGAGATATTTACATGTTTTAAAACCCAGTTAAAACGAACGAAAAAAATACTCTTAAAAAACTGTTGGATATAAAAAGTTTCAAGGTTAAAATAATTTTGTGGATTGAACAATAGGCCTGAGAGCTCATTAGTCCGAGCTTGGTTTTGAAAAATGAAAAACATTTGTTATTTACTACCTGTTTGATTGGTATTCTTTTTTTCTAAAGTATCTTAGGATATTAACTAATACATTAACTATATGATGAAAATAATCGGTATTATGAGTAATTCATGAACTATAAACATTCTTGAATTATAGTATTTAAATTTATAAATTATTAATGAACTATAAACATTTATGAATACTTTAGATACTCATAAGCTATAAGTGTAAATATTAAAATTTCAACAAGTTTGATCCATGATCCAAAATTTTATTTATTAGGTGTGAACCTCATTAAATTTATTGGATTTGAGCCCAAATTCAAATATATTTTATGGATCTTACTTTAATATCTTTCAAGATAAAGTTATTTTAATTGAACTTCATATTGATTTCCCTAAAATATTTTTTTAGTTAGAGGACATTTGGGGTAAATTTGCACTTGACTTCTCTATAAATAAGCAACAAAACAATAAAAAAAAAAGGAAGTATAGAACAACAAAAAGAAGCAGAAAAAAGGACAATAAGCAGAGACTAAAAACCAAATATAAATACTTTGGAGTTATCTCAAATGAATTCAAGTCTTTCAAGGAAGAAAATTATCAAAGTTCTTATCTTCATCAAATCAAGTTAGGGAAAAAAAAGATCAAAGTTTTTTCTTTGGTTAAATCAAATCAAGTCAAGAAATCACACAATTAAAGCTTTCAAGATCGTGTGAATAATCTTTACCAAGCCAATTTAAGTTCTTCAAATCAAATCAAATCAAATCAATATGTCACACGATTAAAGTTTTTTAAGTCTATGTGAATATCTTTTCATTCAAAACAAGAAGATATAAATCTGAACATTAATCAAAGAATTTATGCATGCGAAGAACACTTCAAGAGAGTTTCTATTTTTTGTAATTAAATTTATTACTATAATTTTGGTATCATATTTTCTAGTGCATTTATTCGATATGTAAAAACTTTCTATGTACAATGAGTTCTTCCATAAATTCTTCAAAATAATTATAAATATTCATGGATTATGAGAAATGAATGAATTATGAATACTCATCATACTGAATAAAATAATCATGAATAATGAGGATTCAAGAATTATGAGTATTGAATTTTTGTTTTTTCAAGTCTTATAAATAGATGTCTTGGATAAGTAAAAAATTATTCAAGAATTTTCATGAGTTTTTTTTTCTCTTGTTGGCTTTTCTGAAGACTTGTCCTTCCATTATTTCTTTCTATTTTAAAGCTTAGGTTAACTTCTTATACAAAGATAATAATTTTTAACCCCGAAACAACTTGTCGAAACGCTCTAAAACCTAAATATTCCATTTTAATTGAAAAAAAATGAATTACCAACCGAAACAGATACAACCTTGCCAAGTAGTACCAAGTAAAAACAACATATGAATATTATTTACACATTTGAATAATTAAACTTATTTTTTATTAAAATTATATTTTTTATGTAATGATATGTTGATATTAATTTTTATATATTTACAAATAAAAAAAATACTATATACACCAAACATAGAAATGCCTCCGTTGTCATTCTCTCTCTCTCTCTCTCTCTCTCTCTCACACACACACACACACACACACCCCCCACTAATTTCAATTTTCAACAACAACAACGAAAACCACCCACGTGGCGCAGCCTGCCATTTTACTTTACAATTTACATGATTAACAGACACCATTGATAATTTAATATTATCAGATACAACACTGACACATCACGTTACTATCCACACGCTAAAAGAAGAGAACGGCCTTTGACTCAACAGATGTTATTTTTTTCTTTTATTTTTTTTCATCGCACGTGTAAAACACCATGCATTCATTTTTTATTTTTGTGTTTAGAGTGAGCTTTTGTTTTTGTTTTTATTAAATTTAAAATTTAATATGAGATATGAATAATAAATTGAAATTAATTGTGTTAGTTTTTTTTTTTTCAAATATCAGCATAGAACTATTGTTATCGGATCCAAGTTTACTTGAGTCAATTAATTCTTTATTTTTTAATAAAAAATAAAATGATATTATTTATTTTAAAAAAAGTTATATTGAATTTTTACATTCCAAATTAATTTGGAGTTGGTTTTTACAAACGAAAATAGAAGTTAACTAGTGCAAATTTTGTAAAGATAGAGGATTTCGAGTCAACATTATATTATTTAATTCTCATTTTTTATTTTTTCAGTTTTCAAATCCTTTATTTTTTATTTTTTAAAGATTATCCTCTCAATTAAATTATCATTTTAATTACATCCCTTGATATTTCATATCATTCTCTTAATTGAATTATTCTTTCAATTGTAACCTTCAATATTTTAGTTCATTTTATTGTATGTCAAATTTAATCTCTATTCTTTTGATTGTTATTTATTTTTTTGTTGGAATTTTCTTTTTTATCTCATCCCTCAATATTTTATTGATTGAGATTTGGCTAACCTTTCAGGTCACGAGTTTGAAAGATTGGACCGGGGTAGATTAGATTTTTTTAATTATTGTTTACAATAAATTTTTGTTATTTCTGTCTTTTTATAGAAAAATCCCGATCTCATGTGTCAAGTCACAATTTTTGCATGTTAACCTAACTTCTCACCAAATGTATTTTTTTTAGTTTATTTGTTATAATTAAATTATTTTTTATTATATCATCAAATTAATCAGTATTTAACTTGGCTATAAATTTTCCTTTACTTCTATTAAAAACATAACTATATCCTAATTTGTTTTGTTAAAAAAAAAAGATTACTCTGACATATTTTACCACACAAGACCTCCAATTTAATATATATATATATATATATATATATATATCTAAATCTTTTAATTTAGAGTATATAGTAGATACATGAGTCATAGATAGCCATACCCATTACCATTCATTGTAATTTAAATTCAGATCTTAATGGCATATTAGGCAAATCAAGTGATTAAATTAATTTCGATGGGTTTTTTAAAGTATTTTTTATTTTCAAATATTAATATATTAAAACAATTTTTTTTAAAAAAATATTTATGCTATGAGAAAAGTCAGAAGATGCAAAATCATCAAAGATAGGAGTTATAACCTTATCCCATAAAAAAACACAGATAGAAGATATATATATCTTTTCCCTACTAAACTCCTGCCAGCCTGCTACTATCAACCATTTGCTCTGGACATGTGCTTGTATTGCTGTAAGAACCAAATTATGGCAGTAAAATTAAGAAAAGAAGTAGAGTAGAGTAGTAGGCAAACATTTGTCTGGTTGCAGAGGCCAGGAGAGATCATCATCAACAAGGACACTATAAATCATCAAAACCTCTCTCACTCATTGCCTTTTCCTCTGCTTTACCCCGCCTTCTCAGTCATCTCAAAAGCCGATTTTAAGGCAAGAATCTCCAGCCTTTCTTGCTCATCTCTCCGTCTCTCAATCCCCATATTTTAAAAGTCTTGCTCAAGTATATCCTCTCTCCCCTTCCAATCATTGTTATTATTTATCCACTGTGTAAGATACGTTTCCTATGTTGAATTTGCTTTGAAACTCGTCTTTGACTTTTGTACTGATTTTTTTTATCTCTCTCTGAAGCTAAAAGAGCTTTCGCCTCTTCTTTTCTTCCTTTCAGTATAATTCTGGGGCCTTTTGTTTTTGGAAAAGGTCCTATCTTTGCCTTTTCATATGTTAGTTGTTGTAAAATTTGATTTGGGTTTTTGGTTTTTGGTTTTGGAGGTGGGGATTTGTAAAGTTGGCAAGAACTTCGAGTTCTCTTGAGTTTCTTGAACCTCGGCTATAGTTTTTATTATTTTTAAAATGGTGTTTCAGAGGAAGATTCTGTTTAGTTGTATTAAATTCATTTTTTATTTGTTAATTATTAACTATAAAGTAATTATCTAGTTTCTTTTCATAAGCAATCTTTGATTGACTACTGAGTTGTTTCTGGTCTAAATTCCACTTCTGTGGGCATTTTGATGGCTCTGGTTGCAATTAGATTTGAGGTTACTTCACTTAATCCTGATTTGATTGTCTTTTCTGTATCTGTTTTAATTGGTGAAGACATTTGGATGTTCTTTGTTTTCCCAGTTCAAGATTTTCAAGTTAGATTCTTGTTTTTGTTGTCTTGTTTAACCTCCTTCTGGGTTTTATTTCTGATTATGTTTGGCTACTGGGCAGGGCGTTGGTTATTATCACTTTGGATCAGTCTGTTTGCTTTCTCATTAGGTTGTTGATGTAGATCTTTCTGCATAGTATTGCTTCTTTTTTTGTCTATCATGCAGTAAGTTCCTTGTGTTCACATTTTATGGCATTTTTAGTCTTTGTTGTTTTTCTGTATCGGTTGATTGCTATATTTATTGAGCTATACTTTATGAAAAGGTTTTTGATTGCTGTAATCTCCAGAAAATGTAATGCAAACCTTAAAATCATCCAGAACCAGCCAATTCCTGACCATTTCAGATCACAAACACTAGGTCCCATGTTTGTTGAACTTTATGGCTGTATTGGTCTGACACTTACTCCTTATGCATTTCAGGAAGAGTTAGAAGTCTGCAAAACTGCAAGAATAAGATTGTTGAACCCATTAACAAAGCATGAGTCAACCTAAAATTAAGCGTAGAGTGGGTAGATATGAAGTGGGAAGGACAATTGGTGAAGGAACGTTTGCAAAAGTAAAGTTTGCAAGGAATTCTGAGACAGGGGAACCCGTGGCTCTGAAGATCCTTGATAAAGAGAAGGTTCTCAAACATAAGATGGCTGAACAGGTCTGGTTAGTCAAATTCTTTTTATGACAAATTGTTTGTTTCTCACTGTTTTACGTGTCTCAAGAGAAACTGATGCAATATGCATTATCTATGTTTGTTTTTCAATTGCTTTCTGGAAAAATCTGGCCTTTTTTTCCACTTGTGGATCCTATAAACTTCTTTTATTATATATATATGCTTACCACCAGGAAAAGTGTTCCAATATTGTCTCAGATTTCTAAAATCGCATTTGTTCTGACAGATCAAGCGGGAGATTGAGACAATGAAACTTATCAAGCATCCAAATGTCGTTCGATTATATGAGGTCCCTCTCTTAGTCTTCATCGTTTATTACAAGCTATATGCTGTATGCTTATCCTTAGAATTAGTCTTCCCTTGCATCCTTCTCTACCATATGGGAGCAGCAATGCTTGTATAAGTTACCTTAAATGACATTTGATTTCTAAATAATTTTTGAGGTTTGACCTTATGATCTTTTTACCTATTTTTGCCTCAAATTAAAGTTTAAACTTTATTTCAAAGGGCCAGTAGCTATCTTAATTATGTTATGCAATACACTATTTTGATATAAATCTTCCACTGAGCTTTAGCAGAAAAAAAATGCTGATTTTCAGGTGATGGGAAGTAAGACAAAGATATTTATTGTTTTGGAGTTTGTCACCGGGGGAGAGCTTTTTGACAAAATTGTAAGTTTTGTATTGTTATCCAACTTTTTCCCCCCTACTAGTTTATGCTCCACCAGTTTTACTGGCTCAGTTACTTTGGTTGAGTTATGGATATTATATGTTGGATGCTATTACAAGTACTAGAAACTTTTTGTACACCTGTTAAGTCTTCTCTCCTTATCATTGACAATCACAATCTTAGTCATTGTCTTCAGTGCATCTTTTTTTATAATAATTCAATCCCGTGTTGATTGGAACCAAAACATTAAAAGGACTGGGAGTTTCTTTTCACTCTATATTTTCATTCCAGTTAGGGAGCATTTCTTTGCATTTATAACTTTTCTGCTTTAATTCTACAAAGGTAAACCATGGACGGATGAGAGAAGATGAAGCTCGGAGATATTTCCAGCAGCTTATCAATGTAGTGGATTACTGCCACAGCAGGGGTGTTTTTCACAGAGACCTTAAGGTGCTAAGAACTTTAATCACCCTGTAACTAGGGTATGTATATATTTTGTTCATCATAACCTTCATTGTTCTCTAACTTTTTTATTGGGTGTTGCAGCCAGAAAATTTGTTGCTGGATGCTTATGGGAACCTCAAAGTTTCAGATTTTGGGCTGAGTGCACTTTCCCAACAAGTCAGGGTAACTACCATCAATTCTTCATCTCATTTGAAGTTTTATAGACATCGTTCTGCCAACCAAATCCCTGTTATGGATATTATCAATCTGATTGGTTCAAAATAACGACCTTCATTAAAACAGGCTTGTCTATGAAGCCTATGAATAAGGAAAGAGGCCTATGCTGTACTAGCTTTGCCAATAAAAAATAGGCCTGACAGAAATTAATCCTGTTTAAGGCTACTGATAAAAACCATTTCCTTACAGTTACTTTTTTTTTTCATGGAAATAATATTCTTGTTGTTTTTTAAATTCTCTTCTGTGACTCTTCCAAGGAAAGCCTTTTTTTACTTGCCGGTTTTTTGGCAGGATGATGGCCTACTTCATACAACTTGTGGAACTCCAAATTATGTTGCTCCTGAGGTGTGGATGACTGTTTATATGTTATAGTTCTTGATCATATATGTTTTCCTTTTAAGCCTCTGGCTCATTTTTACCTCCAATTATTTGTTGTGTTGCTGTATAGGTTCTAAATGATAGAGGTTATGATGGGACCACTGCAGATTTGTGGTCATGTGGAGTGATACTTTTTGTATTGCTAGCAGGGTATTTGCCTTTTGATGATTCTAATGTTATGAATCTGTATAAAAAAGTGAGCATTTTACAAATCTGATAGAACTGTTCTCCCCCTTTCCTGTGCCCTTTGGCTTACACTTTACTTCTTCCAAATACAGATATCAGCAGCTGAATTTACTTGCCCCCCTTGGCTCTCTTTTGGTGCCATGAAATTGATAGCTCGAATTTTGGATCCCAACCCTATGACTGTGAGTGGTTATGCTTTATTGACATTCCTTGCTTGAGCTTCTTATTATAATACATTTCCTGCATCTTAAAATGGAGGAAAAAAGAAAGGATTTGTACATTAACTAGTGGTTGACAACTCTTCTTTTCAAGAAGTAAGTGAGAAAATTCTACAAAAATTTCTCTTCTTAGATGCTACCAAAACTTCTTCAAAATGAATCTCAGAAACTTATATATGATGAATCACTGCAAAGAATGGTATGTGCATTTTAAGTTAAGTTTACTCTTTTTCGTCATAATTGGCACAAGGAATAGTTGTTCTGATCACAATGCTGCCATAACACTGCTGTTGGACAACTAGAGCCTATCCAGTTATCATGCTAATTTGTTGCATCTATACTTTAAATAGAACTTTATGTAATTGCTTCCTAGATTCTAGGCATGTTTTGTATAACTGAGATTAGATCTTCTAGAGATTTGATCAGGTAGCAAGGTTGGAACGCTGAAAGGTGGTTACTGCAGTGGATATCATTAGGTTGCCTGTACAACCTCTCTAATCTGCAAGTGATGGATATTAAGTGTCATGATGTTTGCATTACCTAGGTCAAATATTGCTTCTGATTCTTTGTGTACTGCTGATGCATTTTCTACATCAAGCATATGTTGTTAGACCTGTTTTTTAAGTATGTTCCAAGAAGTCTGGGAGTTTAACTACTTATATTGACCTCCATGCATGGAAATATTAACATTACTCACAACTTCATATTGTTTTATAATTTTCTCAATTTACTATTTGTTTTGATGGCAGCGCATCACCATACCCGAAATCCTGGTAGATGAATGGTTTAAGAAAGGTTATAAGCCTCCTGTGTTTGAAGAGAAAGAGGACACCAACTTGGATGATGTTGAAGCTGTTTTCAAGGACTCAGAAGTGAGTTTAAGATGAGCTTTTTATATTTAAACTAGCAAAAAAAAAAATAGTGCACAATTTGAAGTGTTAACAATTTCTTGCATTTTTTGACAGTATTGTTTTCTAAATCTTACTGATGTCCTTGTAATAGGAACACCATGTAACAGAGAAGAAGGAAGAAGAGCAACCAACAGCTATGAATGCATTTGAGTTAATTTCTATGTCTAAAGGACTAAATCTTGGGAATTTGTTTGATGGAGAACAGGTTTGTTTGTTGAAAGGCCTTTCTTTTATGTCATAACCTTTAAAACCTGATTTCTTGTATTCCTGTGGATAATGCATGTTTTATATCAAGTACATTAAAATCAGCTTCCAGCTTCTGTGGTACATCAACTTGCGAAGTCAACGATACATATGATATACATAATCACCTATGAAGGGATTAATCATTGTTTTAGAGTATGAACCAATCCTGGATGATTTACTGCATCGAGACTCTAGTTTTGTCCATGTGTTTATCCATTCGAGGCATAAACAAGAAAATGGTTTGTTGATTATTTGTTGAAGTTCCTTCCAGACAATTAGAGATATCCAGCTTTGTCAATTATAGTGAGAGATTCTAATAGACTGAAATTAGAAGCCTCTGTTATGAAAGCAGTATTATTCTGCACTATCAACAAAGTAGCATTGGCTACCTAACAGCATCTGAGTCGTTCAAACGAGGATTTCCTTCGTAGGTGATAGGCCATATGATAGGTTTATAATGTCATTTTTTTTGCAATTCCGTAAAATATTGGAACTAGAATGTTTTTGATTATGCGACTTGCAGCAGGGATTTAAGAGGGAAACAAGGTTCACGTCTAGGTGCCCAGCCAATGAAATAATTAACAAGATTGAAGAAGCTGCCAAGCCCCTTGGTTTTGATGTGCACAAGAAAAATTACAAGGTAACAAATGCATAAAGAATTCATTATTCGTATGACAAAAATTAAAAGGGTCTGAGGTAATGCTTGAGGTTATCGCTGTCTTTCTCAGATGAGGCTTGAGAATGTGAAGGCTGGGAGAAAGGGAAACCTTAATGTTGCTACCGAGGTCCGTGACAAACTTGTGATTAAACTTACTAATGATGCCAAAGTCAAGTCCATAGTCATTTTGTGGTATTGATTCACAGTTTTATACATTTCAATCAGATATTTCAAGTGGCACCTTCCCTTCATATGGTTGAAGTGCGTAAAGCAAAAGGAGACACTTTGGAGTTCCATAAGGTATTCTTTCCTTCTCTTCTTTTTCATTTTATCCATCCATTTCCATTTTGCTTTCGTTAAACGAAAAATGCTACCCAACAACCAGTCGGTGCGTGCATGATTTGTCATTTTAATTATAAATTGACAATGTCTTAGACGATTACCCCGAGCTAGTACTTAACCGGAACATCTACAGTTTGTTTAATTATAAATCGACGATGTCTTAGACGATTATCCGAGCTAGTACTTAACCAGAACATCTACAGTTTGTTCCCTCTCATTCAAGTTACAAACGATTTATACTTTCGTCTTTGTTGATCCTTGTCTTCTGCAGTTCTATAAAAGCCTTTCAACCTGCCTTGATGATGTTGTCTGGAAAACTGAGGAGGACATGCAAGAAACAAAGTAAAAGTTGTGCCAATTTTGAAGTGTACAAGTACTTCCATTAATGGTACCGATGCAAATGTGCTATACGTGTCCTACATCTTTTTTCCTTTAGCTTTTCTTTTCCCTGGAAATATTTTATCATTTCCAGAGAATTAGGCGGACATGGCTTCTCCATTTGTTTTCCTTGTTATTAATGTTGGGAAACATGGATGCTTCTCGTGGTCTTGTTTGTTTTTCTGGTTTTCATGGGGTGGTTTGTTTCCTCTTCTTGAGGAAGATTTCAAATCAATGGAAGCACTGTAACTCCTTTTTCTCGGAAACTTTTCTCAGAAAAAAACACTGTTTACTATTGTTTCCGTTCTCCATGTTAATTCTTATTTCTCTGGTGTTTATATAAACAGTACAATCCAGAAACAGAAATATTTCATTCCAATAAAAAAACCGAAATATCAACCATTGATAACCTTGGTTTGAAATGTATTTGCATGATTCTGGTATATATGTATATATATATATATATATATATATATATAGTTCTTGATCCTTGAGTATGCGTCATGATATCCTTAATGTTTAGGCAGGCAGTGGTTGCCATATTCGGATATTAATGTATTGATTCCAATTTAATGCAAAAAATGAGCTGTCAATAGCGACAGGAGAAGAGATCGTAACCTGAAAACACAAATGGAAAACGTTATCGACAAGTCTTCGGCTGATGCGAATAAAAATTCCAGCTGTCCAACTCTCATATTAATTAAAAATTGATTTTCATTTTATTTATTTATTTTGACGATGATTGAGCTATTGTCTGTAGAGTAGTTAGGTGTGAAAAAGCAGCTTGATTGGAAAGGATGCCTGCTCTTGTTTTTACCTCCACGTTATTGTCATTTATGGTTATAAACATATTTATTAAATTTTAAGGCATCAAGATTATTAATATCATTCCAGTCATTGTTTTATTTTTTTTATTTGAATGGAATATTTTAGTTTTAGAGTGTTTTAATATGCCGTTTTGAGGTTGTACTTTTTATAAATAATTAATTTTATATATATATATATAAAATAAAATATTAATTTAACAAGCATAATTAAAATTCAAGATAAATTAACTTTAAATTATACAATATAAACACAAAGTCAAACAAACATAATCTCAAAATTAGAAAAAAAAATCACAAATTAATCAAAATAAAGAGGATTTTAAGGCCAGAACGGTACCGAGACATTCCAGCCGGAATTTGGACAGAATTTTCGGAATGGACCGGAATTAAAACCGAGATTTTAAATACAATATTAATTTAGTAAAATCTAAAATACAAATCTTACCTGTCAACTTTAAAGAATTCTTTTTAACAAAAAAAAAAGAATAAACAAAATAATATCATTTAAAAATAATTCTTGATATCCAAGATTTTTCATCGAATAATTTAGTCTAGGATATATGCAGTCTCATGCATCTAGATATACAGTCAGCATACAGTCAGCATATACTAATTTAATGTATACTAGATTCATCATGTGCTAGGTTTGGAGGACTCGAGTTTTTAAAATCAATTATCAAATATGATTTTGTTTTTTTCTCGTTTAAGACTTTCATTATTTATTATTTTATTTCTTTGACTTTATCCATAATTTTTATAAAGGGCGTTGATTATGAACGTATGGCTAGTATTATAAATAAACAAAATGTTTGTTTGGTTTTGTGTTTTAAAAATATTTTTAGATATTTTAATGGGATAAAGTTAAAAATAAATTTAAAAATAGAATACATTATTTTAATAATTATCAAACAAAAATATTTTAAATTACAAAAACAATCACAATTACATTAAGACCCTGTTTGGGAGTGCGTTGCAACCGGCATTTGCCAAAATTTTGATTTTTTTTCATTTTAAATGAATATGTTTTGGTGTTTTTAGATCATTTTGATGTGCTGATGTTAAAAATGATTTTTTAAAAATAAAAAAATATCATTTTGATGTATTTCAGCACGAAAAACACTTTGTAAAGCTACTGCAATCGCACTCCCAAACAGGCACTAAATATCTATTTGAGAGTATGATTAAGGTTGCTTTTGAAAATATTTTTCGTTTAGAAATGTATCAAAATGATGTGTTTTTATTTTTTTAAAATTATTTTTGACATCAACATGAAAATGATCTAAAAACACTATTTTTTTTAATTTAAAATAAAAACATAATATCAAACAATTTCTAATCGAAATTTTCTCCTTTTTTTATATATATAAATGTTAAATGGTAATCAAATGATTAATTGAGAACTAAAATAATCATGCAATTCAACCAACCAAAGCTGGATTTATTTAATCTCTAATTATTAAAACATTTCTTGCATGCAAATATGGTTGCCAAGAACATGATTTTATTATTATTGTCGTTGTTATTTCTCACGTCACAAGATATGAGTAGGATTTGATGCCTATTTGAACATTGTTTAATATACAATTATAATATTAAGTAAAGTATTTTATTTTTATTATTTAATATATATTTCTTAAGTTTTTCATAATTACCATTTAGCAACATCATCATCGTTTCTAAGGGACATTGCGTGATGACATAAGACTTGTGATCTGAACAATAAATCTTGAGTTCTGAGTCAGGGCATGCACCTCATATAAAAATCTGGAACAACCAGAGTTTTACTCGTTCATTTAAACCCACAAAATACATTTTTCGAGATACGAGTTTTCCTCACATTAGAAAAAAAACAACATCATCATTTTTTTTTAATCTTGAGAGGTAAAAAATCCCAAATTGCCAAACGTTAGTCTAAAATCCTTAATTAATCAAGGGATACAAGTTCTTTATTTGAATTTACAATGCATATTTTATCACTAAAATTAATAGGGATTTTCTTAATTATTCTCTTGAAGTTTGTATAAGGCTACAAATTTAACACCTCAAGTTGTCCTTCGAGAAGAACCTTTTGGGAAAGCTAAATATAAACTTTTGATAGGGTGGGCTCGTACTTAGATCTATCTTTACCAGGCCCACAATCTCAACACATGATATGGGCTATGGCCTAGATGAGATACGGGCTTCAGCCCTAAATCTATTTTGAGCTTTTCTACTGGCTCCAGTCCGATTGACGACATGGGCATGTGGCTGTAAAGAACAATTATAATGGGGCTGGTGGTGCAGATCCTTTTCTTTATGACGACATGAAAGACTTTTATCATTCCGTACCAAGGTTATCAAAATTACGAATTTATTTTTAAAATTTTAAAATTTTTCGTGTTAATATATATTTACATGTTAAATCATACTAAAATTGAAAATTAATAAAATTGAACTTGACTCATGCATAATCAATAAAATTGGTTTGATTTTACGAGTTTACTAAATTTGTGATATGAACAACCAAGTTAATTTTAAATTTGACTTCATAATATTTTTTGATGATTTTATGAGATCAAACATATATTTCAAACTATATATTGGATCTAGTTGAAATCTATAGAGAAATATTAGATACATGAAAATATATTTTATTAAATTATTAGATTAAACAAAAGTTTAGAAACATATTATTTCAGATAGTCAAAATTATTAGATGAATCTTGTCAAATCTATTAAACTAGACATTCATGTGTTACGGATCATGACAGACAACATTACCGGTGAAGTCATTATAGAAAATGATTTTTTTAATCTATTGATGGTAAAAATAAAAATTTAAAAAATATTTTAATGCATTTTCAATTTAAAAAATTATCAGTACACATCACAATTCCAAATACACACACAATTGTTCATCTTTTTTTTGGAACGTAGGTGTCTGAGCTAGTTTATGTGTATCTCGACTAATCCTAGGGATACTAAATTTAAAAACTATCAGTACACATCACAATTCCAAATACACACACAATTGTTCATCTTTTTTTTGGAACGTAGGTGTCTGGGTTAGTTTATGTGTATCTCGACTAATCCTACGAATACTAAATTTAAAAACTATCAGTACACATCACAATTCCAAATACACACACAATTGTTCATCTTTTTTTTGGAACATAGATATCTGGGCTAGTTTATGTGTATCTCGTCTAATCCTATGGATACTAAATTTAATGATCAGTTAAAACTTCTAGTAACTTTTACTGATATAAAACTTGAATTGATGATCTCTATAAAACAAATCCAATATCTGACTAATTAAAACACACCCCTCAAGGTTCATTGTGCATCCTTACTAGCTATTACGAGCCGATTTGCCCGCTCCGCTGGGTTTTTTTTATCTATGTAGAAAATTGATTGATTTTATAAATGTTGTATTTGGTTATTTTAATATTTAATTAGTAATCTATCGAAAATGGTTTTTTTCAACCAAAAGTGACTGAATATTGCAATTGCTAAAAATCGTAGATAATGTAGGTATTTTTTTTTAATGAGTTGCATTTTTTTCCTAGTAATATTAGATCTGACACATTAAAAATAAAAATATTGTAATTTTTTTTTTCCAGAAATCAACTTATATTTTTTTCGTGCTATAATTAGTTATTTCAATGTTTAATTACTAAAATTGCAACAGATAAAAATCTATTAGAAATGAGTTTTTTGCGTTGTATAATTAGTATGCTTGCCCGCGCACTGCGCTAAGGTTTTTTTCATGTAGAAAACTAATTAATTTTTTACATGTTGTAATTAGTTGTTTAAATATTTAATTAGTAACATTATAATAGATAAAATATGTAACAAATAAATTTTTTCCCAGCCTAAAAGGAATAGTGTAATCGAAATGGGAAGTGATTTGTATATTTTTTAATTGGAGATAACTTAGGTAAATGTATAAAAAAAATATTATAGTTATTTTTTTCCCCAGTAATATTAGATTTTACACATTATAAATAAAACGGAGAGTATTGTAGATAGTCGAGGTAAATTTATCAATAGAAAAAAAATTTGAGTTGATAATGTAGATCAATATGTGTACCTTTTGTTTTTTTGAGTTGTATTTTTTCTCAAGTAATATCAAATTTGAAATATTAAAAATAGGAAAATTGAAAAAAAATATATTAAAAAATAAACTTAAAGAAAAGAGTATAAAATTTATATTCAAAGCAAAAAAAAATTTTCATAAGATTTATTAATCATATTATTATATTAAATGTATTTAAGCATATTGATATAAAAATTTTTGTTTTAAAATCCAAGGTCAAATTTTCTCTCTCTCTTTATATATATATTTTAGACGATAATATTCAATAAATATTAAAACATATAATTAGGCTTACATAATTTATAGAGTAATAAAAATGGGAATATATTTTAGACGATAATATTCAATAAATATTAAAACATATAATTAGTCTTACATACTTTATAGAGTAATAAAAATGGGAAGCGGTTTGTATATGTTTAAATTTTAGATAACGTAGGTAAATTTATAATTTTATTCTTTGTTTTAGTTGAATTTTATTCCCAGTAATATTAGATCTCACACATTATAAATCAAAATATTGTAATTTGTTTTTACAAATAAACTGAGTTTTTTTGCATGCTATAATGACTTATTTGTCGTCTAAAAAGAACAGTGTAATCGAGACGGGAAGTGGTTCGTATATTTTTGAATTGCAGATAATGAAGGTAAATTTGTCTGCCTTTTGTTTTTTTTAGTTGTATATTGTTCTCAATAATATTTAGATCTGCAATATTAACAATCAAAATACTGAAAAAAAATTTCAAGAAAAAAACTTGAACAAAAGAACAGAAAATTAAAATTTGGAGCAAAATGCATTTTATAAGATTCATTCATCATATTATTATACTAAATATATTTAAGAATATTGATATAAATTGTTTTCCTTCAAAAAATCCACGGTCTTCTTTTTTCTCTCTGTATATATTTTTAGACGATAATATTAAATAAATATTCAAACATATAAGCAATTTAACATACTTTAATTTGACATAAATATACAAATATATATTTAATTTTACACACTTTCAATATTTTTTTTTATTATTAGGCGATAATATTCAACAAATATGAAAACAATTAAATTATTATTATTAAATTTTTTTAATGATTATTATTATTGTTGTTGTTATTATCATTGTTAGCATTTAAAAAATATTTGTGATTTAAAAAAATATTTAATTTTCAAATGATTACTACCAGGAATAAAATTTGAAGAATAAATAAAAAGAAACCCCAACAAAAGAAAAGATAAAAGAAATATTCAGAACCAAATTAAAGAAAAATATATACATGAACTTGTACAGTAATAGGGAATAATGCATAAATATATAAATAATAATAAAGGAAATCAATTCCAAAAGAACAATTAAAAACATAAGGCCCAAAATAAAAATAAAAGATATGATTGATTTAAAGTGAAGGATTAATTTAACAAAAATTAATACTTTTATACCAAAAATATTAAAAGATTTCAAACAAAAAAAAATTCAAAGAAGAGGGACTGAAATTAAAGTGCAATATATAATGAATTTGACATGAAGGACAAAATTGAAAAGAATACAACCTGCTGCACTAAACAAATTAAGGGTTCTAATAGAAAACTGAAAAATTCAAAGAAGAAGGACTGACATGCAAACTGCATATATATCAATTTGAATGAAAGGATGCAATTGAAAGAATTCGAAACTTCTATTACAGAAATCAAACAAAAGCCAAGGGACTGAAATGAATCAACACAAAACCGGGGGACTAAAAGTGATTCCGGCCCTGAGAAGAGAGAAAAGAGGACATAAACGTTCAACCGACTATATGAGCCTCCACGTAGATAGTTGAAGAGCACGCGCCACTTCATGAGATTCAGGGAAGGGTTGCGAATCGTTTTCACCGGCGGAGGAAAATTTTTCACCGCCGTATGAAGCCACACGCGCCGCCTGAACCGATCGAGGTCACGAAACGCGCCGACATGCTCGTACGGCTTCCTGACAGCGCTGACGCAAGGGCACAGTAACGTAGTGGTCAATTACTAAACCACCCCTGCAAGGAATTGATGGATTTTGTCGTTTCGGGGGCTACGGAAGTCATAACACATTTGCAAAAATATTATAAAAAAAAGGTTCCGACGGACCGGACCGAACCGGACTGGTCCGTACGTGTGCAATTACAACCGTAGCCCTCAGCCGACAATGTGATTTTGTCTTATTAGCGGGGGTCCGAGCGTCATTACACTGTTCACATCAGGAAAAAACAAAAAAAAATAGGATGGACGAAGTCGCGCGATGCACAGAGGATAAAAGACCACTCCACAGTGTCATTGAGTCTGCATCTATAGTCCAACGGCCGAGCTCTTTTAGATATATGTAATGTAATATGCATTTTTAGCACACCACGCATAAAAAAAACATATATTTCATGCTTCTCATCCCATAAAAAAATTCCCTTTTGCAAGCCTAAGAGCAAGTCCAATGGTAAGAGCCATTTTTAAGAGCCAAATCTGTAAAATGGCTCTTGAATAGTGTTTATATGGCTTTTTTATTGATGTGTGCTCCAATGATAAGAGCCATTTTGGAGAGCCATTTTTTTTAATATTATTTTAAATATAGTTCAATTATTTTATATATAGTTTAATTATGCAATTAATTATATAATTAATAGGAGTAAGTTATATAAATAAATAATTGCTTCTAAAAAACCTTCAAACAATATAATTATTAATTTAATTTTTTATTTTCTTGTTGAGATATTTTTAAATAAAAATAAAAATAAATATTTTTGATATATATAAAACACACACGTGGCACCAGATTTTTGAAGCCAAAATTTTGGCTTCTTTGCATCTGAGTTGCTACAAATAGCAGCTCAGGGCAAGTCCAATGGCAATGCTATATGGAGAGCTATAAATAAAAAATAAATATTTTAGCTTGTTTACTTTATTTTATACACTCCAACGGGAAAGCCATTTTGATAGCCAAAATGGCTTTCCCGTGCATGAGCTGCTATTTGTAGCAGCTCATGTGGAGAAGCCAAAATTTTAGGGCTTCTTCTTGCGCCAAAATTTTGGGGCTTCTTCTTGCGTGCATGTGACATATATATATATATATATCAAAAATATTTATTTTTATTTAAAAATATCTTAACAATAGAGTAAAAATTTATATACAAAATTAATAATTATATTGTTGGAGGATTTTTTAGAAGCAATTATTTAATTATATAACTTACTCTTATTAATTGTATAATTAAACTACATACAAAATAATTGCACTATATTTAAAATAATATAAAAAAATAGCTCTCCAAAATGGCTCTTACCATTGGAGCACACATCAACAAAAAAGCCATATAAACACTATTCAAGGAGCCATTTTATAGATTTGGCTTTTAAAAATAACTCTTACCATTGGACTTACCCTCAGGGCAGCAAAGCTAAAATTGGCTTTGTAAATGACACTCCAATTGGAGTGCCAAAAACTACTAAAAATTACTAAAATATTCATTTTTTATTTATAATTCCGCATATAGCACTGCCATTGGACTTGCCCTAACAAAAGCAAGAAAGCAAGTAACTGAAAAATAAAATAAAAGCAAGAAAGACTGGTAGGTTAACAACGTTGGTCTTCGTTCCTTAAAACAGCTTTCTCGGTGACGTGTAATATTTTGATTGGATTACCGCTAAATAGGAGAAACAAAACAACCATCAGTTTGACTTTTAACTGTAGAAGAAAGAAAGGGAAAACGAGAGGGAGAAAGAAAAGAGCAGCTGAGCTGAGCTGAGCGGATCGATGCTGATCCGCTGTATTTGTTTACTAATTTAAGATCTCAACATCAACCCAATTCAAAAACAGCCCAGATAATTTCTGTGCTCGATTTCAATTCTCGTAAAGCTTCCAGGTTTCATCGACCACTTCAGTTTTTATTGAGTCTCAGAGTTTTTCTCTTCTTTTCTGGTTCGATAGATATAGAAGCAGATTTGATTCAATCATGGAATTAATTTCTCTCTTGTTTTTAGGTCCTTCATGTTTGACAAAGTAACAATACGGTGCTGAATTTGACCAAAAGATCATGGTAGAGTATTTTTAGGTTCTGTCTTAGTATTTGTTTGGTTTGCATTCATTTCTTTTGAAGCAGTGGCTCTGTATTTTTGGTGCTTCAGAATTTCTTAGCTGGAGCTTTTAAACCGCCATGTAGCGTTTCTATCATTTTTGCTGATGGAAGAACACGCAAACAGGTACCTTGTTAATCTGGTAACGTTGTTCAAGTCTTCTGCTTTTGCTGTATTATTATTGATGTCAAACAATTACGTTTTTGTTAATTGTTACTGTAATCTAATGTGAGGAATTCCGCTGTTATTCGCATGGTGATGGAGGCTTAAGCCTTGTGTTTACTAGATTTGATTTGTAGGATTTTGGATGTCTGGATTAGGATATGAATGTTAAGAACATAAAAGAAGGCTGAATCCAGCCACCATTTCAAGTATGCTGAACTGTAGGAAATATTAGGCAATTATGTTTCGGGCAATAAGTCTGAAAGGAATTTTATTTTTCCCTGTTTCGCATTTGGGATGAATTTATAACCTTGTTTAAAAGGTCTTCTATCTCACATCATTTTAGTCGTGTTGGTTATTTTTTCTACCAAAATTGAAGTAACTTTGTATGAAAATCTATCTCGTTAATGGCTAATCTTAATATTTTGAGTTCACTGAAAGGGTTGATATTCTAAGCACCACATGTGGTCAGACTTCAGTTAGCAATTAGGCGACAACATTGGGTGGTGTTCTTTATGAGACTCTGATCTCTTGCATTGGCATATTCTTTTTTATTCAACTTGCTATCCATCTTTGCTCCAATCAACTATCTGAACTCCTAGATTTTATACCCACCCACTGTTCTTTCATTTGAAACTATTTGCCCATAAACTGTATTCCAATGCATTGAAAGTTGAAACTTGCCCATCACTACTTTCTTCTGCTCGTATCAACTTACAAAGAGACCTACAGAATTTGTCTCTGGGTATTCATTACCTTTATTTATTTTTTATTTTTTTAAAAATATTTTGTTGCTTTCAAGAGTTCTCTGCTTCTTTGTGTGTTCCTGTTTTCAATGTACTGGGTTGATTGCCTAAGAAGAGGTTCTGTTCCTACATTTTGACCACATCCAAGTCGCTCCAGCTCTCTCTCATCTCATGCTGCCATAGTTAGTCCCTGTGGCATTACACAATATCACTTTGCTTTCAGGTCTGATACATGGAATAGAAACAAGTAGTTTGGTTCAGTAACTAATGAGTTTTTCCAAGATATGTTTGCATTGATGAAGTGAAATATTGGATTTTGTTGAGAGGCTGTCTAAAAGTCATTTTAGTTAAGCATATAACTACTGCTTCTATGTGTTTCAATAGGTTCCATTAAAGAAGGAAAATGGCCAAACGGTCATGGTTCCTCTCTTCCAAAGTCAAGAAAACATTGTCGGGGAGGTAATTACTGATTTTTTGGTTGTTTTCTTAACTTACAAATTTCATATTTGGTGATGCTCTCATTGAGAATCAAATTGAATTTTACTATTGCTATATTTATATTCAGGTTGTCATAGAACCAGTTCAAGGGAAGAAGGTTGAACACAATGGTGTTAAAATTGAGCTGCTTGGTCAAATAGGTGTGTTGAATTTGCTTCCATCCTGATGTTTAGATCTTGTATTATATATCTGGAAGATCACGTTCATACTGATATTATTATTATTATTATTATCTATTCAATTATGTGGAAATTCTTAACACAAATGAGATACGTAAAGATAAGCTCTGGAAGCAGGCAATGCTGGAAATCTACATGCTGAATTATTTGGCAGTTGTAATGCTTGTGCCTAATCTAGGATTTGAAAGCATTGTCATGCCCTTAAAAGTTTGAAGAGAAGAGAAAAGAAAGCAATGTTGAGAGCTTCTTCTTCCTCCATAAGTTATCTCAATAGCCTGTCATTGGTCACACCATTTATGTTACCAGAGTCTCTTTGTGTTGTACTTGAGATTTTGGGTTAAATGCTGTCTCCACCAAAGGGTGGGTGCCTCAAGGGAAGAATGGTGGCTATCTCTTATTGTCAAACACAAAATAGTAATATTTAAGAAAGATTGTTTATATCTTTTTCTGCTAAGAATTTGATTTGGAGAAGAATATAAAATGATATACAAGGAAAGTCTTGCTAAGAAAAAAACAGCAGATAAAAAGGTAGTACATCCATAATGTATTTATGATCTCTCTAAAGCAAATTAAAAAAAAATGACATAATTAATAATTTGGTAGAACTCTTTTCCCTTTCTTGTTTTCGTTGTAACTGATTGTACCCCTTTGGGGTAGTTATTGGGTGAATTTTTTTTATTCAAGTTAACATTAAATTCTAGGATTACATTTGCTTATCACATGAGGAAATCAGATTGCAGATTATGACATATTCCTTCCCCTCTTTGCAGAATTGTATTTTGATCGAGGCAACTATTATGATTTTACTTCTCTTGGTGAGTGCACTCAAACTTTTATTTCTTGTAGAATTGGTCACTTAATTAAGGGCTATATATGGTATAGCATGTTTAGCCATCATTTTCTTAGTTTATATATACGTGTATAGTAGTTTCATTATTTTTCAAGTACATGGTAAATTAAATTTTTGTCGTACCTTGTATTAGTTTTGTGGTTGGTGTTGTTAATCAATTATTGAAGGTAATTTTTATCCATGACGATTTCTTATCCTGTCATGTGCAGTGCGAGAACTTGATGTACCGGGAGAACTATATGAAAGAAAGACATATCCCTTTGAATTTTCTTGTGTGGAAATGCCGTACGAGACCTACAATGGAGTGAATGTGAGGCTTAGGTAGGGTATCCTTTTGAATTGCACTGGTTTAATTATGTAACTGATAGTACTTTGTAAGGATGCTTGGGGATGTTTCCCAACACCGCAATCAAACCCTAATCTTCATTGGAATACCAATGATCAAACTTACACCCAGCAGTACTCTTGCCTGTGGTTGTCAGGCTAGATATGCAAACCCCTTTTTTCTTCATATGTTTCCTATTTCTTTCATGTTTTTTCACCCTCACTGTTTATAGATTCTTATGATTTGCAAAAAGGTTACCTGATCCTCTCTCCCTCTCTTTGCTTGTTATATATTCAACGTGAAAGAATTCTCATAGTTTTGAATTTGCTACTCAATGATTTTTAGTGATTCAATAAAGTGGGGGACAATTGCTGATTCTCTAGGAATTAACACACACACAGACACATGTAAGCAAACCAGATTTTGGCTGATTGGTTATGCATATAAACATTGTTTAGAAAGATCAATCTTGCCTGGTAAGCACGGTTTAGTATATGCTTTCATTTAATACTGGATCTAGAGCATTTACTTGTAGGTTTTCTAGCAGAATTATTTACTGAAAGAGAGCTGGATGTTATGTGGGGAACAAACTATCATATATTAGGAGAAATTTTTTGAGCCCATGAGAGGCATATGACCATTTTGATTTTTGTGCTCCCAGTGAGTTCAGAGTGTTTTTCACCATTTCATTCTTTGTACTTTTAGATTAGACTGCAAAGAAATTATAATGACTTTTGTTGTATAATTTTGAAATTGGAAACTAAAATAAGTTTTATTTTTTAAAAAGCATAAAAGACAACTCAAGCTTTATTGTTGTTTACAGGTATATATTGAAAGTGACAATCAGTCGATATTATGTCAGCAACATTGTCGAGAACCAGGATTTTGTGGTAATAATGAATAATTGTTCTGTTGTAGTTATGTTTGTCATATTAAGAAGTGATGCAACAAAAGACTTTTTTTTATATGCTTTTGTGTTATTTCTTGATTTAAGAATATGGTTTACATTACATGTGACATTAATGCGTTCAAATAGCAATGTGTAGGATTTTCTGTCTTATTGACCTCTTTCATATTTCTTGAGCACTTTCATGTGCCTCAAGTTGGAAGAAGTTAATCAGTTAGACCATTCATCACTATCATGCGGTCTGTAGGAAAAAAAGGGAGTGGGGGTTGCTAATCTGTGCACTGAAATTTATAGGTGAGCTGTTTCACAAAGTTGACATCTTTACTGAGTTGCTGTCATTATTTTATGGAGGAAAGTGTTGGAGGGGATGTTGAATTCCGGGGTTGTCTGATATAGATGGAAAGCACATGGAGAGTAGTAGGG
Organism: Salix arbutifolia; assembly: GCA_025169955.1. NCBI lineage: Eukaryota > Viridiplantae > Streptophyta > Magnoliopsida > Malpighiales > Salicaceae > Salix > Salix arbutifolia. The sequence continues at coordinate 13,080,907 of CM045917.1, read as the reverse complement.
TGGGAATTAGTTCAATATGGTAACATGAAGGATCATTTAAACAATGAAAGGAATTTACTGGTTTCCTGATCGTGGAGAATGGTAGCTAGAGACATTGTAGCAGAAATGTTTGCTGCTAAGGACCAGGATTGATAAATTAACTAGAATTCCGGAGTCTTCACTGACAGAATAAGGGTCAGTGCTTGCTATTGGTCTTGCAGAAGTGGATGCTGTGAGAGTGTTTGAGAAACTCCCATACAAATGGATAGAGCAATTATGTAGATATTGTCCTTTCTCTATTAGAGAAAAAAAATAAGTGCAGTCAGACAACGCCCATCTAATAAAGAAGCAATTAACCAAATATAAGGTTGGTCAGTCAAATAATTGCTCAATGCATAGGTAGTTTTGCATATTCATGTTAAAATTATACACAGGATATCATCTATTTATGTTTCAAAATCAATCTTGAAAAATGGTATTCTGATAATTCTTTTTTCTTTTTGATGCAAGGCTGTCCTGATTTTTTTTTTCTTGTTGATATAAATAGCCTTGAGAGGATCACATAACAGCTTGTTTTGTTTTGTTTTAACTTTAGTGCTTTTGTTCAGGTTCACAACTACACTCCACTTCCATCAATCAATAACAGCATCAAGGTCAGGATTGATACAGTTCCTCTTCTGCATGGCTTTTATTATATAGACATCCACATGTCAACGCAATTACTCTGCAATTGTTTGATTGCTATTTATTTGGACAGATTACCTGTACTAATTCTATCTGCGAAAGCACATTTCTTCACATTAAACTTGAAATGCTTGTTTATCTTGTCAATACAACTTCATCTTTTCTTTTGTGAGTGTTCTATTAGGACTTAAGACTTAAGAAGCATGAATTTTAGACTTAAGTCATGCACTTTTTTTCCTAATTGTTGTTTGAGGCCTTTCTTTGTCTCATCACATGTTTGACTCGAAAATTACTCAGCTAGATCACATATTGGGTTGAGATGTTTGTAAAGGCAAGTCATGACATATATGAATTATTCTTACAAAACTTGGTTGTTGATCATGAATTAGCACTCAAATTCATTCAAGAAATTGATTCTGATCCCTGTGTGCTATCTTGGTGGTACTTTTAGATGGAAGTTGGAATTGAGGACTGTCTTCATATTGAATTTGAATACAGTAAAAGCAAGTAAGTCTAAATGAGGCTTATAGTGAATAAAATGCGACATGATGAATTAAGTTGGAAGGGAGCTTTATGTCTTCTTATTGATTTCAAATGAATCAGGTACCACTTGAAAGATGTCATCGTTGGCAAAATATATTTTCTTCTGGTGAGAATTAAGATTAAGAATATGGAGCTTGAGATCAGGCGCCGCGAGTCAACGGGATCGGGGGCTAATACATATGTTGAGACAGAGACCCTTGCAAAATTTGAATTGATGGATGGTGCTCCTGTCAGAGGTGCATAACTTAAATAGTATCTTCGCTTCTTCTTCTTGTTCTTTTTTTATTTTAATTTTAATTTTTATTTCCAATAATAAGCACGATTGCATTTAACAAATCACTCTCAGAAAATCTGAGTGACGTATTTAAATTTCAACTCCCCTATAGACCATTAAAAGCATGCCTGTCATGCTTGAATTTTAACTTGGTCTTGATAAGGCTTAACTTGTACCTCACATTTAGTAATCTGTGATGAGTTACCGGTGTTGCAAGATTCTTAAAATGTTCTGGCAGCAGAATAGGACCACTGTAGATGCCTTTGAGGCTTATGTGTTTTTTTAAGGTTGTCAAACATTCCTTTACCATGTTGCAAACTTTTTTTTCCCTGTGAAGTAGGGACACTTGTAGAAACACTAGGAAATAAAGAGGCCAGAACAGAAAGTTTCAAAAGTAGGAACTAGACACAGATGACAAATCGTATTTTAATGGCAAACAAAATTAAAGGAATTGCAACTCGTTGGTGGAAGATTAGCTAAACTGTAGAGTATGGTTACCTTGTATAATTTTTGAGAAATGTATGCATGAAATACACGTGCAAGCTTTATTTTTACGACTTCAGAATTATGTGATTGCATGTCATCCTTATGCAGCAATGAACAGCTTCGATAGCCTTTATTTTAGGATTAATGCAACATGTATTGGTGAGAAAATGCGAAAATTTGATGATGTGTTGCATCTATTCATCTCTGTTTGTGTGCTGAATACTGATCTTCATTCATATTCCAGAGGATTATAACACTGATGCAATAACTGATGCCCTAACAGGTGAATCGATTCCAGTACGATTGTTCCTGAGTCCATACGAGTTGACACCTACTTATCGCAACATTAACAACAAATTCAGTGTGAAGTACTACTTGAATCTTGTTCTAGTCGACGAAGAAGATCGACGGTATTTTAAGCAGCAAGAAATCACAGTTTATCGGCTTCTTCCAACACCCTGATTGAGTGTCCATCTTCGAGGAGCTCAGAGATTTTATCATGGCAAAAAGGAAAATAGGAGCAGCATCTTAGCAAGTAGTTTGCTTCTTTGAAGGACCAAGGATTCAGATTTGTCCTGGAGAGAGATTTCCCTGTTTTCGTGTTGATGATGCACTTCTTGATTTTGACCAGTGAAACACATATGATGGCAAAAACCTTTCCATGTTTGGGATACTTGGAACTGCAATATTTCCCTTGTTCAAATTTGGTTGATGCATTTCAAGGCTGCCCTTGACAGTGTAATGCAACTTGTATTTTATTCTGTAAATTGACTCTTTTTTTTACCCTCTTATAATGTGTTGTGAAAGTTTTCTTTCTGGGTTCAGCTTGCTTCAATCATGATTGTATTAACTAGCTATCTGGGATGGGTTCTGGTGCATGTTATATATTTTTTATATAAAAAAAAATGTATATTCAAGATTTTTATTTCAAATGATAATAAAAATAAATAAATAAATATTAAATTAATTGAATAAAAAAATACTATATAAGGTTGTACATATTATAAATATTATATGGAAATGAATATTTTTTTTATTTTTAAATAAAGTTTATCCATACAGAATATATAAAAAATTATACATGAATCAAAATAACCTCTTCAAAAGTTAAGTACACATGAAATAAATAAAAAATCTCAAACCAAAAAAGGTTAAATAAACAAAAGCAAAATTATAGATGAGGGATATTAATCGAAACATACATTTTAAAAACACATTAATAAGAGGTTTCAATTAAAAACAAATTAGGAAAAAATAAAAGAGAAAAAAATTATTATGCAAGGTTATACATATTAAAAATATTATCTGAAAACAAATATTTTTTATTTTCAAAAATAAAATTCATCTATACAAAAGATTAAGAAAATATAAATGAATCAAAATAATATCTTCTTAAATTAAATACACATGAAAAGAATTATAAAAAATATATATCCAAAAAAGGTTAAATAAAAAAAAATCATATATGATAAATATTAATTTAAATCGTCAATTTTGTGATCTTACCATGAACTCAACAAGTTCACTTATATATATATATATATATGGGTGTTTGGGATTGTGATCGGAAAACGCTTTTGAAAAAAATTGAAACTTTTTATTTTTATTTTTTACTTTAAATTAAAAATAATTTGGTGTTTTTAGATCATTTTGATGTATTTTTGAACGAAAAACACTTTCAAAAGCAATCTTAATCACACTCTATATATATAACTAAAGAGACACGTGAGCCTATGGATCAGCGCGCTTGGGGCATTTCAAGGAGAAATCTAGGTCTATACATCTAGGCTTGGTTTATTTCTTTTTTTTTAAGTCATCCACCACTATTTTTATACAGAGAGAAAATACATAAACAATTCCTTAATATCTAAATTTTAAGTCACTTTAACAAAACCTCAATGACACCATTGAAACATCTACAAACCAATCCATCAATCCAAAAAAACCTGAAACTAAATCGTATTAGATTTATTCTTCTTGATTTAAATATTTTTTTCTACCAATATTAAAGCTCTCAAACACCTCTATCAAACCTTTTTCATTGCATGAAAACCATGGACACAAAAAAAAAAAAACCATTTTGGTGGTTAGAGATGACTTGAATGACTCTCTTTAGTCACTACAGTTTAATGATCTCTTTCATATCTCTAACTAGGAATTGAAGAATAATACATATAAAGTTTTATACCAAAAGTGTATTTTTTAAAATTTGAAAGGATTAAATTATATAAATTGCATTATTTTTAAAGATGAAGGATCTATGTTTTTTTCCACAAACTCTTTAGCATGTCACTTGTGTTTGATGTCTTTTTATCCCTCTTATTCTAATTCTACCCTTGCTTAAGAAATAAAAAGAAATTAACCTTTAATTAGGATCAAATCATCCAAAATAAAACTTTGAAGACCAAAATAAATTATTAAAATAAATTAGTTCACAATATTTTATAAATGTGTGACCAATGTTTATATAAAGTAAAAAACTCACACCTTTTAATATTTTATATAATTCTTGCATGCACTTTGTCTTACATACACGTCTTAGTATATCTTAGAATTCCAACAATATTAACAAAACACACTAAGATAGCATTTGATTATTGTTACAAAACATAAAAGATAGAGACAATGGAGATTTAAGAGACAAGACAAAAAAAAGTGATGACAAAATCATATTTGGTTGTGGTATATAAGATATTGTAATGGTTTTATAGTTCTATTAACAACTAAAATGGTTGATTGGTTCAAATTGATCAAGTTAATCGATTAACCGCTTCCTGTAGAATTTCCTAGTTTTCATCATGAATGAACAAGCGATCAATCAATCTATTTCATATACCCAAATAGTCTATGAGGTCATACATAATTTAGATTGATCAAATTTAATACTAAGTGAATTCTTATAACTATTTTATCAATCCTTTTAAAATTCATGCAAAGTGAAATATGTGTATTTATTTTAATTTGTGCTTGAGATATAAAGATCTCTATTTAGCAATAAAAATAAATACTTAAACATTTTGTTCTTGGACTTCTGCTATACTTATTGATGTATTCTTCATATAAAACTTGTTTAAAGGTTATTCTCAACCAAATATATTATCAGTCTAATTCTTTATTATCATCAAAATATATAAAACATAAATGTATGACCTAAAGGTAAACATAAATAACCTAATCAATAATTGATTATCTATAAGTACATCATTTAATTAAAAATGAACATTATATTATATTCAAGGATGATAATGGATACTCACACTGAAAGATGAATTTCTTAATGTCTATATTTTATCTATTACTCACTTAATAAAAGAAATTAGATATTTATATTTTATCCATTGAGTTTTGGATATCCATATCAATATCTTTTCTTGTCTATTTATTATTTGACAAAAAATAAAACAATAATATGTATATGTGTGTATGTGTGTGTGTGTGTGTATTTAAAGATAAAATTGTAAATATTATACATATATGTATTCTGTTAATATTGAGATATGTGTGTTTTACATTGAATTTGAAAAATATAAATGTTTTGCATGTGTGTGTGTGTGTGTGTATAATATTATATTTGAAATGAGTTTGAAAATATTTATATCTTATTAATTAATTATTTATAAAATAAAATAATTATCCAAAAAACAATCCATTAAAGATCAAATTAGATGGTCATTCCTATTTAAAATTACAGCTTGAATAATGCACACACAAAATTCTCGCGTATCAAATAAATGTGCTAGAAAATATCGTTTCAAAATTACAGTAATAAATTTGATTACAAGAAAAAAGTAGAAAGTCTCTTGAAGTGATCTTCACATGCACAAATTCTTTGATCAGCGGTCAGATCTAAATCTTATTCCTGTTTTGAATAAAAAGATATTCACATAGACCCAAAATCTTTAATCGTGTGAGAGACTTAATTTGAAAAAGAACTTGATAAAGATTATTCACACGAGCTCGAAAGCTTTAATCACGTGATACTTGACTTAATTGAGGACATGACTTTGATCCTTTGTTCTTTTACCTTGATTTGATAAAGATTAGGACTTTGATCTCTTTCTTCCTTGTTAAACTTGAATTCATTTGAGAGAACTTCCTAAATATTTAAGACTTGGTCTTTAGTCTCTGCTTGTTGTCCTTTTTTTTATTTTGTTCTTGACCTCTTGATAATGATTTTGTTGTCATTTATAGACAAGTCAAGTATCAATTTACCTCATATATCCTTTAACTAAAATATATTTTAGAAAAATCAATATAAAAATTACTTAAAATACCATTATCTTGAAAGATATTAAAGTAAGATCTATACGGTATATTTGGATTTGAGTTTTTAATTTAATTTGACTTCAAACCCAAAAATTTAATTAGATCCACATCTAATAAATTTAAATTTTGGATCATAGATTAAACTTGTTGAAATTTTAATATATAGTACGATAATTCTGCAAATTGTTTTAGGGAAGTCAATGTTTTAAAAAGAAAAAGAAAATGCTAAGGGAAAATAGCAAGTCACTTTAGAATTACTTTGCCTTGGGACAGCAAAACAAACCCGCTAAACTAAGAGGGTTTTGTAATTTTATGAACACTAGGGAGTATAATGTTATCCTTATAATTTAAACACAATTTCATTCCAGTCCTTGAAGTTAAAATCTTTATATCAGCTATCAATTTCATTTTCTTATAAGCCAAAACTCATTACACTCTATAATTGGGTGCATATATAAAAAAAGACAATGATCAAATTCATTATTATAAACACACATAAAAAGAAGAACTTGATATATGATATTGTGCAAAAAATATGCATTTATAATTCTAAAAAACAATATAAACTTTAACAAATAAATTTATATACATTATTTTCATTAATAAAGACTTAACTCTCTAAAATATAATAATATATAAAATAATTTCAAAACTATCATTACCCATAACATTTAAAAAAAAATTACATTTTCTCATTTTCATTTTTATCTAAAGTTTGTTTTTTTTTCAATAAAATTATTTAAAAAATTTAAGATTAATGTTTAATTTGTAAACTTATAAAGTTATCGAGTAATGTACTCTAGCAAGATTATCGAAGATTTTTTTTCAAAATATTTTTTATTTGAAAACATATTAAAATATTTTTTAAAATTAGTATATTAAAGCAATATCAAAATATCAAAAAAGTTATTCTGATAATAAAAAATAAAAAAATCTTTAAAAGCATGCTTAGATGGCAATGCCAGACATGATCTACATGGGTGAGTGGGTTGGAACTGAGCAATTTCAAAAATAAAAGGTCTAAATTAAACAAATACCAAGGACTGAAGTCGTACAGCTGTAAACTATAGGTACAAAACTCAATTGCTTCACCCCGAAAATAAAAACCGAACTTGTCTCTGTCAAAGCCCCAAGTACAACAAAATCCCAGAGTTACATAGCAGGGCATGAAGAATCAGATCCAAAACTATCCCTTTTGATTTTTCTTCTCTTGTTTACTTGTTCTCCCCCCTTACAACTCCTTTGCAAATTTAATTTTGCTATAACAAAGGAGTTTTAGTTCAGTCATTTCATCGAAGAAGTCTCATGCATTACATAGAAACGCCAAAAACGTAGTAAAGGAGTGAGCTTTATCAGTAAAACGAAAATGGGTGAGTGGTTGAATAACCAGTTGTTCGTAAGCCATGCGATTGCAGCAGCAGGATCACTAACAGTTGCCACTGCTGTCACTTATCCACTTGATACTATCAAAGTTCTTATTCAGGTTTCTTCTGCCTTTTTATTCTTCCTTTCCTTAACATTTTCTTAATGTAATCTCTTACTTATTTTGCATTGCTGTTTTGGCGGAGATGGAGACCAGGTTGGTTCGAATTCTGGAAAACAATTAACATCACTTCAGGCTTTAAATAGAGTTCTTTCTCTATCTGGGAATTCAGGTACGAATTCTGCTTCAGTTTATTTTTTTGTCTGTTTCACAAGAAAGTTTTTTGGATTAATGCATGATTAGTATCATAATCCTGAATCCCTTTTCTTTGAATGAACATGGTAGGCTTGTATAGCGGTTTTGGGTGGTTGACTGTAGGCAAGACTCTTGGCCTCGGAGCTCGGTTTGGAGCCTATGAAATTTTAACTGCTTATTGTAAAGGTATTCAGAATTTCCCCTTCCCTGTCAGTGTATGGTATTGAGTGACACGAGTTTATATCTTGATGGTAGTTATGGAAATGACCTCGGAATATATGAATTTTGATTGAGCGATGTGGTGTTTGCTTTTGACATTCTGGCAGATGGTCGAGATTACAAATATGTGTATGTCTCTGAGGCCCTTATGGCTGGAATGATCGCTGGTGCATTGGAATCACTTGTATTCTCTCCATTTGAACTTATTAAACTTCGTGCACAGGTTACATCTGCATCTCGAGTTCCAAGATCTACCCCTGTTACTGAAAATAGAGCTGTTGCACCTATTATTGCTAAATTACTACCTGGACATACTCCAGATAAGAAGGCATTGAACCATTTTGTTACCCTTTTATCCACCCTAACCAGTAAAAATCCAAATCTGGCTGCCACCTTGCTAGAGTACCCATGGATGATGACTGGGTCTGGGAAGGCACCGCCAGTATGTGATGTTCGGAAGCCATCAAGCATCATCTCTTTGGAAGGATGGGGTGCATTGTGGAGAGGGATCAGATCCGGACTTGTTCGAGATTCTATTTTTGGTGGGATATTCTTCAGTGGCTGGCAATTTATGTATGATGTAATGCTTAACTGGAAGGCAGTTGGGATGGATCCTATACCCAGGTTTGATAAAAATGTCCAACTACTAATCTGAGCAAGACTCCCTGTTAAGTGCTTCTAATGATAGTTATGAAACTAACACTTATGTTGCTAATCTGTAATAGTTTTGTAATTCCCAAGTTGACTAGGCGTTTTTTCCTAAAGAAATTCAGAAGATTTTTCAGGAGAAAAAAGAAAAGAAAAACATTGCTAAACGTCTGCTACTCTGGTCTCAAAGTGTCTTCTACTGCTGTCTTTGGAAGCAACGCAATCAGGGGTTTGAGATATATTTGCTACCATGTGGCTGGCTCTCAAATTCAAATTTTTCCAGTGAAATTGTGATGTGTTATTGTGTCTGTATCTAGAGGTCTACAGGGTTTTATGTGAATACCAAGTCTAATTACCACCACCACTGGAGCATATGGTTTAAGGAAAAGGATGCTAGGACAATATGACTGGCAGTTGCCTATACGTGCATGTTATATTTCAATTAGTTAATGTTCAACATTTATCTTACTTTAGAACTCCTACATGGAGGCTGTTAAGTGTAGTGTTAAATAATTCAGTCAGTTTGTACAGTTTATATATGCTTCTTCTTTGTTTGTTTCATTTAAACCCCTCTCTGCTCCATTATTGAATGTTTATCTGTCAACAATCAATTAGAGAAGAATGCTAGCCATATTCCTTCAAAACCAACATAACAGCCAGTCATTGCCACCATACTCATCCCTTTTCTTTTCTTTTGTTCTTTTTTAATATATCTAGGTATTGTCCAAATCACACCTGAGATTGTTCAATGATTACTCACATTTTGTATCAAAGGTCCCACAGAATGTTTTGCTGATAATATGTAGTCTTCTGTTCAATGTTTTGCTCATTTTAAATTAAGATGCTAATGTTGCAAGATGGTAATTGCATAGGATTTGAATGAACTGAGAATGCTTTCCAATTACAGCTGTTGAATGAATTCCATCTCCTCTGATTGAGCATTTTTTTGGGATTCTAAATGTAGATCTCAGGCCTTTTGCCACCTTCACTGCAGTTAGATGCTTGAAAGAGACAGTTCTTATAATACAAACTGTTTAGAATGGCTGCTTTCATTGGGAATTTTTGGACTAGTACTTTATGTTCATGCTGAAACCCAGGTTTCCTAGTAACCTTTTGACATTGAAGGAACCTCCTAAACCAAATGGATGAGAAAAACACTGTAGGACTCAAGGGACATGCTAGTTATTGAAAACCTTTTCAATTCTATTGCAGTTATATAACTCAAAATGATGTGCCGTGTTAAGATACTGTACAGTAATTTTAGTGCCATTGCACAGCTTGTGGGAACAAGTATATAGTGTAGCACTCTGTAGCAATACTGTGTTATTTTATCTCTTCTTCTCATAGTATTATGCCTTTTGTTAGGTCTAATGAAGAAGTCGGCCCACTCTCTCCTCTATCTGTTAGTCTTGCTGCTGGATTTTCTGGTTCCATCGCTGCAGGTGCATCTCATTGTTTTGACACTGCCAAATGTCGATCACAGTGCACAGTGCTGCCCAAGGTATGCATGCTTCTTGTTACTGGCAGGTTTAACATAGATGATTTCTTATTCAATATTGTTTTTTTTAAATAACTACTGCATCATCTTGATGGATTATTTATTTGAGTTTCTGCCCATTCTTCGGATGTATATGGCATCTTGTTTTTGGCTTTCACAGTACTTGAGTTAAAATCAATGGCAAAGTGGAGAGGGGAGTGAATTTACATAAAAAAAACTTATTGTGTTGATATTGTTTTCTTGCAGTATATTTCCATGGAGAGGAAGTTGTTGAGATGGACACAACCAGGGAATAAATTTGAAAGGTATACTGGGATCCATCCTGCAGACAGGAATATCTTGTTTCGTGGCCTGGGGTTGCGAATGGCTCGCAGTGGATTGGCATCGTTTATGATTGTTGGGAGTTATTACATGGCAGTCGATTACCTTGTTTCAGAGTGACCCGAGAGAAGAGGATCGATCAACAGAGAACAGGCTGCTGTAAAATCGCGTGGCTGACTCCATGTTCACTGCAAAGAGTTTCTCGGAACAAAATGATGAGCTATTACTTCTGCAGCTTGGCAAAGCGGTGTTCTGTTCGTGGACATAGAACCACTCGCCTGATTTAGGAAGATTTCATTATATTGCATTTTTGCCCATGGAATAGCTTCAGGATTTCGAAGCAACTCCAGATGTATGCAAAAACCATCAAGCTAAGTTGACAAACTGTCAGCCTGAATAATTTTACAATGAAACATCTCCAACAATATTATCACCACATTAACATCATCCTCATCGGTGTATTCATCAATTCAATATCTTTCTTATATATTACAATAATTATAGCATAGTAGATTTGTTTTTTACTTTATTTGTATTAAATAATTAAATTTTATTTTAGGTTCATTTAAAATGTTAACTTCTCGATGTATAAAATAAAAAAAATAATAATTTAGTCATATTCAATAAAAATATCCATGGCTAAGGAAATAATATAATTAAATATAATTCCCTTGGTCATTGAAGCATGTCATCCTATTAATAAAAAAATAATTCATATCATTATAAAACATATTCGGGATCTTTCAAAATTATCCATTGAAAGAAAATATAATTTCCAGAGACATTATACATGAAAGTATGTAAATTCATTTTAAAATTATCCCAAATATAAATTTATCTTTATATCTTCAATTATTTTTCTTTAATAAATTATATTTTTGTTTTCATTATCTTTATTATTTTTATTCCGAGACAATAACCAAACACTAATTGTGTTGACAAAGTAGACTTGTCTCTGAAGGTGGATTTAGCCACCATTACAATATTTTCTTCCAATCCTCCATCAACAGGACTTAGTGATAGCAGTATAATTAAAATTGTTTCTGAAAGTATTTTTCGTTCAAAAACATAATACATCAAAATATAATATTTTTTATTTTTTATAAATTATTTTTGACTTAAAATATCATTTTTTTTTTATTTTTTTTTAAATAATACCTTTAAAATACAATATCAAACACTCCCTAATAACGTGATGATCTCCTCCTCAATCCTAACAAGCCTTCACCTTTCCATACCCTTGCTAATCAACGGCATTTCTTTTTTATTTTTTATTCTCAGTTTCTGATTGATTTTTGTTTAATTAATTTCATTCTTTAAATGTAAATGTTTTTTCTTCACTCATCTGATAAAATAGGCTCACAAAATAGTGCACGGACAAAACAATATTGAGCCAAGAGCCTGGCAGCACTTAATTAAGAAAAAAAAAAATTCATAAATTTAAATAGCAGTGATAAAATTTTAAACTCAAATAGAAAAAATAAAAATAGTTAAGCGTGCGATTCACGAGTTGACCTTAGTAACCCATTCTCGAGTTGGGTCAATGACTCCACTATGAACAGCATTGGAAGGGTAGGTGAAGGTGGGCATGTTGAGGACACAAGGGCCTAACCCCAGTGAACCAAAGACCATCCAGGTATAGATCGAAGTGCCAACGGATTCCTCCTATATCAACGGGAATCTAAACTAAAAAACACAGTCCCTGTTCAACCATGATATAAGCCAGAAGTCTTCATAAAAAATCTCAAGTCTCGACTGTACGAATTGTCAATTGAAGGTTAACATACTCTAACTTGTCTAATGCAAAATCTGCAATGCGACAAACTAATCCTTTTTCTTCTCACAATTTGAATCAACAAGGAGGAGCTAATATTCGAGAAATCCATTTCTCTTGTCTAATCTTCAACGTCCGATAATCATTATTGATCAGCATTATGGCAACCATGCTTCTCCAAAACGAGGTAAATGGATTTATTTTTCTTAAGATAAAGTCATAATTGGGTTTAGTTTCAGTAACTGGAGTGCACGTCGAGATCTATCGACAGAGACTCCAGTGGCAATGATGGCAGCAACAATGTTCCTTGCACCACCAACATTACCTTGGTATTCGGTTGGGATAATCTATTGAAGGACTCTGCATCTCAGATCGAGTTGCAACTATGCTCATGGTGGGTGTAGCTAAAGAAATGGGGCACTGCTTCCATTTTCATGGTCATGTTTCGCTAAGCAGCTTAGTTTCAGGATCTTATGCTTCTCGATGATTATATTTCTGTTGCAATTCCTGCTGGTATTCTCTCTGTTTTTTTTTAAACCTACTTATACAAACAGTAACCATACAAGCAACCACATGAGCTGCCACAATACCACAACACGAAAAAGAGACATTCCAAATGAACTTAAACCATAGACACACAAGTGTTGTAATGTCATAAAGCCAGCCATACATAAGGATTAAATGATAACGGGCATTCATCTATATCAAAAGTCAAGCATTTCAGCCAAAATTACACGCACCTTCTACGACAACCATGAGGAAGTTTTGGCAAAAATTGGAAATGGTGTGCGGGGTGCTGTTAAAAGAGCGCCTGCACAAAGGAATGCATAACTTTTTTGCATCACTTCTTAGACTTTGGTTTGAACATATTTTCCTTGTAGTATTTGAGTTCCATTATGCTTTCTCTGATATCATCCAAGGCTCTGTGTTTATTTTCCTTGTGAGGAGCTTTCCTCTGATCTGTACAAGTTATGTTAATTGATAAATAAACCCTTCATCACAGAAACGACATAAGAACAGGTGATAATACTCCAACCGTTTATTGATTTTAGGAAATATCAACTAGAAAAATAGAGTTTAACACCAGAAGTGTTGACTTGTGGTTCTGTTTTCACCTTTTCTTCTCTCTCTGTCTTGAAGGGAGGAGATGGGACATCCTCCATTAAGGAGAAAGTGGGGAGGGGGAGATTCTTGGAATTGGGAACCCCTCCCAGCTTTCTAGAATCAAGATACAATCCTAGAAAAATATGAGGGATTTGTGCCTCAAACACAGAACCGAGAAAGCACGGCGTGCATGGTACCCTCATTGACTTGCAGCAATGGTGTTAAGTTATCTCTAACAATGATACATAACAAACTTTCAGGATCTATGTTGTAATTTTAGACATTTACCTTGAGGATACCAGCGCATACACAAAGCCTTGACACTGCTAACATCAACGACAACATGAGAGAAAAGACCAGCCAAATCTGGCATGTATTTCTGCGAAGGAGAGAAAAAAAGCTCAAGATAAGAAAAATAAAGTTACCGAACAACAAATAAGGAGGATATCATCCCCATTCAATATTGTAAAAATATGGGAAACTAACAGAAGAAACAGAAAACAACGCATCGCAGAAAAAAAAAGGGAAGATAATCACTAAACATAAACAAAACATGCATCATGAAATTATCGACTTCATTCTTTGGAGTTAAAAGGAAAGAAAAATCCCTAAAGAAATCACCTTACATGTTAAAGTTGTGTTCCATTTATTAAAACTGCATGAATTCCCAAGAAACATAAGATGGAATGTTGGATACTACATTTACTTTGAACAAAAAAAATATTCCAAAAATTTCATATTCTGTCGCAACTGCATTTCATTTTAAAAATTATGGGAATGAGGTTAGTGGCCTCCCCCTAAAGCATTATAAGATTGCCAAGGTCTGAGAATATGGTTTTATACTCCTTTTTGATAGAAAAAAAACTGTGAAGCTTTAGTTGTCCAAAAATTTTCTTCCATAGGAAAGGCCTAACATCTACAGTTTCTTAAAATTCCTCCAATCAAGATAACATTGGGCCCATGTCTTTGCAACCTGATCTCACCAATCAAGTTCACCCCGAAATTAGCACTCAGCAAACAAAATTAGGCCACATTCTAATAATTTATCCCTGATATTACAGGCATGCATTGATGTTTAAATGCTAAAGAAACAAAATTTTGTACAGCAGAGTAAATCACAAAATGCCAACAGGTTATTTTGTATAAAGTAGACTTGAAACATATGAGATCAGGGTATCAAATGAAACTGAATGTATGAATATCTCCATGCACATGTTCTGCATGACAACCCGATCAGCATCACTGTTAACAATAATAATGTAGCTTCTCCTCAGATGAAAGCAGCCACTAGTTAACCCCTTGAGCCAGAAGAACTATGCAATTCTCTTAGGACAATGCACTGTGGGGTAAAACTATTTCTCATATGAGTGTAGAAAGATAAAAAAAAGTCCAAGTAAAGTGCAACCACTTAGATTTGTAGATTACTTAAATGCTTTGAAATTTTGGCATGCCTTTAAGATCTCAAGCCAACATTCACAACAATCGTCCAAAACTTAGCATGCTAACAAATTGGTGTTTATGAACACCCATATGATGAAACAAATTGAGTTTTCTACAAAAAAATCCATCTCAGAAACCAATTATTATAGAAGTATACTATATAAATGGTTCTTTAATACACATTATGGTGAGTGGTAAAGAAAATGTAAAACAGTCAGATACCTTTATGAACTGAAAATCCACATAAACTGAATTTCCAGCTATATGAGGTGTGGGTGTACCAACATGTTTCTTCACAAATTCTATAACCTGCAATATTCAAGCATAAGTTAGGTTATATCCTGCAGGAGTGACATGACAAACATTCAATTAGAACTATGATAAAGAAGTTACCTTACATGAATGAGTAGAAACACAAGGGTAAATCAAACAATTTAAGATTGCAGGATTAGATTTTTTATAGAGTCAAAATGCAAGGAAAGAGGAAGATGGTTATGAATTAGATGTGGGCAATATAGAGATTTATTGTTAAATAGGGTTTTAAGATAAGTTTTTCACATAGAAGACATTTTATCCATGTAAAAATGAATGAGAAAAAATATGCAAAACTTCATAGAATAAGGTTTAAAGAGATGTTTTTCACATAGAGGACATTTTACCCATTGTCACAATGCATAAGAAAAAAAATGCAAAAAAAATGAAAGAAAGTTGTATCTCAAAAACATTTCATGCGCATCAGACAAGATGAAAGATTTAGATGAACTAGAAATAAAACTAAATTGCCAAGGTTATATGTTTTTATTAATGTACATATATATATATGATCATTAACATGTACTAAGCAAAGAAGAATATTCTCAATCATGAAGATCCATTTGAAGGTCAAGATTAGTGAAAGAGGAGTTAAGAGAACCAGCATGAAATAAGTGGGAGTTAATAAACAGAATTGTTCAATACTCCAAGGATTGCTTTGTGAGATACATGCCAAAGGAATAACAATAACGCACACATCACAAGAGATTATTGACAGGGAATACTTGTTAAAACAACGTCTTCCCCTTGATAAAGTTCTTTCATACCTGCTTTTCAGCTTCTTTTTCAGTAACTTTGCTTTGTAGCACCTTATTTGTCAAACCTAGAATGGTGTGACTTGTTAGACAAGACAACTATTGAAAATAATATGAAATCATTTCATATCTATTGCTTTCTTATCATCAACTGTTCATACCACTAGCTGCATGATGAATTTGACACCATTCTCCCATTTGATCTAAACACTCTGTGCTTTGATGGATAACCAAATCAGGACCCTAAAATAGGAGAAACCAAAGGATTACAAGATTAGGAGTAATCATACATGCATAATATATGTTCTTTAAGTGGAACAAAGGACCATGAATAAGTGTAGCATTATTATGAGCAAATGATTCAGCAGAGAACCATATGAATATATATTTAAAAACTTCATTATATATCATGCTTCACGAGATCCACTTTTTTGAACAGGATTACTCCATTCCCATTTCCCATGCAATCCAACCACAAGTATTATAAAAAAAAAATGATGACATCTGACCATAGTGAACCGACACTGCTTTCTGCTTAGCTTCTCAATAACTCAGTCCACAGTTAAAATTACCGCCAAAAAATTTCCAAAAGTAATATTTGAGGTTTTATGACCTAGAAAATTATCATTTAGAGCAAATTAATCCTATGTCATTAGGTAAGGTGAAATCTACATAAACCATTGTTTTGGAGCTTTGATCTTCCGTTACATCAAATTTAAACAGCAAACTAAGCAAGGAGAAAACAAGTCCTGGTTGAGCACATCTGTCTAGCTTTGTCTATGTTACAAGTTGTAAATAACACATAATTAGGAAGAAATGTAGAGCCTAATTATAGGGATTCTAATTATTATATTTTCCTATATAGGGTCCTAATTAGTCTATTTCCTATATAGGGTCCTAATTGTAAGGATTCTAATTAGTCTACTTTCCTATATAGAGTTCTTATCTTGTATATAAGAGATAGATTGATGAATGTAAAAGTAAGAGAATATTTGTCTTCTTCTTCTTCTATGTTTTCAGTCTAAGAGCAGAGTTGATGAAATTAGGAAAGGTGGATGTAGGTGCTCAAAATCCTTGCAGTAGATAAAGCTTCATGATGAGGAACTAGTTTCGCAAGGATTAAGTCCTATTAGCAATAGTTGAAACTTGAAAATTTCAGGAGGCTTGAGCCCTCCATTCTGCATGTACCCATCCATGATTGAAAACAACAGTATCCGGTAGAACTGTGAAGAACTGAATGTTTGCCACAGTCCCCTGCCTGAAGCTTTCATCACACGTTTCAAAAGAAAAGAGCAACTAAAACAGATCCCATAGCCAAAGACCCTGGGATTGAAGGAAATCTCAGTAGGTTAGCCATCTTAGAACACAGAAAACCAAACATTAGAAACACACCTAGCAATTCAAGCCCTTCATTGTTCTACAAAACCCATTTCTCTAACACGCAAAGGAGAAACCTTGAATTAAATTGTATGATATTTCTATACCCAAGTTATATTGTTGATGATATCTGAACCAATCATTAAGTAACCTCACTCCCACTAATGCATTGAATAGTTGAGGGATAACAATAACAATGTACTGTCTAGGAGCCAAAGGATCCAGAACATTAAAGAGCAAGTTAAAAAGTCAACTCCAACAACCAAACCAAAGGTCTGAACTCTTTACTGCTAGCACTCCACCTCTCTTGTATTCCTCCTAAATCAGAGAAGAGCATCAATTGCAAAAGCCTAGCCATCATGGAGATAACCATTGTTCACAACATATACCAAAGATACAATGACAACATAAAATGAGATAGTTTGTCTTTATATTAAAGCAAATTATGCAAATATCAGATGCAAGTACCTGCCTCATCTTACTCACCTACAGGTTACTACTGTTTTTAATAGGGTACCACCAACCAAACAAAAAGATTGACCTTCAAGGGTGGTTAGCCTCCCAAATATGATAGACAAGAGTTAAATTGAAAGAATTATGGATAAAAAAATGATAAAAAAGTTGTGCATGTAAAATTGTCAAGTCAGTCCTAACTCTAAACCATCTTATCTGACCTCCTCAAAAGCTGAAAAGAAGTGTGGATCTAAACAAACGAAATAAGTGTTAGAGAATAATATAAATCATATTCTGGAGCCTCACCTAACAACTTAAATTTTTAGGTAAAATGGTTCCTTAACATGGTATCAGAGCCTTATTGACCTAGTGGTCATGAGTTCGAATCTCACCACCCTCATTCTATTTGATAAAAATCAAGCACAAGGTAATGTAGGTCTGTGCAAGTTTCAAGTCCAAAGGGCTTTCACTTGAGAGAGTGTGTTAGAGAATAATATAAATCATATTCTAGGGCCTCACCTAATAGCTTAAGCTTTTAGGTGAGATTGTTCCTTAACAATAAATTCCTCCACTTCCCTCCAATTAAAACATTGAATTTCTGAAGCAAAAAGTTGAAAGGTATAAGAAAAATTGCCTGTAAAATCAAGAGGTAGAGGCTAAAACAGTACTGTGTCCTCAAACACCAGCATTCACCATTTGTCAACAGGATAGCAATAAGTAACCACAGATTTGGATAGTAGCATAGCCATAATCATATCCAAATGACAAAACAATAACCATAACCACAACCTATTCATCATCCATTGGGTTTGGATTTTGAATAACCATATCCAAACCATCAGATACCCATTACAATACACCTTTTTTTTTAAAAAAAAAAGAGACTTTATTGAATAAATCATTTTTAATTTTTTCTAGAATTAATAATTTTAAAAAATTAGTTAACTGACAAAAGCATTATTAATATATGAACATATCATTAACAATAACCAAATAAGTTAAAAAACAACAATTTTTTTTTTAAAACATATCTATTCACAATATAACCAAATAGATATAATAAGTGCATGTGTTTTCATATTGGTTATACTATAGTTCGGATCAGAGTATGAATACCATGAAAATCATAACCTAACCATTACCACGAATAATTTTTCAGATTTTATCCAATACTAACCAAAACTATTTTTTTACCATAAAAAACAACCCATTCAGATAGGATCGTTCAAATACCCATTGGACTGGGATACTGTTTCTATCTCAGTTTCCCAACCACATCAAAAGTTTAAAACCCTGACATCCACGATTCATTCTTCTATCATTCTAAGTTTCAAATCGTCTATTTCATAACCTTCAGTTAATAGCAAAAACAGTAGACCACTTCCATAGGATAAAAACTCAAAAACAAACACAACTAAACAGGAAATCGAAGCCGCGAATCATGTATAACAGAAAAGTGGCCTAAGTAGAGCAATACCTCCACTGACTTGGTCAAATTGCCATCTGTTATTATACAAGCAATCTCCAGTATCCTATCTACTTCAATATTCAAACCTGCAACCAAAACAGCTAGAAAAGTATGAGCAGAAAAGAACAACCCCAAATCGCGGATAATACTGAAAACCTTCAAACGCGAACGGGCACAAACGTACCAGTCATTTCCAAGTCGATCCACACTAGCGGCATCTTGCACTCTACTGAAGAAGAAATAACCAAATTCTTCCCATTCTGTTTCTCTTTCTTTTCCATTACATTAGAGCCATTCACTTTCTTCTTGTTCTTTCCTGTAGAAAAAGAATAAAATCAACAAAAATCAATACTAAAAATTAAATAGCAAAACCTTTTTGCGTCTTTCTCTCGTAACCATTGCTTGATCAGATAATCATCAGAACAATTAAGCAAAAATTTTCGAGCCTTCAGATTAACCTAGATGTGACTGCGTGCAGTGTGTGAGCGAAAAAGAGGAGCAAAATCGTGGAGAGGACCGCTGTTGTTAGATGTAGAGAGTGATTTACGTTTTGAAGAGGAAGAGGGGGCGTTGTTTAGTTGATCGTCGGCGGCGTCGACTTCCAGTATAGAGAATGCATTAGAGAGGAAGTTCATATTCTTTTCTTCTTCTTCTTCTTCTCTGCTACTGCGAATTTGAAAGCGGATGGCAAGCAAGTCGGGCTTTCTTTCGTATTAAGTTGTCTTGAGGTTGTGAAAAGAAAGTGGGGTCGGGTTTTAATTACAATTATGAAAAATATTTTTTGTGATGTTTTCGTATTTGTTTAAGCAAATATTTATATAAATAAATTTTTTATTCTATTTTTAATATTACTTTATTTTCTTATAAAATAATTTTAACTCATAAAGCTATTTATAAAACATTTCATTCCCCCCCCCCCTAAAATTTAATGTTTTTTTAATCATTATAACAACACCATGCAACCATACTCTTACAAATTATATTTTATATCTTATTGTTTATATAGTTGATTTTATATTATATACCGAGTTAAAAAAACAAATATATAATTATTTTAAAAATGATTGCATGGTGTTGTTGGGGTGTTTGAGAATGGGGTTGCGGTTATTTTTTAAAGTGTTTTTCTTTTAGAAATACATTAAAATGATATTTTTTTTTATTTTTAAAAAATTATTTTTGACATCAACACATCAAAATGATCTAAAAATACTAAAAAATTTTCATTTAAAATAAATTTTTTTTTCAAAATTTGACCAAACGGCGGTTCAACTGCTTAGCCAAACATGCAATTAAGCGTTAATATATATATATATATATATATATATATATATGTTTCACGTTATTGTTCTATTTGTTTGCTGTATTAAAAAATAATTTGAGATTTTAAATACTTTTATTAATAGATATATAATAATTTTAAGCGTTACCATTTTTAACTGTCATGACATAAAGGAAAAAGAAAAAAGAAAAAAGCGAAAACTGAGAAGAAGAAATGGAAGGGGTAGAATGGTAAAGGAGAAAGACAAGAGGTGAGGGAAAGGAATTATTAGGTGCGAAGGAGATAGAATCAGATGCAGAACACCACCAATGAGAGCACATTTCCTTTATAATAAGAAAAGAAAAAGACCCCACGTGGACGCATTCCTATGTCTATTTATTTTTCAAAGCCAAGAGTCAGATTTAGAATCATCAAAGCAAAAACACACACACTGAGAAAACCAGCCAGCCATCAAATATCACCATCCTCTACTATTATAACCACATTTCTTGCTATTTTCTATATATTTATCTACCTCTCTGATATTTCCCTTCTCTCCAAACAAAAATGGCCGATCAGCTTACCGACGACCAGATCTCCGAGTTCAAGGAAGCTTTCAGCCTATTCGATAAGGACGGCGATGGTCTCTTCTCTTAGATCTCTCTTTATTTGTTCACCTCTTTATTTCTTAGATCTGGCTTCTTTGTTATTTTCTCTTTTTATTGCATTTCTTTTTCTGTTTTTAGCATGATCTGTCTCTGTTCCGCGTTTTATCTACATCGATTGGTCGTTTTGCTGTTTTTTTATTTCATTTCCTTTAGGATCTGCTGTGAAATTTGCTAGGGTTCGATCGCGATCTGTTTTTTCTCTCTCTTGATATTTTGGCCCGGTTCGGGCTGTCAGGATTGATTGATTGTTTTCGTAGACAATTTGAAAATGGATTTTATGTTTTTTCTTGTGGAATTTTTATTCACTGCTTTGAGTGAAATCATTTGCATTTGCGGTAGGGATGAGTCTGATGATGGATTTAAACTTCGGTAAACATGCATTGGCAAATCGTACTCGGAACTGTAGGGAATTTTGTGTTTGATGATTAAAGTTGAGGTTCAAATGTTGCAAGAGAGTCGTCAGGCGAAGTGGGGGGGTTACTTTTTTTTTTATCATTGAATTGTAGCAGCAACCAGAGTCGTCAAGCAAATTCTACCGCATGCAATTTGTTAATTTCTGTGTATCTGAGTCATTAATGAACACATCAACATCAGGACTTGTTTTCAATGGTATTCATTATCTGAACTTGATAAGGGGTAACACTAGCAATATGATAATTGTTTTTGATTTTATCACAGGTTGCATCACTACTAAGGAGCTTGGGACCGTGATGCGTTCATTGGGCCAAAACCCAACTGAGGCAGAGCTCCAGGACATGATAAATGAGGTTGATGCTGATGGGAATGGTACCATTGACTTCCCTGAGTTCCTCAACCTCATGGCCCGCAAGATGAAGGATACTGATTCTGAGGAGGAGCTCAAGGAAGCTTTCAGAGTTTTTGATAAGGACCAGAATGGCTTCATTTCTGCTGCTGAGCTGCGTCATGTCATGACAAATCTTGGGGAGAAGCTGACAGATGAGGAGGTTGATGAGATGATCCGTGAGGCTGATGTGGATGGTGATGGTCAGATCAACTACGAGGAATTTGTCAAAGTTATGATGGCCAAGTGAGGTTCACTCACCCAAAACCCCAAATCTAATTGCATAAAACAAAAAAGGGAAACAGGGCAGATAAGTTTGATGAGAATTCCATATCCCCTTGTGACATCTTCATCTGGTGTCATTGGCTTCATTTGGGTTGTCCGTTCTGTTGTTTGCCTTGTTTTGTGGCTCTTTTCCATAATGTCTACTTGTTTGCTGTCTCTTGTTCAGTAGCTTGGCTTGTTAGTATCTTTTCGTTGATGTTTGGCACTTTCTTTCTACTTTTGGTATCATGAACCTGGAACATTTGGGAGAATTGGATGTTTTTGCATATGGATGACTAATTTTGTTAATATTTCAAACTTCACTTTTCTTGCAAGCGGTGTTTTCTTGATTTGCACGGACATTTTATGTGCTATATATATGTCTTTGCCCATAATTTCATGCCAGTCTAATGAAGTGCTGTTGATCATCTGTTAATTCACAGCAAGAATTGCGATGTGGAAAGACAATTTAGCTGCATAGGATATGGGATGCTTCGATTCTGATTCTTTAATTGCACTTGCCCCTCTCCCCTTCTCTATAGAAACAAAACTTTAATGTGGCTGGAGGCCGATCTCTTAAACCATGGTTAGACAACTGCGCTAGCTGTTCAACCAGCGAAGAATAATTATCTGAAAAACCCCCTATCTAACAAAGCCTAAGATGGCATTACTGTGGAGTCTCTCTGCCAGCCATTTGCTGTATTTGGCATTTCCTGGAGGTATTTTTTAAATTTCAAACTAATTTTTTACTTTAAGCCCCTTGAATTTTCGTTAATCATCTTGTCATGGAGAAGGTGTGTGGACAGCTAGTGCAGTTGCCTGGCCTCGGCCAATAGCCATTATCGCTTCCTTGAGTCTAACTTCACAGTTGGGCAAGCCTTGATCCTTGCCTTCGTGTTGGGTTAGGCCTTTCATCCCTGTTTGTATCTATGGATTCTTGTTCTTAGAGGTATGAAAAAGTTTTCGCGTTAATGAAAAACAAATTCCCAAGCTCACAGCAAGAGGATATTTTTGGCCCCCTCTATAGCGGAATGAGGAATAACTTTATCTAATCCCTGGCCTTACCTTTTATGGTTGGCATAGTTTTTGACCTGTCGAGTCTTTCTCAAGACAAGTATCTAATTCTTTTTGAAAGATCCCCACGTTAATGGCTGAAAACTCTGCTCGTGGATTTTCTGTTGATTTGGTCTACTATATGTGGTGATGGAATTTTCAGTGCAGGCATTTGAATGGGAGAAGTTAGCCTTGGTTTGATAAGAATGAATCACCTTTAAAAAAGAATGTTCCAGGTGAGCGTATGGTGGTCCAAAACAATTCCTTTTTTTTTAAAAAAAAAAAAAGTTTATAGTTCGAATCTTCCAAGCTCAATTTGGGATTTTCTTGATCTCTCAATTCTTTTTTGCTTCGCAATCAAAATTCCCATCCTTTGGAAAATTAGCATGTTCTTTTCATCCAAATTCTTTTACTTTCTAATGCTAAAATAGTAAATATTATCACTTTACAAAGGAATACGCTAGGTTTGGATTCCAACCCAAAATAAATAAATAAATCATTATGCTGTGATTATTCTGATAATGCCTTTCCATGAACTATATTGTGAGTCATGATTTCTATACCTTGCTTGCAATGTTCTCTTCTTCAGTTAAATCATCAAATACGTGAGAAAGTTAGAACAATAGCTTTTATATGTAGAAAAGGGGTCAGGCAAAAATAATAAATAATAATAATTAAAGAAGCTAATTGTTACGTGCCCATATGAAAGAAGAGTTGAATGTGTGTGTGTGTGCCGTGTGGCATGTGTGTGCAGCGTGGGAAGAAGAGTTAAAGTGTGCAGGTGCCTAGTCATTGCCTAGTCCTTTCACAGTCAATACATGCAGGCTTTCATCAAATCAAGGCCAGCTAGGCTTGTTAGTCTGGTTGGGTTAGTAGTTTGAGTTTTATTAGTTTGGTTACTTTCAGTCTAGTTTAGTTGAGTAGTTATTTCGAGTTATTATTATTGAGTAGGTGTCAGACCAGTTAGGAATAAGTCAACAAGTATCATGGCTGAAAATCAGCTGAGTATCAGAATGGTGTTAATGGGTCCTAGACATTCGGTAATTAGTTATTCTTTTTGTTATTTAAAGTCAGAAGTCATTAATAAATGTACAAAACAATTTCTAAATTCTTAATTAGACTATTGGAGGTTTTGGATTCCTCGAAAATCCATTATTTATTTTCTCAAATTATTCAGGAACATAACATTGGTATCAGAGCTGACGTCCATGGATAAAGGAGCAGGAACTCGATATTCTCAACTGGCTGAAGCGGTGGCATCTGTAAAGCAAAGCCAAGATCAGTTTCAGAAAAATCTCCATGCATTACAACAACTAGTGCAAGGATTAGCTCAAAAATTAGATGTTGTGGCCTCACACGTGGAGGCAATGGTGCAGAACACGGCTGCCAAAAATACTGGTAAACCTGAAGGGTTTACACAACAGATCACCAACCCTCTGTATGAAGAAACGGCTGAAATCCAGACTAGGACGGTTCTACAGACTCGATTCGGGTCATCACCTTACGAGGACCCCATGGAGGCCAACACGTCAACTCATACAGCCACTAAGCTAAACCCAATTGAATCAGTCTCAGGTTATCCTTTTTTCCCAAAATTAATGCAATTCATTCCAGGCACAACAAAGTTACAGGAAGAGGAAAATACCTTGAAAACACGAGATGAAATCCTCAGCGTCCCCCAACCTAACCTGCAGCACACACAAGAAGGAATGAGAAAAGGTGCAGACCGAAGACGTATAGATAAAATTAATGAGAAAGAGGACTGGGTTTATCTCCGTTTGCAAACCTACAAGCAGCAAACGGTGGCCCAAAGGCAGAGCATGAAGCTGTCCCAACGAGTCTATGGATCAGTTCAGGTGTTGGAGAAAGTGGGGAAGGTGGGACGGGATCTGCCCCTGAGTTCAAAAATCCCTACCGTCTTCCACGTGTCCTGCCTGAAGGAGAAATTAGGGCAACGCCACCGACTGGTGGTCACCCTCCCTCCCAAAGATAAAAAAAGGGTCAATCGGCCTGAACCGGAGGAAATTTTTTGGGAAAAAAAAAAAAAAAAAAAAAAAAAAAATTCGTTACCAAGCAAACTGCTCGTAAGTCCACTGGAGGTAAGGTACCAAGGAAGCAGCTTGCTACCAAGGCTGCTCGGAAGTCTGCCCCAACCACCGGTGGAGTGAAGAAGCCTCACCGTTATCGCCCTGGAACTGTTGCTCTTCGTGAAATCCGCAAGTATCAGAGGAGTACTGAGCTCCTGATTAGGAAACTCCCATTCCAGAGGCTTGTTCGTGAAATTGCCCAGGACTTTAAGACTGATCTGCGTTTCCAAAGCCATGCTGTCTTGGCTTTGCAAGAGGCAGCTGAGGCATACCTTGTTGGGCTCTTCGAAGACACTAACCTTTGTGCCATCCATGCCAAGCGTGTCACCATCATGCCCGAGGATATCCAGTTGGCCAGGAGGATCCGGGGTGAACGTGCATAAGGGGGAAAACACTGTTCTTTTTAGCAGCGAAGTTTAGGTAGTAGATAGATAGGCTTGTTGGTAGTGGTGATAGGCTGTGCGAGTGGAAGGTGTTTTATCTTGTGGGGTTGTAAACCTTTGATATATTTTATTACGTTGCGCGAAAAAAAAAAAAAAAAAAAAAAAAAAAAAACGGTGACTGAAATGTTGGTGAAATGGAGAGGTTTCAGAATTGGCAAAGAGAACTGACCTTGTGGGCAAGGTCATTTAAAGAGGGAGGCATTGTTACGTGCCCATATGAAAGAAGAGTTGAATGTGTGTGTGTGCCGTGTGGCATGTGTGTGTGCAGCGTGGGAAGAAGAGTTAAAGTGTGCAGGTGCCTAGTCATTGACTAGTCCTTTCACAGTCAATACATGCAGGCTTTCATCAAATCAAGGCCAGCTAGGCTTGTTAGTCTGGTTGGGTTAGTAGTTTGAGTTTTATTAGTTTGGTTACTTTCAGTCTAGTTTAGTTGAGTAGTTATTTCGAGTTATTATTATTGAGTAGGTGTCAGACCAGTTAGGAATAAGTCAACAAGTATCATGGCTGAAAATCAGCTGAGTATCAGAATGGTGTTAATGGGTCCTAGACATTCGGTAATTAGTTATTCTTTTTGTTATTTAAAGTCAGAAGTCATTAATAAATGTACAAAACAATTTCTAAATTCTTAATTAGACTATTGGAGGTTTTGGATTCCTCGAAAATCCATTATTTATTTTCTCAGATTATTCAGGAACATAACACTAATAGCTTGAATTGGTTTTTATTGCCGTACAGACGAAGAAGAATGAGAAGTGAAGAGAGGAGACGGGACTCCAAGAAAGACAAAGATAACGGTGCAAAGAAACGACGTAAGAAAGACAAGTTTCGAGTATGCTTGGTCCTCTAGAGTTCGACCTCGACACTCTTCATGTGATTTATTTGTCGTTCATCGTCAAATGCATTCTACTGATGCATATAATAAGCAAAACTATAAAAATAAATAAGTAAATAAATCCCATATCATATTCGATCTAGGTGTGGAATTAATGGAACTATTTGTGGAACTATTGCTTTTTATATACATTTAGAGTTTTAGTGAGAACATTGATAACCTGATCATCATAAGCAATAAATTAAACCTAGAGATCCTTACTTACTTAGCAACCATTGAATGTTAGTGGAAGAATGCATGAACTAACATACTTTGTTAACAACAAAACATATGTCAGGATAAATTGATTTGGGATCTAGAATCGGAAATTAATCCCATCTTTATTTATTTAAATAATAAGTTGGGTTTGAAGATCATCACTAACTCTTGATGGGCCTATATGGGGTCAAGCCAACCCATTCCAAGTTCATTCATTGTAGAAGGATATAACCTAGTCCAGAAAATAACCAAACAAACATCCACACATGTTCTACTTTTTTATTTCAACTCGAAAGTCACGATTCAATCCCTAGATTGATTATAGGAAGAAAAAAAAGAACAATTAATATGTAACAATGAAGAAACAAATCATATCATAGTAGCCTTGGAATAAGAACTTTAGTCATGTGCTAGCTAATTCTATTTTCAGTCGAGCAACGTCCAAAGGACGAGTCCAAGACCATCATTAGTTGATTTGTGGATTGTAGAAACAATTAGCACATAAAACACAAGTTTAAAACCACGTATAGAAGTAATTAAGTATTAACCGACTATATTATTAAATAAAATGTTAAACTGTGTTCATTTTCACTGTAACAGTAAATGCAGATTATTGTGGATTGTAATGATATAATTACAGTTTCACCCCTCAATGCATTAAATTTTAAGCCTTGGACTCAGATATATTTTTTATTTTTTCACGGGACCAGTTGACATTCTTTGATTGTTTGGGAGTATTTGTGTCTTTTCTGGTATTTTTGCATAGTAAGCTTATGATTTTACCCCTACCAACAGATAACAAATAGTTGCCTACCCTGTGGTATTTTTGATTTTTTTCACTTCTGTGCACAATAAAATAACATATTACCCTCAAATAAGATAAAAATCAAGAGTTGCCGGCGGAGATGTTTATGGTTTTTCAAAATTTTCAAAACAGTATAAATACGGATATACCCTCAGAAAAGACAAAATCCAAGAGTTGACTGTAGGGGTGTATAGGCAATTAACATTTTTTTAATTATTTTTTTTGCAGAATATTGTTGGCACGTCGGCCAGACACGTCGATGGTTTTCTTCCTCATGCTCCTTTCAAGAGGCGCGTCGGCCAGACACGTCGATGGTTTTCTTCCTCATGCTCCTTTCAAGAGACGCGTGTAACATCTTGCGGTAGTGAAAAATATCCATCCAACATCTCATTGTTTGCACTATCATGTCCTCTTTCACATAGTGGTGTGCTTGTCGTCTCACGGTGGCCGGAAACATGACAATGGTCGATTGTTCTTCCCCCCTTTTTTTGTTAAGAGACCATCCCACCTAAAAACTTAAGCTATTAGGTGAGGCCCGAGAATATGATTTATATTATTCTTTAACACACACCCTCAATTGAAAGCTTTTTGGGCTTGAAACATGCACAGACTCACACTACCTTTGTGCTTGATTTTTATCAAATAGAATGGGGGTGGTGAGATTCGAACTCATGACCTCTAAGTCAATAAGACTCTGATACCATGTTAAAAACCATCTCATCTAAAAGCTTAAGCCTTTTCTCTCTCCTGCAGCCTAAATTACATGGAAGTCCCCTTGGTTTATGGTGTTTTCAGTTCAGTCCCTTCATTTTTTGATTATTTTATTTGATCCTGATTTCTGTTAAGGAAATTTTGATTTGTTTCAATTTCATCTTTTAATTGAAATTGAGTATATATTTGGCTTTCATTTCATATCATGGATAAATTGTTGAAAATAATGATGACGATTATTTTTAAAATATTTTTTCTTAAAAATATATTAGTCTAATTATATATCTTGATAATTTTTTTAATATTAAAATATAAAAAAACACTGAACTAATTTTGTTTTTTAAATCTCAAATTAATTTAATTTCAGTGTTCTGAAATACTTTTACTATAATACTATCAAGAATAAATTTTAAAAAATAGTAAAAAAAGATATTTTAATTTCTTTTTAAATAAAAAATCACTTTAAATTAAAAATATATCAAGTCATATGTAGTCAAAACAAATAAAAAAACACAAAAACAACAAATCGCTATCAACAAAACATTCACTATACATGAGAGAGTTTTACTCTCATTTCACACTCACACTACCAAAGCTAAACTTACTTTGTTTGTAATGTAAATTGTATTTAATATAAAGATAAATAACAGTAAAAATTAAAAGTCAAAACTAAAAATAAAGATAAAAAAATAAACAACCAAACAAATTAAAAGTAAAAGGATCAAAACTAAATAAAATAATAAATACTAAAATCCAAAACAAAAAATTATATTGGTTGAAATGAAACCAATTTTTTTCTTCTCCCTGTGGTCGTTATCTGCTAAATAACATAATGGATTGACTTTGTAGAAAATAATAATAATAAATATTTCAAAACCACACATAAAAAACAAAAAGGTTCATGTAATGACTGAGTTCTATACAAACAAGTTCAAAAAATTATCATCGTATTATCATCTGCTACATCCTAGAGCATCTAGTAGCACGTGGGCTGTGCAACGTGCATCTCACACGTTGCTGTTTGTTAATTAACCATCTAAAATATAATTTATATTATTCTGTTGACACTGTTGAATCTGCAAAAGTAGATTTTTGATGATTTATATTATTCTCTAACAAATACTGTTGAACCTACAAAAATAGATGTTAGCTTGAATGTATGGAAAACAACAATGATTTCTCTGGTAGCTCGTGATTCTAGATGGTTTGATAGATTCGGTGGTAATGCGAGAGGTCAGTTCCGGCCATGGTTGCCGGCGGGCTTTGGTTAGAGGAGAAACAAGGTGTTGCAATGGCTAGAATCCGTGGGTTGGACCGAGTTATATTGATATGTGAGGGTGAGAAAAAGAATGACAGATGGTTTTTAAGGTAGTTGATATGACGATGGTGTTGACCAGGATTAATTGCCTGTTTAGGAAAAAATAGGAATCATGAACAATTTAAGATATACTTGTATTTCTTCTTTCTAGAATAGGAAAATTATACATGTATAAATACAAGTTCTGAACAATTAAGAAAACAGAACTGAATTGAATAAACAAACCCTATTTTGACATGGTATCAGAGCAACCGATCCAAACCTAAACCCTTCTCAAAACACAGCCACCCATGGCAGAACCGAACCCACAAAACCATACTCAGATTGAAACTACAAATCCCAGAACCAACACCCAAAACCATGACCTACCAATCGCCATCCCTGGAATCAAACTTAATGGCTAGAATTATGAACTGTGGTCACAGATCATGGAGATGTTCATCTCCGGCCGAGACAAACTAGGGTTAATTACTAGGGAAATCAAACAACCACCACCCACTGACCCAACCTACAATAAATGGAGAACAGAAAATGCAATTGTCAAAGGTTGGATTATCAATTCCCTAAACCCAGATTTAATTGGAAATTTTATCAGGTTCCCTACTGCAAAAGGGGTGTGGGATGCTATTGCCACAACCTACTTCGATGGAGGAGATAATGTTCAGGTATATGACCTAAAACGAAAGGTCAGCCGAACCACACAAGGAAGAGGTTCCTTGGAAGACTACTACACTGGCTTACAATCCCTCTGGCGAGAGATTGACTACAGACGCCCAAATCCCATGGCATGTGAAGATGACATACTGAAATACAACAAGCTAATTCAAGAAGATCGAATATATACCTTCTTGGATGGTCTGGATGATCAATTTGATCAGACCCGCCGAGATATTCTTCAACAGACCCCTCTGCCATCGATTGAGCAAGCCTTCGCTCAGGTAAGAAGAGAGAATAACAGACGCACGGTGATGATGGACAACGGCGACGGCCCGAGTCTGCTAACGAGAGGCAGAGACAAGCAATTGGGGGAGATGAGAAGAGGACGATTAGGGCAGAGAGATGAAAGAAATTTCACAGGTGGGGAGAACGACCTGTCGGCTGAAGGAGGGGAGGCTTTTAAAGGGCTCACCCTTACGGGCCCAAGCAGACGGGCCGGACCAAGTGGCAGCCCATATAAGCCATCCTTCAGCCCATCATCCTCCAAACAGGCCCAACGGGCCAGGCCTGAACCACATGGGTTGAATCCCAGCAGACACATTTTCTCTAGACCAAAAGCCCAAGAGAGTGGGTGTACTCATTGTGGTGGAAATAAACACACCAAAGATACATGTTTTCAACTACACGGGTATCCTGAATGGTGGTATGAACTGAAGGAAAAAAAGGGAGTACAGAATGGTCATGCAACATTTGTTTCTAACTCCGATCCGAATACACTTGTGTCACTCGATAGTCAACCTCACTCTTTGACTCAAGACCCAGGTATTTTTGGTTCCACAAACCTAGTATCCAATGGTGAACAAAAAAACAACTGGATTATTGACTCGGGAGCAACAGATCACATGACCTATGAGTATAAAGACTTTAAAACAAAATCAATTCCTCTTCGAAAGGCCATATCAAATGCTAACGGTGATATATATCCGGTAATAGGGGGAGGAACAGTGGAATTATCAACCACATTCACTCTCCCTAATACTCTTTTTGTTCCTTCGCTCTCCACTAAATTACTATCAGTAGGGCAAATAACAGAAGATTTAAACTGTTGCGTACTGATGTATTCCTCATTTTGTTTGTTTCAGGATGTTCTCACGAAGAAGATTTTTGGTCGTGGTATTAAGAGAGGGGGGTTATATTATGTGGACGATTTGGACCTTGGAAAGGTTCACTCTGCTAAATCACATCGACAAGGACAAGACATTTGGTTGTGGCATTACTGGTTAGGACACCCATCATTCAACTATCTACAACATTTATTCCCTGCTTTATTCAAAAATGTATTGCACTCAGAATTCAAATGCAAAGATTGTATCTTGGGTAAAAGTCATCGAACAAACTACCCAATCAGTTACAATAAATGCAATAAACCATTTGAGATTATTCACTCTGACGTATGGGGCCCTACACCTGTTTTGACTACTGCTGGCTTTAAATGGTTTGTCACCTTTATTGATGATTGTACAAGGGTTTCTTGGGTATATATAGTGAAACACAAGAAAGATGTTCTATCAATTTTTCAGAAATTTGTCACCCTTATACAAACCCAATTTTCCATGAGCATCAAAACTCTTCGATCTGATAATGGGGGAGAATATATTAGCCATGAATTTAGACAATTTTGTGATAGCAAGGGGATCATACATGAAACTACTTGTCCATATACTCCTCAGTAAAATGGAGTTTCCGAAAGGAAAAATAGACACATACTAGAGACAGTACGAACCATTATGACAGCTGCACATATGCCTCAACAATATTGGCCTGATGCAGTGGGAACATCTGTGTATCTTCTCAATCGCATGCCATCCCGAGTACTGGAGTTTCAGACACCACTTCAGACTTTGGAACGATATGTTAAACTACCTTCAGCACTCCATATACCTCCAAAGATATTTGGATGTGTCGCATTTGTACATGTTCCAAAACATCAACGATCTAAGTTGGATCCATGTGCTGTTCGTTGTGTGCTTCTTGGTTATGGTTCTCATACAAAAGGATATCGGTGTTACGATCCTCTCTCTCGAAAACTCTATGTTACTATGGATGTAACCTTTCTTGAGACAGAATATTTTTTCAGTGAACCATCCCCATCTGTTCTTCAGGGGGAGAATAGACATGAACAACAGATATGGGACTGGGTTCATCCTGACCATAAAACATCTGAGCAAAACATCGACCACGCCGACTTACATTCTCAGGTCACATCAAATAACCCTCTCTCCGGTATACCACAAGACCAAAGTCAGAATCGTGAGGACAATCCCGACACTACAACTGAGGTAAGGTCTCTCAACTCTCCTACATTACCTGATTCTATGACATACAGTTTACCTCACAGGCATAATCGAGGAGTAGCCCCAAATCGATACTCTCCAGAAATAGAAGGAAGGAAGTCAAAATACTCCATTGCAAGCTTTATCTCATCCAATAACATGTCAGATGAAGCTAAAGTATTCATGGGCAAAGTATCTTCGGAACATGTCCCACGAAATATTGAAGAAGCAATATTGAACAAACATTGGAAGATAGCTGTCTATGATGAAATGAAGGCTCTCCAGAATAACAACACGTGGGAATTAACTACATTGCCAGACGGAAAAAAAACAGTTGGATGCAAATGGGTGTTTACTGTGAAATATAAAGCAGATGGGACAGTAGAAAGATACAAGGCGAGGCTAGTAGCTAAAGGATACACTCAGACATACGGCATAGACTATCAGGAAACATTTTCACCAGTAGCCAAACTAAACACTATTCGGATACTCTTGTCACTTGCAGCAAACTTAGACTGGCCTTTACATCAATTTGATGTAAAAAATGCATTTCTTCATGGAGATCTAGAGGAGGAAGTATATATGGATATTCCTCCTGGTTTTACCGGGATTAAGGGAAAAATGGTGTGCAGGCTTACAAAATCACTTTATGGACTAAAACAGTCTCCTAGAGCATGGTTTGGAAAGTTCAGTCTAGCAATGCGAAAAAATGGATTCAGTCAGAGTAACTCAGATCATACACTATTTCTGAAAAGGAATGAGGGGAAAATCGTAGCCTTGATTATTTATGTTGATGATATGATAGTCACAGGAAATGATGAAAAAGAAATTGCAGAATTACAGAAGTATCTGGCAAGTGAATTCGAAATGAAGGACCTTGGTGGGTTAAAGTATTTCTTGGGCATAGAAGTATACAGATCAAAACGAGGCATATTTCTCTCACAAAGGAAATATGTATTAGATCTATTGGCTGAAACAGGTATGTTGGAGTGCAAATCTGCAGATACACCAGTCATACAAAATCATTGTTTAGCAGATTATCCAGATAAGGTTCCTACAAATAAAGAACGATATCAGAAATTGGTAGGAAGACTCATCTACCTTTCACATACACGTCCGGATATTGCATATGCTGTCAGTCTAGTCAGCCAATTCATGCACAATCCAAGTGAAGTACATATGAAGGCAGCATTGCGAATACTAAGATACTTAAAATCATCTCCGGGAAGAGGAATTCTTTTTTCAAAAAATAATCACCTCGACATTATTGGTTATACTGATGCAGACTGGGCAGGAAGTCTAACTGACAGGAAATCTACTTCAGGATACTTTACGTTCGTTGGAGGAAATTTGGTGACCTGGAAAAGTAAGAAACAAAATGTTGTCGCCCTATCGAGTGCCGAAGCAGAATTCAGAGGGATGACTAAAGGGTTATGTGAAATACTATGGATAAAGGGGATACTTAAGGAGCTAGGTTATCCGATGGAGACCGAGATTAAGATGTACTGTGACAACAAAGCTGCAATTGTCATTGCGAATAATCCAGTTCAACATGATCGAACCAAGCATGTGGAAGTAGATCGACATTTCATCAAGCAGAAACTAGATGAGAAGGTTGTGATCTTTCCGTTTGTTAAATCTGAAGATCAATTGGCAGATATACTTACTAAAGCAGTGGCAAGTAAAGTATTTCATTTCTCTCTCAACAAGTTGGGCATACGAGATATCTTTGCACCAACTTGAGGGGGAGTGTTGACCAGGATTAATTGCCTGTTTAGGAAAAATTAGGAATCATGAACAATTTAAGATATACTTGTATTTCTTCTTTCTAGAATAGGAAAATTATACATGTATAAATAAAAGTTCTGAACAATTAAGAAAACAGAACTGAATTGAATAAACAAACCCTATTTTGACAGATGGTAGTGAATGGTGGAAGGAAAATACAGTGGGTGATGGTTTAAATAGGAGAGAGTTGACGGTGGTGATGCTATGGGTTTGGCTGGAAGAGGTTTATCTTGCGTCGGAGAAGAATGAATGATCTTTTTTATTTATTTTTTTCTTACTTTTTGTCTTTCTTCTTTTCGCTCTGCACCCTTTTCCTTTTCCTTTATTTTTTATTTTTTATTATTATATAATCCTTCTTATCCTCTCACATTATCAACCTTCCACATTTTTCTCATTTTTTTTCAACTTATATTGGTACTTTTATCTTTTAATTTTTCAGAGGGGCAAAAACTTTATATTTATTTCGATCATTCTTTTCTTGAATTCTTATCATTTCACCAACTATGTTTTTTTCTTTGATTTTTTTTTTGTAAATTCATTAACATGAAACAAAAGACAAAAGGATTGAAATCATGAAAAGGCCATAACTTGGCCTAAATAAATTGAATATATATATATATATATTCTTATTCTTCTTTGATTTTTTTAAATATATTTGAAAATAGATGGTAAAAAAAGGATTATAACAACACCATTGTTGTGAAATAAGTTACCATTTAAAGGAGATGAATCTTTAATACTAAGAAAATAGTGAAGTGAGTCAAGATTACAAATGACAAATTGAGTAATATGATGATGAATAAAGATAAGATTATCACTAGTAAGTAGAATGTTATTAAAATAAATAAATGGAAATATTGTAGCCTTAGGAAGTATCCATTCTAAAGCTATGAAATCCTAAAAAACTAAGAATTGACAAGGTCAAGCTCTTCATAAGGTGTTTGTTTTAGATCATGAAAGAATTTAGTTTGAGAATATGATTTGGAGAATAAAGTTCAATAAATCCAAGAGGTTGAGTCATAAACACATTTATATCAAGAAATCCATCAAAATATATAGAGAAAAACAATATGTATATCAAGCTAATGAGCTCACCAAAATATATTTCTCTTATAAAAAAAAATGACCACCAAAGCAAATTTAATAAAAAGGAGCTCACATAATAAGAGAGAAAAGCAAATTTTGGGTTGCAAAACTATTATTGAAAGAAATACAAAATTCTTTGAACACGTAAATGAAAATATTTCTCATGTACTTGTTGATGATAATAGAGTCTATGAAATTCACGTTGAGGAAATGAGAATGAGTAAGAGACAAAGTAAAGAAATTTCATTTGAAAATACTTTTTCACTTATCCAGTAGATAAAGATCCCGTGACCTACTTTAAAGCTATCTCATTTTCTAATTTTTTGTTGTCGGAAGAACAAATAATATATTAAATTGATTCATTTTTACAAAATCAAACTTGAGAGATAATTGTTTTTCCCTCAAATGCAAAGCCTACTGGTTGCATATAGATTTTTAAAATAAAATATTTTTATGATGGTTATATAGATGAATACAAAGCAAGATTAGTTGCAAAAGATTTTATTTAAAAACAAAATATAGATTATTTTGATACCTTTTCAACTATAACTAGAATTTCTTTAATTTTAATTTTAATTGCTTTAGTTTTTATTCATAAACTTTTTATATATCAAATGAAAGTTAAAACTACTTTTTAAATGGTGATCTAAAATGATATATACATTCTAACTACTTTTCATTTGGATCCAACTTGCTCAATTTGGTTGTCTTTAACTCCACATTTACTCATTTGAGGTTGCAAACTTGATTTGCTAAAATTTTCAAAACAAGGATACCAAGGTAATGAACGACGTGTCACTCACTTTTTCTTCATTATGTTTAAACAAAACATCATTTAGGGTCTTAATTTAAGATTGCTAAATTTCAATCGAGTCATTTTTCTTCCACTTTCTTTTAGTTGCACCCATAATTGACTCCCAACTTTTAATTTCATGCAAATTTCACCCCTACCAAACTCAATTATCAACCCCAATATTGATTGTATTTTTCATTTTAGTCATTGGTTTTGGTTTTGTGCATTTTCACCCTCAGTTCACCATCAAACTTTGAATTTCTTCAATTTGGCTCTTGATTTGATCAATTTCAGCCCTTACATTCACATGTTTTTTTAGCCTGGTCCTTGATTTTGAATTATTTCAATCAAATTCCTAATTGCCCATTAAGCTTCCAATTTGACCAAAATAATTCGTAAAAGTTTCCTTTTCTTGCAAGCAATTCTTTAATAAATTCAATTAAACCTTGAATAAAATATAATTGAGTCCTTAAACATTAAAATTTCATTTTTCCACCTCAAATTGATTTTTTCTTGCAAATATGGCATTCATGAGTCGGTTCCCAAAACCATTGGAAGTTGTCACTACAAATCAAAAATCCTTTTCAAGAATATGACACTCGTTATTTTCTAGATGTCATAATTTTTATTAAGATAATAGATTTATGAATTTAATAGTTGATGTTACAATTATATAAATGAGAAATTTAATATACACCAATCATTAATACATACATGCATCGTTAAAGCATATATAGAAATTAAAAAAATAAAATATAAGTAAAGTCGAATTACTGTTTTCATCTTTCTAATTTATCTGGTTGCTCCAAAAGTTTTCGCGAATTCATGGAGGGAGTTTCCGGGAAAAAAGAAGAAGCAACTTGTCATGTTACTTGAAACATAACATAAACCAAGGAGAAGACGCGACCGAAAAGATGCTCTACGTTGTTACTTTCTTGTCATGTTATCTTTTAAAAAGAAAATGATGGGATCGAGATGAATATTCTGCCATGCATTCTGTTTTTTCTTGTCATGAATATTCTGTCGTCGGTTTATTATTTAAATTTTAAATCACTAATAAATCCTCAACAAATTATCTGCTGACAGAGCATTTCCATTGAGAGAGATTCATGGGTGATAAAAATTACAGCTCTTGCATGAACAGAATTTGTGTTGGGTGAAAGTCAGTTTTCTGGCTGTGAGTTTTGACATCTTCAAGCATTCATTTGGGACCTGACAAAGACTTTTTTTTTGCTGATTTTTCTTAACCTACGGCATGCATTAATAACCTGGAATTCCTTGAAAAGATTTCGACTCGAGCAAGGATCAACACAGCTGTACCTTTAGAGGTATGCAATAATAACCTAGAATTCTTGGAAAAGACGTGGTAAAAGTTCATAACTGAAACTAAAGTGTTTATTTAAATTATAGTTGAGTTTAAGATTTAATGAAAAATAGATCTTTATGTTTGATTATCATATTTTTTATATTGCTGTTAAATTATGAAATTATTTTAAAAGGCATATACATATATACACACCCACATACACTTATATATCAAAAATAATAACAACTATATGCCTAAACAAACAGTATTTTAACGTTGTTTAGAAAATAGTTTTGTTCCTAGTTTTTTTGTTTGTATGTCTGGTTTAATTAAAAAATACTAAATTGAAAATATAGTAACATTGATATATAAAAACGACATTTTTTAGCTTTCCTTATGGTATATATTTTTTAGCTTTCCTTATGGGGGAGTACAGTCCAGCTCTTCAGTTTGTATAAAAAAGTGAAGAGGGAGTACAATCCAGCTCTGCTTTTTCAAGCTAATAAATCCTTCACTTACTAGTTGGCTTAGCTGGTGACAACGAATAGCTGATTCTCCTCGACCGACAGTTTCATCTTATTTTTTATAGGCCCCATATAATTATTTATGTGATTAATACACTATCAAACAAATATTCCACATTTTATTTTTCAAAATGAGTTCAAACCACGGTATCAAACAACCTCTTCGACTCGAGCAAGGATCAACACAGCTGTACCTTTGGAGGTTTTCAATTATCAACAGGAATTTGTAATTTGTGGTGTTCAATGCATCATGCATTTACTACGATCTGCTTTCTCGAAGAAAATCTAACACTATTTATTAACTGGCACACACAATCTTTTTAAAACACAAAGAGTTTCTTACTTACCTCAAATCTCTCAAAAAAGACTGAAATAGTTTTAATTCCAAGCATCTCGGCAATGAAGAGTCATACACCCTTGGCTATAATTGCCTTCACCCTCGTCATCTTCCTCTATGGCAAGTACTTTTACAATATCTTAGATTCTTTGCACAGGAGGAAACTCTATTATTATATGCGTATGATTCACTTTGATTATTGTTCTAGCTCTTACGTGTGTGTGTGTGTGTGTGTGTATAATATATATTTGTTGTTCGTATAGAACATATTAATTACTTTACATTGCTGAATGGATTTCGTGAATCCAATAAACATATCAAGGAGGGAGTTTACGATCGAATAAAAAAAAAAAAAAACCAAGGAGGAGATGCATTTAAAACTTGTTTATGTTTTTATTGGATAATAAAAACATTTTCCAATAAATCATACGCATATAATTAGTTTACTCGTGAACTGAGACTAAGATTGAATTTGGATACTAACAGAAATAAATCTCGCGCAGCTTGCACGCATGCAGGAGCTCAATCTGTTACTTTCGCCTTCACAAACAAGTGTCCATTCACAGTCTGGCCAGGGACTCTAACGGCTGCTGGCCGTCCGCAATTATCTTCAACAGGCTTCACATTGGCAGCAGGTGCTTCATCTTCGCTGAGCGTCCCTGCAGCATGGTCTGGTCGCTTGTGGGCCAGAACACAGTGCTCTACAGATTCGTCGCGAAAGTTTGTTTGTGCTACTGCTGACTGTGCCTCTGGTGTCATAGAATGCAAGGGAGCCGGTGCGATCCCACCAGCATCCTTGGCAGAATTTACTCTGAGAGGTGATGGTGGGAAAGATTTTTACGATATCAGCCTGGTTGACGGCTTCAACATCCCGATCTCGGTAACCCCGCAAGGAGGTTCTCCTGGCTGCCAATCTACGAGCTGTGCAACTAACGTGAATGCTGTTTGTGATCCACGTTTAGCAGTGAGAGGGGCAGATGGGACTGTGATTGCCTGCAAGAGTGCGTGCTTGGCATTTAACCAGCCACAATACTGCTGCACAGGAGATTACGGTACACCAGAC
This sequence comes from Salix arbutifolia, assembly GCA_025169955.1. Classification (NCBI taxonomy): domain Eukaryota; kingdom Viridiplantae; phylum Streptophyta; class Magnoliopsida; order Malpighiales; family Salicaceae; genus Salix; species Salix arbutifolia. The sequence goes on along the minus strand of CM045917.1, from coordinate 13,041,242 downwards.
AAATGTCCTCCTACCCAGTATTCGATGACTTTCAAGAAGCAGTGTCCTCAGGCTTATAGCTATGCTTACGATGATAGATCTAGCACGTTTACTTGTCCAAGTGGAGGCAACTATTTGATCACCTTTTGTCCTTGATCGTATGTGGCCGTTCACCACTTCTCTTTTTTATGGAAAGAATTGGAGGACAACACATTTAATTAACTTAAATAAATGGAATGATATATCGCTTTGGGATTCACATCCCGAAGCGATCGATTATTAATTTCCAAGCTGTTGATATGATAAAACTGTATACGGATACTGGTGGAGTAGTTAGACGTGCTCTTGTAGCTTACGAGATCTGGGGTTCGACCCCTCTCTTCATCTGCAGTTAATTTCTTGGGGAGCACTTGCTACCCGGTGTAAAAAAGATTAGTCTGGGTCAGCGCGCTCAGAATACCCTTAATTATACAAAAAAAAAATATGGTAAAACTGTATGTCATTTCAGTTCATTGGTCAAGGTAGCAATCCTTCAACTTTATTTTCAGTTCCTTTTATAAAAGTAAATTTTATATACAATATAAAACATTCAGCCTTTGTAGGACAGCACATTTAATTAACTTAAATAAGTAAATTTAAACATGTGATGCTTATTTTATAATATTTTGAGAAAAAAAAAAGATTTGATTTCGGTAGAAATCGTTTTATTGGCATGTATATATAATCATTTGACTAACTTATAATTGAACACCATTAGGTAATGTCTCGTGTTATAATGTCAAATACCTTAACTTATAATTGTCTCTTAATTTTTCATAGTCTTATCATTAACAACTTTTTTTATATTTATTTACATAGATAATTCTTGATTTATTTAATTACATTCTTACAAAACAAAAAAAATCTTTACTTAGAGTTTTTTTATGGCCAGAAACATGTTAGGAAAACCTGCATATTCATTTTATTGTTTTTACTGGAAAAAAAAATATTATTCGATCTGAAATAAGACTAAAAGATAACATAGGAGCCATCAAGTATTTCAAGAATTAAAATTAAAAGAAAAGAGAATATAGGGATTGTCAATCCAAAAAAAAAAACAATAAAGGTTTCTTAATAGCTTAACATACTAAAATTGGTATCATTCCAAACAAAAACATAAGGGTCTCCATCTCATAGGAGTTTGAACAGATTAAAAAATACTGATGAACACAATGTTAATGAGAGTATGAATTGGGAGGAGAGAGAGGTACTGACAGCTAAATGTGATGGTGAATTTGATAACAAAATCTATCTCATATTATCATTGTTGCACACCTACAAAGAATAGTTTTTTTGTTCTTATTCCGAATTAAAAGAAAATAAAAGAGGTGAGATGACACCGTAGCAATAATTATTATAGTTATGCACTCATGTGCACTGGATTACAATAGTGAATTTACAGTTTTTTATATACAATATAAAGCATTCAGCCATTTTATAGAGTCTTCATTAAACCCTGACAAAAGACAAACACCATGACAGCCAGCCAGCCAGACATCACATCCCAACACAAACAATTGCAGCAACCCTGGTATGGAATCATCAAAATCAAATTATGTTCATCCTTCATATCACCCTGACCATGAGCTTGTTTCTGCGAGACTGAATGGCGGTAATTATTCCTCCTGGAGTAAATCTATGCTTCATGCCCTACAAACCAAAAATAAAATAGGGTTCATTGATGGATCCATCAAACCCCCTTAGAAAGATAAAGAAACAGGTGACTATACCCTATGGGCATAATGCAACAACATGATACTATTATGGATTTCAAGTTCGGTAGAGTCTCATCTCTCAAAAGAAGTTGTACACGCCCAATTTGCATACAGGATTTGGGAGGATTTCAAGCACCAATTCTCACAGCAAAACACGTCAACAGGTGATTCATCTTCGCTGAGCGTCCCTTCAACATGGTCCGCAGCTTCTAGGCCAGAACGCAACGCTCTACAGATGCATCGGGAAAGTTTGTTTGTGATACTGCTGACAGTGCCTCTGGTATCATAGAATGCAATGGAGCCGGTGGGATCCCACCGGCATCCTTGGCGCAGAATTTACTCTAAATGGTAGTGGTGGGCTAGATTTTTATGATATCAACCTATTTGATGGCTTTAACATCCCAAATTTGGTAACCCTGCAAGGAAGTTCTCCTGGCTGCCAATCTACAAGCTGTGCAGCTAACGTGAATGTTGTCTGTAATTACAGTAGAGACGACCACAATTATGGGGGCAACAACAGTAAAGGAGCATGAGTAGAGCTTCCACTGCTAATAGGTGACCCGCACTTATGCTTCTAGTTAAATTCAATGAATTAATATGTTATTGATGTGAAATGGAAATTAGCGAATATTTGGATATTATATGAAAGAATAAAAGTTTACATAATGATGTTATTTCAGATAATATCTTGAATGTATATGTTCAAGATGAATGGTTTTTCATGTGAATTGTCAAGAGATGAAAATATCGCTAACATAAAAAATATGAGAAGCATGATTTGTGATATGGACTAGCATACATTTAGTGTATGCTAGGATCCCGGGCAAAGGGATCATCATGCATGGACTGACAAATATTTATTTTATATTAGGATCTCGGGTTAGGGGATCACCATGCATTAACTAATATGTATTTAGTGTATATTAGGATCCCGGGTAAGGGGATTATCATGCATTAACGAGCATACATGTAGTGTATGTTCGAGTCCCAAGTAAAGAGATCGCCATGCATCAACACCTTTGAGGTGATGATGATACCAGTGAAAGTGGTATCGATAATATATAAAGCAGAATAATTGTGGTTGTATATATAGAGTCTTGAATGAAAGTTGAAAATGGAGGATGAAATAATTTTTAGTAACTGAATGAAAAAGGGTTCCAATGGAAACAAAAATGGAGAAGTGAATAAACTAGGAATACAAGTTGCCTTTTAAATCATTGGATTTATGTGTTACTATACTTATTATGATATTCATGTTTTGATAATATGTATTTTATTTCAGGATCATCGCATACATGACAAGAGTAGATCCTAGCTTCTGTTCACCTTTTTTTATTTAATTCTAGGGAGAATATCCTTGTATTTTGTAATATTAAAATATTTATATGACTTAATTTGTATAACTAATGTTTAAACTTGAATAGTTGAACTTAACTTTGAAATTCATATAATCATGTTCCATGTATGCGTGTTTATTTCATTTATTCTTTTATAAAAATAATTATTGTTCAATGTATGTTATAAAGATTGTTGTTGTGATGGTGATAGTGTTTGTGGGAATGAGATCCAGGATGACTAGGTCATAAATAAGTTATGAGATGTGGAATATTAAAAGTGTAAACAAGTTATATGTTGACAACTTGAGACCTTTAAGTATTGAGGAAATTACTTTAGTCTCTGCAATTTTTCATTCCTCCTCTGTTCGTGAATCTTCACTTCACTGTTTTTTTCCTTCTTTGTCAACTTACTCCTCCCTAGTGTTTTGCAAATCCCCTCTGTCATTGAAGTTAAAAATCTTCCCCTGTTTAGGTTGATTTTTCTACTCTCCTTTGTGAATTTTCTGCTCTCCACTGTGCTATGTAAAATCCTTTTTTCGCCCCCCTCTGCGTGAATCACTTCGTTCTGCTCTTTTTTTTTTAAATTTTTTTCCTCTCCCTATCACGTGAAAAAACCCCCTCTTTTACAGGTGCAGGACGTAACTGTTGGGTTACCAACGGTTACCTCCTACTGCAGCATGCCTGAAAGCAATGGTTGTCGGCGGCGTGCAGGTGGTTTGCGGCGGGTGTGTGTGCTGTGACAGTTTTGGAAAACAAAATTGTGATTTGGTCCCTCAATTTATAATTGTTTTAATTGCACCCCCAATCGGATTTAAATTTATGATTTTGTGCAATTTCACCCCGCGAGAATTTCAATATCAGCCTTAACTTTGTGCGTCTTTTTTATTTTAGTCCTTGATTTCTGATTTGTGCGATTTAACCCTCAATTGACCATGAGACTCTTAATTTGTTCAATTTGGCCCCTGATTTCGCATAATTGGCTTGGAAAAATTCAAATCGGTCTCTGAAAATTTCAATCTTCTCAATTGAATCCGAATTAAGTTCAAGAACTTGGTTTTTCATCGATTAAACCCTTAATAAAATTAATTTGACCACTTTAAAATATAATTAAGTCCTTGCACTTAATTAAATCCTTCATTTGGACCCTAAATTAATTCTCAAACATAATTACACTTTTAAATTTACCAACAATTAAATCGAATTGGCCCCTAATAATATACGAATATCTTTTGACTTAATTTTTACATAGATTTATCCGATAATAAATTACTTTAGTCTTGAATTTACGCTTTCCTTCATTTCTGGGCACAAAAGAGGTACGATCGAGCTCTCGAAAACGTCCAAAATTTCCGCCTTGATTTTCCTGTCGACATAACACCTTTTATTTTATTTTTCCTTATTTTTTGGTAGACTTGGGGAATAACCCAAAATTGGGTTATGACAACTAGAAGCAATTCTAGTGAGATTCACAACATTATTCATTCTCTCACTATTGAATTTGATATAAAAGATTTGGGGGTTCTTCATTTTTTCTGGGAATTCAAATCTCTCGTTGCCACAACACTTTGTTTCTCTCTTAGTCTAAATATATTCATGAGCTTCTTCTCAAAACTAAGATGCTTGATGCCAAAGCTTGTGCCACCCCGTGTCTCCCTTATCAAAGGTTATCCAATGATGACGGTGCACCATTTGATAATCCCACTTTATATCGTAGTGTTTTCTGGCGCCTTGCAGTATCTTACATTCACTCGTCCTAATATTGCGTTCTCTGTTCATGATGCTTGTTAATTTATGCAAAATCCTATGGTGATTCATTTCACAACAAACTTGTCTTATTTAATTAGTTGGGCTATCAAATTTTAATTATTTTGAGAGGAGAAAATTTGTTTGGGTTTCTAGACTTTTTTGTTTGTTTATTTTAATTAGTTTGGGCTAGTTTTAGCTTAGGTTGATTATTATTTATTTTGGGCTTATGTGAGACCCATTAGGGAAACTAGGGTTTTGGCTTGGAGTATAAATACTCTTTAGGAATAATGTTAGGGCAACTTTTTGAATAATATTTTCCAGCATTGTAGCCGTCTTTGGTTGCTTCATCTTGGTTCTTGATTGAACTTTTCAACTCTTCAAAGAATTGACCATTCTTTGTTATGAATTTATACTTCCTTTGCTTGTCTCCAGGTGTAGGTGTTGTGATCGAGTTGGTTTATAGTCTTGTTGCCTTGGAGCAAGTCTTCCATTGTGATAAGCTCATTCAATTCTCAACAAACATGGGTTAGATTGATCTTGGGGTCGGAATACCATTAAATTCCGCTAAGGTTCGCATCACTCATGGTCGTCAAAGAAACAACATATTGTTTCTCGATCATCTGCTGAAGCAGAATATCATGCTTTGTCCTTTACATCTGATGAAATTGATTGAATTAAGTAGCTATTAGTATTTTTTTTATCCCAATTGCTCAACCACCAGTTCTCTTTTGTGATAATCTCTCGGCCATTGCATTGTCCTTCAATCCAGTGCAGCACTAGAAGACAAAACACATTGAGATTGATGTTCATTTTGTTCGTGAATGTGTGGCCAACAATCAACTCTATTTCAGTTTGTTTCATCCTCCTAACAATTTGCCGACACGCTCACTAAAGGCTTGAGCACTTATTTGTTTCGCACTCACCGTAACAATCCTCAACAAATTATCTGCTGACAGCACATTTCCATTGAGAAATTCATGGGCGATATTTATAACGATGAAAATTATAAATTTTGCACTAACAGGATATTGTGTTGGGTGAAAGTCAGTTTTCTGGCAGTGAGTTTTGGCATCTTCCAGCAAGCATTCATTTGGGATCTGACAGAGACTTTTTTTGCTGATTTTTCTTAACCTGCAGCATGCATTAATAACCTGGAATTCCTTGAAGAGACTTGGACTCGACTAAGTTGTCGCGTATGTATATTCTCCGGACTGTCCGGCTAAATCGTCTAAGGATCAACACAGATGTAGCTTTGGAGGTATTCCTGTGATTGATGGAGTTATTTTGGGGGCAAACAAAAATAAGAATTTGTGGTGCTCATTGCATCATGATTCTACTTAGTTAGGTATGGATCGTATGGCTTAGGTTATGTTGAGCTCCTCAATTTTTCTTTCGCATTTAAATGTATGGCATTCAACGTGACGACTCCTTGCAACCATAACTAAAATCCCTGTTAACAAATCAATTAACCTGAAATATCAATCCAGTGATTCAATCTAAATCTGACATTAATCTCTTTTTATAGCCCGGTTAGCTGGAAATCTCAATATCCAATTTTCATTAACTGAAACTAAAATCATGGTCTTTGTCTATAACTTAATTAACCTCAAATCCCAATATGATAGATATTCTATAACCAAAACTATTTTTTTTCCCCTATAGTTCTGTCAACTTGAAATTTCAATCTAGCAATTTCCTTTAATCAAAACCAAAATCTCTATCTATTTTAGTTACCTGAAATATCAATTTGACAATTCTCTTTAAGCGAAACCAATCTCTTTCTATAACTTGGTTAACGTAAAATTCTAATATGATTATTCCCTTTAACCAGAACCAAGATCTCATGAAAATCTCGCAGCTACGAGGAGAACTGTATTGATCCCAAAACAATTTTCTTGCACAACTTTCATCTTTTTTCAACTCACTCGACCTGCAACTTTGAATCTCAGCGATTCCTTTTAACTAGAAGGGCATCTTTAACCATATATTTTTTTTTACTTGAATTAAAAGTCGATTAAAACCAGACGCCAATGGACAAAGGGTGTTACCAGTGATTAGTGGGGAAACTGATATATTTATCTCATATTGGGCCAAACATAACCTATGCAGTGAATATGGTGAGCCAGTTCATGCATTCAACAGGAGAAGAACACATGGAAGTAGTGTATTGAATCTTAAGATACTTGAAGAGTGCACCAGGAAGAGGACTACTTTTTTTTCAAAAAAAAAAGGTCCATAAGATTAAAGGGTATACAAACTCAGACTAAATAGGAAATTAGATTAATAGAAGATTGACATCAGGTTACTTTACTTTTGTAGATGGTAATCTCATCACATGGAGAAGTAAAAGGCAGAAAGTAGTCGCTAGATCAAGTGCAGAGACAGAATACCGAGGTATGACTCATGGCGTGTGTGAGTTACTATGGATTAAACAGGTATTACAAGACTTGGAAATTGATTATGGAACACCCATAGGCCTACACTGTGATAATAAGACAGCTATCAAAATTGCACACAATCCGGTACAACATGATCGTACCAAACACGTTGAAGTTGACCAATACTTCATTAAGAAGAATCTTGATCGGAAAATTATACAATTACTATTTGTTCGATCTGAAGATCAGTTGGCCGATATGCTTTCAAAGGCAATCTCAGGAAGGGTGTTTTATGAAGTATATAGCAAGTTGGACATGATAAATATCTACACCCCAACTTGAGGGGAGGTGTTAAAATAGAGATGTTATCTTTGTATCTTACTAGAAATAGGAATTGTTCTAGTAAGTAGCTAAAAGTAAATTGTATTATAGCTAGAATTAAATTGTATATTTTTTCCTATTTAAATCCTATTGTAACAACAACTAATCAATTGAAATTGTATTTCAAATTCTTACAGTCATGAATAATCTGTTGTCGGTTTATTAATTAACCAGTAATAAATCCTCAACAAAATATATGCTGACAGCACATTTCCATTGAGAGAGATTCATGGGTGAAAGTGACTCAGTAAGAATTTGTGTTCAATTTATTTTTTAAAGTAATTTTTATTTAAAAATAAATTAAAATGATATTTTTTTTTATTTTTTAAAAATTATTTTTAACATTAACATATGAAAATAATCTAAGAACATCAAAAACATTTTATTTAAAATAAAAAAAATCAAAATTTTCCGGATAAAAATTAAAGCTTTTGCACTAACAGAAGAATATTGTGTTGGTGAAAGTCAGTTTTCTGGCAGTGAGTTTTGGCCTCTTCCAGCAAGCATTCATCTGGGATCTAACAGACTTTTTTGGCTGATTTTTCTTAATCTACTGCAAGCATTAATAACCTGGAATTCCTTGAAAAGACTTCGACTCGACTAACTTGTTAAGTATGTATATTCTCCGGTCAATGACCGTTCAGCCCCGGGAAAAGACGGTGTTTTTTGTCTTTTTCGGGGGTTAATTTCATGCATACACTGTTCAGTTAAGAGAAAAAAAAAGGATATACACTCGTGAAGCACTGGATGAAATTGTATATCCACAGTGTACATGAGTCTGAGCAACAATAATGAACAGGAAAACAACGATACGTTTTAGTGTTTTTGTTAATGGATCGTATGGTTTAGGTTATGTTGAGCTCCTCAATTTTTCTTTCGCATTTAAATGTATGGCATTCAACGTGACGACTCCTTGCAACCATAACTAAAATCCCTGTTAACAAATCAATTAACCTGAAATATCAATCCGGTGATTCTTCAAGCAAGCATTCATTTGGGATCTGACAGACTTTTTTGGCTGATTTTTCTTAATCTACTCAAGCATTAATAACCTGGAATTCCTTGAAAAGACTTGGACTCGACTAAGTTGTCGCGTATGTATATTCTCCGGACTGTGCGGCTAAATCGTCTAAGGATTCTACTTGGTTAGGTATGGATTGTATGGTTTAGGTTATGTTGAGTTCCTCAATTCGTCTTTCTCATTAAAATGTTTTGACCATTCCATTCAACCATAACTAAAATCTCCGTTCACAAATCAATTAAATTGAAATATCAGTTTGGTGATTCAATTTAAATTTAATATTAATTTCTATTTGTAGCCCGGTTTACTTGAAATCTTAAGAGCCAATTTCTTTTAACCGAAACTAAAATCATGGTCTTTGTTTACAACTTAATTAACCCGAAATCCCAATATAACAATTCTCTATAACCAAAACCATTATTTTTCTATAGTTCAGTCAGCCTAAAATCTTAATCTAACACTTCTCTTTAACCAAAACTAAAATCTATCTCTATATTTTAATTCTCTTTAAGCGAAACCAGTCTTTCTCTATAGCTCGGGTAACCTAAAATATAGAGATACATTTTATTATTGTGATCATTATTAATATTTTTTGGCAATATTGATATTTTTTATATTATTTTTTTGAGTTATTGTTACTATCACCATCAAAACTATAATTATTAACAACATAAGCACTATAATAATTAAAATAAATTACACTTGTTATTATCATTATGATTAATAATGTTATTGTTATTATTACGGTTATAACAAATAAAATTATCATTAATATTACTACTAAAATAATAAAAATTATTAAATTATCCTGTGAAATATAAAAAACTCTAATTATTATTGGTCATACTATCGCTGAAACCATAATAAAAGTATTTCAGAACATTATCATTAAATTAATTTGAGTTTTTTTTTTTTCAAATGGTAATTAAAAAATATTAAAAATTATCGTCACACTCCTATAACCAACTCTTAGATTTTATCTTATATGGGGGTATATCTGTATTTGTACATTTTAAAAATATTGTGCAAGGACCTTACTAACCCCAGAGTGAACTTTTCAGTTTTGTTTTATATGAGGGTATATTTGTATTAATACATATTAAAAAAACATGCAATATCCTTAATACCCTCGATGATAACTGTGTATTTTTTTCTTATATATGAGTATTATGGTTATTTTATTGCTCACGGAAATATAAAAATTCAAAAATCCCCTTGATTCTAAGGCTAAAGTCACAGCGCACTTAGGGATAAAATAGTAATTTCACTATTATAATCCACAACAATCCGAGTCTAGAAGAATAATAATTGTTACTGTGCATTACTGTTAAAAACCCGATCTCCTTTATCTTGTTGTGTAATAGAAATGGACAGTATGGTTTAGGTTATGTTGAGTTCCTCAGTTCTTCTTTCACATTAAAATGTTTTTACGTTTCCTTTCAGCCATAATTAAAAATCTCTGTTTACAAATCAATTAATCACAAATATCAGTTTGGTGAATCAATTTAAATTTAACATTACTCTCTGTTTATAGCCCGTAGCCCGGTTCACCTAAAATCTCAATCTAACACTTCTTTTTGTCCAAAACCAAAATCTCTATCTATATTTTAGTTATCAATCTCTATTTATAGCTCGTTTAACCTAAAATTCTAATCTAGTTATTCCCTTTAACTAAAACCAAGATCTCATCAAAATCTCGCAGCTATGAGGTGAACCGTAATCCCATAACTATTTTCTTGCAAAACTTTTATCTGTTTATATCTCACGTAACCTGAAACTTTGAATCTCAGCGATTCCTTTTAACTAGAAGGGTATCTTTAACCATATATTTTTTTACTTGAATTAAAAGTCCATTAATTGGCTGTGAGTTTGGACATCTTCCAGCATTCATTTAGGTTAGGTTCTGTGAAAGACTTTTTCTTTGCTGATTTTTCTTATCCTACTGCATGCATTAATAACCCGGAATTCCTTGAGAAGACTTTTACTCGAGGAAGGAGTTGCGTAATACGATATGAGACTACAGATCCTTGCCAACACAGCTAATGTTAATTGAGATATCTAGTGGCGGTTCACACAAGGGGCCGCCGTTCATTTCTTTAGTCAATTGAACGTGAGAAGCAGGGCGTGGGCGGCTTTACTACGATCTGCTTTCTCGAAGAAAATCTAACACTATATATTAACTGGCACACACAACCTTTCTAAAACACAAAGACTTTCTTACTTACCTCAAATCTCTCAAAAAAGACTGAAAAAGTTTTCATTCCAAGCATCTCGGTAATGAAGAGTCATACACCCTTGGCTATAATTGCCTTCACCCTCGTCATCTTCCTCTATGGCAAGTACTTTCACAATATTTTAGGTTCTTTGCACAGGAGGAAACTCTATTACTATATGCGTATATATGATTCACTTTGATTATTTTTCTAACTCTTACATGCATGCATGCATACATACATACATATATATATATTTGTTGTTCGTATAGGACATATTAATTACATTTCATTGCTGAATGGATTTCGTGAATCCGGTAAACATATCAAGGAGGGAGTAAGAAAAAAGAAATATAAAACCAAGGAGGAGATGCTCTCTCTTTGGTAATGTCATCTTTTTAAAAGAAAAAAGACTGAAAAAGTTTGAATCATGTACGGACGTCTTAGATTCATGTCCTATTCTTTTTATATGGAAGAAAAATATTCACGTTCATTAGCATGAAACAAGAATTTGATGTATCCAAAACTTGTTTGTGCTTTTATTTGATGATAAAAACATTTTCGAAATAGTTTACTCGTGAGCTGTGACTATTTAAAATTTTATTTGAATCGACCTAGCTAGATTTGATTGCGATATTAACAAAAATAAATCTGGCGCAGCTTGCACGCATGCAGGAGCTCAATCTGTGACTTTCTCCTTCACAAACAAGTGTCCATACACAGTCTGGCCAGGAACCCTGACGAATGCAGGCGGTGCGGCATTATCTTCAACGGGCTTCACATTGGCAGCAGGTGCTTCATCTTCGCTGAGCGCCCCTGCAACATGGGCTGGCCGCTTCTGGGCCAGAACGCAATGCTCTACAGATGCATCGGGAAAGTTTGTTTGTGCTACTGCTGACTGTGCCTCTGGTGTCATAGAATGCAATGGAGCCGGTGCGATCCCACCAGCAACCTTGGCAGAATTTACTCTGAGCGGTGATGGCGGGAAAGATTTTTACGATATCAGCCTGGTTGACGGCTTCAACATCCCGATCTCGATAACCCCGCAAGGAGGTTCTGGCTGCCAATCCACGAGCTGTGCGGCTAACGTGAATGCTGTTTGTGATCCAAATTTAGCAGTGAAAGGGGCAGACGGGACTGTGATTGCCTGCAAGAGTGCGTGCTTGGCATTTAACCAGCCACAATACTGCTGCACAGGAGATTACGGTACAGCTGAAACATGTCCTCCTACCCAGTATTCGATGACTTTCAAGCAGCAGTGTCCTCAGGCTTATAGTTATGCTTACGATGATAAAAGTAGCACTTTTACTTGTCCAAGTGGAGGCAACTATGTGATTACCTTTTGTCCTTGATCGTATATGGCGTTCACCACTTCTTTTTTATGGAAAGAATTGGAGGCCAGCACATCAAATAAATGTTTTTATCATACTTAATAAAGAAATGGAATAATATATAGATTTGGGATTCGCATCCCAAAGCGATCGATTATTAATTTCCAAGCTCTTGATATGGTAAAACTGTATGCCATTCCTTACAAATTTACATTATTTTTGTTATAGAATAATATAGATCATATCTCGAAAATTTATTGGCATTACCTAATAGCTTAAGTTTAGGTGAGATTGTTTCTTGACATGATATCAGAATCTTGTTAACCTAGCGGTCACGAGTTCGAATCTTACTACTCTCGTTTTATTTGATAAAAATCAAGCACAAGGTATCCTGTGAACCTGTGTGCAAGTTTCAAGCCCCAAAAGTTTTTACTTGAGCAGGTGTGTCAGAGAATAATATAGATCATATCCTGGATCTCACCTAATAATTTAAAATTTTAGATAAGATAAATCCTTCTCCTCAAAGTGAATATAGCATTTGTAATTTTTAATATGTCATAAATTTTTTTCAAATAATAGATTTATTAATTTAATAGTTGATGTCACAATTTTATAAATGAGAAATTTGTTAGAGTATAAACGATAAATGCAAATGTGTATCTTAGAGGATGATTGTATGTTAAATAGGGAGGACTAAACATACAATGTGTGTGGAGAAACAGAAAAGAATAACAGAATTTAGAATTACAATTCAAATTTTCCCCTGTCTCTCTCTCTCTTATTCTCTAAATACTCTTCTTCTTTACAATTCCTCTAATCCTCTGCAAATCATCACAAATCCTGACATAGTATTAGAGCTATTGTGCTCACACAAACGAATTGATTGATCCAATCTTCAATTTCTGCAATTTGCTTCGGTTTGCTATGTTTTTCTACAATTTGCTGAGTTTTTTCTGCAATTTATTGTGTTTTCTGTTGAACCTTCACTGCGCCAATTACAGTGCATGATTAAAAGGTGTTTATAAGAACTTATATGAATTCTGCAATGGTGACTATTGCACAACTTTAGATTCTTCAATCTCGAATAACAAATCTCTTCTCAACAATCTCAGCATCGGTGAATGTAAAATTGGATGATGCTAATTACTTGAACTGGCACTTCCAAATGCAAATGTTACTGGAAAGCAATGGAATTTTTGGGTTTGTTGATGGCTCTCATTCGGTCCTTCTTCTACCTCTACTGGTGAATGTGGTACAAACATTTTGAACTCTTCTTTTTCTGCTATAGAATGTGATGATGTGTTAATATAGAAAATGCATGAAAGAGCAGTCATACAGCTCATTACTGCAACATTATATCTAGTTGCAAGTCATATGCGATTGGTAGCAATAGCTCAAGAGATCTTTGGATTCGGCTCAAAGAACAATTTTCTACTGTATCTAAGACAAGCATTTTTCAAATGAAATCAAACCTACAAAACATTAGAAAAGGCACAGACACCATAAGCCAATATCTCCTTAAAATAAAAGAGGCAATAGACTACTTGACTGCTGTAGGGTTACATTTTGACGATTAAGACATTGTCATTTTGGCATTGAATGGTCTTCCTTTTGAATATAATACATTCAGATGTATTGTCAGGGGAAGAGAGAGTGTTATTACTCTGAAGGATTTTCGATCTCAGCTACTTGCTAAAGAACAAATTGTGGAGAACATTAATCCTTCTTATATGACTGTCGTGCATACAGCTATTAAGCCTACTGCCTCATACACATCTGTTTCACCATCGTATCATGTCTCTCATGGATATAATTCCTATGGTAATGGTGGTTATAGATCATTTAATAGAAGTAAGGGAAGAGCCAGATTTATTCCAATACAGAGATCACAATTTCATGCCAAAACACATGCGTTACCTTTCAAATCTCCAAGTGTTCTTGGCATTTCTCCCACTCCTATCTGCCAATTATGCAACATTGCAGGACATACTGCTCCATTTTATGAATTCAAATGTCAAGAGAGGTTTCAGTGCAGCATATGTGGTAAAACAAATCATACCACATGGTATTGTTTTTATAATGATAATGGTCCAAATTTCGTTGGTGCCGCTAATCACTTTCCAGCTTCAGCTCATCACACTCGACTCCTTGCAATGTTAGCTATGAACACTACCTTTTATCCTTCTCAACAACCTACCATGACAGTAGTGAACACTGCAGTTCATCCTTCTCAGTAATTTTCTCAACAACCTGCATTGTCAGTTGTGAACATTGCCTATCAATCTTCTCCTCAAGTTTGGCTTATGGATTCTGGTGCTACAAATCACATGACTGTAGATTTGTCTAATTTCCAATTAAGCACACCTTATCCCATAGCTGACACGGTTCAAACAGCAAATGGTGAAGGTTTGTCCGTAACACATGTTGGGAATTCCATCATCTCTACATCTAGTAAACCACTTAAGCTGAATTTTGTGGTATATGTTCCTAAACTAACTCAAATTTTGTTATCATTCCATCGTATTTGCTTGGATAATAATTGCTATGTGATTTTTGATGCTTTTTGTTTTTGGATTCAGGACAAAGCCACGGGGAGGATAATCGACAAAGGGAATTGCAGTAATAGACTTTATCCTCTTCATTTTTCTGCTCGTGTTGATCTATCTGTTGCTACCCAATTTTTGACTCTTTATTTTTTTTATGTTTCGAAAAAAAGTATTTCAAAAATAGATTTTGGGTTCAAGGGCGAAATCGAGCAATTTGGAGTTTAATGGCCGATTGAGGTTTAAATCGTGAAAATCAGGAGTCAGGGGCCAGATTGGAAAGTCGCGCAAAGCCAAGGTTGAGATTGAATTTTTTGATGGGATTTAATTGCATAAAAAGTTTAAATCCATATGGGTGCATTTAGAGAAGTTTTTAAAGGACCAAATCATATTTTTACCTTCTTTTGATTTTTCGAAATCTGCATAAAAAAAGAAACATGCACTGTTTTGGCATGCATTTCATTGATTTTTTTTAGGCGCATTGATCCACAGATCAACCCAAATTTTCTTCCCATATCAGTGTTGATCTTCTTCCCATTTCGTCTCCGTCACAGCAAAAACAGATCAATTTCCTTCTTAGTCAATCGTGGTTTTCCTGCTAATTTGCCTCCATTACTCCCTGATTCTCCTCTGATTTATTTTCCTTAAAAGCTCGGGTCTCCTCTGCTATATAGAACAGTTTGCGCAGGCAAGTAAAGGGGAGAAAAAACGGGAAGAAAAACAAAAACAAAAAAGAACAAGAGGGCTGAGGAGACAAGAAATTTTACGTGAAAATGTTCGAATACATTTCCAACGCATCTGCTCTCTTTCGCCCTCCCTCTGTTTCATTTTGCTCTACTCTCTCTCTAAAAATCCCAGACCTCTGTCTCTTCTTTCTCACTCTCGGCCAGCCGAACATCACCACCATCGACCACCATTGTCCCTCCTTCTCATCAACATAAGCCTATTCTCAACCCCAGCAACTCTTCCACCATCTCAGGCGAAGGTAGAGGCGACGACAGCAGCAATAGCAGCAGCCCCTGCAACGTGACCGAGAGTTTTCCGACGACCATTCCGGCCACCACAGGCCACCATATCCGACGCCACAACGACCAGAAGAATCACCTCGGCCTCCTCTACGCAAAGGTATTAATCGTTTCTCCTTTCGTCATACTTGAAAAATCACAATCACTGTGCATCGTCCCTGTTGTTTGCATTGTTTGCATGCGGGGAGTGAATTAATTCACTCCCCGCGTGGGCCTGGCGGGCCGGGCCTTGTGCCCGGCCCGGCCCTGAAGGGCTTCCAGCGTCTGGGCTGGAAGCCCAGCCCAGACGGGTCTGGGCTGCCAGCCATCTGGGCTAGCAGCCCAGCCTGGAGGCAAGGTGGGCTGGGCTGTCAGCCCAGCCCGAATTTGGGTGGGCTGACAGCCAGCCCACCGAAAAATAAATATATATATAAAATACAAATTTCTTCAAAAAAAATATTTTTATTAAAGAAAAAATGTGTTGTTTTCTTGCATACGACCAATACACTAGCATATTTTAAAAAAATTGTTTTTTTTGTTGAAGAAAAATATATTATCTTGGGTTTTGAAGAGAAAATGAATTTTAGCATGGATTTCGCAAAGAAAAAATCATTTCTTGCATTTTGAGATTTTATAACATGTTTGTAAAATCCAAAGGGTATTGGCCAATATTTCAAAAAATATAAAATCTTTTTTTTGGGAAATTTATTATTCACTGTCGGTATTTGGGTAAATAAATCCTAAAGGGGTTAATATCCAAAATATTCGATGGGAATGATATACTATTATTCACTGTTGGTATTTGGGTAAATAAATCCTAAAGGGGTTAATATCCAAAATATTCGGCAGGAATAATATGCTATTATTCACTGTCGGTGTTTGGATAATTAAATCCTAAAGGGTTAATATCCAAAATATTCGGCGGAGTAATATCCCATTTTCCATTTATTTAACATATGGTTTGAGAGATCAAATCATAAGCAAACCAAAACGTCAAGCAGCTTACCTTAGGTAGGGCGTACTAGGGTGCTAAAACCTTCCCTTTACGCAACCAGTCCCTTACCCTAGAATCTCTGAAAGACCAGTTTTAGATTTCCTAGTAACCGTTAATACTAGGTGGCGACTCCTTTTTTTTTACGAAAATAGATAATCCCCCCGACACAAGATATTTCCCCGCATTACGGGGAAGAGTCGTCACGACGCCGCGCTCATCACGTTTTTTTTTGGGGTGCGACAGAATGGCGACTCCACTGGGGACTTGGGCTAAGCTTGGCAGTTTTTTATTTGTTTATGATATGTTTTGTTTTTTTATTTATTTATTTTCATGTTGCTATGGATTATTTATAAGCTTTAGCATGCATCTTTACATCCTGTCATCATGCATCACTTTTTTATTATTTTTGAGAGCACACACTAAACTTTAAGTTAAGTGGGGGACTAGCAGCTTACCTATGACTTGAGTCAAGGTTGAAGTTTGTGTAAACCCCAACTCTTTGCTGAGTGTTTAGACTGGTGGTGATTGGTATACGTGCCATATCACTATCTGCTGAACCCCCATATCGCCTTTACGAGGGTGATCACTGGGACAGCAAGAGACCCTCTTTAGAGACCAAGTAGTAAACCTACCCTATGTCTCACGTAAAGGAACTAGAACCTATCGTTAGGATGTATGCTCCATAATATCTTTTTGCATAACGAGAAAAACCCTAAAAAAGCATTTTTGCCTAAGGAAGTGTGACGCACTCTCTGAAAATGAATCTCGTGATGCAACGAGATTTATTTTTCGCCACAAGTTCAACTTTGGGTTGTTTGAAAGAAAGGTTGAAAAGCTTCTTTTATTGCAAAGTAAAAGAAAGATAAAAGACAGGTTGCTTGAGAGGCAATTTACCCGATCCAATGTTGCAAGATCAGTTGGGTACACTTCAAAAGAAGCTAGAAGTGTCAATGGTGATGGCAGCTTTGTAACGATTTATAACAAGAAAGATGAGCGAAAAAGGTGCTACTTTTGGCTCTGCCATCTCCACAGAGAACTTCGGGGATTCTACCAGCAAGCACAGAAGAGAGTATGATAGGTACACAAGTCCTCCTTTCAGAAATAGACATAAAACTAACAGATCACTTATCTCGAAGGAGCAGTTTGTGGTCTCTTTGAGTGAAGTCGGAGGCTTGGCCGAAGATGCCCGGGTTGTGAGAAGCAATATGGTAGAGAATGATCAAGACGCAGACATTAAGTCTAGGACAAATGTTCCAACTAATCATCACGGGCATTCTTTTCCTACAAGAAGAAGGAGTTCTGATTATGTCAACTCTGCGAGCAGGTATGGGCTAGGACAAGAATTGATGGAGGACAATGGTTTTCAGAAGCCCTCAACTAAGTATACTGATATGTTTCAGTCTAATTCACCTCAAAGTTTCAGCAAGCCCATCTTAGAAGAAACTTCCTCAGTTAGTGATCATCTTTAACAATCTTCTGCAATCTTGGTGGAGCTGCAAAACTCTCAATATTATAGACAGCCCATTTTGCAAGCAATTAAGGATCAATTTCGACCATCTCCTGCTGCACGTCACTTGATGGAGCCACATAATTCTGAACTTTCTTTTTATGCATTGGATGATGATAGATTGCCTAGGTCTAATGCTTTATATTCAAACATCTTATGGAGATGGAGTTGGTGCATCCAATATTCCTTATGACCCAGATGTCCCCAGGCCTGGCAATAGGTGCTCTTCATCCCGTGGCCTTTCCAATTCAGTACCTGAATTCCCAGCATCTCACAGCTTTGCCATTCATTCATTTGATCAATCATTTCATCCCCATATGGAGCCTGAAGGCACAAGCAGTCACCTAAACATCAATGCTTCTTTGTCTGACTACATTCTGTTGTCCAAAGTCACAACCAACAGGTGAAGAAAAAAATTTAAGCTGCAGATGAAAAGGCAAGATGAGGTCACAAATTTCAAGGATAAGAAACAGAACAAGAACTCCCACTTATTAATGGGTCAATTGCCGAAGGTCTCAAAGGGGATTATCATGACTGATATTGGCAAGGGGGATGATCTCCAAATACCTGAAGTGATACCTTTTATAGATTTCAAGCGTCGTAGAAAAGCACAGAAAATTATGAGTGCTGCCAATACAGGGAGTACAGAAGACATTGGCTTATCAGGTCAGCAGCATAAAAGAAGAAATTTGATCAGGCCAAAATGCAGTGGTAATGGATCGTCTGGCAATGTTAATATCGGAAGTCGGGATAATGCAAGTAGGATGACTCAAAATGTTGAGTTACCAGATATGACACGTCATATTGACCTTGAAGAAAATAATACTGGTTTTCAAGGCTGTTCAGATTATGAAGGAAACGAGAAGGTAGCAAACTGTGTGGTGACCCCCAACAATGCTAATGGAGACAGCAAAGAAGCATTACAGGATGTTGGTCCAGTTTCTAGTGAAAATAATAGTAATACAGAAAATAGTTTGCCTTCGATGAATTATGAGGCTGATGGGATTATCAAGTGTGTACTTGATCATGATGGAGGTAATGGAAATATATCTGATAATGTTAAAGCTGAGAATAAACCTTTTCACCATGGAGGAAAGGAAAAAATTACCTGACAATGCTGAAGTCGCGAATAGGATCTTTACCCAACAACTGGTGAGAGAGCCTTAGATTATTATGTTGAGCAGCAGAATGGATTATAACTTGGATCAAAAAACGCATTCAAAGAAGTTGGAAATGATTTGAAGAAAATGACAGTATTTCTATCTCTGCAATCTGTTGGGGAATAGTGCAAAGGCAGCTAATGAAACCGTATACGAAAGAGACTGCAGAATTATGTGACAATATTGAGGCACAGGCTGCAGGCAAAGACTGTAAGTAGTTTGCTGAGCGAAGAAGATAGTAGAATAGAAATCGTTAAAGTCCCAGCCATTGCCCATGGCGCAATCACAGATCTCAGGCGAGAAGATCGTGCTTTATATTTGCTGTATTTGGCATTTCCAGGAGGTATTTTTTAAATTTCAAACTAATTTTTTACTTTAAGCCCCTTGAATTTTCGTTAATCATCTTGTCATGGAGAAGGTGTGTGGACAGCTAGTGCAGTTGCCTGGCCTCGGCTAATAGCCATTATCGCTTCCTTGAGTCTAACTTCACAGTTGGGCAAGTCTTGATCCTTGCCTTCGTTTTGGGTTAGGCCTTTCATCCCTGTTTGTATCTCTGGATAAAAGTTATCGCGTTAATGAAAAACAAATTCCCAAGCTCACAGCAAGAGGATATTTTTGGCCCCCTCTAGAGGAATGAGGAATAACTTTATCTAATCCCTGGCCTTACCTTTTATGGTTGGCATAGTTTTTGACCTGTCGAGTCTTTCTCAAGACAAGTATCTAATTCTTTTTGAAAGATCCCCACGTTAATGGCTGAAAACTCTGCTCGTGGATTTTCTGTTGATTTGGTCTACTATATGTGGTGATGGAATTTTCAGTGCAGGCATTTGAATGGGAAAAGTTAGCCTTGGTTTGATAAGAATGAATCACCTTTAAAAAAGAATGTTCCAGGTGAGCGTATGGTGGTCCAAAACAATTCCTTTTTTCTCTCTCTTTATAATTGATTATAGTTCGAATCTTCCAAGTTCAATTGGGATTTTCGCGATCTCTCAATTCTTTTTTGCTTCGCAATCAAAATTCCCATCCTTTCGAAAATTAGTATGTTCTTTTCATCCAAATTCTTTTACTTTCTAATGCCAAAATAGTAAAATATTATCACTTTACAAAGGAATACGCTAGGTTTGGATTCCAACCCAAAATAAATAAATAAATCATTATGCTGTGATTATACTGATAATGCCCTTCTTTGAACTTTATTGTGAGTCATGATTTATATACCTTGCTTGCAATGTTCTCTTCTTCAGTTAAATCATCAAATACGTGAGAAAGTTAGAACAATAGCTTTTATATGTATAAAAGGGGTCAGGCAAGAATAATAAATAATAATAGTAATTAGAGAAGCTAATAGCTTGAATTGGTTTTATTGCCGTACAGACAAAGAAGAATGAGAAGTGAACAGAGGAGACGGGACTCCAAGACAGACAAAGATAACGGTGCAAAGAAACGACGTAAGAAAGACAAGTTTCGAGTATGCTTGGTCCTCTAGAGTTGGACCTCGACACTCTTCATGTGATTTACTTGTCGTTCATCGTCAAATGCATTCTACTGATGCATATAATAAGCAAAACTATAAAATAAGTAAGTAAATAAATCAGATTATCATATTCGATCTAGGTGTGGAATTAATGGAACTATTTGTGGAACTATTGCTTTTTATATACATTTAGAGTTTTTGTGAGAACATTGATAATCTGATCATCATAAGCAATAAATTAAACCTAGAGATCCTTACTTACTTAGCAACCATTGAATGTTAGTGGAAGAATGCATGAACTAACATGCTTTGTTAACAACAAAACATATGTCAGGATAAATTGATTTGGGATCTAGAATCGGAAATTAATCCCATCTTTATTTATTTAAATAATAAATTGTGTTTGAAGATCATCACTAACTCTTGATGGGCCTATATGGGGTCAAGCCAACCCATTCCAAGTTCATTCATTGTAGAAGGATATAACCTAGTCCAGAAAATAACCAAACAAACATCCACACGTGTTCTACTATTTTATTCCAACTCAAAAGTCACGATTCAATCCCTAGATTGATTATAGGAAGAAAAAAAAGAACAATTAATATGTAACAATGAAGAAACAAATCACATCATAGTAGCCTTGGAATAAGAACTTTAGTCATGTGCTAGCTAATTCTATTTTCAGTCGAGCAACGTCCAAAGGACTAGTCCAAGACCATCATTAGTTGATTTGTGGATTGTAGAAACGATTAGCACATAAAACACAAGTTTAAAACCACGTATAAAAGTAATTAGGTATTAACCGACTATATTATTAAATAAAATGTTAAACTATGTTTATTTTCACTGTAACAGTAAACACAGATTATTGTGGAGTGTAATAGTATAATTATATTTTTATCCCTCAATGCATTAAATTTTAAGCCTTGGACTCAGAGGTATTTTTTATTTTTTCACGGGACCAGTTGATATTCTTTAATTGTTTGGGAGTATTTGTACCTTTTCTGGTATTTTTGCACAGTAAGCTTATGATTTTACCCCTACCAGTAGATAACAAATAGTTGCCTACTCTAAGGTATTTTTGATTTTTTTTCACTTTTGTGCATAGTAAAACAACATATTACCCTCAAATAAGATAAAAATCAAGAGTTGCCGGCGGAGATGTTTCTGGTTTTTCAAAATTTTCAAAACAGTATAAATACGGATATGTCCTCAGAAAAGACAAAATCCAAGAGTTGATTGTAGGGGTAGGTAATTAACATTTTTTTTAATTATTTTTTTCTGCAGAATATTGTTGGCGCGTCGGCTAGACACGTCGATGGTCGCGTGTAACATCTTGCGTTAGTGAAAAATATCCAACCAGCATCTCATCATTTGCACCGTCATGTCCTCTTTCGAATAGTAGTGTGCTTGTCGTCTCACGGTGGCCGGAAACATGACAATGGTCGATTGTTCTTCCCCCCTTTTTTTGTTAAGAAACCATCTCACCTAAAAGCTTAAGCTATTAGATGAGGTCCCAGAATATGATTTATATTATTCTTTAACACACACCCTGTGTGAAAGCTCTTTGGGCTTGAAACTTGCACAGGCCCACACTACTTTTGTGCTTGATTTTTATCAAATAGAATGGGGGTGGTGAGATTCGAACTCATGACCACTAGGTCAATAAGACTCTGATATCATGTTAAAAAACTATCTCACCTAAAAGCTTAAGCTTTTACTCTCTCCTGCAGCCTAAATTACATGGAACTCCCCTTGGTTTATGATGTTTTCAGTTCAGTCCCTTCATTTTTTGATTATTTTATTTGATCTTGATTTCTGTTAAGGAAGTTTTGATTTGTTTCAATTTCATCTTTCAATTGAAATTGAATATATATTTGGCTTTCATTTCATATCATAGATAAATTGTTGAAAAATAATGATGACGATTATTTTTAAAATATTTTTTCTTAAAAATATATTAGTCTAATTATATATCTTGATATTTGTTTAATATTAAAATATAAAAAAATCACTAAACTAATTTTGTTTTTTAAATCTCAAATTAATTTAATTTCAGTGTTCTGAAATACTTTTACTATAATAATATCAAGAATAAATTTTAAAAAATAATAAAAAGAGGTATTTTAATTTCTTTTTAAATAAAAAATCACTTTAAATTAAAAATATATCAAGTCATATATAGACAAAACAAATAAAAAAACACAAAAACAACAAATCGCTAACAACAAAACATTCACTATACATAAGAGAGTTTCACTCTCATTTTACATCACCAAAGCTAAACTTATTTTGTTTGTAATGTAAATTGTATTTAATATAAAATAAATAACAATAAAAAATAAAAGTTAAAACTAAAAATAAAGATAAAAAAATAAACAACCAAACAAATTAAAAATAAAAGGATCAAAACTAAATAAAATAATAAATACTAAAATCCAAAACAAAAAATTATATTGGTTGAAATGAAACCAATTTTTTTTCTTCTCCCTGTGGTCGTTATCTGCTAAATAACATAATAATGGATTGACTTGTAGAAAATAATAATAAAAAATATTTCAAACCCACACATAAAAAACAAAAAGGTTCATGTAATGATTGAGTTCTATACAAACAAGTTCAAAAAATTACCATCGTATTATCATGTGCTACATCCTAGAGCATCTAGTAGCGCGTGGGCTGTGCAACGTGCATCTCACACGTTGCTGTTGAACCTGCAAAAGTGGATGTTAGCTTGAATCTGGTATGGAAAACAACAATGATTTCTCTGGTAGCTCATGATTCTAGATGGTTTGATAGATTCGGTGGTAATGCGAGAGGTCAGTTCCGGCCATGGCTGCCGGCGGGCTTTGGTTAGAGGAGAAACAAGGTGTTGCAATGGCTAGAATCCGTGGGTTGGACCGAGTTATATTGATATGTGAGGGTGAGAAAAAGAATGACAGATGGTTTTGAAGGTAGTTGATATGACGATGGTAGTGAATGGTGGAAGGAAAATACAGTGGGTGATGGTTTAAATAGGAGAGAGTTGACGGTGGTGATGCTTTGGGTTTCGCTGGAAGAGGTTTGTCTTGCGTCGGAGAAGAATGAATGATCTCTTTATT
The DNA here is from genome assembly GCA_025169955.1 of Salix arbutifolia. Classification (NCBI taxonomy): domain Eukaryota; kingdom Viridiplantae; phylum Streptophyta; class Magnoliopsida; order Malpighiales; family Salicaceae; genus Salix; species Salix arbutifolia. Next base: position 13,017,319 of record CM045917.1, on the reverse strand, counting down.
TATTTTTTTTCTTACTTTTTGTCTCTTCTTTTTGCTCTATACCCTTTTCCTTTTCCTTTATTTTTTATTTTTTATTTTTTATTATTATATAATCCTTCTTATCCTCTCACATTATCAACCTTCCACATTTTTCTCATTTTTTTTGAACTTATCTTGGTACTTTTATCTTTTAATTTTTTAGAGGGGCAAAAACTTTATATTTATTTCGATCATTCTTTTCTTGAATTCTTATCATTTCACCAATTATTTTTTTTTCTTTGATTTTTTTTTTTGTAAATTCATTAACATGAAACAAAAGACAAAAGGATTGAAATCATGAAAAGGCCATAACTTGGCCTAAATAAATTGAATATATATATATATATATATATATTTATTTATTCTTTTTTGATTTTTTGTTAAAGTATATTTGAAAATAGATGGTAAAAAAAGGATTATAACAACACCGTTATTGTGAAATAAGTTACCATTTCAAGTAGACGAATCTTCAATACTAAGAAAATAGTGAAATGAGTCAAGATTACAAATGGCAAATTGAGTAATATGATAATGAAGAAAGATAAGATTATCACTAGAAAGTAGAATGTGTTGACATATTATGTCATACTTATATGCTTTATATATTTTGATGATAACAATAAAAAGAAAATGGACTGATAATATGCTTGGATGAGATTAAGTTATAAACAGGTATTATACAAAGAATACATCAACAAGCATAATGGATTACACGAAGAAATCATTCCAGGAAGTCCAAGATGCAAGCAAGTGAAGACTTAGAATAAGCTTTTCATTTTAGTGCTTTATGTAAATCTCAATTTCTAACTTGATAGCACAAACTAAAATGAACTCACACACTTCACATTGCATATATTAAAAGGGTTTGATGATTAAAGGTTTAAGTCATAATCAATCGGTTCAAGAAATTCAGAAAAGATAATTTGTCAAAATAGGGTTTCTGCATGAACCGGTCGACCGCTTGGGTTACCAAGTGAACCGGTCGACCGCTTGGAAGACAAATTGTCTTTCGGACTGAACCGGTCGACCGCTTGAGTTATCCGTTGTGAACCGGTCGACCGCTTGAGATGACAGTTGCACTAAAATGACTAGAAACGGCTAGTTTCTCTTTGAAACTTATAAATAGGCCTCTTAATTGCAAAAAAAAAAAAAAAAAAATTTTTTGATCATATCTGATATTGAGGCAATTAGTAGTGCATAAACACCTTCACATCATCAATCCTCATTAATACTAAAATTTGTGTTTAAATCTTCATATCCTAACACAAAGAGTATTAAATCTCATTCTCACTACACTTAAACACCTTCAAATATTCTAAGTGCTATTAAGTGAGATAAAGAGATCATAGATCTTAAATTGTAATATCCACACTATTGAGAGTGTATTGTTGTGTTACAAAAACAGTCCTTGTAAAACTCTTGAGAGTTGAGTATAAAACTCTTGATATTGGTGAGGGAGCATCACCAAGGAAAAATCTTGAAGAGGGCATATCTTCAAGTGGTGTAAAAGTCTTGGTGTGGATTCATCAAGAAGGAATTGTAATCTTGTTACTTGGACTAGTAAGAGAATACAATACTCAAGTACGGGTTGGTACTTGAGCTGTGGATGTAGGCTTGCCGAACCACGTTAAAAACCGAGTTAGCAATCTCTATCTCTTATCTTTTATCTCCTTACTTTAAAGTACTTAATTATATTGTTGGTTATTGTTTAACTTTAAAGTAATTAATTTTAAAATTGCATTAATAGACTTTACACCTAATCCCCCCCCTTAGGTGCATAGTTGCCTTAATCCTTAAACAACAATTGGTATCAGAGCTTAGTTCTCAGTTATTAAGTTTGCTTAAACTTTGAGTAGAATGGCAACTACAAGCTATAATCTCCAAAATGAAGGTGCTTCAACATCTAGACCACCATTTTTTGATGGTAATGACTATGCCTATTGGAAAGCTAGAATGAAAATATATCTTCAATCTATAGATTTCGATTTATGGCTTTCTATTGAAAATGGACCTCATAGACCAATTAAAACTGTAAATAGTATTGAGATTCCGAAAAGCATGATAGAATATACTGACCTAGATAAAAGATTACTTTCTATGGATGCTAAAGCAATGAACACTTTATATTGTGCATTAAATAGAAGTGAATTTAATAGAATATCCTCTTGTAAAAGTGCTAGAGATATATGGCATGCTTTAGAAGTAACTCACGAAGGAACTAATCAAGTTAAAGAATCAAAAATTGATATGTTAGTTCATCAGTATGAGTTATTCAAAATGTTGCAAAATGAATCCATAACAAGTATGTTTACTCGTATGACTAGCATTACAAATAGTTTACATGCTCTTGGTAGAACTTACACAAATGCAGATATTGTAAGTAAGATTCTCAGATCTCTACCGAAAGCTTGGGAAGCTAAAGTGACAGCAATACGAGAAGCCAAAGATCTCACAAAATTACCATTAGAGGAGCTCATCGGCTCTCTAATGACTCACGAGATAACTATGGATAAACAAGATCAAGAAGAAAGGCCAAAGAAAAACTTGGCATTTAAAACTGTTCATCAAATTGAAAGCAATGATAATGATGATGATGAAGACAGTCACGACGATCTTGAAGAAGATGTAGCATTGATCACAAGACAGTTTCGAAACTTTCTTAGAAAGAAAAATGACAAGAGAAAGTTCTCGAACTTCAAAAAGGAGGGAAACAAAGGAGAATCAAGTAAAGAAACTCCAAGATGCTACAAATGCAACAAGTTGGGGCATATCAAAACCGATTGTCCCTTTCTTCAAACAAAGAAGAAAAATCGCTTTCAAAAGAAAGCTTTGAAAGCAACATGGAGCGATGACTCGGACTCAAGCTCCAGTGATGTAGAAGAACATGTGGCTAACATGTGTTTCATGGCAATCGAAAGTGAAAATGAGGTACTATCTTCGGATGATGAATCCGATCCTTCTTATATTGAATTACATGAACAACTTGAAAATCTGTATGTAGAATATAAGAAATTAGGTTCAAAATATAGTACCCTAAAAAGAAATCATGTATGCATAATTGAAGAAAAAGAATTACTAGAAAAGAAAGTATGTGATTTGAATGACAAGAGTAGGAAGACTAATCAACTTGAAGAAGATAATAAATCCTTAAAAGAAAAAGTTGATGAGTTGAATGTAATCATCGCAAAATTCACACAAGGCTCAAAATTTTTTGAGAAAATGCTTTCGAGCCAGAGGAGTATGTTTAACAAAGGAGGATTAGGTTATAAACCTAATAAAAACCAAAAATACTTAAAGAACTACTTTGTTAAAGCAAAACAGTCTTATGATCCAAGTCATACATGCAATTACTGTAGTAAATCAGGACATTTGATTTATGCATGTCCTATGAAGAAAAATAAGACTGTTAAAATGATTTGGGTTCCAAAAGGAACCACCCCTAACCAAAAAGGACCCAAGAAGGTATGGGTACCAAAATCCTCATCTTGATTCTGTTTTGTAGGAACCAAGGGAACATGGGGAATGGTTTTTGGATAGTGCTTGTTCAAGACACATGACCGGAGACGGGACTCTTTTTTCAAGCCTTACCAAAACTAAAGGAGGAAAAGTGACTTTTGGGGACAACTCAAAAGGGAAAATTGTTGGAATTGGTAACATTGGAGGTACGTCTTCACCCTCCATTGAAAATGTATTTCTTGTTGATAGTCTTAAACATAACTTGCTTAGTATAAGTCAATTATGTGACAAAGGCTATAAAATCATTTTTGATCATACATGTTGCTTAATACTTGAAAATGATAAAATTATCTTTATCGGTAATAGAATTGGAAACATCTATAAAATCAAAATAGATACAAGTATGAGTATTGAAAGCTGTCTTGTTGCTAGTATAAATGATAGTTTTCTATGGCATAGAAGACTAGGTCACATAAGCATGGACATCCTTTCAAAATTAGCAAAAAATGATTTAGTTAAAGGTCTTCCTCATATTGCATATAAAAAGGAAAAGCTATGTGACGCTTGCCAAATGGGTAAACAAGTTAAAACGTCTTTTAAAAGTAAGAATCACATATCAACCGAAAGACCTTTAGAATTACTTCATATAGATCTATTTGGACCAACTAGAACAAAAAGTTTAAGTGGTAATAGATATGTGTTTGTAATCGTTGATGACTTTACTAGGTATACATGGGTTATATTTTTGAAATCAAAAGATGAAACCATCTATGAATTTGTAAAGTTTTCAAAGAAAATCGAAAACGAGAAAGGATTTTCTATAATAAACATAAGGAGCGATCATGGTGGTGAATTCATAAGTGATTTATTTGAAACGTTTTGTGAAGAAAAAGGATACCACCATAATTTTTCAACACCTAGAACTCCTCAACAAAATGGGGTTGTGGAAAGGAAAAATCGGTCTCTTCAAGAAATGGCAAGAACAATGATAAATGAATTTAACACCCCGAAATATTTTTGGGCGGAAGCCGTAAACACCTCTTGCTATGTTTTAAACCGTGTTACTTTGAGACCTGAGTTGAAAAAGACTCCTTATGAGCTTTGGAAAGGGAGGAAGCCCAACATCTCTTATTTTAAAGTCTTTGGTTCAAAATGTTTTATTCTAAACACTAAAGACAACCTTGATAAATTTGATTCAAAATCCGATGTTGGAATTTTTCTTGGATACTCCTCCTCTAGCAAGGCTTACAGAGTATACAATAATAGAACACTTTGTCTTGAGGAATCCATGCATGTCGCTTTTGAGGAAACTCAAAATGACAAAATTGTTGAGATTCTAGATGACTTAAATGAAAGTGTTCAAAATTTGAATCTTAATGATAAAAACCCAAAGGAGTTATCAAATGAAGTCATGAACAAGGACCAACCAAGCTCAAGCAATCAACAAGAGTTGGTAAGTAACTCCTTTGAGCCGCCAAAGGAGCTAAGGTATGTAAGTTCTCATCCTCCAGATTTAATTATTGGTAATCCTTTTGAGGGAACTAAAACTAGAGCATCCCTTAGAAACATTAGTGGGTATTATGCATTTGTTTCTCAAATAGAACCTAAAACCTTTCTTGAAGCCGAAAATGATGAAAAATGGATTTTAGCCATGCAAGATGAGCTAAATCAGTTTGAGAGAAATGATGTTTGGGAACTAGTCCCTAGGCCAAAAGATTTATCAATAATTGGTACTAAATGGGTCTTTAGAAACAAAATTGATGAACATGGGACTATTGTTAGAAACAAAGCAAGACTAGTTGCCAAAGGTTATAATCAAGAAGAAGGAATAGATTATGAAGAAACCTTTGCACCAGTGGCTAGACTTGAATCTATAAGAATGCTATTAGCCTATGCATGTCATGCCGATTTTACACTCTTCCAAATGGATGTTAAAAGTGCATTTTTAAATGGCTTTATAATGGAAGAAGTATATGTTGAACAACCTCAAGGCTTTGAAAATTTTGAATTTCCTAATCATGTTTTTAAACTCAAAAAGGCCTTGTATGGTTTGAAACAAGCACCTAGGGCATGGTATGATAGATTAAAAACATTTCTTATTGAAAATGATTTTAACATTGGCAAAATTGACACCACCCTTTTTACGAAAACAAAAGGAAAAGATATCCTTATTGTACAAATCTATGTTGATGATATAATTTTTGGTGCTACTAACGAATCTCTGTGTAAGGAATTTGCAAAATGCATGCAAGAGGAATTTGAAATGAGCATGATGGGAGAATTAAATTTCTTCCTTGGATTGCAAATTAAGCAAACAAGAGATGGCATCTTCATCAACCAAAGCAAGTACACCAAAGATCTTCTGAAAAGATTTGGGATGGAACATGTCAAAGATGCCGACACACCCATGGGGACATCTATTAAGCTTGATATGGACGAAAAAGGTAAAACCGTAGACATCACCAAATATCGAGGTATGATCGGTTCTCTTTTATATTTAACCGCAAGTAGACCTGATATTATGTTTAGTGTATGTTTATGTGCACGATTTCAAGCATGTCCAAAAGAATCCCATGTTAGTGCAGTAAAAAGAATTTTTCGTTACTTGCATGGTACAATTGATTTAGGGTTGTGGTATCCGAAGGGAAGTGAAATGAGTTTAATCAGTTATTCGGATGCAGATTTTGCGGGTTGTAAAATTGATAGGAAAAGTACTAGTGGCACTTGTCATTTTCTAGGATCATCACTAGTATCATGGGCGAGTAAGAAACAAAACTCGGTAGCCCTATCAACAACTGAAGCAGAATATATTGCGGCAGGTAGTTGTTGTGCACAAGTATTGTGGATGAAACAAACTCTGGAGGATTATAGACTTAGGTTTGAAAATACTCCGATTAAATGTGATAATACAAGTGCAATTTGCCTATCTAAAAATCCTATTCAACACTCTCGTACAAAACACATAGAAGTAAGACATCACTTCTTAAGGGATCATATTGCAAAAGGAGATATTGTACTTGAGTTTATAGGTACAGAACATCAACTTGCAGATATTTTTACAAAACCCTTAGGAAAAGATCGCTTTTGCGAAATGAGAAGGAACCTAGGGTTTATCCATGCAAATGATGTTTGAATTATGTATACATCAATGGTTATAAGTTGGATTTATTTGATGTTAAAATGTATACACTTGAAGCATCAGAAATTTGTTCAAAACAAATTTAAGGGAGTTTAAAAATTCTGGGATGAACCGGTTGACCGGTTCATCAAGAGCAAGCCCAACCGGCCGACCGGTTGAGGCAGAAAAACAGAGGATGGCTACTGGAATTTTTTGAAATTTCGGAGGAAAATGTTTCTGAAAATGATTTTTGGACATAAAGGGTATTTTGAAGTTTAAATCAAGATTTTAAAGTCAAAGTGCAAAAATTTCCATTTTTGCATGTACCGGTCGACCGGTTCATGCATCTGGATAAACCGGTCGACCGGTTTAGCCAGAGGAACAATAGCCTTCGCTACTGCCGAAAATTAGCACTTTTACCCCCTTGATTTATTTTCCTTTTGGACATAATTTTTACATGAAAAGGCTATATTTTGAGTGAAAAGAAAAGTTCAAAAGAGAAATTTGGAAACTTCTCATCTTGGGAGTCAACCGGTCGACCGGTTGAAATTACCCAAGGAAACCGGGCGACCGGTTGATCGATAGTATAAATACTATCTTGGGTTTCAGAAAACAGAAAACGGGAGAAAATCATAATTCCGAAAACCCTAACTCAAATCCTCTCAAAAATCACTCAAAATCCAAACACCCAAAGCCTAATTGAAATCAATGGCACCCAAGAAACGCTTGAGGAGGACTGAATCAAGGAGCAAACGAGCCAATGATCCTACTTCCTCATCAGGTGACAATGTTCAAAGGTTTTTAAGTAATTTCTCAAATAGAGCTATTTGTGTAGAAAGAGGTTTAGGCAATGATTTGTCTGCTTTAGGTATAGATACTCTATTCGCTGAAATGGGTTGGTACTCATTATATGAATATAGGAAACCTACATACCCTAAGTTGATGAGGATGTTCTTTGCTAATATGAGGGTTAATGTAGAACCAAGGATAATTAGTACTCTTCAAGAAAATCCCATTGAGTTTAATTGTGCTGTATTAGCTGATATATTGGGTATATCTAATAATGGTCCACGAGTTTTTGAAATTAAAATAATTCCGACCATTGAGGGGTTTATCTATGATCATGCTGTTGCTTTGCACACTGGGAATACTGAATTTGCTCCAGGTGCTAAGATAAAGAGTCAGGATCTTCTGTTAAGACCTAGACTACTTCATAGGATTATTGCTCACAACATCTTGCCCAAAAAGGGGCATTATGATGAAGTTACGTTTATGGAGTTATGTTTAATTGATTGTATGATTCAGAGAAGGCCAATAAACCTTCCATATATCATGATTAGGAATATGATCTTAGCATACGATCAAAAACAAAAGGCTCTACCATATGGTCAAGTGTTTACCACTATTTTTGAGCACTTTGATATCTTGCTGACGGGTACGGATAAGAAACCATACTCGGATAAGACGGAGATTGATAACACCACTCTCACTAGAATGAAATATGTGCTTAATGAGAATGGTGAGTGGATTCAAGGGCACCAAGAGGGTGCACATGCTGAGGAAGAGCATGTAAGTGCTGAAGAGGAGGAGAATGTGGCTGAGGATCAGGGTGAGGATGAGTTCACAAATTTATTTCAGTCACCACCTCCGGCTTCCTCGCCCGATGAGCCATCTGCGAGTGGCTGGTCGCATAGGATGGAGAGCCGTCTCACGCACATTGAGGCGGATATGCGATACATGAGAGACTCTCACGAGGCTTTTCAGACAGAGATGAGGACTGATATACAGGAGATGAAGGAGATGATGGCTTCACTTCTCTCACGATACCCACCTCCTTAGAGATTTTGTATCATGCATCTCATTTTATTGTATTTTGAATATTATGTTAATTCTCTTTTTGTTGATGCCAAAGGGGGAGAGAAGAATATGAAAAATTTATATGCATATATTTAGGGGGAGAACAATGAATTTTTTTCTTGAAATTGCATATGATATTTGCACTTAGATTAAACCGCTAAAATGTCTAATGCCTCTTATATATTGCATTACAAAATAAAGGGGGAGACTCATTTTTTTATCTAAGTTTTTTTTGTTTATTGTCATCATCAAAAAGGGGGAGATTGTTGACATATTATGTCATACTTATATGCTTTATATATTTTGATGATAACAATAAAAAGAAAATGGACTGATAATATGCTTGGATGAGATTAAGTTATAAACAGGTATTATACAAAGAATACATCAACAAGCATAATGGATTACACGAAGAAATCATTCCAGGAAGTCCAAGATGCAAGCAAGTGAAGACTTAGAATAAGCTTTTCATTTTAGTGCTTTATGTAAATCTCAATTTCTAACTTGATAGCACAAACTAAAATGAACTCACACACTTCACATTGCATATATTAAAAGGGTTTGATGATTAAAGGTTTAAGTCATAATCAATCGGTTCAAGAAATTCAGAAAAGATAATTTGTCAAAATAGGGTTTCTGCATGAACCGGTCGACCGCTTGGGTTACCAAGTGAACCGGTCGACCGCTTGGAAGACAAATTGTCTTTCGGACTGAACCGGTCGACCGCTTGAGTTATCCGTTGTGAACCGGTCGACCGCTTGAGATGACAGTTGCACTAAAATGACTAGAAACGGCTAGTTTCTCTTTGAAACTTATAAATAGGCCTCTTAATTGCAAAAAAAAAAAAAAAAAAAAATTTTTGATCATATCTGATATTGAGGCAATTAGTAGTGCATAAACACCTTCACATCATCAATCCTCATTAATACTAAAATTTGTGTTTAAATCTTCATATCCTAACACAAAGAGTATTAAATCTCATTCTCACTACACTTAAACACCTTCAAATATTCTAAGTGCTATTAAGTGAGATAAAGAGATCATAGATCTTAAATTGTAATATCCACACTATTGAGAGTGTATTGTTGTGTTACAAAAACAGTCCTTGTAAAACTCTTGAGAGTTGAGTATAAAACTCTTGATATTGGTGAGGGAGCATCACCAAGGAAAAATCTTGAAGAGGGCATATCTTCAAGTGGTGTAAAAGTCTTGGTGTGGATTCATCAAGAAGGAATTGTAATCTTGTTACTTGGACTAGTAAGAGAATACAATACTCAAGTACGGGTTGGTACTTGAGCTGTGGATGTAGGCTTGCCGAACCACGTTAAAAACCGAGTTAGCAATCTCTATCTCTTATCTTTTATCTCCTTACTTTAAAGTACTTAATTATATTGTTGGTTATTGTTTAACTTTAAAGTAATTAATTTTAAAATTGCATTAATAGACTTTACACCTAATCCCCCCCCCTTAGGTGCATAGTTGCCTTAATCCTTAAACAACAGAATGTTATCAAAATAAACAAATGAAAATATTGTAGCCTTAAGAAGTATCTAAAGAAACTAAGAATTGACAAGGTCAAGCTCTGCATAAGGTGCTTGTTTTAGATCATGAAAGAATTTAGTTTGAGAATATGATTTGGAGAATAAGGTTCAATAAATCCAAGAGATTGGGTCATAAACACATCTGTATCAAGAAATCCACCATAATATATAGAGAAAAACAATATGTATATCAAGCTAATGAGCTCACCAAAATATATTTCTCTTATAAAAAAAAATGACCACCAAAGCAAATTTAATAAAAAGGAGCTCACATAATAAGAGAGATAAAAGAATAGTAATAATAATAATAATAAGTCCAATGATAACAATTCAAATATGTTGAAACCCAAGCTCAACAATCTTAAAAAAAAAAAAAAATTGTTTTGTATATGGCAAACCTAGCTAACATACACCTCATTGCCAAATATTATATGACTTTCATAGATGATTTTTTCAAGACATATAAAAATTTATCTACATAAAAGTAAAAATGAAGCTTATAACATACTATTATTATATAAAGCAAAAGTAGAGAATCAACTAAATAAGAAAATTAAAAGAATTAAATCTGATAGAGAAGGTGAGTATGTTATGATAAATGACTATTGTAAGGAAGACATGATACATAAAACCTTATTCATTAGCGTCTATTAGGATAGCTAAAATAAAACAATAGATCTTTAAGAGAAACAATGAATACCATGCTATTTAGTTCTTTAACACTTGATAATTTATGGGGTGAAGATATTTTATCTATATGTTATTTACAAATTAGAACTCCTTATAAGAAAGCTAGTTCAATACTTATAAATTATGAAAATTTTATTCTCCTAATTTAAATATCTAAAAGTATAAGGGTGTCTAATTAAAATTATTTTTTATGAACAAAAAAAATATATGTTTAAATTTTTTTAATTGTATGTTTATTAATTATATTGAAAATAGTATTGCATATAAGCTTTTAGTTTAAAAAAGTAATATGCTAAATTGCAAAACTATTATTGAAAGAAATACAAAATTCTTTTAACACTTAAATGAAAATATTTCTCATGTACTTGTTGATGATAATAGAGTTTATGAAATTCACGTTGAGGAAGTGAGAATGAGTAACAGACAAAGTAAGGAAATATCATTTGAAAATACTTTTTCACTTATCCAGTAGATAAAGATCCCGTGACCTAATTTAAATCTATCTCCTTTTTTATTTTTTTTTGTTGTGGGAAGAACAAATAATATATTAAATTAATTCACTTTTACAAAATCAAACTTGAGAGATAATTGTTTTTCCCTTAAATGCAAAGCCTATTGGTTGCAAATAGATTTTTAAAATAAAATATTTTTATAATGGTTCTATAGATGAATACAAAGCAAGATTAGTTGCGAAAGACTTTATTCAAAAAAAAAAATATAAATTATTTTGATACCTTATCAACTATAACTAGAATTTCTTTAATTTGAGTTTAAATTGCTTTAGCTTTTATTCATAAACTTTTTATATATCAAATGAATGTTAAAACTACTTTTTTAAATGGTGATCTAAAATGATATATATGTATTCCAACTACTTTTCATTTGGATCCACCTTGCTCAATTTGATTGTCTTTAACTCCACATTTATTCATTTGAGGTCGCAAACTTGATTAGCTAAAATTGTCAAAACAAGGATACCAAGGTAATGAACGACGTGTCACTCACTTTTTCTTCATTAAGTTTAAACAAAACATCATTTAGGGTCTTAATTTAAGATTGCCAAATTTCAATCGAGTCATTTTTCTTTTAATTTCTTTTAGTTGCACCCATAATTGACTCTCAACTTTTAATTTCATGCAAATTTCACCCCTACCAAACTCAATTATCAACCCCAATATTGATTGTATTTTTCATTTTAGTCATTGGTTTTGGTTTTGTGCATTTTCACCCTCAGTTCACCATCAAACTTTGAATTTCTTCAATTTAGCTCTTGATTTGATCAATTTCAGCCCTTACATTCACATGTTTTTTTAGCCTGGTCCTTGATTTTGAATTATTTCAATCAAATTCCTAATTGCCCATTAAGCTTCAATATTGATGCAATTAAGCTTCCAATTTGACCAAAATAATTCGTAAAAGTTTCCTTTTCTTGCAAGCAATTCTTTAATAAATTCAATTAAACCTTGAATAAAATATAATTGAGTCCTTAAACATTAAAATTTCATTTTTCCACCTCAAATTGATTTTTTCTTGCAAATATGGCATTCATGAGTCAAAAATACATTGTCATATTTTTCAATTTTATATATTTTGATATTTCTCGACTAGTCTTTAACAATTTCATGAGTGCTCAATATATTATTTTCACTGATTTGTTTCATTTTTTCTACCAACGTTTTTTCAATTTTTTTCTAATTTATTGTTTAGATAAGCATCCAAAATGGCAACAACAAATTCTCTCTCTTTACAATATTTACAAAGCAAAGACTTATCAAGTGCTTTACATAGTAAGTTTGTAGAGATAAAAAAAGGTATTCTTCAAAATCCCCTATAACTAGAGCTATTATCCAATTATTTCCTTTGGGAAATGAATTTTATCAACTTGACAATTTTTTTTCTCGACTCAATTGACTTGGAAACCTACATCTTATGATTCCCTTCAATATAAAATTAATATACAATTTGGTTAACATGAAATCTTGATCTGATGATTTATTTTAACCATAAATAAAAGTTTTATTTACAGTTTGGTTAACCTAAAATTCTAATCTAGTGACTCCTTTAAACTGGAACTTTGGTCTCAATTTATAGCTTGGTTAACCTGAAACTGCAATCACAAATTACCCTTAACCAAAATAAAATCTTTGTCTACAATTCCATTAATTAGAAATCATAATTTGATGATTCTCTTTAACCAGAATCTTAGTCTTTGTCTATAGCTCGGTTAACTAGAAATCTTAATCTGATTATTCCCTTAACCATAACATCAGTCTCTGTCTATAACTTGGTTAACCTGAAATCCTAATTTGACAATATCTTTTAACAAAAACAAAACTCTTTGCCTACAAATTGATTAACTTGAATTCCTAATATGGTGATTCTCTTTGACCATGACCTTTATCTCTATCTAAATCTCAGTTAACTTGAAATCCCGATCTAGCAATTCGTAATAACTAGAACCAAACTCTTTTTTTATAGCTAGGTTGACTTGAAAAACTGCATCTCAGTGATTCTCTTCAATCAAGAATTAAAATCTTTGTTTATATTTTAGTTATCCTAAAGTAGTAATTTAGTGGTTTCCTTTTTTTACTAGAACCATAATTTATGTCTACAACTCGGCTAACTAGAAATATCTGATAATTTGTTTTAACCATAACTAAAATCTCTATTTACAGCTCGGTTAACCTGAAACTCTTATATAATGATTCCTTTTAAATGGAATTTTGGTCTCTGTCTATAGCTTAGTTAACTTGAAATTCAAATATGTCAATTTACTTTAACCAAAACAAAAATATTTATCTGCAACGCTATTAACTTGAAATTCTAATATGGTGTTTCTGTATAACCAAAAATGTGGTTTTTGTCTACAACTCAATTAACCTAAAATCCAAATTTGGCGATTCCATATAACAAAATTCAAGATTTTGGTCTATATTTTAGATATCTTTAAAATATCAATCTGATAATTCTCTTTAACCAAAACCAATCTCTATTTATAGCCTAGTTAACCTAACATTCTAATATAGTTCCTTTTAAACAGGACCAGGAGCTTATTAAAACCTCGCAGCTATGAGAATAACTATATTTTCATAACCATTTTCTTGTATAATTTTTTTTCCATCTTACCTGACCTTAAACCTTAAATCTGACTTTTTAACTAGAATTTTCTAAGGATGTCTTTAACTATTTTGATTGAATAAAAAATATTTCAATAAAGAATTGACTTTTCAGATTTTGAGCGACCCTTTTTAACTAGAATTTTCTAAGGATGTCTTCAACTATTTTGATTGAATAAAAAATATTTTCATTAAAGAATTGAATTTTGAGATTCATGATGGTAGGGTTCCCAAAACCATTGCAAGTTGTCACTTCAAATGAAAAATCCTTTTCCTCAAAGTGAATATGCCATTCATTATTTTCTATATATCATAATTGTTTTTCAAATAATAGATTTATCAAATTTAATAGTTGATATCACAATTATGTATATGAGAAATTAATTATACACCAATCATAAATACATACATGCATCATTTAATAACAAGAGATTCATACAAATTTCAAGCATTTCTAAAAATTTAAAAAATAAATAAAACTAAAGTCAAATGAGAATATTTTAATTCCTAGATTTGTTTTTTTATAAAAAATAAAAAAATCCTTTCTCTTGCCTAAACTTCTGTTTTCATCTTTCCAATTTATGTGGTTGCTCCAAAACTTTTCGTGAATTCAAGGAGGGAGTTTCCAGATAAAAAAAAAGAATAAAAATTTAAAAAATAAACCAAGGAGAAGACACGAGTAAAAAGATGTTCTTCTTGTTATTTTCTTGTCATGTTATCTTTTGAAAAGAAAATGATGGGATCGACACGATTATTCTGCCATGCATTCTTTTTTTTTTTTTCTGTCTTGAATATTCAATCGTCGTTTTATCATTTAGATCACTAATAACCCGATTCTTTTTAACTGGAACCCTAGTCTATGTCTATAGCTCCAAATCTGACAATTTTCTTTAATTAAAATAAAAATCTTTGTTTATAGCTCTAATAACCTGAAATACTAAGATGATAATTATTTTTAATCAAAACCTTAGTCTTTTTCTAGAGCTTAGTTAACCTGAAATCCAAATCTGACAATTTTATTTTACCAAAACCAAACTCTTTGTCTACAACTCGGTTAACTTGAAATCTTAATATAGTGATTCTCTTTAACCAAAACTATAAAATCTAAAAATCAAAATACAAAAAAAGGAAATAAAAACTTTTTTGGGTCAAAATATAATTTTTAAAAATATCACACTATATAAAGACTCTATTTTTCTCCTCCAAAAGAGGAGCAACGAAAGAGTGAGTGAAGGAGTGACCTGCCAAAAGCTATAAAGTGTTATTTCACCATTGGATTGTGTAGTATTTGGATATGGTATACTCTTCACTTTCCTTTACCAACATACTGTTGAGATTTGCAATATCATAACCCTTTTGGTATACTTATCCCTCAAAACATTTTAAGAAAACAACTGTTTGCAGATCAATCACGATCGTCGAAGGTGTTCACTTTATTACATCGTTGGATCTTTCTAAATTTGGAATATGTTGTTCATATTGATAAACCCACATTTTGAACGGTGGAGATCTATGGAAGAGACTTCAACAAGAAGTTGGTCATCGGTAAACAACATACTATCAAGTTGTAGGTCAATTTAGTTTGATTTTCAATCTATGGAGATCTATCCGTTAAAAGGCTTAGATATTTGTACATGTGTTGCATGACATAATTATGGTTAAATTTACCATTTGGATTTGATTATTAACTATATTGTTAAGATATACTTTAACCTTTATATAGATTCTGTTGTCTAATCCATGTATTAGGACTATACAGTTTAGTCATCCAACTTTCAGTTGAGGTTACGACACCAAAATGATGAAATTTAAGATTTGTTTCTTGACAAAAGTTATAAGTATGAATGTTATGTTTTCAACAGGACTGACGACACTTAATTTTGAGTTATATAATCTTGAATAT